>CM026266.1:1885516-3091072 GCA_014851425.1 Senna tora | reverse complement strand
TAAATATGAGCTAATAGTTCAACTCGATTTTATTAAAATTTAGTGTTGGGATAGATTGATATTTTAAAAAAATAATAATATTTAAAATTATTAAATAATTTTAAAATATTTTATAGTATAATAATTATTTTTATTTAAAATTTAAAATAATAAAATATATTTATAATCTATGAATTAAAGTAATTTAATAAGTTATGAGACCTCCAATTATTCTCTTTCTCTTTATTCAAAATTTGACAAATCTTTCCCTTTCTTCTTCTATCTCTCTCCACTTATTTAGTTTATTTCGACCTCTTTTTCTACACCTAATTTGTTCTGATTTGAAACGTAACGAATCCATTTGGAAAAAGAAAATGACAAAGTGAGACATTTCAAGACATAATTACTATTCCCGATTTTTACGAGTTTTTGTCATTTTTGTATGGGCGAGAAGTGAAAAGGCCTAGTTACGACTATGCAAAATAATACTGTCATTGAAACTACAAAAAAAAAAAATTTGGTATGCCCATTACGTGTCTATAAAATGTATAAATGAAAGGCAGTTTTGTAATTATCAATTACCAAATTACATCATTTTGTTTTTTGTTTCCAAAATAATAGTATTACAAACGGACATATATATAGTTATTGTAAAAACCCACTAAATTACAGAATATTTTAAGTAAACACTAAACAATAAGTGTAACATATAACAAAACATTCTAAATTCTTCTGATAAACTCATTAACTTAAAATCACTAGATTCGAAAAACACCAAATCTTAAAAGTACTGCTAGCTAGTTCATTTCATCATAGTCGCATTATATATATATCCACCTTCACATCAATATTAGTATATAAAATAGTATAACGTTAAGGATGGTCATCTTTAATTTACTTAAGTATTATCATTTATGTAAAGCCCGACCAATCGATATCTATGTTTTGAAATGAACTGAGAGGTCAGGTTTTATTAAAAAGGAAAAATCCATAAAAGAAACGTTTTTTTGGACGGAGAAACAAACGTCAATTAGAAATTTGCAAATTGTTGTAATTTGTTTTTGGTGAACGCATGCAAATTATTGTGGCTTGTGAGTTGTGATTTTCTTTTTGGGTCCAAACTGCATTTCTTTCTTTTTTTTGGGGTGAAAATAAGGTTGTAATTAAGGTCCAAACTGCATTTCATTCAACGAAAAACCCACAAAGGGGAAGGACAAGTCCTCACAGCAGGAACGAACAATACATCATAAGGAAAAGACCTGCTATACTTTCCAAACAAAACCTTAATAAGTGGGTCTTTAGGTTTAGGGTTTGAGGTTTATTGTGTTTGGTAATAAATTTGAGAATGAGAATGGATTAAAATTATTATTTTATCTATTATATTAAAATATTAGAAAAAATATTATGATTGTGTCAAATCAAAAGGTATAATGAATAATTCACACCTAATTTTTTTTTTTTATAATTTGTTTACATTTAACAAGAAGGGAATACCGCAAGGCCCCACCCATTCCATCATTTTTTCCCGTGTTATTTATGTGTACCAAACGGACCCTAAGATTTGTTTGGATTGAGTATTATGGAAGAGAAAGGAAGGGGAGAGATTCAAGATATCTTGTTTGGGAAGATGAAAATTGGAGGGAAAAATGATGAAAGATCAATCCTTAGTCATTTATCATCCTTTTTTTTTTGGTAAAGTCCTCTATAATTCTTTCACTTCACAAATTCATGATACTCAAATTGAAATATTTTAGAGGAGTTATCAATACTCAAAAAAGGAGAAGGCATTTGAAAGCTATGAAGCGCAAACACTGACACGACACAGACACAAACACTTCGACACGTTAGCGTAAGCGGTGTTAGCTTGCCTACTAATCCAGTTCAGGTTAAGAATAGTAAAGTGGTGAAGACAACTTTGAATATCCAAAAGCAGCGGCCTTATAAATCACTCCCGCTCTATCTATACCATTGAAGCCTTTCACCATAGAGATGATCATGATGATAATCAACATTGCAAACATGGGCCTATTCTCAGCCCATATTGTACGTTTTTTACCTCCGCTTTTGGGCCTTCTACAAGATAGTAGTCTCTAGGGCCTAGGCAGCTCCTAATTTTGCAATGAAATGACAATGTGTATGGGAACAGATTTCTGACCAAAAACTTAAGAAGGTTCACAAATTGTAAAGAGTTAAGTGGAAAACAGAATCATTTCCAAAAAAAAAGGGGGCAATGTTATGGAGAACAGAACTGACCTCTTCGTAGGTTAAATTAAACTCTTCTATTATTTCCTTTCAAAAAAAAAAAACTTCTATTATTTGATTTTGAGTTTTGACATCGATGAAAATTGTTAATTTTGAATAGTTAATGATAAAAAAAATAAAAAAACTTGACCTCTCCATAACAACACTTTTTTATATATATATTGGTAGAGTTTGATCCTTTACTCAATATTTTTTAAAAAAAAAAAACTTTTGTTAATGAAGTCGATCCCTTACCATACAAATATGGGTTTTTTATATAAAAAATTAATATTAAACCAAGTTTATAAAAATTAAAGAGACTTTGAATGATCATATCTATAAATTCGCACAATATAGAGGGAGAAAACGAAGTTCTTGCACAGGCTTTTGATAGCAAGATTTAATTATAGTCATGTCAAGAATGATGCTTGTTAACAACGTAACCATATTAAAAAAAGAACAAGTAAAACGAACGCAATTCATAATTAATAATGATCCTCTGTGAAGTATTATGTATAGATATATAGATTTTCATAAAAATAATTTTAGGATATATGAAACTTTTGAAGAAGTTGAAGTCTCTTCCCCCCTCCCCCCAACCCCCAAAGAATTGAAAGAGTCCTTCCAAAAAGGAAGGAAAAAGCTTCCTATTCTAAGGTGAGGAGAAAGTAATGTACTGACGGACCTTAATATACCAACAAAATTAAAAACTACTACTTCAATAGGAGAGAGGTGAATTTTTCTTCTTCTTGAGATGTCATATGAGTAAACTATAATATTCTCTATTTTGTTTGAGGGGAAAAAAAAAAGTATCTACAAAAAATTGGCAATTACAACTTTAACACTTCAACGTAACTACATGTAATTGCCAACATTTCAACTTTGTAAGTGATTTAAAGTTGAAGGAAGTCTTTTACATATTTCTTTCTCAACTTTCTAAAAAGTAAAATTCATATGATAAAAAATATTTTACAAAAATCTAAAAAGCTCTCCATATATATACTCTCTTAGTTAATAATTATGTGATTTTTGGTAAACAATTTATAATAATATATATTCTGTCTTGTGAGTTACGTTGTGATGTCATAGTTAAAAGTGTATGTATAGTTTAGTTGGATGGACCAAAAAACTTGGTGAATTCCATTGCTGGTTAGAGTTTGAAGGTATTCAATTAATTTGGAAGTTAGAATGCATCCAAGAGCACCAAGACAAGCAAGGTAGATAGATACCAAATCATCTGACTCACCATATATATATATATACGTTTAGGCCATTTTGGTACTTGCATCTCTCATCATTACCTTTAACTGAATCCTCTTTTATCATCATTACTCCTCTTTCTTCCTCTTCCTCTTCCTCTTCCTCATTCACTCCAACACTACTCTTCTCTATATAATACCCTATATTCTTCTTTCTACATATATATATATATATATATACCACTCCACTCCAATTATATTATATATATAACCTCAAACAATAACCAAATCTTGGCTTTTTTTGCTTCATACAAATATAATACTAATCCCAACATTTATGGCTAGCTGTCAGAATCATATTGCAGTTGCACACACATCCATCCTTCTTTCTTCACTTTCTACCAAGCAAATATTATAAACAGGTTTTGTCCACACATTACAAATTAAAAGAAATTATTTCAACGTCAATTATAAATCTTCTTTAGTGTTAGTTATAAGTTATGATTAATCCTACAAACTTTAGTGCCAATTTTACAACTAACATTAAATATACGATAGTTATTACTACCAAATTAATTAATAAATAACATTAACTAATAATGTTATTGATAACTATAACGTTAGTTATTAATAAATCACGTTAATTAATTGATATATATGCTAAACTTGATTTTTTTAGTGACACGACAATAATTAATATAAAAGGGTTTAATCTCTAAATTAATTACCAATTAAATTTTTTTGTTTTTGTTTTTCATTGTTATACTTTTTTTTTAATGAAACTTTCATTGTTATAATTTACATAGCATAAGAAGTACAATTTAGTATCATCAACAGGGACAAATCAATGCAGTATATGAAGATCAAAGAGATTAAATAGGCCCAACTCTATGCTCACACACACTCATAGTTTTAGCAGACACCTCCTTATTATTATGTTCTTCCTACATACAGTACTAGCGACCCATCGATGTAATTTGGCGGACAATTGTACAGACCAAGTCTACATCAAAATGGGAACATTAATTACATCAGTAATTTAATTTTTCCTGTTTTACCCAAAAAAAATAACGAAATTAAAAACGTGAATTTATTAAATAATGTTTTAATGGATATGGGACCCTTGTGGTGAAAAGTAAAAACTCTAGGGCTGGCTGGATGCATCATGCAGTATGGATCCCATATTTAAGATAAGAGTAGGATATTTTTTGAATTTTGCCACTTGGTAATGGTAATATATATTGTAATGTGTATATATATATATGGTTGGTATGGATCATGGGGTTTCCATAAATATGATAGTCATAGTATTAGTGATTCAACAATTTTTGTGGACCTTGATTTTTTTTACCTTAGACGACAAGGGTTTACGCAGAAAGTGACCAATCTTTTAAGCTGCATTTAAAGCGAAATCTGTTTGTTTCTTGGGAAAGTGATTTTCCTGGCAAGAAGCTCATTTGTCATCATGACCCATGTGATGTTCAGCTTCAACTCATTAATGTATATGTACAAATCAGTACTAGAACGTAGGTGGTAGAATCCAATATATATATATGCTACGTACCCTTTCAAATTATGCTCCAACCCCATATATAATTCCTTATGCCAAAAACAAATCATAAAACACTACTCTATCTCTAAACTCTAACCCCTCTTTGCTTCAATTTCTGGTTCATCCTTGACGACACAGACTTTAATATATAATAATACTTTCTCTTTGTCATACCCCACCTACTTCTCATTCATTGATCACAACAACAACGCGACGTGGCACATATAGTAAGCGATCTGTACGTAGTACCTTAATCATCGCCTCATGTGTTTAATCCTTAGCGGATTCATCCATTAAGAGAGTTGCTCTCAACAATGAACTTAATAATATCTAAAGAATTAGTCATCAGACTTTTTATGATGAATACCTGATAAAAAAAATTAATACTCTTATGAGCATGGCCGGCAGAAAGTAAGTAGTAATAAATATTTTACTGCAATTAATAATAAGAAGAAAAAACAGCATGAGGTAAAAATGAGGCCAAGAATGGCAGAAATTCTTTCTCGTAGTGCGTATAGGTAGACAAGTTGTGTTTGAGTGGAGGGGAATTATTAATCCAAGTCGCTATCATATTTAATCCACGAGGAATGCAAGGCAAAAAGGAAAATTAACACCATATTAAACATGGAGACATAAATTTTAAAATATTAATTTAACTAAGTGTCAGGGGTTCGATCCCTGCCTTGGGTATGGAGCAGCTTTAAATTCTTGGGCTAGCTATCCCGCCCCTCGAGGTGTCTACAATTCAGCGAGTGGATTAGTCACTGTACTCGACGGTGGATACCCTGATCTAGACAAAAAAAAATTATTAAATCCTATAGAATGCTTATACTGAGTTTCAAAACACTAATTTGTCGTTTATTATTGGCCCAGCGCGCAGAATTAATGTGGTAAGCTGTAAAAATTTTAAGGGAAAAATAAATTTTATTCCTTTAAACTATAAAAACCTACCTACCTAACGGATAATAATTTAAAAAAATAAATAATATTCTGAAAATATTAAACTTTAATATATATTTTTAATTATTTACTGTTATTTTATAACATTAATATAACTCACACTAATAAAGAATTTTTTTAATCAAAATAAGGACACTCGTTGAATAAATTAATCAGAGTCTATAAAATGATGTATTGTAATTCAGTAGTAGTATTATATTGTAGTAATAAATTTGTTTAATTATATATGAAAAATGAAATAGTAATCTCTTAGGTTAGAATTAACAGAATTTTAACAAGATCTCTCTATTATAAATTACTTCTGTTTCGTAGTCTAATTTGTATAAACACGCAGACACTATATCAAAATTTTGTAATTTTAACCTAAAAGTAATTATAATTTATTTTTATTGTTTAAGCCTTTAAGGAGTGATGTGTTATCTGGATATAGTATTTGGTGGGCCCGGGGTAAATATTTTTTACCAAGTTTTAAACGTGTAGAAAGTTCTTTTTGGCCGGTTGTACAAAGTTAATTTGAGTTACTTCATGGTCTATAATCAGTATTCATTAAAGTAGGTTTAATGACTAATTTTTTGGATATTGCAGGGTTCATTATTGGGGTGATTTTCTCAACAGTTGATGCTTCACTTCCATCCCTCAAGGATCGAACCCAGGAGACGATAGTTAAAGAAACACAGATTCATTACCATCTGTGCCAGAAAAAGTAAATAAATAATATCAAACAACTCAAGACAAAAAAAAAACAAATCAAACAATTTTGTTGTTTTGCAATTTACAACAACTTTAATTAAAATTCCTTCAAAACAATGTCTTTCTTTTTCTATTCCCTTTTCCTAATTAGATGTCCAAATCAGAAAATAATTAATTAGAAGACCGAAAAGTTTTGGCTAATATATATATATACTTAGTCGTTATTTTGAAATTACATATGGTGTAATTTATTTTTCGGTAATTCCTTTAAAATACATATTTTTATTTTATTTGTGAAGTAATCATAGGAACTTAGACTAATAAGAACTCACCATAAATATATTAGAGACCAAATTATTATCCATATTGACAAATAGTATCACCTTAAATGAATTAGAGACTAAATTGTTATTAATATTGGCAAATAGCCTTACAATTAAGGCTATTTGTTGATGTTATATGTCAATATTAATAATAATTTAGTCTATAATCCAGTCATGGTGAGTTCTTATTAGTGTGAATTCCTATTATTACTTCACAAATGAAACAAAAATAAATATTTTGAAGGAATTGTATAAGAATTACAGAAAAGCGAATTACACCGGATCCAATTCGTTATTTGATCTCTAAATTAAGGAATCAAAAAAATCATATATATTATAGGATCACAAAAAGGCGTTGGAAAGAAAAATAAACTATTTTTGTTTTTGATGAATCAGAATATAATTAGGTAATTAGGTTAACAAAATTCTTTAGATAAACATTAAAAAGGAACAGAAAATATTATTGTAGTGTACAATATTATTGTAAGTATAAGCTTCTTCACATGGTGGCATATGTTAAAAGCAATGGGTAGGCCACACGTGCACAATGCCCATGTGGCATTTCAATAATTATTATATATAAAAATAATTTTGATAAGGCTAATTAAGTGATTGAAAGAGCTATTTCTCTAACTATGACCAGAATCCCTGATTAGATTACATCTTTGAAAAGGAAAATACAAAGCATTTGACCTAAATTTTGAAACATTTTCTTCAGCTATCATGTTAGTTGGGTCCCCACTAATCAAGTAGTGGCTTCAACTTAATGCTCCAATAAATGTTAATTCGTTGACATTAATTAAGACCCATCAACCTCTAATAATTATTTATTTAAAATTCCCTTATTAGAATTTATAAATAAACTAATATGCAAAACTATTGTCTCATCACGTAGAGATGACCTATATATATATATAGATTAGACACTACCCACATGTACAATATAATTTGGCAACCACGCCTAATTATAATATGTTTTTTCTTTGATGATTTGAATGACACAACATATATATAACATAGAATATATAGAAGAACAGAGGTTTAGGCCTTGCTCAGCTTTAAATAATAATGTTCTTTATGTTTTAATTATCAGAATCAAATCTACATGAATCTTGGTATCTCTGAATGATAGTGTATACAAAGTCAATAATATTATATTAATGCCGTTTATTAATTGGCCTTACATAATTAGATTTTAAAATTTATATGCAATTTTAGTTCATTTAATATATATATATATATATAGTACTATCATTACTTTAATTTTTTGGCCTTCTAGTACTATCATTACTTACATATTGTCATATTATAAACAATGCTCGTCATAATTTAAAATTTACAATCTAACTTAACTATTTTATTATTATATTACATGATATATAATATATAAATGACTATAATATTAAATACTCTAGCAAAAATGCAATATTAATTGGATATATATATATATAATTAGGTTAGAATAAATAAATGAAGGCTCAAAATGTGAGAGTATGTACAAAGAGATGATGTTCAATATTACGGGAGTACCGAAAATTTAATATACTCCCTCTATTTATTATTTATTATATGTCAATATTAATAAATTAAATGACATTGAATTAATGAAAGATGTACCGAAAAATATACTAATTTTGTAATAATGTAAAAACATACTAATCTCTGTCCAAGATGACAATGAGGCATGGTCTCTGGGGTACATTCGGTAATCGGTGGGCATGCCCCATCATAGGAAGAAACTTCTATAATGAAAACAAATTTGACTTATAATTAGTGTTTCACACTTAAGTTTTTTAGAGTCATCAAAATTGGATTATTAAGATTTTCCTCATTTAAAATTGAGAATTGATTTAATATAGTATATATAATTAGAAATAATTAATTAACTTAATTATATATCTAAATAAAGGTAAGAAATTTAACAAAACAAAAAAACTGATGGAACTAGATCTTTTATATATTTAATTTCCTCTATTGAAACTAAGAATACATTGTAGTATATATAAATTTAAAGTGATTATCATAAAAGCAAAATTATTGTCTCCACTGCCAATAGAGAATTAAGGGAATTTATATATGGCCAACAAAATTAAATGATCTAAAACTTTCTTCCACTGGCTTTGGAATATATATTCAGATTATCCTGACATGTACACTATTGTTCAGTATATAGGCCCCTTTTGCTTCAATTTAATTTGATAGTTACATTATCATGTTATCTTCGTTTGTTCATTGTGACCATTATATTGAATTAATATATATACAGACACTCAATTTAATTCAGATATATATGATGAAAAGTTCAGTAGCTAATTTGATGGAGACTTTGGGCATATAGCTCATGTACTAGAGATTTTAATTAAGTTTTTAGAAAAGTTGCATGTGTTGTATATATTCTGATAAAGTTCTGATGAATATATTTATATGGTCCATTATATTGAATTGATCAGAAAGTGATGAGCTTACAAAATTGAAATGGTCCTCCATTGTTCTGATGCAATATATATAGTTTGCATGCTTTTCGGCCATATATGGTACTTTCAACTCAAGTTTGGCAGAAAGCACATCTATACACATGTATCTGCCATACCCATTAATTAAACTATATATGTTTAGCAGTACTTCTGAATTCTTGTTCTTTGCACTTTAATTAATATATATATATATATATATATATATATTTGAAGAATACACGTTTTGAACTTCTCTAGCTATCTCCTTCAAACTCTACATTAATGGTCTAGTTAATAACAATGTTAGGGACCACCAATTTGTGTTCAGGTTCTTAATTTTAATGTCATATAATTAAGTTCCAATTCAAAATACAAGAACTACTTATTAATTATTGTTTTAATTAATTATATTTTTATTTACATTTTAAACAAGTAATGAACGCCCAAAATTTTATCTATCTATATATATATATATATATATATATCCACGAGAGAACTTCAATAATATTCTTTTGTTTTTATGTGACTTCAACAATATTCTTATAATTATTGGTTTTAATGAAAATTCTCGATCATTTTATTAATGTTTTAGGCCCCATTTGTATGTAATCCATATATATAAATAACCTTAATTTATCTCTCTCACCAAAAGTAATAATATCAATTTCTTAAAAATTTCACTAAAAAAATTAATTTTAATATCAGTTGTTAATAACTGTCATTATACTCAAATAACGTTATTTGTTAAATTAATTTAATTATTAAAAGTTAGAACTCACGTTAAAATGTTTTTGACATACTTTGAAATATTAGTAGTAGAATTGATGCTAATGAATCTATTTAACTAATATTAATGTTATACTGTTTTGTAGTGTTTGAAGACCCAAATCCAAAAAAACCTACCTAATCAAACAATAAAACTCTTTATTAAAAAAATTTACTTTAACATATTATATTTCAATTAAATTTTTACATTTTTCTTAACTTTTTAACATATATATCACTACAAAATATATATATATATATATATATATATATATATATATATATATATACTTTTTACGCTAATTAAAAATTATTTTTAGTGTTGATATATGGACTAATGTTGAAAGAGAATTAACGTTAACTCCTATAATCGACACTAAAAATAGTTTCAAGAATATATTTGTTTTACATATATTCTGTTATTGAAGACAATTTCGTTCGAGTTAGCTGAGGTCCCATAACGAGAGTAGAGCTCTTTCAGCAGAAATTTTTTCATACACAAAACTCGAACCTGAAACTTTACTTAAAAAGAATGGAGTACCTATCACTATAACTAACTACTTATTAGGTGTATCGAGAGTATTTTAATGTCAACAACAATTAAATTAACAAATATAGATTATATTTATAGTAAGTTATTGTTTATTAACTATTTCTTTAGTGTAAGGTCAGATAAAGAAAACACGAGATCTCACATAACCGTTAACTAATTATATGTATTTATATATATATCTAGATGTCTCCAACTTCCAAAATACCAAAATAAAAAGGAAATAAATATCCAAAAACCAATTCAACAATATATGCTATACAGAAGAATTGTATTAAAGGAATTATTATTGATGAAAGAATTCAAAGTTTGAAATTAAGTAGGTTTTGTGGGCTAAGTAACATACAGGGTAAAAAATCAAATTATCTTAAATAACGAAGTTACTTAATACAGTTGATTAAGACTGTTAATTAATTGATTATAACAAAATTACATCTTAATCAATTAACAGTTCAAATTAATAATATGAAGTCACGTAAAATTATTTTACATAAAGTTACTTTATGTAATCCGAGTAGTGAGTCGCACCCGTAGGAGGATCGAAGAAGACTACTAAAACTCTGAAAGGGATATTCTTCTGCAAATGACGTAGTTTGGATAGGCCAACACAATTAAATAATTACGAAGCAGCGTCAGCAAAATTAAAATTCCAAACAACTCCTTAAACAAAAATGATGCCCATATCAACAAACCCAACCCCAAGTCATATATAAACTTCTTTTTTTAAAAAAAAAAAATACATAAAACGATTCCTATTTTATATATAAATAATTATTAATTATTTGTGACTCACTCTATACATGTAATTATTCCATCAATGATGAAGCCTTGTTTATGATTTTCAACGGATGAACCAAATTCATATATATATAATTAATTCATCTACCAAAGTGCATGCCCCAAACAAAACTGCTCTCTTTAATTTCTCTTTCTTGCGAGAATATTATTATTAATGATGATATAATTAATTAAGAAATATTCTGCCTCCAAAGCTAGTGTCTGATGCTGAGGCTGCAGTTTTTATCCTCAGCCTCCCACTATACATGAATGCCCAACACAAAGAAATATTAATATATATATATAATTAACATGGGAAAGTATCATATATATTTGGTAGCTACAAAATGAAAAGCAAATTCGAAAGACATGTGAAGGGTGTTTAATTGTTTTTTTTTTAATATTATAAAAAGGTACACCCACATATATACAATTAATGTGTGTGTATATATATATGTTGGATATTGAAATCTAGCTAGCTTGTAAAACATTCGTGCATTGGTCTAATTAATTAATTCTGTTAATCATTAATACTTGACCAAAAACTGTCTTTCTTTCTTATTAATGTCAGTAGATAATGTTAAGGTTGGATAGATAATATTAATTAAGAAGAAAAGTAAATGTTTAATTAATAAAATTGGAAAGTTTATGCGGATATTAATTAATTAAGGAGAGAAAGAGGCTTGTAATTAAAATTGCTTAATTAATTTGTGTAAGTTTAATTATTGGAGAATGATGAGGGAGAAATTGAGTAGTCCTATGTATGATCATAATTATAGGCTTACAGGACGATTTGAGGATTGACTTAATTAGCCGAAAGAAGAAGAATAATAAAAAGTCTCTATTCTCTAATTAGTGGTGAGTGACTGAATTAATGACTAATTCAAAGCACTAGTGGAAAGTTAAGTCCATTTAATAGAAATTCTTGACAAATATTTGTTTGCACACAAAAATATTCTCTAATCTCTCACCAAAAATGTCAAACCCTCTCTCTCTCTCTCTTAAATTAGCTAATTATTTTAATTAACTTCCCTAACTTGTATGACCCACATACCCCTTGCAAGATTCCAAAGTCGTCATACATTTCATCATTTTCCCTCAATTTTTTATTATATTATTCTCTACTATATATGCTTTCTTTAGGAGACTTTCTTCTTTAGAACTGGCCACCAAACCCCACTACTATCTAATTCCATAACCATTCTTCTTCTTCTTCTTCTTCTTCTTCTTCTTCCTCTATGAGTTCCATAACCAAATCTCCTTCTTCCTCCAATGGTTTCAACAATAGTGATGAAGAGAGTGGTTGGACTACGTACTTTGATGACTTCTTTAATAATAATAATAATGATCATGAAGACAAGTGTTGTATTTCTATGTCTTGTGGTGGTGTTGTTCATGCTACTTCTTCTCTTGTTTCTGATGCTGCTTCTTTGGCTGTGGCCACCAAAAAATTAGCTGATGATAATGATTATGATGATGATGATGATGAGTTTTCTGGGAATAGAAAAGTTGGTAATAAGAGATTAAGTTTTAAGAAGAGGAAGAAGAAGACTATAGCAACTATGATTGATGATGACTCTTTGGAAGATACTGCAACTTCTCCTCTCAATAGCCCCAAGGTTATAATTATAAATTTTCTTCTTTTTGTTAATTATTAATTAATTCTACTTTTTTTTACTAGACTGCTTGCTATATCAATACTAATTATAACCCTAATATTTTTCCTTAATTTAGTAGGATTTTTTTTTATATATTCCTGAAATTTTAATTTTAATTTACAATGGTGTTATGTTATGTTTTGCCTTTTAGGTTTTATATGTGAACCAGTTAGAGCAGCCAAAACAGAAGAAGGAAGGAGTACACCTTTCTCAGGTTAAATCTACAATATTGATATAGAATACCATTATTCTTTCCTTGATAATTTTTAATTTCTTTTGAATGTTTGGAAATAATTAAAGAAAAAAGGAAAAAATCTCTCATATATGTCTCATAATAACCAGGTTAATTAAAATTGTATTCTTCTACCATCTTCCCCCAATTATATATACATTTCAGTAGTTTCATATGTTTCATGCAAATATATAGATATAATTGGTGGTGTGTATATATATATAGACTAAAAATCATGTTTGAACTAACTAATTGCTTTAATGTTTTGTTTTTGTAGGAGAAAGGCAGTGGCTCAGGACAAAGAGAGGAGAGGGAAGAATTGGGTTTTATTGGAAGGGATAGTGACTGCACAGACCTCAAGAAGAGAGGCCTTTGTTTAGTTCCTTTGTCTATGGTAGTCAATTATTTAGGTTAGGTTCATTTAATTAATTTCATATATATATGTTGAACTATATATATATATATATATATATATATATATTACTCCCCTATATTATCCATCACATATGTATATATATCTTCTTTCTCTTTGTCTGTATCAATTAGAGCATATGAAGAAAATAAAATCATTCTAATTAACCGAATTAAGCACTTTAATTTATTTGTATATATAATCATATTGCATTTTCACTAATTAATTGTCTTCAACGTATAACAATATCTGAAATGTAATTAAAA
Organism: Senna tora; assembly: GCA_014851425.1. Taxonomy (NCBI): domain Eukaryota; kingdom Viridiplantae; phylum Streptophyta; class Magnoliopsida; order Fabales; family Fabaceae; genus Senna; species Senna tora. The sequence goes on along the minus strand of CM026266.1, from coordinate 3,077,015 downwards.
AATGTACATAAATGATTTATATATATAGATGTATAGTTTGACAAGTACATTTAATAATTAATTGCCCGTTTTACGCTAGAGTTGTACCGTTGTATATATATAGGAGATAGACTCCGATGGAAAGCATAGCGGAATCATCAAAAACGGAAAGCATAATAAATAGAAAGCTGTGGAAATTTGAATTCAAAGTGAAACAATTAATTAACAATTAACAATATATATATATATAACATACATACCCAATGAAAATAAAAATAATAAGCTTGAGGATATGTATCCCATCCCAGGTACTGTATGCATATGCATATATATATATATATATTCATGTACTGCTTGCCCCACCAAATTAAATTAAAACATCTAATTCTAAGCATTGATATATTAAAGCAGTCAAAGGGATGATATTTCAAATTACTTTCACCGACGAATTTAATGTAGTAATTAATTTGTTAATTTAATTATTCTGAGATTACTTGATAGTACTACATCATACATTCATTCAAGAGCTACCCAAGAAACAGTATACACTGATGATATTGTATGTTGTTAATTCTAAAAGAAGCAAGAAATTATAAAGTGTGCACGTAAATATAAATAGCGTATACTACTTCATATTGTGATCAATGATGACTCCCTAATCTTCTATGTTTTGGTTGTTTAGTGATCATTACACAAATTTTATTAATCATACATTTTATAAATTAATTTTCCCCGGAGACCTATTAATTTTTGGCATATTTTCAATTATATTTTTCATCGTTGGCATGAGTGGATTTACGATCACACCCTCCACTCATGTGTAGAAGTTAGGGCATTTGTTAGAGTTTTCTTTGATTGGTGGAGAGGGAATTAATCTTTTTAAAGTTAATGAAAAGTCAACTAACACATATTTTATATTAAGACTCTCTTATTGGTTGAAGAAAAATCTTAAAAAGTGCCCTAAGTACACTTATTAGCAAAATCCAAGTTATATATAATTCAAGTGGGAATTGTTAGCTTCCCAAATCCAATGCTCTTGAACCGAGAGGGGTTTTTTTTTTTTTTTAATACATTGGTATAAATTTATTTAAATTTTACACAAATGTTAAGTAATTTTAATGACATTTTGTTGACAAAAATGTTAGCAAATAGGATATGTTGTATAAACTTGAAAGTTTGATCAGGAGTCTCCTATTTATTTTTAAACTTAATCAGGGGTCAAATTGGACAAGTACCCCAACTCCTTGAGGGGCTTTTTAACATTTTATTAAGTAAAATCAAATTTAATTTTATTTGACTGATCATCATTATCACTACCAATCTCCAACCTGGATTTGCATGTTATAGATATATCACACACACACACACACACACACACACATATATATATATATATATGTTTTTCTGTCCCTATGTGTAAAATATATACATACATATATAATTATATTGTCTTTACTCTCTCCCAATATATGTACTCTGATCTCTAGAAAAGTGAAGCTACTCATTTTCTGTAATGATGAGTTTAGTATATTGTCTCAGCTCTCAAGTAAAATATATTTGAGGCAGTATCTTATTAATTGATGAAGTGCCTTAGCTTTGGCTCTTTTATAATGATTGTAGTTTAACAAATCGTGAAGGTACAGAGCAGAGAAGCCATGCAAAGTATATATGTATATATATATATATAGTCCCCAACTTCTTCTAGTTAGCTCCTCCACACCAGCTTTAGCATATTCATATATATATTCTTTCTATAGCTAATTAATTATATAAAAACTAAACATCATTTCAATAATATTTATAGTTTCTAACCAACGTAACATTCCAACAACTCTCTTCAAATACTAATTAAGAAACCAAAGAGAAGAAGCATTGAAGAATATAAAAAGAAAGCACCGACTAATTATAAAGACACAAGTGGCTAGCTAGCTGGTTAGGTAACATATGTTCAAATTTTGAAGGTTCCAATCCAACCAAGCAGGAGAGGAAATGGAAGACAACATTAAAGGCAATTTGGGCTTTGGTCATATATATATATATACATGTATATCTGGCTATGCATATTCCTGCTTTTAAAATAAAATAAAGGGCATATGTACGTACAAAAGCATATAATATATATATTATATAGTATTTTGAGAGAGGGTGTAGTTGATATATATATATATATATATATATATATATATATATATGGATATGGCCCTCTTTATTCATGTGTAGTAATGGCCTTTGGAATATATGTAGCTTGAGTCTATTAGCTAGGGGGAGGCAGAAATGCAAGAGGTGGGCGATATTAAAATTGTGCCACCTAACATAATAATAATTCTATCTCCCTGCCTGGGGAAATGGCTTTATGAGTTATGACTCACAAAATGGGATCCACATACACATATCTATATGTATATACATATATATATATAAAGCTAGGTGTTATTAGCTTGTTACGTTTTTTTTACAAAAAAAAAAAAATTGATAATTTGATGTGTGTGTTGTAGTGTAGGTAGGCAGAATGGACAAAAATCTATCTGTCATATATATATAATGAGAATTTTGTTTGCGTTTCTGAAGTTGCAATTGCTGCTCAACTTTGCGTTGCCCAAAAGAAGCTTTTAGTTTTAGGGGCGTTTGTTTTGTTATGTTATATTAAAACATTATTTTGGTCCTTTTTAGATAGCACATTTTTTAATTTGATCTTTTTTAGATGATTTTTCTCAATTTAGTCCATTTTAGATTAATCCATTATCAATTTGATCCTTACCGTTAAAATTACTAACGGAGTTAGCTGAAGTGGATAATTTGGAGTAAATTTATAATTTTTAAATAATAGTAGGGCTTTTTAATGTAATTATTTTGGGACAATTTTGTAATTTTCACAAATTGAAAAAGAAACATGGTACCATTTTCAATTTGTGAAAATTATAAAATTTCCCAAAATAATTACATTAAAAAATCCTCTTAATATTTAAAAATTATAAAGTTACCCCAAATTATCTACCTCAGCTAACTCCGTTAGTAATTTTAACGGTAAGGACCAAATTGATAACTGATTAATCTAAAAAGGACTAAATTGAGAAAGGCCATCTAAGAAGGATCAAATTAAAAAAAGTACTATCTAAAAAGAACCAAAATAATATTTTACTCATATCATATATGTAGTATGTACCCTCTCTTCTCTACTCTTAGAGTTTTTATTTGAGACAGAAAAGGATGGATTATTAGCTTCAAATATTCAAAAAAATTGCGCATCCGGGGAATCGAACCCCGGTCAGTACCGTGGGAGGGTACTATGATACCACTACACCAGATGCGCTTCCATGTTGTTGTCAATTGTCATGCCCCTATTATTATTATTCTCATAAATCTATATTATACATTTTCCCAATCATGCATTGAACTGGGATTGTTATGCAAAATTAAACCTAAAAATTTTAATACTATGATACTATTAAACTTCGGTACATTCTTTTTTAAAAATGTAGTATTATTTATTAATATTAATAAAAATTTACATTAATAAAAATTCATTTTGAATGGATTAAGGACGGATATGCTAAAGTTTAATTTACTGAACATTTTCTTGTCTTTAGGTGGTAAGATTTATAACAATTCTAGCTACATATTTCTCATGTACCGTTTCATAATATCAATATTTATTGTTAGAAAAAAATAGCCTTTAAACTTTAGGAATTAAAACAGTTAGTAAGAAATTAAACAAAAAAGTCTTAGGCCTTGTTCTTTAACAAGAAATGGCCATGAAAATGAGTAAGGAATGGGTGGAGCCCACCGGGTCTCACCTATTTTTTATTTTTTCATTTCTATCAACTTTTAAAAAAAAGCAAAAAAAAAAATACAAATGTCTATTATACTCTTTGATTTGACATAATCATAATTTTTTTATTATTATTTTAATATAAGGGATAAAGTGATAATTTTAATACATTCTCATTCTATTTCCATTTTTAAACTTTTACTAACAAACACACTAAACACATTTTCCATTTCTATTTCCATTTCTGCATAAAAAACGTGCCCTTATTTCTTTAAGATTAGAGGTTCAGAAAGCTAATTTTTAAAATTAAAAATTCAAGAACCAACTTCGAAGTTCCAGGCGAGTCAGTTTTAAGCGGTCATTTTGTCATTGTCTAATTGAAACCATGCTAACTTTCTTTTTTACCTTTTGTAAAAATTAGAGCTTCATACGAACAAAAAAAAAAAATGATGTTGTTAACCAATATATACCATGTGTGATGTGAATCATGTGATCACGAGACAAGAGTTAATTGTATTGCGTTTAACCACACTTTACAATAGTAAGGATTTTTTCTAACTTAAACTAAGCTTAAAAAAAGTAATTTTGAAACCGGATCCTGTCCTGTCCCTGTGCAGGAGGGTGTGAAGTGGTAAATTGATGACTGATGAGACATAACTGAAGGTTTCGTCATATGCTGTTTAAAAGAGACCATCACAGTATCATAAAGTATCTACCTACCCATGTTTTTCAATTTCTTCTTTATTATGAGATAAACAATTGCGACCGTTTAAGTTCCAAGGATACATCATAATTCTATTTTTTTTTAAAATAAAATATTTACATTTATTTCTTCTCTGGAAGCTTTTCTAGCAACTCTGGGATCACCTCAAACAAGTCTCCTACGAGTCCATAATCAGCAACCTGCAATGAAAAATCACAAATGTTAAGAATCATGTGGAAACAAGATATAAATAACCATCAGATCTATGCTTGCACAAGTTTATAACTTATTTCTTATGATATTAACCAAGATAGTAGAAGCTGCACTTGCTTAAATACATAACTTTATCAGTTAAATGAGAGAGGTTTAGTATTACCTGAAATATAGGTGCGTCAGCATCTTTGTTTACAGCAACAATTACCTTGGAGTCTCTCATCCCTGCCAAGTGTTGAATAGCTCCCGACACACCAAAAGCCATATAGAGTTCTGGGGCAACAATCTTCCCGGTTTGCCCAACCTATATATCAGAGTCCCAGAAGGAAACACAAACATGATGAGATCATGTACTAACCCAATAGATTAATGCATGAAGTTCAAGAGAATGTATAAATTCACTCCAATGCCTAACGTCCTAACAAATGCAAGATCAAACCCTCCCAACTACATGTAATGTAATTATATCAGAATCCAATGCCAGGTTCAAAAACTATATTTAGTAACTTCAGCATAAGGCAGAAATTGCTAGAATAAATAATCTGATGTTAATTTTTAGTTATGTCTGGAAAATGTTGCTTCAAGGGTATAAGATTGCATGGAAAGATTAAGTAAAATAAACAGCCGTTTGACTTGGCTTTCAAATCATTTCCCTTTTCACAGAGCAGCCTTACAATTAGCAGGACATTCTAGAAGGTAGTCAAGGACAAGAGTGTAAAAGTGTATAGCCTAAAATGAAACCTCGTTCCTCTTTTCTCCTCCAATTTATTGGTATGAGATTGTGTGTGTTGGGTGAAGAGAAGTAATTTAACTTTGAAGTAAAGCGTCACCTGGAGATCATTAGGAACAAACCCTGCATCAACAGCAGCACGAGTGGCACCAACTAGGCAAAAGAGAATAAAGTCAGCAGATTTGACTTAGATCACAAAACAAATAACACAATGTAAAGTTGAGAATAATGAAATAATTTGATAACTGGTTTTAAAATCCAGTAACGAGAGATAATTAATTCCTATCCATAAAGTATTAGTATCATATTATCATCCAGAGCAAATACCAGCAGCACCAAGTTTGTTTGCTAGCTTTTCGATCATTTTAAAGTTCTCAGCACTTTTCAATGCACGACCACCAGTAATAACTATACGTGCATTCCCAAGATCTGGCCGCTCTGAATCCTGGGATGTGTGAGATATGTATCTAGACTTGTCATGATCTGCCAAAAATTAAACAAAAAATACAGTTCATCTCACTATTTGAGATAGGTTCAAATATCTGATAGAATAACAATTAATCAAAGAGATGACAATGACCAAGGACAATTATCCATGATACTGTTGACCCATAGATCTTTCAAGTATCCAACAAGAACCTACATTCAACAAATAAATAAGGGACAAATTTATTTCTTATCTTATTTCCTTGTCTATTTAATTTTTCCCAAAAGCAAAAAATTCTGTGCTTCAGAAACAGCATAACAGACCTTCGTCAAAGGTTGAGAGGTCAACCTGAGATATTGGAGCCTGATCAACTTTTGAATCAACTGACTTCTGGGGGACTGGAAAAGATGTGGATCTAATTGTCAATACACAAGGGTTGGCACCAGTATATCGGACAGTGGAAAGTGCGTTTCCAGCATATATAGGCCTGTCATAAGAAATTAAAATCTTACTATCACTAAGGAGGGCCAAAAGCACAAAAGAATTTTCGTCTTTGTTTTCACTGACATTTGTTTCCTCATGCAAAAATACTTGCCAAAGATTTTAATTTAAGACGGCATAGGGATTTGAGAAAGTAATTCATTTAGTGGCATTTTTTGCTATCATACTTTGGCAGACAAGAAAATGATTAAAAAAAAGCCTTAATATTATATATACAGATTGACCAAGATGCTAAAGGAAGAAATAGTTCCTACTCATAAATGTAGTCTAGAAGATGGGAGACCAGCCATAAATACATAAAATAAACTTGAACAATAGAAAAGAAAAGGCTGAAATAGACAGCATGAATCCTTCATTGAAATAGTATTGAAACAATGATAACTCGAGATCCATAGGAGGGTCCTGTTATATATGCAAACCACAGAAGAGCATGAAATTTACAAAGACATTATATAAACAGAGATACTTTAGAGTTGTATGTCACAATTGATAATGGTTCTGATCTCTATAATTATCTAGCTACAACCCATAATGGTCGTGGACAAAAGATTTTTGTGCAGCAAACAGCAAGTTTGTTCTTATTAGACAAAATGTACCTCACAAAAGTATGAGACTCAGAAATTCCGGTAACATCAGTTATTGGAGAAACATCTAAAAGGGCAGCTGCCCGAGGTATGACGTTTTTCCCAAATGAATTTGAAGCAGCAATAATATGAGAATAACCACCACTCTGCTGAACCAAATGGACTAGTTTAGCCCAGGGCTCTGCTAGAGGGTTCTTGAATTTATCTGAATCAGCCACAAGCACCTAAACAACAAATAGCACCCACCAACAGTCAAAATCCCAAACCATAATCTCTTCCATTTCCTTTCCCATATCTATCTTAAGATGCATAATCTTTTCCCTTTCTCAAAATATTTTCTACACGGTACTCAGTATTCATTTGTTTTGGTAGTATCAAAATCCAATATCAGATATTTCAGCTAAAAATCAATAAAAGGAGAACCAACTGGTAAGTAAGGGATTTGCCTGAGAGACTGAAGGGTGACACGAAGCAGCATGTGAAGCAGCTTCGTGAAGGGAAGGACCCGAGCCAGCTAAAAGCAGAGAAATTGAAGAGTCATCGCTTAAAGACTTGGCAGCCGCAACCGCACTGACGGAAGGGGCTTTGATAGTACCACCTTCGTGCTCCGCTATAACCAGTGTGCTTACCTAGATCGAATTCGCAGATAGGGTTACACAGACAGACACATAAAAAAGAAATATACAGAAAGATGAATCAAAGCCTGTTATTTTGGGGGAGAGAAATTACGAATCTGGAAGTCGATGTATAAGAAAGAGACAGAAATTGGGAGGCAGAGGACAAAACACTGCGTTTCCTAATAGCTCCGAGGATCATGCGAGTCGCCATTGCTTCAGGAGCTAAGAATAGAAGAACAATCCCGATGATGGTTGTGACTGGTGAAATAAAAATTCACGTTTAAGCTACCAAAATCGATTCTGGATGATCGGGAATCTGAACCAAACAGGAGTGACGTATTGAAGCTTCTAAGTACTTCTATCTTACTAACAGATAAACACAATTAATGAAATTTCGAAGATTATCATCATCAGCAATATCATCTTCTTAATTTTCCCCTTCGAGCTTGCGCCAAAACCTAAGCCATGGCCACGTCAGAAAACTTAAAGATATATTCTTTCTATTAAAAAATGGCTTTATTTCATTGTTAACATTTACAGGAGCACACAAGTGTACATTATTATTGACACAAAAAAAATATACGAAACACCGATCATCACAATTTAGAACCAAATCAAACTCAGTGACTCACAAACTCACAAAAAGAATGTATAGAAGAAACAAAGAAAAATCAAACTCAAATTGATCGATGACTCACAAACTCACAAAGCAAGCACAATCCTTAATTAGAGACTCAAAGACAGAGCAGAAGCCATGAATATTGCTCCAACAGAGCCAGCGAAGGAGACGAAGACCGAAGACGACGCAGCATTGTTATTAGGATGAGATGGCTCGGCGGAAGGGGAGGGAGTGGGGTTAGGCTGGACGGACCCAGCGGGGGGAGTGGATGGAGCCACTTGGGCAGCGGGTGCGGGTGCGGGTGTGGGAGCGGAGGGTGCGGGTGAAGGAGGAGATGATGCGACGGATGATGAGTTGCGATTGTTGGATCTGTCGGCTAAGACGATGACGACGATCTTCTCGTTTTTGAGACAGTTTTCCTTCTTACCGCTGATGAAGAAGTGTGAGCCTGATTGACTGAACTTGATGACTGTGTGGCCGTCGGAGAATTTCGCGATGGGTGCGTTGGTGTTGCAGTTTCCGTAGTCTTCGCTCTTCACTTGAAGCACTGAGTCTTGCCCTGATTGGTAGTTGAACACTGCAATTCCCATCACATTCATCCATGTTAGATATTTGGCCCCATAATATATATCTTTTTTCTCAATTTACTCCCTTACAAAACCATTTATAATCAATTTGGTTTAGTTTGATTGTTTGAACACAGTGACAAATTCCCTCGTTAGTTCACATTTTACAAGCACTTTAAAGGGTGAGACAATTAACTCGAGAATTTAATGCGATTTTATATCCAAAGTTAAGGATTGAATCCCTAACATTTAGTACGAATGAGTTCTTACCACTCAATCATACCCCTTAGATTATGTTGTTTGCTATTGATTAAGTAACATTTACAATCTACTAAAATAATGTGCGAATTGTTTAAACGGCAACTAAATAGAAGGACCAAATTAAAAACAAATAATTTTGTAAGGAAACGAATTGTGATAATGAATCAAATTGATAACATGAATATGTAAAGGACCAAATTGAATTGAGAATCCAAATTTGTAAGGGACCAAATTGAAAAAATAAGCAAATACGAGGGACTAAAATGGAGTTGCGTTTATATATATGTATATGCATGGAAGAATTGTTTAAAAGGAAAAACCAGAAGAAAAAAAATAACAGATAGATATTATACCAAGGGAGTCTCCAATTTGGAATCGGCTTTTTTCTGCCCATTGATTGTAAGGATTAGTATTGGGGTCACTTGGGACACTCCAACCCTTTTGGCCACCCACTACGAACTCATAGGCACTACCCTTCTGCACCAAAACCAACACACACAAGAACCCCAATGCACATGCCCTTAAAATGGTTTGAGCCATTGGTCAAGAATTGAGATCTCAAGGAGCAGATAATGGTAATGCTAATTAATGCTGAAGCTGAAGAAGGTTGACACAAAGTGAAGCATGAGGAGGGGTTTATGTAGGTGTCAGTTGAAGCTAAAGCTTTTAGAAAATGTGGCATGGAAGCTTTAATTTTCTTACTTTTTCTTATTCTGTCCTCTCTCTTGGGGTTTACTTTGATTCTGGTGCAAAGCATAAGTTCAGTTTTTGTGTGAGCTCTTTTATGTAACTTGGTGTGTAGGTTTATGCTTTGCTTCGGTGTTTTCAGAATATTCATGTCTTCTTCTTTGGGGTTGCATCTTACAACTCTGTATGGTCTTAACTATTATACTTTTCTCTTGGCGCCAATGATGATTAATGATGGAGTAAAACACTGTTTTGGTCCTCCACATATGCCTCTTTTGTCAATTTGGTCCCCCACAGATCGGTATTATCAATTTGGTCCCCACAGATCAAACTGTTAGCAATTTGGTCCTTTCGTTAATTAACTTGATGACATGTCAAGTTAAGTTGACTCGGCAATTTTTTTATCTGACTAGCCATTAATTAATTTAGAGTAATTTATTTTTTATTTAAAAAACCTTTTAAATTTAAAAAAATAAGTAAAAAAAATGACACAAATATGCTTCTTTGCGTTAAAAGGAGGTATATCAAAGGTTTTTTTTTTAATTTAAAAGGTTTTTTAAATAAAAAATAAATTATTCTAAATTAATTTATACCTAGCCAGATGAAAAAATTGTTGAGTCACAACTTAACTTGACATGTCATCTTCATAAAAAAAAACTTGACATGTCATCAAGTTAATTAACGAAAGGACCAAATTGCTAACCGTTTGATCTGTGGGGGACCAAATTGATAACACCGATTTGTGGGGGACCAAATTGACAAAAGAGGTATCTGTGGAGGACCAAAAGAGTGTTTTACTCTTTAATGATGTGTCATGATTCTATTTTTTTATTTTCACCCTTCTAGTGCTTGCGTATTCAGAATTCTCTGTCCCTTTATGATCTATATCTTTTGTAAGTTACTTTCAGTGAGAAAAAGAAAAGAACATTAACCTTTTATATGCATAATGGACTTTACCATATAGGCCATGAATGGAAGTTTTCAATTTACAGTGGTAAACTGAGATTTCGCAAACAAATTTGCCACAAATCCTATGACATCCAATATTAATTGTAGTTCATGTAAAACGATATATTGACATAAATGAGTAAAGAACCTAAAAGAAAACTTTCACTTCTGTTGGCAAATTTTTTAGTTTCGTCGACTCACTGAAATCTCCTTTTAGGGAAGCAAATAACAAAAGTACACCATATGTTTGATGTGAGGTTTGGTAGGAGGGAAGAAATTTGGGTAGATAAAAAGTACGTTTTGATAAGTAAAAAAATAAACGTTAAATATACGAGAAATATTATTTGGTATGGTAGAGAAAAGATAGAAAAATAAAAAATAAAAGTATGAAATATTTTTTTTTATTATCTGTAACAAACTTTTAAGAATATTTTGATTTAAAAGCTCCTACCCTCTCTCTTACCTTACCATTTATCAAACATACTAAAACTTTACATATACTTACCATATATCAAAGGAGACATAAGAATAGAGTAAAATATTATTTTGGTCCTTTTTAGATAGCACTTTTCTCAATTTGATCCTTCTTAGATGGTCTTTCTCAATTTAGTCCTTTTTAGATTAATCAGTTATCAATTTGGTCCTTACCGTTAAAATTACTAACGGAGTTAGTTGAGTGAATAATTTGGGATAAATTTATAATTTTTAAATATTAAGAGGGTTTTTTAATGTAATTATTTTGGGAAATTTTATAATTTTTCCAAATTGAAAATGGTACCATGTTTTTTTCAATTTGTAAAAATTACAAAATTGCCCCAAAATAATTACATTAAAAAGCCCTACTATTATATAAAAATTATAAATTTACCTCAAATTATCCACTTCAGCTAACTCCGTTAGTAATTTTAACGGTAAGGACCAAATTGATAATAGATTAATCTAAAAAGGACTAAATTGAGAAAGGCCATCTAAGAAGGACCAAATTGAGAAATGTGCTATTAAAAAGGACCAAAATGATGTTTTACTCCATAAGAATAAGAAGTTGAAGGCTATCAGCCCACGACTACATTTCTAGGCCCACTATGTTATTCCAAGATCTCATGTCTACAACACCAGGCCCATAACATAAATCCATCTTGAGTCCTTGACCAACATTTATTCAATTCAGACAAAAAAAAAAACCAACATTTATTGGAAGTAAGGAATTATATTTTTTTAAAAAAATCATGACGTGTAATTAGGTTTTTCTTGTCAAATATTTTCTATGAAGTTTTTTAAAGAGCCTATAGTTTATATAACCTATCTCTCTTATAATTAGCTAGTTGTTATATATATATATATATATATTATTTTGTTTAAAAACTTAATAATAAAGATGAAAAAAGCTGAAACTTGAAGAGGATAAAGCCAGTTTTAATTTAATTTTATTTCTTAATCCCAGTTGTTTTTACAGCATTGTAATGTAATTATGAGTTTTCAACTTGTGTAGCTTAATTGTCTCTTCTATATTTTTGAGCTTGGTTTAATTACCATTAGTTATTTTTTTTTTGGTGAGGACCATTAGTTATTTAATCTTGGGGCACAAAGAATGCTTCAGACTTCTCCAACACTTATTATAGTGCAATGACTATATGTGCTCCAATGATATATATATATATATATATATATATATATACACTTGGTAGACATCTTTCTGATCTATATACTTCCCATGGGAAGTAATTGTGTTTGCCGTTTCATCTAGTTTGAAGGAGACTAAGGGTATGTTTGGTGTAAAATCCAAACAGTAAAATCGCAGTGTTTTATGATTCTCAAAAAAATTTTACATCATATTTTATACATACCAAACACACTTTTTATCATACTTTTTCTCTCTCTTAATTTTTCTCTCTATCTCTCTCCTCACTTTTCTCTACAGTACTTTCTTTTATTCTACAGTACTTTCTTTACAGTATTTTACATCCATGCATTTATACCAAGCGTACCCTAATATTGGCAAGTGTTTGAAGAGCGAAAGCGAGAAGATGTGTTTTATTGGGAAGTGCTATTTTCTAGGTTGGAATGATCTAATACTACAAAAATGCATGATGGTGAATCTACAAGAGTAGGGATTTGAACCAATTGAATTACTACCTTCTATTATAATGTTACATACTTACACATATATATATATAAACTAACAGTATAAATTGGTGTACATACTTACCTTCTATTATATCTAAGTGTGACCAATTCTCATATGACTAAATTATTACATATATACTTATAAGTTATCTATTACAAAAACCCTTTATATTAAACGATAAGACATAAGACTACTAATTACATATATTTTTAATTAATATCTTTGCCATTAAGTTTTTAATAAAAAAAAAGTACTATTAATTTTTAGTACAAATAAAATACCAAGTAGTTCATTGACTTTTAAATGTGCTGAATCTTTGACTATTCCTAAATCCTAGGGGTTGCTTCATTGTGTTCCCGCGTAAATGTTGGCCGTCAAAAACCAAGTGTTGATCTTTTCCCTACTTGACCCAACATAGAATTATAGAATCTAATAACACTCACAAACCTCCCCCTTTTCTTTTCTATTGCAATTTCTGGTAAGGCATGTTATTACAAATGATCAATGATTTGGAAAAAAAAAACATTCACTTTAAATTGGATAATTATTTCTTACACTTATTCATCTTAATTTTTTCCTTTTGTGAAAATATGGATGGTCATAATTGACCATTAAAAGTAGACACAAGAAAAGGTGGCAAGGTAGGTGTGACTTGTGAGAGTTAAAAATGTATGTGGAAGTCAAGAAAAGAAAATGGAAAATTAATTGAAAAAAGAGAGAAAAAGAAAACAGTTTTGTGTAATTTAACGCATTAAACGGCCAGTGTTGGGGTCGTGAGGTAGCCGCTTTTCTCTCTCTCTCCATTGACATGGTATTACGATTTACTTCCCTTCCTCATCCAACATGATGACCACTACCAACTATTATACCAACACCCATAATACATACACAATTGTTTCTAAATAATAATAATAATAAAAATTTATACGAAAAATAAAACAAAAATATCGCAGTTTCCTTCCCTTTCTTTGTAGTTTCGTAGCTCGGTCTTGTCTGGGTTTCTTTGATTTCTTCTCCGAAGAGACTTTTACTAAAACAAGAGCAAAAAAATTCCTGATTTTGCTTGATCTTTTCAAAGGGGTTCAGCTCCTCCTCAAAATATTGATTTCTAAGCGCATCGATTTAGGTGGGTCGTGTTTTGCTAGAGCGATCTTGCTGGTTTGGGATGTGGAGAGATAGTGGAACTCCTGCTGATTCTTTCTACGAAGTCCGACCCGAGTGTGCCGACGATGTTCCCAAAACTCGATTTAAGATCAAGGTCTCTTTCTTCCCTTCTCTTCTGTTCTTTTCCCCTTTTGCTTGATTCGCTTGGATTTGGTGTTTTGGGTCTCTTATGAGAAATGCAGTTGAATATTTGTTTGAATTCGGGCTCTTGAATGCATTTCTCTCTGTTTGTTTTTTGTTTATATGTATCGGTTGCCAATGGTAATGTGTGCATATAATCTTTATAATCCGAATTCATGTTGTTAAGGTGGTGTTTTTATTTTTCATTATTAATAGAAAATTCCATAATAGCTATTTAGTTTAGGATAGTTACCTTTTGCTGATGTCATTAATTTTGAGGTTTCAAGTCAAATAATGAAATTCGATTTGCAAACAGGATTTCCTTGTAGAGAAAATCACAACATCAGTACATGTTTGAATATGATGCTATTAATTCTATGATCGTCCCTACTCTTATTGCTAAAATCCTCTTGCTAGTGGTGTGATTGGGGAGCACTTAGATTAACTCATCAAATGGAAATTGAATTAGTTGATAAAGTATTGATTGTGACAAGATTCTTCTTAGACAAGTACTGAGTTAAATAATGCAGCATATAACATATAATATCCAAATGAACAAATGATAAATTAGTTGCTTGCCTTTTCAGATGAGTTTGAGACCTATAAAAAGAAGTATATTGGAGTATGGATAAATTGCATGAGGTGATTTATAGTGGATTATGATGAATATCAAACAATTGGCTTAACATGGTTTTTTATCCCATGAAAAAGCAACATAACAAATTTATTGTTACATGATATAAAATAATATGGCTTCAGCTGAAAACTTTGAGATCTATGTAGATTACTTGTAATATTTTTATAATATTCAACTTTAAACATTTCTTTTTTCCTTTAATGTGGTGCAGGCTGGTAAAACACTAAGTACAAGAAAATGGCATGCTTCATTCGACGCAGAAGGACGTCTGGATATAGGCAGGACCCTACGAAGAATCCAACGAGGGGTAATTGCATTTTTACAGTTAGAAAAACGCTTCTTCATTATGTTTACATGATATTCAGTCTGTGTCATGCTTTTAGCTTAGTTACATAATTATTGCATGCAATATGCATTTCTAGCTTGTCCGAGAAACCTGAGGTTATACATCTGTCTTGTAATTATAAGGTGATTGTACCCTACTCAGTTGCAAATTGTGATTGTATATATTGAGCCAAGATAGAACATGTTGAAATCATTTGATCCATGTAACCAATCCTACATAGTGGGAAAAGGCTTTGTTTTTGTTGTTGTTGCCTAAGTGTATGTACACAAGTATTTCTGTGTCTGGGCATCGGTATGGCTGTGGGTGCATACATACAGACTTGTGAATCTATGATGATGGAAATCAGAAGATTCTCTGGGAACCTCATATTTTAGAATAATCCTTTTTATAAGACTCTAGAATCTGGATAAAAGGTTTCAATGCAGAAGTTAAAGCCATTGCTTGCTTCAGTCAAGATATTGTTTCTGTTCTTTTGGCAGCATTATTATTATTGGATTAATTTTTTTAACAAGAGATTACTGACGTACTGTGCTGCCAAATATGCTATGATCTAAATTATTGTTTTCCTTAGATTTTCTTTTTGCTTTAAACTTTTTACTATTCCCATATCAAAACTTTGGTGTCAGCCATATATTAAATATTCCAAAACCAGGGAATTCATCCATCAATTAGGGGAGAAGTTTGGGAATTTTTACTTGGCTGCTATGATCCAAGGAGTACATTCGATGAAAGAGATCAGATAAGACAGCGCCGAAGGTAATATGTTTTCTCATTTTGCAAACAACATGTGACATGCAATGGCAACACATTATGCCAAGTTACCTCGAAGCTCTTAAATAATTTGATGTCTTCATCCTTTAGGATCATAAGTCCTTCTTTTGTTTTCTCCTATTACTATCACATTCTCTTTGTATCCTGTGACATTTAAAATATATAGTGTAATTGTCTTCCCTTTTACTAAGGTTTTCCTTTAAACTATGAATGGAGTGTCTATAATACGTCACTATAGGCTTGTTATGCTGTAAAACAAATAGCTAGAATTGCTTCCTGATTTAGGAGATCATCGGGAGATTATTACTTTACTTTCTATATGCTCAGGATGCAATATGCTAAATGGAAGGAAGAATGCCGCCAATCGTTTCCCTTTGTTGGAAGTGGTAGATTTATTACAGCACCTATAATCACTGAAGATGGTCAGCCGATACAAGATCCATTGGTGCTGTTAGAAACAAATCCAGACAAGGGAGTGATTGTACCCATTCAAGATTGCCTAAATGCTTCAAGTACAGGCATTGCAAATAATTTAGAGAGGGTAACAGACAAGAGAGTAATTCAGTGGATGTTAACTCTTCATCAAATAGGTCTGCGCATATCTGTTCTCAGTGCTTTGTTATTATATTTCTCCTTTTATATTGTATTTATTCAATTTTAGGCATATATAGTATGACATTCATGCAGAATCCTGTTATGCAACTCATTTCTTCATTAATCCATCAGTTGGCACGTATCCTTACAGAGCTGTTATTAAATATACTTTCCATGCAAATGCACACTGATGCAGAGAATTAAACTTTACAGTGTGCTGAATCTCCTACTGACCCTGCCCAGTACAAATTTGTCTGCAGTGTAACCTGCAGTATATGTTGCATGCTTTGAATTTATCTGTTATTGTTAGTTAATCAGTATGCCCATGTATCATGGGCTTGTCAGAGCTACATTGATGAAAACTGATTTTGTACTTGAATTGCATGGCTTGACTAAGTTGATTTTGACCTTGATTTCTTTGATTGGAGTATTCATGTATAAAGACTGTTATCTTTTGAAATTTTGTCGTGTTGTAAATTAAAATTCTATCACCATAATATGATGGACATGAAGAATAACATTGTCATAAAAACAAATATCTCAGGTCTTGACGTGGTTCGCACTGATAGGACACTGGTTTTTTATGAGAAGCAAGAGAACTTGTCAAAACTATGGGATGTTCTTGCAGTCTATGCTTGGATAGATAAAGACGTGGGTTATTGTCAAGGTAGGTGTTTACTTGAATGATCCTTTGATAATTTAGATAATTTACTTCTTTTGGACATATACTCACACTACATTTATGCAACTAGTTTTGGGAGGGCAACATTCTGGGATGTTTAGTGATTAGCCAACTTATGGTACCTTATGATGTTCATTTGTAGTGGGTTCCTTAGCATACACTGGTTTCTTCATATGTATTTCTTATTTAGGGGTGCTGGGGCTTTTGGTAGAAATGTGAGGGTCAATGGTATTGAGGTTCCAAAATGTTATCTCCGTACCATCATCAACTCCGTTTCCCAAGTTTAGTCACTTTTTTGAGTGGCTAGTCAATTCATGATTATTATTATTATTATTTTTATATGAATTCATGATTATTAAACCTTGTTAATTTTAATTTATCAAATAAATAAGTAATCTAGTAGAAAAATCTGGGCCAAAAGAAGGAAGAAGGTCAATAAACTTAGTAAAAGAGTTCCCTTATGGAATAAAAGAAAATTTATTAATAAACATATATATCAATTTTACGTAATTTGTTTTTGCATTCTTGTGGAGTAAAGAGAGCTATTACCATTTGCAACTAATGTAACCTTCCAGTCTCAATATGGTATTCTGAGCAGGAATGAGTGATCTCTGCTCCCCTATGGTAATTCTTCTTAATGATGAAGCTGATTCATTTTGGTGCTTTGAGCGTCTGATGCGCAGATTGGTAAGCTTCTTATGCTGATCTACTCACTATTTTATTACTGATTTCTTTTCGAGTATTTTAAGTATTAAATATTTTTTTGGAACCGATGTGATTGATCCTTTAGATCCCACCTAGTGGGAAAATGCTTTGATTGTTGTTGATGTGATTGATCCTTTTGTGAAATATTATTTATTATTTATATTTATATGTTGATCATCTTGTGGTTGATCATTAGTTTTTCTCTCTTTATTTACTGGATTTCTAGAGCATTTTGTCCTGTAATTGGACTATATTTTTTTCAAGGAAAATTGATTATTCAGGCTTAGGTTCTTTGAGGATTGATTCTAATGGTACTTGGACATTTTAATTATCTTTCTGAATTCCCTTAAATTGGATTTTAAAATCCTGTTATAATCTTTTTATAACTAGTAGTTCACTTTGCTAACGAGTGGTTGTTTGGAGTGGTAGGTACTCCATTTCCCTTAAACAATGTCTCAAGTTCAAGTCTTATCTATAGAAATAGTCCTGTTGAGAGAGTCTTACCCCAATTTCAATCACAGCTCAAACCAAATTACTCAGATCACAATGGATGGTGACTAGTGGTTCCAACTTCCAAGCCAAAAAACTAGTAGTCAGCTTTTGACTCTTTCCAAGTCTGCTCTTTTCTTATGCATCTCTTGTCAGATATTCCTGTCAATGTTAACTTCCTGTCATTTTTAATTTCTTGTCGATATACACGTTTAAGAAATTCTATGATGCATTTGTTTATATGAAAATGATTGGATTAAAGCGAATTTTTATTTAAAAAATTGCTGCACTGTGATTCCTGTGATCAGTTAATTTCAGATTTTCAACTTTATCTCAGGTTTTCATTATTTGTTTCTTGGATTTTTGAAGCGAGGAAATTTCAGATGCACCGATAACTCAGTTGGGGTGGAAGCTCAACTAAGTAATTTGGCTTCAGTTACCCAAGTCATTGATCCAAAACTTCATCATCATATAGGTATTTTCTTGCACATCTTTCAAATATTATTGTCAAACGATGAATATAATTTGGTTAGTAAGTGCGTAGGTTTTGTCTGATAATTGATTATTGCAAAGAACTACATACATATATTGGACACACATGTTAATGAAAAGGTTTATTAGAAAAACAAAGAAGGATAACAATCCTCTTAAAGAAACCACAAAAAAAGAACTAAAAACTAAAATCATGCAACAGGAATTTCAATGATTTCCTAGTTCTGTTGTCGTAAATATATGAGGGACATGGATTCATTACAAATAATGTTATATAGTTAATGTCAAGTTTGCTGAATACTTCACTCCTTCAAATTGTGTTTCATTGTATATCCATGCCACAATTCTCAATTTATGTTATGCTTGGAGATCAGAAGGTATCAATGTTTTGCCTTTCAATTTTGGAGTGCAGAGACTCTTGGTGGAGGTGACTATCTGTTCGCTTTTCGGATGCTGATGGTTTTGTTTCGTCGTGAATTCTCGTTTTGTGATTCACTGTACCTTTGGGAGGTGTGTTGAGCCAATTTTGCACTTTTATGAAATGATCTTAAAGACTTAAACAAAGATATATTCAGTTGCTTTCTTCTTTTCAAAATTATGCTTTTAACCACTCTGGTTTTCTATACTAAATGATGATTGATGACTAAATACTTGATATTTGAACAGATGATGTGGGCTCTAGAATACGATCCTGACTTGTTCTTGATGTATGAAGAGTCTGAATCAGCATCTGAAAAAGCTGAGGGATCTAGAGGAAGAACAAAGTCAATACGTCAATGTGGGAAGTATGAGAGAGAAAATCTGAAAAATGCTGCAAAGACTGCTAATGCTCCTCTTCCCATATCTGTTTTTCTTGTTGCCAGTGTGTTGAAAGATAAGAGCTCAAAACTGCTGCACGAAGCGCGTGGCCTCGATGATATTGTCAAGGTTAGTCTCATGAATAAGTTGCATTAAATAGGACAATTTTTTTTTTCTTTCATTGATGAATTTTTATGAGATAAAATTTTAATTATTGTATTTCGAATTTAATTCTTGTCAGATACTGAATGATATGACTGGAAATTTAGACGCCAGAAAAGCTTGCACTGGGGCAATGAAACTTCACAAAAAATATTTGAGAAAGGTATTGTGTTCTTCACAACTTCACAACTCTGATATGTGATAAATTTGTATTTTGTTAGGGTGACCGACCTAGTTAGGGTCCGAGACTCCTAGTCCTAGATAAGTATTTTGTTGTGGACTAGATATGTGACATCTGCCATTTATAGGCCCTCTTGTTTCTCTTGTTTTCAAGATGATTTCCTCTATTTATGCCCTAAACTTACAAAATATTGTAATTGCTGCAGGCCAATGCCAGTAAGACATAGCAGAGGATATAACCCATTATTTTTTGTTGGTGATAAATTCAAGCCATTTGTGATCTGCTGTCTTGTGTTTTAATTGTTTCATGAGAGACATTAATAGTTCGCTTTATAAATTTAGCTTGTAGTGTGAAGAATCTAAAAATGGCTCCAGCTTTCATGTCTTCGAGAGACAACTGTTGTATGTGAAATTAATTTTTATGTTTTTGTATATCCAAAAGAATAAAGAAGGTTGTATATGAGATTTTTCTGTAGATCTTTTTTTTTTTTCCCTTTTGTACTTTGTAACATTTTTTATGTGGTAAAAGGAAAATGGATACAGGAAACAAAACTATCCTTGTCATATTGTCATTGGTTGTATAATTTCCCCTTCTTGCTTTTGTATAAGGATATGCAGACTCGAGCCAATAGCAATTGAATCAGTTGCTAATATGGAATTAAATCCATTTCTTTTGATGGATATATGTATATATATATATATAGTATGTTCATAAATATCTTTGCCTGCTATTATTTTTTTGCTAATTTGTTGCATGAAATCATATGCAAAATAAAATCAAATTCATTTACTTTCAGTGAAAAAGGAACATCTACTCTTTATTTCTTTATTTATTTGAAAAACATACATTAGTACCAAGAAAAGAAAAAGACATACAAAACAAGGATACATATATATGTATTGTAGCCAACGGAATATCATTACACAAACAAGCAGCAAAAGCACAACAGAACCGAAACAGAAGCTTACAGTTAACACCACTCTGAACTCTTGCAAAGTATGGTTGAACAAGTAAGGTATGGCTTCTTCAAGTATCCACTACAATAACCTGCAAATTAAATGAAAAATAATTGCAAAGTAACTCTACAATACTGTTCTATATGTATATATATAATCAAAAGCATGTCTTATCCATGATAACCATTTAATAAGAAAGATTATAAGATCCTAAAGTAAACTAAATGAGTCAAAAGAAAAGCTTCTTTCACTTACCCCAACGGCAAAGTTCTGTGAATTTCAGTGCAAGCGTCTCATCTTGAGGACCACCATCACATAAATTCTGTCCTTGATCTGATCAAACAATCTGAAGAAAGCATGCCTGATGCCCCTGTTGAAGAAAATGGCACCACAAACTCCCCAAAAGGCAGTGGCAAATCCAACTCCCATACCAAGGTAAAAGGAGCGCAGAAATTCAGATTCATTCTTGTCATCATCTTCTCCAATGGGTTTGGAATCATCTTCATGTGTGCAATTCTTTGGCAGTGGAGCCCCACACAATTGAGGATTGCCAATATAGCTGAGTGCATCAAAACTCTGAAGTTGTGTTCCTGATGGGATTTTGCCGTTGAAATTGTTGAATGACAGGTTTAGGACACTCAGAAAAGTTAATTCAGACAAGCTTTGAGGAATTTCACCAGAGAGTTGGTTGGCTGAGAGATCAAGGGATTCCAGTTGTTTCATGTTGCCAAACTCATTTGGTATATTTCCCAAAAGTTGATTATGGGACAAGTTCAGAGAATGCAATCCAACGAGCCTAAATATTTCTGGCGGTACAGTTCCAGACATATTATTACTCGAAAGATCAATAACACGCACCAACTTCAGGTTCTCTGCGTAGTCCAATTCTTGGCCTTTGGTAAACAACAGAAGATTTTCTACGAAGATGTAATAAGCCATATTTGGAGGGGCATAAGAATAGCGAAACTGATCATTTGAAGCATTAATGAAAGTCATGGCTGTGATATTAGATAAGCAAGAGGGTATTGATCCAGAGATTCTATTATATGCAAGATCCAATATTATGAGGGAAGATGAACGACATATTTGTAAGGGAATATTTCCACTGAAATTATTGGATCTTAGATTTAGAATATTTAGATTGGGGCCTATCCAATTTGGTATCTTTCCAGAAAGCTCATTTTGTCCTAGATGAAGAACCTTGAGGTTCTTGCAATTTTGCAAGGATTGAGGTATTTCTCCAAATAAGTTATTATCATTAAGACGTAGAGATACAAGGTTGGACAAAAAGCCGAATGAAGTGGGAATTGTACCTGTTAAATTATTTCTGCCGAACTTAACAACAACCAATGATTTCCAATTCATCCAACAATCTGAAAGCCCTCCAGATAAAGGATGACCAGTTATATGAAAAAACTGCAGTTGAGTTGTTCCATTCACTTTTTGGCACAAGAGAGAAGAAATAGATCCTGTGATGGAGTTGTTTCGCATAAGAAAAACGACAACATTTGCTGACAATCGAGGGAGGCTACCTTTGAAATTATTTGACTCCAAAATTATTATTGTAGAATTTAGCAACACATTTGAAATTTCTCCATCAATGGTGTTAAATCGTAAGCTTAAAAATTTGACTTGAGCAGCTAAGTTCCAAAACTTGTCTTGAGGTTCAAATGAAATTGCTGAGTCGATAATCAATAGACGCTCAAGAGATGTCTGGGTATATAGCCATGCTGGAAGTTTAGGACTCACGTAATCCAACCGAATAACTTGAAGTTGAAAAGGAGGAATCCAAAGGGAGTCAAATTCAAACATGAAGCCTACTGGTGATCCCATATAAAGTTCCTTCAAATTTGGGAGTTTAACAAAATTCTTTTCAGACACAATCCCCCTCAACAAATTGTCTCCAATAGCTAATGTCTCCAAGTTTAAAAGCTGCCCAAGACTTTCTGGAAGACTACCATTCAATTGGTTTGAACTGACATCCAAGTAAATCAAGGAGGATAGATTTCCCAAAGTGGAAGAGATAGGACCATCAAATAAATTTACACTAACATCAAGATATTGAAGATGTTCAAGTTTGCCTAACCAATTTGGGATGGGTCCACTAAGTTTATTCTCATACAAATAGAGGGATTTTATTTTTGGAAGATTTAACAATCCCTCTGGCAGTTGGCCATGAAAAGAATTACCACCCAAGTCAATGGAAGAGAAATCAACACTAAGATTGAATAGCCAATTAGGCAACAACACAGAGTCAAAATCATTTCCGGAAAGGTCAAGAACTTGAAGTGAACTAAAATTGGCATATTGAAGAGAGGAACTGATGTTTCTAAGCTTGCAACTAGACAAGTATAACTTTGAAAGTAAAGGAAGCATAGTTGGTAGTAGGTGAAGCCAATTAGTTTCCCTATGAAGATCTATGCCACTTAAGGAGACATATTTCAAGGAGGAAAAACAAGAAAGCCATTGAAGATTCTCAATTTGAAGATCTCCATTATAGGATAAATCAAGATAATGAAGATTGGAGGAGGAGTTTCCACATGATGATGAATCATAGTGGAAAGCTTTGAAGTCATTATACCTCAAATCCAGGTGACTTAGAAACTCAAATTGAAGCAAAGAGAGATTGAGTTCACCTGTGAGGCAGTGTGATCTGTCCTGTAGGGAACCATAACCAGAGTGTTCTGTATCACAGGGAAGACTGAGGCTAGTGAGTCTACCAGTGATGTTGCTACACTCAACTCCAGCCCATTCACAACAATCTTGGTGATGATGAGACCAGGAAGAAAGGATGGATGATGGATCAATGATGGAATGTTTCAAGTTGAGGAGTGCATGGTGGTCCTTTTGGTTGCAGCACATGGCTTTGTGAAGCATGGCTGCGAATAGTAAGCAAAGCAAAACCATTTTAGCAATATAGGAAGGGAAGGTATGCATGGTACAGCAATGATGAAAGGGCTCAAGATGTTTTGAGATGGGAAGGGAATGCCACCCACAACATGTATTTATATGGTTGTTTGTCTTTCATATTCTAATTTAGACCATGTTTGGGGGCAATTTATTTGTGATTCAGAACTATTTTTCATAAAACCGCTTATTTTTATATTTCAGTGCATTTGACACAATTGTACAAAAGCAATTTTTTAATTTTAAGCAGAAGTCAATAATTAGAAATTTTGTTTCTAGTAAAAAAATATTAGTTAAAACTTAAATATTTTATGATGAAATTACGCTTACTAAAATTTTGTATTTTTTATTGACTCTCATCAAAGTTAAGCTATATTATTTATTTGTTTAATAATAATAATAATAATAATAATAATAAATATTTATAATTAATTTTTTATTTAAATAAAAGTAATAGAGATTTAATTAACAAAAATAGTAATAAAAAAATTTATATTTATTTAATAAAATAAAAAATAAAAAATTATTTACATCTTTTTATCTATTTAAGTACATTAATGCCTCTCTTGTTAATTTTACAGTCAAAAATATTTTTTTATACAAATTTATCAAACACAAATTGTTTTTGAGCTATTGATAAAAGTACTTTTTAACTCAATTTGTCAAATACAATTTGCTTCTCTCTCATAATACCTTTTCTCGAACTCGATCTGAAAAGAATTAATTTAAAATAAACAGTTTTCAAAAGTTACCCCAAACAGGCCCTAAGAGTATGTTTGGCAACAACATTTATAAGTCCAAAAGCGCTTTTTTTTTTTTTTTGAAAAAATGATGTGTTTGGCAGCCCATTGACAAGTACCTTTGTGTTGTGGCAAAAATAATTTTTCAACTTTAAGTAGAAGTTAGGAAATATTTATAAGTAATTTTGTATTTAAATAAAATTAATAGATATTAATTAATAAAAAAATCATAAATAAAAAAAATCATTAGTTAAAATTAATAATTTATTAAATTAATAAACTAATTAAAAATTGATAACATTAAAAAATATTTATATCTATTTATTTATTTAACAAATTTAATAATATCCTAAATTATACATGCCCTTCTTGAACGCTAGCTTCACAGATAAACCAGAAGTTTCTGTCCCACATTAATGAGGGGCTAGAATTTAGCTTTGTAGGCTACCAAAAAGACACATGATCATTCATGGTGGCAACTGGAATTGAATTAGATGAAATGGACAAGGATTTGTGGAAAAATCAGAAAGTTACTACTTGACTAGATGGAAAGAGATTAGGTCAATATAAGTAAAAAATTGATTTCAGTGCCAAGAAATCATATATATATTATAATCCTGAAAATATATATAATCACTTCATATATGGTGCATGACTTACATAAGAATTTGTAGGTCTTTGCCTCATCTCCTTTCTCCTTCATGGTGTCGTATTCGCTTTGAACTTTCTAATCTTATTAATTTCCACGGTATAAGTTACTGCTGCCACCATGAATAATCAACTCAAAAGATGCATCATTGTCAATCGACACCAAGTATCAACGGTGCTTCCACAATTTTTTCAATTCATATATTTAGGGGCCAATCAGGTCGTAGGGAAGATAGAAAATTAAATCTTGAAAAGTCTGTAATATATAGGTGTGAAAAAGTTTTATATTAAATAAAAGAAAAAAAAGGAGCACTTTTTGATATTTATAAATCATTAAAGATAATTTTGCGGAGAAAAGAATTTAACTAAGTGAAGTCTTAAGAACTTAGGAATCAGATCCTCTCATGTAGAAATGTCCGCACTCTGCAGTAAGATCAAACGGTGCGGTTTTGTTTTGTTTTGTTTTTTTCCAGTTCCAGCCTTTAATTAAAACCCATCCCTTGTGTGTTAAAAAAAAAAAAATTCAATCTCTTGATAAGGAGAGACGAGAGAGTAGTATAGTGTAGTGACAGTGGTAAGATATATGATTTAGTACAAGTTGAAACAAAGATCTCAGGTTCGTTTTATAGGCTTGGCACACACTCTATCTTGTGAATCTAAGGAATGTAAAACTTTCAAGCAATATCTAACAGGATGGAGAAAATGAAAGTTTAAATTTGCTGTTATTATAAAACTAGTTTAGTTGAGGAGAGATTGACGTGAAGAAGTATCTTTTATCAAATCATATAAGAAGGAAAAGTAGATTACATACATGTCTTACCAAAAAAAAAAAAACTATTACATGTACATGTGTACATGAAAATGCATGTAATGCCCTTTGAAATATCATTTCAATTAATAAAAGATTAAGAATTACCACTACATCTTAAATTTTGTTCTTTTAGCAGTTCTGTTCTTTTATAATTTTATTTACCCCTCTTGCTTTTGTACTAGGAACTTTGCCAATGCTTGTACATAGCTCATCCATGTCCGATTGAAAGAGAATTAAAGTAGTTAGCAGTGAGTGTAAAACTTTTTCAAATATTTATGAATATAGAGTACAAACATAATACGTTGATGTCGCTTGATGTATATAACCGATCCCACCAAATAGAAAAAGATTTCGATTCTTGTTGTTACTTTTGTACGAGGATATGCAGACTCGAGCTAGTAGCAGTTGCATAAGTTGGTAAATCCATTTATTTTAATGTATATATATAGTATGTTGATGAAATGATTATTTTTCTCCCTAATGTGTTGCTTGCATTCATATGCAACATAAAAATCAATTCATTTGTTTTTAGCGAAAATAGAACATCTACTCTTTATTTATGTGAAGACATAGAAAACAAGGATACATATATATGTATTGTGGCCAATGGAATTTCATTACACAAACAAGCAACAAAAGCAGAACAGAAAACAAATTACGCCAGAAATTGAAGCAGAAGCTAACACCACAATGGCCTCTTCGAAAGTATGGTCAAACAAGTAAGGTGGCTTCTTCAAGTATGCACTACAATAACCTGCAAATTAAATGAAAAATAATTGCAAAGTAACTCTAAAATATTGTTCTATGTATATAATCAAAAGCATCTCATGTCTTGTCCATGATAGAAAGATAAATGAGTCAAAGGAAAAGCTTGTTTCACTTACCACAACGGCAAAGTTCTGTGAATTTCAGTGCAAGCGATTCATCTTGAGGACCACCATCACATAAATTCTGTCCTTCATCTCATCAAACAATCTGAAGAAAGCATGCCTGATGCCCCTGTTGAAGAAAATGGCACCACAGACTCCCCAAAAGGCAGTGGCAAATCCAACTCCCATACCAAGGTAAAAGGAGCGCACAAATTCAGATTCATTCTTGTCATCATCTTCTCCAATGGGTTTGGAATCATCTTCATGTGTGCAATTCTTTGGCAGTGGAGCTCCACACAGTTGAGGATTGCCAATATAGCTGAGTGCATCAAAACTCTGAAGTTGCGTCCCTAGTGGGATTCTGCCGTTGAAATTGTTGAATGACAGGTTTAGGACACTCAGAAAAGTTAATTGAGACAAGCTTTGAGGAATTTCACCAGAGAGTTGGTTGGTTGAGAGATCAAGGGATTCCAGGTGTTTCATGTTGCCAATCTCATTTGGTATATTTCCCATAAGTTGATTATGGGACAAGTTCAAAGAATGCAATCCAACGAGCCTAAATATTTCTGGCGGTATTGTTCCACACACATTATTACTTGAAAGATCAATAACACGCACCAACTTCAGGTTTTCTCTATAGTTCAATTCTTGGCCTTTCATAAGCAACAGAAGATCTTCTACGACTGGAAAAGGAGTCGTATCTGGAAGGGTAATGAGAGGATCGAGAAACTGGTCATTTGAAGCATTATTGAAAGTCATGGCCTTCATATTAGATAGGCAAGAGGGTATTGATCCAGAGATTCTGTTATATGCAAGATCCAATATTGTGAGGGAAGATGAATGACATATTTGTAAGGGAATATTTCCACTGAAATGATTGGATCTTAAATTGAGAATATTTAGATTGGGGCCTATCCAATTTGGTATCTTTCCAGAAAGCTGATTTTGTCCTAGATGAAGAAACTTGAGATTGTGGCAATTTTGCAAGGACTGAGGTATCTCTCCAAATAAGTTATTATCATTAAGATGTAGCGATTTAAGGTTGGACAAAAAGCCGAATGAAGTGGGAATTGTACCTGTTAAATTATTGTTGCCCAGCTTAACAACAACCAATGATTTCCAATTCATCCAACAATCTGAAAGCCCTCCAGATAAACCATAATGATCACTTATTTCCAAATACTCTAGTTGACTTTTTCCATTCACTTTTTGGCACAGCAGAGAAGAAATAGATCCTGTGATGGAGTTGTTTCGCATAAATAGAATTACAACATTTGCTGACAATCGAGGGAGGCTACCTTTGAAATTATTTGACCCCAAAAATATCATTGTAGAATTCAACAACACATTTGAAATGTCTCCATCAATTGTGTTATACAATAAACCTAGAAATGTCGTCGCTTGAGCAGCTAAGTTCCAAAACTTGTCTTGAGGTTCAAATGAAATTGTTGAGTTGTAAATCCATAGAGTCTCAAGAGATGTCTGTGTATATAGCCATGCTGGAAGTTTAGGACTCACATATTCTAACGAAAGATCTAGAAGTTGAAAAGGAGGAATCCAAAGGGAATCAAATTCGAAGATAAGGCCGGGTGACCCCATGGAAAGAGATGTTAAACTTGAGAGTTTGGCGAAATTTCTTTCAGACACAACTCCCGTCAAGTGATCATTTGAGCTGACATCCAAGGAAAGCAAGGATGATAGATTTCCCAAGGTTGAAGGAATAGGACCCTCAAATGTATTATAACCAACATCAAGATATTGAAGATGTTCAAGTTTGCCTAACCAATTTGGGATGGGTCCACTAAGTTTATTCCCATTCAATCTGAGGGAATGTAATTTTCCAAGATTTAACAATCCCTCTGGAAGTTGGCCTTGAAAAGAATTACCACTCAAGTAAATGGAAGAGAAATCAACACTAAGATTGAATAGCCAATTAGGCAACAACACAGAGCCAAAATCATTTAGGGAAAGGTCAAGAACTTGGAGTGAACTAAAATTGGCATATTGAAGAGTGGAACTGATGTTTCTAAGCTTACAACTAGACAAGTATAACTCTGAAAGTAAAGGAAGCATAGTTGCCAGCTTAAGCCAATTAGTTTCTCTATGAAGATCTATGCCACTGAAGGAGACATATTTCAAGGATGAAAAACAAGAAAGCCATTGAAGATTATCAATTTTGAGATGATTATTATAGGAAAAATCAAGATAATGAAGATTGGAGGAGGAGTTTGCACATGATGATGAATCATAGTGGAAAGCTTTGAAGTCATTATAGCTCAAATCCAAGTGAGTAAGAAACTCAAATTGAAAGAAAGAGAGGTTGAGTTCACCTGTGAGGCAGTGTGATTTGTCCTCTTGGGAACCATAACCAGAGTGCTCTGTATCACAGGGAAGACTGAGGCTACTGAGTCTACCAGTGATGTTGCTACACTCAACTCCAGGCCATTCACAACAATCTTGGTGATGAGACCAAGATGAGAAGATGGATGATGGATCAATGATAGAATGTTTGAAGTTGAGGAGTGCACTATGGTCCTTTTGGTTGCAGCACATGGCATTGTGAAGCATGACTGCAAATAGTAAGCATAACAGAACCATATTCGCAATATAGGAAGGGAAGGTAAGCATGGTTGGTAACCTGATTTATTTTATTTCTAAGTTTATCTTTCTAAAATGTTTGATTTCTCAAACTCATTTGGTTTACTGAAACTAAAAAAAAGTAGCAAAATGATGCCATTACCTGGGATTCCATTCGTTTTGATTTTTGGCTAATTGATTATGCGATCGTTATTTTTGCTTATCTTGAAAAACTATTTTAATTAATTAGAAGGAAACAAATTTATATCTACTATACCTTTCTACTTTTCAATTTAAATTAGTGATCACAAATGTCCCTCTCAAATATCGATCTATATATAATGATTAATGCATAACTTAGCTTTCACTTTAATTAAATTGACAAAACATTTTATTCTTTATCTTATTTACATCTCTTGATGTCAACATAAATGAGCCGTCGTATTCATTTGAATATAATGGTCAAATATTCAAATTAATTCTCAAACTATGGGATAAATTTTAAATTAGTTTTAAATATTTTATATCTATACTATATGCTTTCTACTTTTCAACTTAAATTAGTGATCACAAATGTGTCTCTCAAATATCGATCCATATATAATGCATGACTTAGCTTCTTACAACTTGTCCTCTCTGATTTTTTTTCTGTTAATATGGCTAGCTTTCACTTTAATTAAATTGACGAAACATTTTCTTCTTTATCTTATTTACATCTTTTGATGCCAAAATAAATGAGCAGTCGTATTCATTTGAATATAATGGTCAAATACTTTAAAGGATGAGTTAGTAATAATATAAAAAAATGATATTATTTTAAATTATAAATTAATATTAATTTTATATGTGTAATATTATGTTATAATTTATCGTTCGTAATTTAAATAATGTAAAATGTTGGTATAAAATAGGAAACTTTAGAAATAAAATCCTTTACAACTCAAAATTTTTATGATAAAATTCATCGTAAAAAAATTTATAGACAAAATTAAAAATATTTATTGTTAAATACAATAATTAATTTTTTTTATTAATTAACTGATACAAGTCTAGTAGAAATTGTTCCACGTGCCACACCATAAGATCTTGAGAGAACTACACCCCAAAAATTAACTATTGAAGTGGGAGAGTCCAAGACCTTATAAGATTTTTCCTTAATTAAAGCATCCGGGACTTGTATCAGAATTATAGCATCCAAAGTAATTAGAACCTAGATTATAACGGTGGAAGTGAAACATCTATAATCTACAGCCACAAGTGGAGTTGGCTTATAGTTGGTTGGAGCCACATATCCTTTTGGTCCCAAACTATAAACAAACAAAAATATTCCTCAATTTAGAACCATATATAAATCATTATTAGAGGTTTCGTATGCATGTATCGTGTATGTAATTTATTTGTTACTTTTAAAAAAATATATAATATAAAATTATTATTATTCAAAATAACAAAATATTAAATATTTGATAGTTTTTCTTCCAACTTTTATAATAATAATTTATTCTAATTTCTTAATTATGTGCTTCTCCGATGCTTTTCTTAATTTTCATGGGAAGTTATTTTTATGAGAAGTTACTTATTGGGTAATTTTTTTAGTTGAAAAGTTATTGTTTGGTGTCACGTTTTGTTTTTATGACACTAAAAAGTTCATAGCCATATTAATATATAAATAACAACATATATGTTGATACCTATCTGCGCAGTAGAATTATTTTATTTTGTTTCTCTTCTTTTGAAATTTATTTCTTTAACATAAATTTTTTTTGATAAATAACTAACACGTAGAATTTATAACAGTCATCTTATTTTTTTTAATGAATGATTCTAAAAAAATGCATATATTTCATTTTAATTAAAATTTTTTATAACAAAAATATAAACATTCATATAAAGATTTATTCCTTATAAATATTCGTGTTTTAATTCTGTAGTGATGCAAAGGCCAAAACATGACATATGTGGTGCACGTGCATGTAATTTATTCTTTAATTTTTTATAAATATAATATAAAATAATAATAATAATATTTTTAAATAATAACATATTAGATGTTTGATATATAATTTTTGAATTTTTAAAATAAAATATAAAAATTATGATTATATATAGTATTTTCTCTCTCCCACATGTAATTGCATCCGTTGCTAACATGAAGTTAAATCTATTTCTTTTCATGAATATATGTAGGTCGTGTTCGTTAGCGAGAAAAGCGACTGGAAAAGCGGATGGAGTGGTCTTCTCCCTTGTTCGTTAGCAAGAAAAGGCGCTGGAATGGAATGACGGATTCCATTGACTGTGAGAGAGCTTTTGGCAGGAATGATAAAAAGCGAATGGAAATTCCCAAGATGCCCTCCTACCTACTTCAACACTGCGCAAAAGACTAGACTGCATTTATCCATCGAGTGGCTGTGAGAAAAAGGTCGAGTGTCTTCTCTTAATCGCATCGACTTGAACCAGAGCACGCCGTGTTCGCAGGACGCCGGTGGTGATAGTACGGCGGTGGTCGGAGGTGGTCCTAAGGTGAAAGCTGCTCTGCTTACCTACAGCCATCACTCATCAATCATCATTATCATGTAAACTAAAATTCTGGGTTCACAGTGCCAATTGCCCATTAAGCCACAAATCAACACTAAAACCACCACAACAGAGACAAATGATAACATTTTGCAAACAGAAATCGAAAGCCCTGCTGTAGAAAAAACAAAAATTCGAAACTTGCTTGCCTTTCCGTTGAAAACGCAAGATGCCAACGCTCGACCCTCTCTCGGCGCCAATCCAGTCCCACCACGACGTTCGGCGGCGGCGATGGCGACAGCTCCGGTTCAACACCTCAAATACCACCAAGTCACCAACACCTCCACAGCTTTGCTCTGCCCTCTGCTTCTATCGTGCGCGATATTGGGAATGGTCATTTTTTCAGAAAAAAAAATTACATTTCTTTTAGGGTAAAGTGGTAAAATTACCACATTTTTTTTCTTTTCCCTTTCTATTTCCATTCCCAAATTTTTACTAACAAACATTGTAAACGCATTCCGTTTCCGTTTCCGTTTCCCTTTCCTTTTCCGTTTCTGCCTAAAGAACATGCCCATAGTATGTTGATGAAATGATTCTACCCACTATTATTATTATTTTTTTCTAATTTGTTGTCTTAAATCATATGCAACATAAAATCAATTTTATTTGTTTTAGTGAAAAGGAACATCCTAGTCTTTATTTATGAAGACAAACTTTTGTATAAAAAAATAGCAAAAGGCATACATACATAATCTTTCTTTTTTTTTTTTTTGATATAACATACATATATACATAATTAATAAGGATACAGTTATATATGGAATTTCTTACACAAACAACCAGCAACCAGAAAGCAAATATACCCAGAAACAGAACTGAAAAACCGAAGCTAACACCACTTTGTCCCCTTGGAAAGTATGGTTCAACACTTGAGTCCGCTTCTTCAAGTACGAACAAAAACAACCTGCAAATTAAATGAAAAATTAATTGCAAATTAAATTATCTCTAGAATATAATTTAGGCAAAAGTATATTTTATGTCTCCAAATTGTGCACTAATTTTCAATTTTGTCTCTAGGTCACGTTTGGTAGCAAGGGAGTTGTATGTAGGGAAATAGAATCGATAGAGAAATGTAATAGGATTTTTTAAAAAATATATTTTGTATGTAGAGAAATAGAATTAGATTATATAATATAAAATTGATAATATCTATTTTACCTACAATCTCACACACCCACTCATGAACACATATTTTTTATGATTTGTTAGGGACAAAATAGACTTTGTATAAATACTTCGTTATCTAATACATAACTTCCCTCCTAAGATCTTTGTCTCAATATTTCCCTCCTACCAAACACTTTAAACACAGGGAACAAAAATTCCCACCCTCTGCTACCCTCCTACCAAACGGATTGTAAATGTTTTTGCGATCAATTTTTCTCAAAAGTTTTAAATTGAAATTGATTTTGCCATGACATCTAATATCGCTAATATTTACTGAAGGCCAAAGATGATATGAAATCATACATTTAATATTAATTCTAACTTATAATTTAGAATGACATCACTTTTTCATATTAAAAAGACGAAGGCATCGTTTTAGTATGCCCTTAAGATCATGAGTGAGGGTAAGTCATTAATATTATATGTGCGATGTTACATTATCATTTGTCATTAGTAATTTGAATAACATTAGAGATTGGGACAAAATCAATTGTAGCTCAGCAAAATTAATCTGAAAAAAAAAAAGTTTAGAGATTCTTTCACTTACCAGAATTTGCAAAGTTCATCTTGATGACCACCATGACATAAAGTTTGTCCTTGACACATCAACAAATCTGAAGTAAGCATTCCTGAAAGCTCCATTGAACAAAACGGTACCACAAACTCCCCAAAAGGCTATAGCAAATCCAACTGCCATTCCAAGGTAAAATGAGGACAGAAATTCAGATTCCTCTTTGCCATCATCTTCTCCAATGGCTTCTGAACCATCTTCATGTGTGCAATTCTTTGGCAGTGGAGCTCCACACAGTTCAGAATTACCAATATAGCTGAGTGCATCAAACCCTTGAAGTTGTGTCCCTGATGGAATTCTACCATTCAAATTGTTGAATGATAGGTTTAAGAAACTGAGAAAAGATACTTCAGACAAGCTTTGAGGAATCTCACCAGAGAGTTGGTTGGTTGAGAGATCAAGGGATTCTAGTTGTTTCAAGTTACCAATCTCTTTTGGTATATTTCCCATAAATTGATTATGGGATAAGTTCAAAGACTGCAATCCCACGAGCCTAAAGATTTTATGAGGAATCGTTCCAGAAATATTATTACTTGAAAGATCAATATAACGCACCAACTTCAAGTTTTCTACATAGTTCAATTCTTGGCCTTTCATAAGCAACATAATATCCTCCATGAAGACATAAAGAGACATGTCTTGAATTCTATAGAAAAACTGAAGCTGATCATTTGAAGCATTAGTGAAAGTCATGGCCTTCATGTTAGATAAGCAAGAGGGTATTGATCCAGAGATTCTGTTATATGCAAGATCCAATATTGTGAGGGAAGATGAATGACATATTTGTGAGGGAATATTTCCACTGAAATCATTGGATCTTAAAATGAGAATATTTAGATTAGGCCATTTCCAGTTTGGTATCTTTCCAGAGAATTTATTTCCTCTTAGATCCAGGATATTTAGCTTCTGGCAATTTTGGAATGACTGAGGTATCTCTCCATACAAGTTATTTCCTGTAAGACATAGTGACCTAAGATTGGACAAAAATCCCATTGAAGATGGGATTGTGCCTGTTAGATTATTTCTGCCTAGCTTAATGACAACCAATTTTTTCCAGTTCATCCAACAATCTGAAAGCCCTCCAGACAAAACATTATCAGTTGTTTTCAAATACTGTAATTGAGTTGTTCCATTCATTTTTTGACACAAGAGAGAAGAGATCGATCCGGTCATCGAGTTATTTAGCATTCGGAGAAAGACGACGTTTTCTGACAATCTGGGGAGGCTGCCTTTGAGATTATTTGACTCCAAGATTATTATTGTAGAGTTTAGCAGCACAATTGAAATGTCTCCATCAATGGTGTTATATTGTAAGCTTAAATATTTGACTTGAGCAGCTAGGTTCCAAAACTTGTCTTGAGACTCAAATGAAATTGTTGAGTTGGTAATCACAAGACGCTTAAGAGATGTCTGTGTATATAGCCATGATGGAAGTTTAGGACTCATGTAATATTCCAACTGAATAAATTCAAGTTGGAAAGGAGGAATCCAGAGGGAGTCAAAATCAAACATGAAGCCTTCTGGTGATCCCATATAAAGATTTTTCAAGTTTGAGAGTTTGACAAAATTTCTTTCAGACACAATCCCCCTCAAGAAATTGTCCCCAAGAGATAATTCCTCCAAGTTTAAGAGCTGCCCAAGGCTTTCTGGAAGACTACCATTCAATTGATTTGAGCTGACATCCAAGGAAATCAAAGAGGATAGATTTCCCAAAGTTGAAGGAATGGGACCCTCAAATAAATTCTCACTAACTTTGAGATATTGAAGAAGTTCAAACCTGCCTAACCAATTTGGAATTGGTCCACTAAGTTTATTGTCATTCAAATTGAGGGATTTGATTTTTCTAAGATTTAACAATCCCTCTGGAAGTTGGCCATGAAAAGAATTACCACTCAAGTCAATGGAAGAGAAATCAACACTAAGATTGAATAGCCAATTAGGCAACAACACAGAGCCAAAATCATTTTGGGAAAGGTCAAGAACTTGAAGTGAACTAAAATTGGCATACTGAAGAGAGGAACTGATGTTTCTAAGCTTACAACTAGACAAGTGTAACTCTGAAAGTAGAGGAAGTTTAGTTGCTAGGTAAAGCCAATTAGTTTCCCTATGAAGATTTATGCCACTGAAGGAGACATATTTCAAGGATGAAAAGCAAGAAAGCCATTGAAGATTATCAATTTGAAGATCATCATTATAGGATAAATCAAGATAATGAAGATTGGAGGAGGAGGAGGAGTTTGCACATGATGAAGAATCATAGTGGATAGTTTTGAAGTCATTATTGCTCAAATCCAAGTGGTTAAGAAACTCAAACTGAAGCAAAGAAGGGTTGAGTTCACCTGTGAGGCAGTGTGATTTCTCCTCTTGGGAACCATAACCAGAGACTTGTACATAACAGGGGAGAGTGAGTGCAGTGAGTCTACCAGTGGTGTTGCTGCACTGAATTCCTGCCCATTCACAACAATCTTGGTGATTAGACCAGGAAGATAGGATGGATGATGGATCAATGATGGAATTTTTGAAGTTGAGGAGGGCATGATGGTCCTTTTCATTGCACTGAACCTTCAAACTGCACAAGCCTTTGTGGGGTATGACTGCAAATAGTGAGAATAGGAGAACCATATTTGCAAAATGGGAGAAGGTATGCATGGTATTGGTAACCCAATAATGAAAGAGCTCAACTTTGTTTGATCTGATAGGAAGGGAATGCCACCCACACCTATTTATAAATAATAGGGTTATAAATCTCTGAAAAGCTTAATCATGAGATGATGACAATTTTTAGGATTATAAGAGTACCAAAAATTTTGTATTCATTCTTTTCAACCATATATATACATATATATATATATATATCACCTATTTTATTAATTATAATTTAATAAGCTTAACAATAGAATATTTTTAAATAATATAATATTTATTTGATTTACATAAGATGAGAGTTAAAAGTAGTAAGTAATTTGGTATCGCTTAAATAAAATTCTGAGTTTGAAATCTTGTGAATACAACGATCTTCATCGAGAGAATCTCACAACATAGCCGATTGCACAACGCAAACCAAGTTTAGATGAATTCAAACAAAGTCTCAAAAACTGAGCAAACAACCAAAAGAAAATTGAAAGAAGATATATTTTTTAAAAAAGAAAAAATGAGTTCACTGTTGGTATATTTGTTTATTTTTATGATACATTGATAACGTATTCATCATATGAGCGGGGGATTAAACGAGAAATTTACAGTATATATATATATATATATATATATATATATATATATATATGAGACGTTCATTTTTCAGCTTTTCTTTCTAATGAATTGGAAAAAGTGAGAAAAATTAAAGCGATTGATGAATGATGATGCATCTTTTTGGCAGCTAAACTGAAATAGTTGAAATGGACAACCTTTTATAAAATTAAGAAAAAAAATCGTTTATTATCTTAAATTCTTAAAAAATACTCTTTCGTTCTCAAAAACAAATACTCTTTCAACCAATAAAAAAAATCGTAATAAAACTTGTATAGAAAAATTGGGGAGTTGAAAGTTGAAAGTGAAATGCCAACTTAAAGGATAAAGGAAAGAGGCAATGCCCAAAGTTACCCGTCAACGTGGAAGAGAGATTGCTTAAATATAAATAGAAACTAATTTCAATGGATAGATGTGTATTGAACAAGAGTTCATATAATATTATGTATTTTATATCAAATGTTACAAAAGTCAAATATACATTTTCAAAGGTAAAGATACATTTTATATTTATATTGATTTTAATTTTTTCCCTAAATTTTTTAATCAACTTATTTCAAAAGTTTTGAATTAAAGTTACTTTTATTTTATACTTAACATCATTCAAATTATTAACCATAAATAATAATATAGTATCATATATATATAATATTAATGTTATTTCGTTACTCTAAATGACATCATTTATTCATATTAATATTGATTCATCACTTAAAATAAATCTATTTTTTCATACTAAGGAGAAGAATGATAAACAATGGCATGTTGATGCATCCTAAATATTTTGAATGATGATGAGTCATTAGTTGTATATGTATAGTGTTATATTATAATTTATTGTTAATAATTTGGTCGAAATTAATGATTGAAGTGAAATTAATTATAATTCAAAATTTTTAAGAGACAATTAACTTCAAAAAAAAATTCCAAATTAATATAAAGTTTGGAGGCATATAAAATATGTTTTTCTATTTTTTTTAAATATCTAAATTTAATTACTTCAAATTTGGTGCATGACTTAGACTTATTTTGTAAGTCTTTGGACATACTTTGAGTTTGAAGTTTGAACATATACGTTTCAGTTTCAGCTCGGTCCAAAGCCTGAGTCCAAGTTTGAGTCTTTTAATTTTACTTTTTTTAGTATATGGCACATCATCAAAAGACTTTTCTACATCCCTATATATATATATTCTTCAGTACATTGCACATCATCAAAAGACTTTTCTACATCCCTCTATATAATTATATATGACTGTTTACTTCTAGAAAAAAATTATGTAAAATTTTGTATATTTTTGTATTAAAAATTTTAAATTATAAGCTTAATTTATAATCTCTCTGATTAGTCATATAAAATGTGATATTTTATATTATCTCTCTTTTGCGATTGATCTTGCAAGAATCTTTTGTCATTCACAGTGTCTTTTTTTGTATTGAGAAACCTTATAACAAATATATAAAGAGTATTACATAAGTTTAATCCTTTATATTTTTAGTGTCACAAAATAGCTATTAATTTTGTTCTGTCACAAAATAATTATGTTTTAATTAAAAATAAAATAAGATATATAGAAGAGAAAAATAAGAAAATTGACCCGTTTAGTTGATGGATTTATTTTTGAGGGAATGAGAATGCGAATGATATGATTATATTTGGTATGATATAAAATAAAAAATGAGAAAGAGATGCGAGTTAAATAATATTACAATAAAAAAATTATTAAGTTTTTAAAAAAATAAAAAACAAAAACAAAAATGGAGAAAATGGTCCAAATTGTCCAAACCTTACCCCTAAGAGGGTTCGCACATAGCCCTAGTTTGAGGACTATGTCCAAACCTTACTAAATTAAATCGTTTACCAGACTTGGGTTTCCAAAACCCAAACCCATTCCCTAGCTCCAAAATCCCAACTAAACAAGCCAAATATGTATTGTAATTATTACAAGGACTAAAAAGTAATAACCTTTTATTATTTAATTTATTATTTTAAAATATAATAATTACTAATAAAGATTTTATGTTATATTTAAAATATATATATATATATATATATATATATACACCACATCATCATATTGATAATAAGAAAAAAATGATGAAGTTTTTATATTTTCGTTATAAAATTTTGTCAATCACACATTTTATTTATATTCTTTTTTTAATGATTAATCATATAATATTTTCTATTTTTTTATCATAATTAGTCAGATAAAAAAATTTTACCATGTATTTTATTTATATGGGGAATCATACAACTTCTTTCCTTACTAGTATTACATGTATGAGATAACATGTTTAAATAAAATAAATATATATTAATATAAGTCAGCATGACTTTTTTATAGTTTTATAATTTATATATTACAAACATTTCAATAATGTTTTCATGTTCATTTGGACTTTCTAAATTCTAATCTTTCCACAAAGTTGTCTATATTTCAACAATTCCTGCTGCCACCATGAATACTCAACTCAAAAGATACATCATCAATCCATCCCAAGTACCATCCCTGCTTTGACACTTTTTCCAACTCATATTCAGGGGCCAATCAGTTCGTTGGCAAGAGAGAAAAATATTAGTACAATAAATTAGAAGAGCTGAAAAATGAACGTTATGCAATATCCATGGCTGAATCTTGAAGTAAACATTAATGACGGGCTAAAATTTTACCCTTAACTTTTGTCTTTGCTCTAGTAATACTGCATAAATTTAATAAACTCAAAATATAAAAATAGTAACATACATGGCTTCCCATAAAAAAATATAAAAAAGTAACATATATTGCAATCTCTATGAAGGTGTGTATCTGATATACGGATTCAAAAAATAATTTCAGAATTATGAGCTCTGATATATTGTAATTCCGCATTAATATGATTCCCGAAATTAAAATTTTCAAATCAATTCGTGTACCAAAATTTCCTATGAATCTCATTTTATCAGTCCTATGATTTCCAATACAACAACAAACATTTGAAAACTAAGTACTTACAAATTATCAGATAATCGATATCAAATTAAAGTTCTGCAAGCAGAATGCTAGATAAATAACAATTTGTAGGATGAAGACTCGCTAGAGTAGAAGTCATGATTCTGACTGGTAATTCCTACTTTAATAACAGTTATGTTTCCTATCTTCTTCCCAGAAAAAAAAGAGTCATGTGTCCCTTTTCAAGTCGTAATACATCAGAACTTGTGCAGGAACAACACCATAGATGCAGTTACACACAAAAATTAGTCATATGTCACGTATCAAATCACAAGCAAAACCAACAAGCACGATTTAGCTTGAACATTTGATACCACTACATTCTTATAGTGAGGTCAAATATGTCCTCCACCTTTTTTTGCTTTTGTGATGTACAACATTAGATGATTTTCCTCTACCCAGAAGATCATGTTAGTTGACAATAATTTCTCCATGACTGATGTCCTCAGTGAACTGAGCTTTTGGCTCTAAATCAATGAACTGGTTGGACTTACTAGCTAGAAGGGAAATGCTAACCCTTCCTTCCCGCTTAATATAATCAGCAACAGCTTTCATCTCTTCTTCTGAGATGTAAATATATTTTCCTCTATCATCCATCACACCAGAAAGCCGCCCTGATGTGTAAAATAAATCCACGGTTAGAGATAGAGCAGTGTGTGAGACAATAGAATCTCACAAAGGCCAAAGCAGAAGAATCGTAATTTTGTAGAGTAAATATGGAATAAATTGATCATTGCAATCATAGTAACAGCATTTGTATCTCTAACGCTGTGTTTGATGAAGCAATAAATATAAGTTTAAGGTAAAGGCACAGTGAAGTTTTGAAGTGATAAAAAAAAAAAGGAGAAGCAGCAACAATGGTTATAACTTATAAACTTAAGCTCGTAACAGCAGTTAGTGTTTATCGAGAGAAACAGGGTTTCTGTTGAATTGCGTATCACTAAAGGGAAAGGATCATTTCTAAAACAAGAGCAGTCAATGAGAGTAAGGAACAGTTCATAGCTTGGCTGTGGGATATGAAATATAAATTTCATTAAAGTAAGGAACAACTCATAGCTTGCCCCAAGTAGTCCAACTGACAAAAGACAACTTGAAAAATAGGCCCAACTACATGGCCAAAATGGCTAATCCAATGTGGGACTTGGGTTAGGCACTTCCCTCATTAAATTAGAAGTCCTTGCCAATAACTAAGCCAGATTCTAAAATGAGGAATTGGCTATACGAGTCCAATGGGGATTGGAACTGGAGAAGGCAATCCAGAAAGAAAGAGAAATGGAAAAGAGAACAGACAATTTCTTAAATTGATGAGGCTATACTTACCCATAGTTTCCAGGGAGGTAATGCGATTGATACATTCCTGCATCAGTTTAGGGTTGTATTAAAATATAAAGTCCAAGGAAGACAAACATAAATAGAATACTCATCATACAGTACAGACTAGAACAGTTTATAATGAAGATAAAACAATGGATAAATAGGATATCATATACTAGAAGTAAATGAAAGGGATCTCACCAGTTGGCATAACAGTTAAGACCCATGAACTTAAAATGACAGTAAAATGTAAGTTACTCTATCATAGTGGAAATATTGGGGGAAGGAGGAGGGAACATTTATGTAATTTAAATTTGCACATAAATTTGTACACCCACTTAATAAAAAGGATAAATATTATTTTCCCTATTTGGCTACATCATCTACAAAACCTATTGTAATATCTAATACATGAGAAAGGGATGGAAAAGGTGGGAAAGGAAAGTCTCGTTTATATAGATTAAAAAGCAAAGGAAGAATACCTGGGTCCGTAATTTAAATTCTGCTGCAAGATCTTCTAAGGGAACACATTTGTGCTTCTGAATGATTACACAAGAACGAAATCTATATTAGAATGGCTATTAAAACTTTATGAAGGTAACAGGATATATCCAAGCTTATATCTAATACACTTTGATGTCCAACTGAAAAAATATATGTTTGCACATTTACTGAGAAGAAAAATCAATTAAGGTAGGAATGTCACAAGAAAATGACAAAAAAATACCTTTATATATTCTACAAAATCTGCTAGCAAGTCTTTACTACCATCTTGCACTTCTTCAAGGGTACCTTCATCATCGACTGAAAATTCGCCCTTCCACTTTTCAAACTCTAATGCAGCTGCTTCCTCCTCCTTGGCCTTCTGAGCTTCGGCTTCCTCTTCCTATGTTAACAATGGCAAACATATTCCAGTACTAAAGCATAATAAAAAAAATCCCAAAATCATATAAAGATCAAGAGCAAGATCATAAACTCACCAGCATACGTTCTTTGGCCTCACGCTCCTCATCCTTCCTCCTCCGCATCTCCGCATAACGGTCTTGTTTTGTTTGTCTTGACTCTCGTGCAGCTTCGTCAGCCTTCCCCCAATGAAATAGAACACAATGCAATAAATTAATTAAACTTCAATGGACCATGAAAATAAGGAAGAAACTAAATCTAGGCACAGAAAATCATGCCAGAAAAATAAGAAATACATCAACAACGCAAGTAGGTTAACACTTTTAACAACCCCCTTTTCTCCAACCACAGGCAATAAGATGCAATGTCACATTTGTCTGATTAGAGAACTGTCTATTCTTCAATGTCCATGGATCTGATACTCAAGTTTAAACATCTTATTTGTGAGGTAAGTAGACACTAAACGTTTAAAAGTCAATTAAATCTCAATTACACATAATTTTTCATTACCAAAAATCTCAAAATATCTACTTTTTGTCCTTTTACCATACATGGTATGGACTATGGAGCAAATGACAACAGTAGGTTTTAAGAATCATCATAGTATCTTCAACCCAAAATTATTTATTTAAACTAGAAAAGGTTTCCTAGCATCCTATAAAGAACAATACCTGTCGCCGTGCTTCCCTTTCTTCCCGTTTCTTTTCCTTCTTCTTTGATGCTTTAGCCTCATAATACTGACCACCAGCAGCTTCATCGTCACTTTCATCGACAGATTCTGTTCACATGTATAGTTGATCAATTCCCAAATGCAATTCGCAGTTTCCATTGGCTATCTAATATCTATCTATATATATATATATATATATATATATATATACACTTTGGAATCTCAATCTCAGTCTAGAAGACAGAAGG
Source organism: Senna tora (assembly GCA_014851425.1). Classification (NCBI taxonomy): domain Eukaryota; kingdom Viridiplantae; phylum Streptophyta; class Magnoliopsida; order Fabales; family Fabaceae; genus Senna; species Senna tora. The sequence goes on along the minus strand of CM026266.1, from coordinate 3,033,954 downwards.
TTTTTATTAAATCAAACATTATCGAGGAGAGACCAATCAGACATCATCACCACGTTCCATAAAACAAGGAAATAAGCCATACAACATTACTGAATAGATGGCTCAATAAATATTAAAATCCCTAAATAGCACATCCAATGAGTCTCTTAAGTCTTGCACACTATGCAATAGAGAAAAAATAAACTAAAGATGAATTGAAGAATAAACAAAAAGAATTTATCATATGACAAACCTTCTACCATTGCGGCAGGAGCTGATGAAGTGCTAGCCCCAGAAGCAGCTGCCCTCCGACGCATGCGACGAGTGCCAGTGGCTCGTACCACATCGTCCCTCCGCGGTGCCTGACAAGACACCATATTACTTAAATCTAAGAACTATTACATAATATGTTTTGGCTTCAATTGAGGTTATAGTCGTCAAAAATCAATGAATTGAAAACTATGGTGGTAGCTGCAAACCTGTTGAGATTCTTCCCGTTCCGGTGGTGATTGAGAATCCTGACGGCGTCTCCATAGATACAATGGAATAAGTGCAAATACCAGAAGCATGGAAAGTATAGCTACCAATAATTCCTCCATTTCTTCAAATCACCAAAGCAAACCAAAAGAAAACTGATTCAACGCAACCTAATTAGGAATTTGGATTTCTTGGAGGAAGAAAGCTGTTTGATAGAGAGCCGATCAGCCGAAGGGGAACTTATCCCAAAACGCCGTCGTATCTTTCTGTTGGCATGTGCCTAGTGTAGAAGAACGGTGGAAGGGAATGCTTTTGAATTCAAGTAATGGACAAAAATTCTATTTTGTTCGTAACTTTTTTAATTTGATTTTTAATATTTTCTCAGTTTTAATTTCATATCTCATATTTATATTTCGTATCAAATTAGTTTTTAATATCTCCTCAATTTTAATTTAGTCCTTCACATTTGTAAATGATACTAATTTAATCCCTCAATTATGCAAATATTAAAATTACTTAATAAAATTAAAAGATAAAAAAAAAATGAGAGATCAAATTGATACGAATTGTAAACATAAAAGACTAAACTGAAACGGAGCAGATGCAAGGACCAAATTGATACAAATTGGAGACCTGAGGGACCAAACTTTGTAAATGTTAAAACCTAAATTGAGAAAAATACTAAACTTTAAGTACCAAAATAAAATTTCTTAAGTAATATCGATTAAATTTTTTTTTTTTTAGCCTGAAGTAATATCTATTAAATTGAATCACAAATTCACGCTTTACTCTTTTATTTCAATGCTAAAAAAGAACACTGAATCAATACCATTTTCATTGATATTTTTTCTTTATAGAATGTTGGTTAAATAAATTTATTGGCGCTTATAATTGACTCAAATGTTTAATAAGGTATTTATATTTTTAGTTTTTGTAATTAAATCTTTATAATTAGATCTCTACCGTTATAAACTAACAATTTGAAACTAATTATTATTTAAGTTATGTTCAAGTACTTGAAGATTATTGATACATGTCATATAAGAGTTAAAAAAATTTTAAATTAAGCGGTTGAGTGGAAGGGATTCATCCATCCTTAACTAAGTGTCAGGGTTCGATTCCTGCCTTGGGTATGGAGCAGCTTCAAATCCTTGGACCACCTGTCTTACCCTTTGATGTGCCTACAATTCATCGAGGGGATTAGTCACTGTGCTCGACAATAGATACCCTGATCTAGATAAAAAAAAATTTAATTGCAATTGAAGAAAAAGAAAAAAAAATAGATCTCTACTTTTGTATTGTTATTATCTTCTAATGAATTGATTAAGTTTATTTCAATGACTAATTTATTTGTTGTGGTTGATTCTGGGTAAGATGTCATAATAACCTATTGCATCTGATTTTTCTGGAAGGTTTAAAGAGGATATCAAGTGCTTAGTAATAATAATTTCTCGTTTCATTAGTTATAAACATGCTTGTAATATTATCACAATGTATTTAAGAAGCCATTTTACTGCAACCTACTCTATCCTCGCATAACCATCACATAATGTTTTAATTTATTTTTTCACCCCATCCCACCGTTGTTAAAATCTAGATTTAAATCTTATGATTTTACGATTTTACATTCTCAAATCTTTTTAAATCTTGTACAAGTTGGTGTAAAATCGCGGTAGAATTGGTGAAATCAGTTAAAATCCCATAAAATCTCGATTTTACTAGAGGTTATACGATTTTACTACAACCCAAAACAAGGTTCATATGGATTTTTTTTTTTACAAAAAATCGGTATGTTTGTGTGAATATCCATAACTTGTCCCAACTCAAAAAAAACCCACCAATTTCCTTCGAACCTAATGTCCAAACCCGGATTCCCTTATCCTGCATAACTTATTCCCTCCTCATTCTTTTTAGGTTTCCATGTTGATGATGTCTGAGTTGGTAGTACTTCAAATCATGTATTTGTTTGAGTTTACATAACATTAGGAAAGAAATACCAAGTGGTGATGATGATGATAGTAATTGTAGTGGTAAAAATTAATTGTGAATATTAAATGATATATGTTTAATTTTTTTATGTAACTAAGATATATTAGTTAGGTGTGTGAATATATATTGATAAATTCATACGATTTTGTCATAGATGTCTTACGATTTTACGATACGATTTTACCTTCTCTTCTACGATTTTACATAAAATCTAAATGTTGACAACCTTGCATTCCACTCCATCCTCCCAGGCGACGCCACAGATGAATAACATTACTAGTCAAAATATCAAAATGATCTTCTAGAAAAAACATCTATTGACAAACAATAGAAAAACAATGCAAACTTTAGTAAGGGAAATGAGCCATCGCCTCGTTTCCTGAAAGCGTCTTCAAATGATGGTATGTAAGTAACATAATATAGGATTCTTAAACTGTTTTGGAACATTTTATTAAAGCAAATAATACGAATGGTGAATTACATAATCCCACATCGCAGATGGCCAGAAAACCAGAACACACTAAATTTACCAAATCAAAACCACAACGCAAATCATAATATGCCCGACTCAGAGTGAGGCAGGTAGGAGTTGACACTTAATTTTCCAGAAGCTCAGAAACCATGAATCTTGATATGCTCCTTCTTCAAAATACCAGCCTGTTCAAGATACAAGTCAAGATAACGAATGAGATAATTCCGTGTCAACTTTAATACAGAATTCTAGATAAAACATTAAACATACCATGGAAAGCACAGATAAAGAAAGTAGCACTCGGAAGATGGAACAACATAACAAGAATGAACTTCCTAAAGATACAGATAATATAAGATTTGCACACAAAACTGCATTAACCCTAAAGGCAATAGTTACCTGGACTAAGAAGGTAGAAACATTCTTCCGCTGATCACCTTGAAGTTGAATAACCTAAAAATATATTAAAAAAATGTCATTTGACAAAGGAACATTAGTGATAGAACATTGCGTAATGAAAAGGAGGAATACAGACCTGTCCTAGTTCTGGGTCTTCCACAACTGTACCATTGCAGCAGAACTCTTTCTTCAGGTCTTTAAGTATCTTGTTATAGCTGAATTCTTTCTTCAGTCCCTGGACAGTTGTCAGGCTCTTTCTACCATTTCTCTGCTGTATGCGTATATGCACATAGTCCTTTGTCCCAGCACCAGAGTCCTCAGCATTTGCCTCAGCAAACGGATCTACAAATAGTTGGCACACATCTAATTCAGCATGCACATTTTTTATATTATAATTGATTGCATAAAGAAGCAACTGATTTGTATCTTGCTCAACCATGGGATGTTATGTAGCATAATTGATATCATAAGAAAATTCGATCACAGGCCAAACTCCAATCCCAGTGTGAATTGAAAACAAAAGCAGATAGAAACCACTCATCTAAGTGTAGAAGGCAATGTAACCTAAACAGATATACATATGAAGAGCACGAAAATCAATAGAAAATTAGTCAATAAACTGAATTTTAAAAATGATTTCATGAAAACTATTCTAAGATATATATGCCATAAAAGAAGTTCAATAATAAGTACCCTACTCAGCGAACAACAAAACAACAGAAAATTTTCAAAAGAGAAAAATTAACAAACAGAAGACATGAAAGGAATGATACGAACTAGAGATTCAGAACCCATGTAAAGCACTAAAATCCGACTCTCAATATTTCCAATGTAAAAAACCCAACCGTACATATCCACAAGTTGTTTTAATCTTATGGCAAAGGACTTCATAAAACACCCATTTAATCAACAGACTAAAACACTAATGAAGAAATCACCATAAACTGACATACCAAAGGCAGATGGAATCTGAGCGTCTAATTCAGACATGAAACTTAGCTCTCCAAAGTAGAAGGTCGTACCGAACAGTGCTCAGACCTGGATTAAGAACAACGAGTTAGCGTAGTTGCTATGTCAACAAGCTTCACAATGATACAGTTAGCAAATCAACATAAAAAATTGCAATTAAACCCCGCCAGCTCTAATAATCATCCACAAGGCAAAATATCAAGTCAACACTTATAACCAGAAGAATAAACAACCCCAACCTCCCCAATATAATAGAAAACAGTGATTACTAGCTAGTAATTTGTATGGAACTAAATATCTATTTAGAACCATACCCTTCACCCCGACCCTCAAAAAAAAAAAATCCCCGAGACTCGTCAATTTCAAAGATTCTTGAGGTTAAACATACAAAAACTTACCAACACAAATTAACTTGCTACCCAAAGACAACAAGATCCCATCTTGTTTATACGATATGCTAACAATATACAAGCTCTAATAGCAACAAATATACAAAATCGTCAGAGGCAACATTTAATTTAAACTCCCAAAAACTTACAGAGGCAAAATTAATGAACAGGTGACTTCGAAATTGAACAAGAGAAACTTGAATCCAAATCTAAAGACAATCTTAAGGAATACCGCAAAAAGACCCAAAACCCTAAAATTGACGGGAACAAGATTAGATCTAAAGATGAAAGAAGAAGTCGAGAAGGTACCTGATCCTAGATTTATCGCTTCCGATTCGTGAGGAAAGGAAACGCTAAATTGGATGAGGCTGAATCCTCTCTCTATCTCTCCCAATCTGAGGTGCTTGTTCTGTAACGTACGTCCGGGAGGAGAGAGAAGGGGAGGATAAAGAATTGATTGGAGCAAGTATATATATCAAAACTAGCCAAATTTTTTTTTTTCCCATTTCTAAAGCAGAGCAGTGGTTGATTGTCACATGAAAGGAACGTGCTATCTCTTGTTCTCAACTCAAGTCAAAGTATGAACACCTTGTTACGTTCAGGGCCCATACGTTAATGTTCAAACGGCCCAGCCCATAATTGGCTCTCTCTTGAAACTTGAAAGGGATCGGGGTTGTAACTTGTAATTAAATATTAGTAAGTTAAATACTTTTTTTAGTTGCAATGTCTCCTCCTACTTGGGAAGTTTTTTCCTTCATTAGGGAGGTTTTTCTCCTCTGTTAGGGAGGATTTTTGCCTCCATTAGGGAGGAGGACTCTTCAAGTTTTATCATGTTTGTGGTACTTTTAAAAATTATAAACAACAAAGTTTCAGATCTACAACAACGATTCTCAAAGAAGAGTAAAGTGTAAAGGTTCGATTCCAATATTTGAAAGTGTTGCCTTGTAGACCATTAAGCTTTCTTTATATATTATTTTATTGTAGTTTTGTTAAATTTGTTGTAGGCATGACCAGCTAGCTCCAGTAGTTTTTCTTGCTCAATGTGTTGCCGAGTAGTTTAGTTTTTTATATTCCTCACGTCATGGGCTGGGCATCTGAAGTCTATTATATATACTTAAAGGTAGAGGCGCTAATGCAATTGCTGCCAAGTCAGCGTGTAAACATCTTTAATCATCTGACATATATTGCTGACGTGTCGTTGACATGTGCTATATATTTTCTGAATATAATAGATTTTATTCTTTGGACTTTATATAAAAGAATATTCTAAATGCAAAATTAAATTTAGCTTAGAGATTTGATGATATATTAATAATGTATCTTAACTGAAATATCTTAACTACCAAGTGAAACCGTGCACTAATCCTCCTTACCTAGCTTTCAATGTATTTACATACATATATACATCATCTACCATTTTTAAGTCAAATATTTTCCCACTGTGCGTAACTACTAAAGCATATATATATATAATATACTGAATTGAAATTTTTACTTGATCAATTAATATATATATATATATATGATACTCTGTACCAGTAATGCCCCATTATTCTATCCTCTTTAACTAGCTATATATAATAGATTCTTTAAATTCGAATATTTAAAATCATATATTTAAATTCGAATTTTGATTCAGTAGATAAGTTATTTAAATGTGAATTATTTGAATAGTGGTTTCTAATTCATACTTATCAAAATCATATTTCAACTTAAAATTTAAATTTTTGTTATTTGTTATTTTGTCAATCTCTCTCAGTCCTATATATACTCAGACACAGCAATGCTGATTACACCAGTATAATCAAATTAGCTTATAATAGAATTCAAGGAAGAGTTCTCACAAGCTGCAATTAATGGCTGCCGGTAGAGTTGATCCCATCAGTGCTATCAATCCAACAAAAACATATTGGATTATCAAGGTTCGCGTGGTGAGGATCTGGTTAATACCAGCATATCCATCCACATCATCCTACCATGGAATAGAGATGGTGCTATGTGACTCTGAGGTATTTATTATAACACCTTCTAGCTGCGTCCAAAATATTTTTAATACTGTATGAATCTAATTAAATTGCTAAAGAAGATTCTTTGACGAACTTTTAATTTGAAGCATGAATATGGCTCCATTCATCATTTTGGGTTCGATTTTGTTGCTGCTGATCGGATCAAAAGTGGCGAGCTTGATCAAAATATATTAGTAGGTATGTAATTACGTACTTATTTTTTGTGTTAATAATAAGTCTATTGATTAAATATAATCATTTTTAATCTGATGTTACAATTTTGCAGATGTAATATTAATTGGTCGTGTATTCAACATGCCCCAAGTGCACCTGTCGTCTCCAAATGATCCAAAGACTAAACGCGTTACTGTGGACATTGAGGATAGCGCGTAAGAAAGCATGCATTATATTTTAAAAAAAAGAGTTTATTTTAATTTTCTTAATTTTTATTAATTGTATATTTTGAATGTAAAAGGAGTTCGCATATCATATTGTATCAGGGAAGTTGCAGGTAGAACCGTAGAAGGAAAAAACAGAGTAGTGAGCTTCTTTTAGAGGTAATTTTGTAACAGAAATATTTATCAAATTATCAATTTTTTTATAAATTAATCTGCAGGTGATGGAAAATCGCAAGACCAAATTTCAATGGCTTGTATGGTTGCTTACATAACTCATGTGTGAAGAAAGAATATACCCATTATAAAGAACAAGCAGTTAATTAATCAATATAATATCTATATTATACCTATTATTTTATTATTTTTAATACTAAAATTTTTAAAAGAATATTCTAAATGCAAAATTAAATTTAGCTTAGAGATTTGATAATATATTAATAATGTATCTTAACTGAAATATCTTAACTACCAAGTGAAACCGTGCACTAATCCTCCTTACCTAAGATAAAATTAGGTATAGATATTTGTGAATGATTCTTTTGCTGAGATATTTTGTCTCTATCTCAGGTATTCTATTTATATTGAATGAATATGGTTACAGACAATTCAAGAAACTGTACACGTATACATAACAGCTGTGCATACTATCTAATTACAAAACTATCCCTGCTCTATTTTCTATTTGCCTTAACACTCCCCCTCAAACGAGAGGGTGAGGATATCACTCCGAGTTTGTATCTAAAAGTTTCGAACTGTGGCTGTGAAAGAGCTTTTGTCAAACTATCTGTTGTTTGCAACTCAGAGGGTATGTATCTAACATCAATAAACTTTGATTGCACCATATCACGAACAAAGTGCACATCTATTTCAATGTGCTTACTTCTTGCATGTTGAACTGGATTAGTAGCTAGAGCCTTTGAGCTAAGGTTGTCACACCAGATTGTGATTGGTTGTTTGAGAAACAGACCCAACTCTGTTAACAGGGAATAAAACCATCGTACCTCTGCTGCCCCGTCTGCCAATGCACGATATTCTGATTCATTGCTGGATCTTGAAACTACACGTTGCTTCCTCGATGACCAAGAAACCAGAGTGTCATCCAAGAATACACAAACTCCAGCAGTCGACCTCCTATCATCTGGATCCGTAGCCCAGGTAGCATCGGTAAAAACAGCAAGCTTCATGTTTCTGCAGGGTTTCACATGTAATCCCATTTGAAAAGTTCCCTTCAAATATCGTAGTATCCTTTTTACCCCCTGAAAATGGAGCTCTGTGGGACTTGATAAGTATTGACTTAATTTATTGACCGAGAAGGCTATGTCAGGCCTTGTGGTTACCAAGTATTGAAGTGAGCTAATTGCTTGTCTATAAGTAGAAGGATTTTTCATTGGTGCACCTTCAAGAGCTACAAATGGCTTTCCTGTGACCATTGGGGTTGGAGCTGGTGAGCAAGTCAACAAGTTGAACTTCTTCAACACATCCAGAACGTACTTGGCCTGACTCAAGTGGAACCCAGACTCGTCTCTGTGAACTTCTAAACCAAGAAAATAATAGAGGGGTCCCAAGTCTTTGAGGGCAAACACATCATTAAGCTTCTTGATAAAAGACTTGAGATAGTTAAGATCATTACCTGTAACTAATATGTCATCAACATATACAAGCACAAAAACCACAAGATTTGGTGTTCTTCGATAAAACAGAGACGTGTCACTTTTTGCATTCTCAAATCCCCATTGGATTAGTGTCAATCGAAGCCTATCAAACCATGCCCGTGGAGCCTGTTTGAGACCATATAGTGCTTTGACAAGTTTGCAGACATGTTGTGGTTTTTGAGAATCAATGAACCCCTCTGGTTGTCGCATAAAGACATTTTCTTGCAAATATCCATTTAAGAATGCGTTGTTGACGTCTAGCTGCCGAACCTCCCAATTGAAGGTTGCTACTATAGCAAGGACGACTCTTATCGTAGTAGGTTTGACCACAGGGCTAAAAGTTTCGCCGTAATCAACCCCCTCGGCTTGTTGAAAGCCTTTGGCAACCAATCTCGCTTTATACTTCAGCACAGACCCATCGGCTTTGTATTTAATCTTGAAGACCCACTTGCAATCAATGAGCTTCTGCTGCCCAGTGAAAGGAACGAGCTCCCACGTTTTATTTTTCTTTAACGCCGTGAATTCATCAAGCATAGCACGACGCCAAAGAGGAGAGGACAGAGCTTCTGCAGCGTGTGTGGGTTCTGTGAACTGATTGGAAGAAGAGAAAGGATCCTCGTTCTGTAGTAAACCTACAAAGGGATACTTGGGCTTGTGAATGCCTGCTTTGGCCCGAGTTACCATCTGATGCGTTCCACCATGTTGGACTTCGTGTTGGGCTTCAGTGTGAGTATTTTGTTGGTCCATCACGGGACTCACTCCACTTAATTCATGTTGCACTCCACTAGTACTTAAGACAAGGTCACGGGGCTGACTTAAGTGATCACGTGATTGATGAGTGCCTGAGCTTGAACCTGAAACTTCTGAACTTTTGTCACGTGGTGACAGGCTTGACCCATCACTAGCCGTTGCATTTCTATCCGTTGAAGACGAGTCAGAGAAGGAGCTGGCAGTCGTACGTGACTTATTGAAACCCGTGGGAGTAGGTGAGTTTGCTTTATTTAACTTGCTACTAGACCCTGTAGATTCTGCAACTTCGTTTTCCCTTCTCTCAATTTTATCTCTACCTTGGTCTTCTTTTCCTCTTTCAACATTTTTGACATCCCCTGTGTTGATTATAAAGGGTATTATGCAGCTTTCATCTCTTGAATCCGAGCTATTTCGCCTATTCAAGAAGCCCAAAGACCCGGGAAACATCAGTGGGTTGAAGACAACATGTCTTGAGGTATAAATTTTGCCCGTGGAACTCAAGCATTTATGCCCTTTGTGTTGTAAAGCTGGGCCCAAATAGATGCATTTTTGACTGTGAAATTGAAATTTATGTGTGTTGTAGGGCTTCAAGCACGGGTAGCATGCGCAACCAAAAGGTTGTAACAGTTTGTAATCTGGAGTAGAGCCAAAAAGAACTTCCCATGGTGAAACATTGTGCAGCACTGGAGTTGGAAGGCGATTGATTAGGTGCACTGCTACCTGAAAAGCATCAACACAATAGGTTAGTGGAAGAGAAGCTTGAGCCAACAGAGTTAACTGGTATAAGATGTTTCCTTTCAGCTCTCCCATTTTGTTCAGATGTATAAGGGCATGTGAACCTTAATTCAATGCCATTAGCTTGAGCAACTGGTATAAGGGGTTTGTATTCAGCTCCATTATCACATTGTATACTCTTAATCTTTGTATTGAATTTATTTTCTACTTGAGCACGAAAAGTATTAAAAGCATTAATTGCCTCTCCTTTGTGTTTTAGAGGAAACAGCCAGACATATCTACTAAAATCATCCACAAAATGTATGTAGAAGTGATAACCATTCACAGACATGGTTGGAGATGGCCCCCATAAATCAGTATGCACAAGTTCTAAGGGTGAGGATGCACAAGACAGAGATTTTGCAAATGGTAAGAGCTTTGATTTTCCAAATTGACAAGCCTCACAAATAAACTTTGTGTTTGAAATCTCAACATTACAATCATGTAAAATTTTTCTAAGTATCTTATCACTTGGATGCCCAAGTTTTTGATGCCATACTAAGTACTCCTTCTCCTTTTCTTCCAGCCTTGCTCCTACTGCATTTGCTTGTGCATTTTGTGGCCAATCACCCACTGAATACATTCCGCTGACCGTTTTCCCTTTGATTATTCGTGCACTTGTCTTCTTGTCCTTCACAATACAGGATTTGTCAGTAAAACACACATCAACATTATTATCCACAGCCAGCTTATTAACACTCATTAATTTCTTTGTTGCACTAGGTACCACTAGTACATCATTCAAGTAAAATTTCGAATTAGAGTCAAAACCAGATAGGAAGGCAGGTCCAACGCCAGCTATTTTGGCTTTTTCACCAGTACAAGTAAGCAAATGAGACTTACCATCTGGAGTGTAATGTTCTAATTGGTCTGAGTAAGGGGTTACATGGTGAGTAGCTCCACTGTCCATGTACCATGCTGAATCATTCACAACCTGAGGTGTGGCATAGTAGGCCTGTGGTGAGCTATTGTTGATGGAGACTTGTTGAAATTCTTTGTCAAACCTATGCCAGCAAGTACCTACAGTGTGTCCCATTTTGCCACAAAGTTGACACTGAGGTCGAGACCCACTGCTACTGTTGCTGTTGTTGGCATTGTTTCTCCCACGGCCTCTGCCCCTTCGACCTCCTCTGGAGTTTTGACCTCCATTACCACGCCACTGCTGGGTATTATAACCTCTGCCTTGGCCACGAAAATCAGTATCACTTTTCTGTGCCATGTTTGCTGTAGGTTGCACTGTCAGCTCAGAGGATTGAGTAAGTTGCTCCATCCGTCGTTCAAAAGCAAGTAAGGCAGTTTGAGCAGTAGCCCAGGTAAGATTTGTAGCATTGGCCAGAGTTGTCACTACAGCATTATAATTGCTGTCTAGACCATTAAGTGTGTGCATTATTAGATCTAGCTGGGAAACCGGAGCTCCGGCAAGAGTAAGCTGATCAGAAATGTTCTTCATCTTGGCAAGATACTCCTCCATCTTGAGTGAGTGTTTCTTAGTCTGTTGAAGATCCCCTTTGAGATTCATCACACGGGATATGACTGATGCACACGTGAGCTCCTTGGCAGCTACCCACAAATCACGAGCAGTGGAGCAATGCAAAAGTTGGGTGCTAATTTCTGGTGTGATGGCATTTCTGAGCCATCCAAGGAGCAGCTGGTCAGTGGTAAACCACTCTTTGTAAGCTGGATTGGGCTTGGGTCCTGCTTCATCAGGAACCAGTTGAGCTGGTATGACTCCTGTACCATCGATATGTGTTTCGAGGCTGTTTCCCTTAATCAATGGCATGACTGTAACTTCCTACAATAGATAGTTGGAGCGATCAAGTTTCACCGAGGTCATTTGGCTAGAGCTACTGAAAAGTGCTAGCAGCTTTGGCGTTGAAGCAGCTATGGAATCGCTAGAACCCGAGACTGCAGTGGAAGATGATGATGAAGAATTAGACGCCGCCATGACCGTACACAGCTCTGATACCAAGATAAAATTAGGTATAGATATTTGTGAATGATTCTTTTGCTGAGATATTTTGTCTCTATCTCAGGTATTCTATTTATATTGAATGAATATGGTTACAGACAATTCTAGAAACTGTACACGTATACATAACAGCTGTGCATACTATCTAATTACAAAACTATCCCTGCTCTATTTTCTATTTGCCTTAACAGCTTTCAATGTATTTACATACATATATACATCATCTACCATTATTGTTTATATTAATATGCTGGATATATTAATCAATGGCTTGAAGGCTTGAACGTTACTTTCCTACGATTTTTAATAAAGCATATATGTACCTCACTCATAGAAAATCAATTAATATTAATATATAATTGCTATTCTAGAATCACCATTTTTATTCACATAGGTTTGAGTTGCCAGTTATCTCAATTTTTTATTTCTTTATATTTTTTATTTTAAATAATCATCACAATTTAAATTAATTAAACAATCAATTTTGTAATAAATTCCTTGATTCATGTTAATGTAATATGATTTTTATATTTCTTAAAATCAGCTTGAGTTGCCAGTTATCTCAATTTTTTATTTTCTTTAATTTTTTTAAATAATCATCACAATTTAAATTAATTAAACAATTAATTTTGTAATAAATTCCTTGATTCATGCTAATGTAATATGATTTTTATATTCCATAAAATCAACTTAATAATTAATCTTATATTAATTTTAAAATTCATATTTCCCTTTAATTATGCTACACTGACCTACTATTAGTATTCCTTAAAATCAGCTAATTTTAAAAATTCTAATAAAAATCTAATTTTTAATTGTTATATTATTTTAATTTCGAATTTTTAATTGTTATATTACTTTTACCTAACTTACAGCCTTACAAGTCTCTATTCTATTCTTACACGTTTCTGCTTAACTTACACTAAAATAATATTGGATGAATTAAAAAGAAGAATGCTATAATAATTTGAGAAGAAAATTAGTTATAACTTATGCGTGTCTCAACATAGCCCAACGTATGCAGTACGTAGCAAATAAGCACTAAGCAGCGTCTTTCTCAACGTTGCCTATAGTATTTTATAAAAATAAATGACAAAAAGAGAAACTTTGTTAAATATTATTCTATTAATAACATTATAAAATTATAAGTTTTATTTATTCTAAACAAAATTAAAACTTTCGAATTCTTTACATTGAATTCAGCCGTGAAATGTATAAGCTTCATAGCCCATCAACTCTTGGCAAATATGACTGGACACGGGATGCCAATTGCATAAGATGAATAACAAAATAAAATTTAATAAGGTAATCAATTTTTACGTTTATTGAAGTAATTAAAATGTATAGAGAGAAAGTTTAAATATTTGATCGATATAGTTGTTATCAAAATGTATCTTTATATTTAATTGTAACTTTTATTAGAGTCATTTTTATATAGTCATTGGTCTCACAATTTATATCTATTTAATAATTAATAAAACATAAAATAATTTAAATTATTATATTATAGTTGAGAAAAGGTGGAGATAATAGATTGTTATAAAACTGGTGAGAGAGATTAAAGATAATTTGTGATAAAAATGTAACAAAAACAAGCCATGTGGAGACCTAAATCAGGGATAAGAGTTTAATAGTATCGTACCACTGAAGTTCAATACATCCCTCTAATCATGTAGAGTCATTTGTTAATATTAATATAAATTCTCATTAATGATGACCCAAATTGAATGGTTTAGGAATCAAATGATTCGAGGGATGTACTGAAGTTTAGTACTATGTACCACTGAACATCTACTCCTAGATCAGACCTGCCTAAAAGCTGGTTCGACGGAACAGAAGCTTTTGCAACCTTCAATAGCGATGAGAATGTGAGTAACAGATGCAATATTTGCTACGAACAGCTGGTACGGTGATGAAATTGCATCTTACGACGACAAGACAAAGAGTAAGAAACATGAGCTTATGCGAACGACGGGATGGTTTCTTCTTTGACATTCTATCCAAATGTTACACGTTATTACTTTTTAATTTAATTTCTTTACAATGTTATTACGCTTTAAGTGCTCTAAATTATGTTGTCAATCAATCATGAATTGCAATGCATTATTTTTCATCAAATTGGACTATACATGTTTTTTTTATAATAAATTTCATCAAATTATAGAAAAATCCAATGCACTTGCAATAAATAAAACAATTCCATTCTAACAATACTGAAGAAATAATTCGTAAAGAATATTGAAGTAAAAGGCGAATAAAAAGGTTAACTGATCCCATTTGTAAGATGAACTTGGGATGAAAAACTGCACCATTCTTGGTGTTGCAAACAAAGTTTTTACTGTTAAACTTCCTGCATATTTCTGGAGTAATCTTCAAAGTCGAAAGTACATTGAAATTTTCTAACAATATTATGAAGGAGTGGAAACTTTCTGACATTAAGATCTGTAAATTTTAGATATAGATCTGCAAAAACTTTCTCAACAAACGAAAATAACAAAAACTACCTTCAGTTACTAGATCTAAAAAGATCTAGTAATTAGAGATTAAACTTTTCTAAAGAAAGACAAAGATACAGACTAGATCTTGAAGAAAATACCACCAAAATGGGGGGATGTTATAGATCTGAAAGATCTATTTATTTTAAAGACTAAAAATAAACAAAATTAAGAAAATAAGGAGGGATTGCTAAACTTACAAAAAAATTTAAGTTGTAGCAATCCCTCTTGCACTTATCTGCAGGAGGAGAGGCGTTGGAGGATGAAGAAGAAGGAGTTGAAGAGGCGGGTTTTTATTTACTGAAGGAGAGAATTGAATGAGAGTTAAATTGGACTATACATGTTATAATAGCAAATTCTAAAATTTAATACTACTACATAAGTGTAAGATTTCATAGTACCATCTTATTGTATAAAAATATGTTAAGCCTCCATTATTCTTATGAATGATGAATTTTTTTTTATGTTACTATATCAAAACCTAAAAAAAAAAAGCTAGTTTTTCCTAAAAGGTGAAGGCTTGAGTTGTCTCATGTATCTTCTGCCTTGTTGTAATCCTTTGTTTTATTTCTCAGGTTGGCTCATTTTGTGTGATTATTGTTTGTTTTTGTTGTGAGCGTTGCTTTGGTGAATAAAATATTCATGTTCAAAAAATAATTTTTTTAAAGTTAATTAATATAAATAATAAAAATATTTTAACTAATTAATTATATTTAAAAATTTAAAGAATATTATATATAAAATTAAAAAATATAAAACCTAGGAGATATAACGTAAAGTTAGAAAACTTTGAAACGTCATTTGTTAATAATAATATAAATTCATATTAATAAAAATTCACTTTAAATAAATTAATAATCAACTAATCAAAAAATAAATTGAAAATAATGTTCCATTCTTTACCCACAGGAGATAGATCAGACTCAAGAGATAGTGATTAAAAAATACAAACATTTTACCATTTGTGCCCCTCTTTATATGAAGATTTTAAATGTCATAATATCCTATTGCATCTGATATTTCTCGAACCTTTAAAAAGGATATCAAGAGCTTAGTAATAATAATTTCTTGTTTCATTAGTTATAAACATGCTTATAATATTATCACAGTGGTATGCTGATATGTATGTAAGATAATATAGGATTCTTAAACAGCTTTGGAACATTTTATTAAAGCAATTAGCACGAATGGTCAATTACATAATCCCACATCGCAGATGGCCAGAAAACCAGAGCACACTAAATTTACCGAATCAAAAACAAAACGCAAATCATAATATGCCCAACTCGGAGTGAGGCAGGTAGTAGTTAACACTTAACACTTAAGTTTCCAGAAGCTCAGAAACCATGAATCTTGATATGCTCCTTCTTCAAAATACCAGCCTGTTCACGTCCACATGACACAAGTCAAAATAACGAATGAGATAATTCCGTGTCAACTTCAATACAGAATTCTGGATAAAGTCATAAAACATTAAACATACCATGGAAAGCAGATCAAGAAAGTAGCACTAGGAAGATGGAACAATATAACAAGAATGATGCACTTTCTTAAGATACAGATATTATAAGATTACAGACAAAACTGCATTAACCCTAAAGGCAATAATTACCTGTACTAAGAAGGTAGAAACATTCTTCCGCTGATCACCTTGAAGTTGAATAACCTACAAATATATTAAAAAATGTCATTTGACAAAGGAACATTAGTGATAAAGAAGAACATTGCATAATGGAAACGGAAAGGAGGAATACAGACCTGGCCTAGTTCAGGGTCCTCCACAACTGTACCATTGCAGCAGAACTCTTTCTTCAGGTCTTTAAGTATCTTGTTATAGCTGAATTCTTTCTTCAGTCCCTGGACAGTTGTCAGGCTTTTCCTACCATTTCGCTGCTGTATGCGTATATGCACATAGTCCTTTGTCCCAGCACCAGAGTCCTCAGCATTTGCCTCAGCAAACGGATCTACAAATAGTAGGCACACATCTAATTCAGCATGCACATTTTTCATATTATAATTGACTGCATAGAGAAGCAACTGATTTGTATCTTGCTCAACTATGGAATGTTATGAAGCATTATTGATATCATAAGAAAATTCGATCACTGGCCAAACTCCAATCCCAGTGCGAATTGAAAACAAAACCAGATAGAAACCACTCATCTAAAGTGTAGAAGATAATATAACCTAAATAGACAGAAAATTAGTTATATATACACTGAATTTTAAAATTGATTTCATGGAAACTAAGAGATATATGCAATAAAATAAGTTCAATAATAAGTACCCTACTCAGCGAACAACAAAACAACAGAAAATTTTCAAATGAGAAAAATTAACAAACAGAAGACATGCAGGGAATGATACAAACTAGAGATTCAGAACCCATGTGAAGCACTGAAACCCGACTCTCAATATTTCCAATGTAACTAACCCAACCATACATATCCACAAGTTGTTTTTATCTTATGGCAAAGGACTTCATAGCATAAAGCACCCATTTAATCAACAGACTAAAACACTAATGAAGAAGTCACCACATACTGACATACCAAAGGCAGATGGTATCTGAGCGTCTAATTCAGACATGAAACTTAGCTCTCCAATATAGAAGGTCGTACCGAACAGTGCTCAGACCTGGATTAAGATCAACGAGTTAGCATAGTTGCTATGTCAACAAGCTTCACAATGATACAGTTAGCAAATTAAACCCCGCCAGCTCTAATAATCATCCACAAGGCAAAATATTAAGTCAACACTTATAACCAGAAGAATAAATAACCCCAACCTCCCGAATATAATTGAAAATAATGATTACTAACTCATAATTTGTATGGAACTCAATATCTATTTAGAACCATATCTCTGAGTCTCATCATCAATTTCAAAGATTCTTGAGGTTAAACATACAAAAACTTACCAACACAAATTAACTTGCTACCCAAAGACAACAAGATCCCATCTTGTTTATACGATATGCTTAAAAACAATATACAAGCTCTAATAGGTAATAGCAACAAATATACAAAATCGTCAAAGGCAACATTTAATTTAAATTCCCAAAAACTTACAGAGGCAAAATTAATGAACCGGTGACTTCGAATTGAACAAGAGAATATTGAATCCAAATCTAAAGAAAATCTTATGGAATACCGCAAAAAGACCCAAAACCCTAAAATTGACGGGAACAAGATTAGATCTAAAGATGAAAGAAGAAGTCGAGAAGGTACTTGATCCTAGATTTATCGCTTCCGATTCGTGAGGAAAGGAAACGCTAAATTGGATGAGGCTGAATCCTCTCTTTATCTCTCCCAATCTGAGGTGCTTGTATGTCCAGGAGGAGAGAGAGAAGGGGAGGATAAAGAATTGACTGGAGCAAGTATATATCTGAAAACTAGCCAATTTTTTGTCAAGGCAGAGCAAAGGGAATCATCTTTGATCAAATAATCTTCTGCAGGGTCATTAACGTTTTTTTTAATCAAAATTAGCACTCTAGCTTAACATTTGATTTTGCTATTAAATATTGACGTGAAAGGCTTACGTGGCACATCATCTTTCTTACGTGTCATATTTAAATAACATGATATTCTCTTTTATTCCAACTCAGCAAAATGAAACCGTTTTGATTCATTTAAATATGACATGTAAGAGAGAGGGTGTGCTACATAAGTCTTTCACGTTAACATTTAATGATAAAACCCAACATGTTGCGCTAAAGAACTAATTTTGACAAAAAAAAATGTTAAGATCTAAAATAACTTTTTAAGAGAATATTAATCTTCGTGAATCATTTGGCCTTATTTTTTTTGTTGAAGAAAAGAGTGATTATCGCATGAAAGAAACGCGCTATCTCTAAATATTTTTTGGTCAACTATCTCTAGTTCTCAATTCAAGTTAAAGTATGAACACCTTGTTATGTTCAGGGCCCATACGTTTATGTTGAACCCAGCCCATAATAGGCTCTCTCTTGAATGGGATTAATTTGGTGGAGGCTTTTAAATATTAGTATGTTAAATACTTTTTTCTTAAAAATTTTTAATTAATATAAATAATAAAAAATATTTAAACTAATTATAATAATTCTGCCCAAAATTATCTCAAATAAAAATTCCTCAATGAGGCAATAAAATCCCATGCAAAAGAACATTTTTTAAAAGAATAGGTCCCTCAGATGGGGCATTTTTGCCATCCCCAGATATACCTTGTATATATGCATTTGGCTTTGGCATGCCGCATGCAGGACCATCATCACACAAAAAACAGAATATTTTACGGCGTTATCTGCATGTAACTAATACGTGGAAGCATGCACAAATTTAAAGGCAGGCACTCAAGTACACAAAATGAACCATATATATACATAAACAGTTACAGGTGGCAATGGGCAAGCTAGTATATATGCATGCAAGTGGCATACGTGGAAGCCGAGACAGAGAAACATGAAGGCAAACACGGACACCCCACAAAACCCCCCTCCACGTACGCACCTCACATGCATCCCATCCATGCAACCCTCCAAAACTTACCTATAATAAAAACCTCCCACCCCACACACTCATCGATCACAAAACACAAATCTCAATATCACAAACAATATAATGTCCAAACTCGCGATTCTCGCCGGGCTTCTGTTCCTGTGGGCGGCGGCGGCCCACAAAACAACAATCACGACGGTGGAGGTGGACGGCGGGGGCAGCAACTGGGACTGGCCATGGCCATCGTGGAAGCCGGAGGGGAAGTCGTGCTCAGAGAGGCTGCAGCAAGCGGACCTCTCACAGTGTGAGAAATACATAAGGCAGAAGGTTCAGGGATCGGACGAGGAGCAGAGTAATGTGGTATTGAAGATGCGTCCTATAGTCACTCGCAAATCATCGAGCAGCAGTAGTACTAGCAGCAGCGAGGAGTGCGAGGAGAAGTGCTGCCAGCAGCTTCGTGGGCTTCAGGACACGTGGTGCCAATGCAGGGCGTTCCCGCAAATAATGCAGAGGATCGGCGAGAAGGTTGAGGGGAAGGGGGAAATGATGCAGGACATGATGAGGGAGCTCAAGAACTTGCCTGACACATGTGACTTGCCCAATGAGGAGCAACTTAAGATGTGTATCCCTGGGATGGGATTCTAATTTACTTTACTATTTTAAATTAATAATTCTACCCACGCACGGTACGGTGTAGCTCACGCGCGCGCCCGCCTACGTGCGTACGTAAGTGAGCTATAGTATGTACTATGTATGAATGTATGACTATGGTTTTGTAATAAATTGAGATCATCACAGATGATCTACGCGGCAATGTATATTAGCACTTGGAATGTGCTTTTTATATATGTGGTTTATTTTGCTTTCCCTCCCTTTTGTTTTTTGTTTTTTTAATATAACGAGGATTAAATCTTAGCTAGCTCCCTCTTGCACTTTTCTCGTATCAGTTTTAATTTTTCATTACTTAAAATTAAAGGAATAATATTTAATAATTCTAGTATACAGTACCAATGAACTCAGAGATGTTGCGGTTAAGCTACTCAACAGTAAAAATATATAATACATGCATCCCATGCTATAATTTTGTATTCCATTAATCTTAAAGTAGAGTATATGGATCCGAGGTAATGTATTTGTTCATGTAAAAATGCTGAGTAAGTATATTGAAACTTTATAGTGTATATATATATATACACTATAAAGAGTTAAATTTTTTAGCAGTTAAAATATAATATAAATGATATCATTCCACCAAAGTGAAGAATCGTAGAAAATATTGCCACATTCTTTAGACAGCAATTTTAAAAATAGAAATAGAATGGGAATGTATTTGTTGTGTTTAGTAGTAAAAATTGGAAATGAAAATAGAATGAGAATGTATTAAAATTACTATTTTTTTTCTTATATTAAAATAATAAAAAAAAAGTTAAGATTGTGTCAAATCAAATGATATAATAAATATTTTATTTTATTTTTTTAAAAAAAAGTTGATAAAAATAAAAAAGTAAAAAAATAAGTGCATGGGACCCACTGGTCACACCCATTCCATCATTTTTTCCTTCTCCATTTCAATCATAAAGAACATTACCTATATAGGGTATATATGTTCACTTACAAGAAATCAATTCTATAGAAACCAAAAAGTAAGTGGGACTCATTGGGCCCACTTACATTTTTACTTCCATCAACTTAAAAAAAATATATATATAATATCTATTATACTCATTTAATTTGATATGATTTGACACAATTATAACATTCTTTTCTTTTTATTATTTTAATATAAGGGGTAAAATAGTTATTTTAATACATTCTCATTCCATTTCCATTATCAAACTTTTACTACTAAACACATCAAATACATTCCGTTTCCATTTCCGTTATATATTAAGATTTATTTTCACTTTGTTAATTTTTTTCGTATTAGAATATTTTGTGCATTCGTTGCAATGAGTTTAAACACTTTTTTTTTTTGATAAGTCAATGAGTTTAAACACTTAACTTTTAATTTCTTATAAAATTGAGTTTTAAATTAAATATTTGGAAAATATTGACCAATTTACAGGAAAAAGAAAAGGATAAAATTTATGTTTTTGATTAGTTTGGTGTGGATTTAGGCATTTGGGTGTAGAAAAATAATGAGCGGAGCAAACCCTGGCAAGTGCGGCCAAGTGGTGCACTGTATTGAGGCGTCTTTTATTGCAAGTGCGGCCAAGTGGTGCACTGTATTCTCTTCTATTGACAGCTTTATTTTTTTTGTTTGATAAAAACTATTGACAGTTTTTACTTAGACTCAGCTCAACATTTTAAAATATTGAAATTATGTCTCTATTTCTCCTTTATTTTTCAGTCTTATTTTATTGAAATATTTAAATAAATCAGGTAAAAAATATATATATTTAAATAAAAGAGACAAAAAAAAAAATTCAACGTTTTAAAAAGTTAAACTTCCTACGATCTTACCCTTAATTATATACTTTTAATTAAGGCATATACTTATAATAAATTTTTACTTCATTCTAAATATATATATATATATATATACTGACCGTAGATGTTTTCACGCGAATCTTTCTAATTTTATTTTAATCTGCCATATCTTAACATTTAAATTAATGATTTGAATTAAAAATAATATAATTTAAAACATGGTTATATATAATTTAATATATTGTCCCTTCTCTCTCTTTTTTTAGATACAATATCAACTACTTGGGGTTGAATCCACAATTACTAGTACTTGGTAATTAGTCAAGTTAATATTGGCTCGGTATACTTTTGAGAGAATCTAACATAACATGTTTAGTTTTACATGTCCGTGTTGTTGTAGTTTACTCACTATATTGGATTTTATGACTATTTTATATAAATAGTTTCAAAACATTTTTAAATGCAGGTTATATTATAAGCGATGGCGTTTATCATCTGATTTTTTTCTTCTCTTTCTCTACCTACAGAGCACAATATAGCAATAACATTAGATACATAAATGCTAACCGGTTAATTATAGCATCCTTTTCACTCTTGGATTGATCAGTACTTCAGAATCGAACAAAATAGACACATTTGAATCAAATCAAATTGAACTTAATACAAATCGAACAAAATCAATCAATGTTTGGTTTGGTATGCTAAAAAGTTGAATCAAACCGCATACACTTATATGTATATATATATACATATTATATTAAAGAGACAAAATACTATTTAATCCCTGAATTGTTGGTCAAACTACTATTTAGTCTCCGAATTTATCAAAAATACTATTTAGACCATGAAATTTATAACTATGTCAACTATTTAGTCCCCGAATTTGATAAAAATACTATTTGGTCCCCGAATTTGTAACTATGTCAATTATTTAGTCTCCAAACTTGGCAAAAATACTATTTAATCCCCGAATTTGCAACTCTGTCAACTCTAACGAGTAACAGTCAGGAGACTAAATAGTTGATAGAGTTACAAATTTGGGGATTAAATAATATTTTTGTCAAGTTTGGGGACTAAATAGTTGACATAGTTACAAATTCGGGGACTAAATAGTATTTTTGTCAAATTCGAGAACTAAAATAGTTGATATAGTTACAAATTTCAGGGACTAAATAGTATTTTTGTAAATTCAGGGACTAAATAGTATTTTGGTTCAATTCGAGGACTAAATAGTTGGCATAGTTACAAATTTCGTGGGACTAAATAGTATTTTGTAAATTCGAAGACTAAATAGTAGTTTGACCAATAATTTAGGGACTAAATAGTATTTTGCATCTATATTAAATTTTTTAAATAATAATGTTTAAAATGTCAAATTAAATTTAGTCAATCTAAAAATTTAATTTTTGAACTAATTTGATTGTATATTATAAGTAATTGAAATATTACTATAATTTTTTTTATTATTTATATTAAATAAAATTATATTTTTATTAATAAATTTAAATATATAAGTTTGATAACTTAAAAGTCTCGAACCACCAAATCGAACTGTTCAAAATTACTCATTTATAATTTGATTTAATTTAATGTTATTTACTTAAACCGATAAGTATATTAATTTTTCACTTAAAATTTGTCTAAACCGCCCCGAACACCCCTAATCAATATTGCCAAAATGTGCGTGAGTGCTGAAACATTATGAAATTGCCCATGCTTGGATGAGCCAGCTGGAGCACTAGTGAATTAGGGTGAATTTATGGCCACAGATAAGATTTAATTTAAATATTTTTAAAAAATGATACAAAGATGAAAATTTAGTTCATTGAAAGAAATATAGCCTGATGAGGTGGAGGCAAAAAAGAATTAGCTAGTATCTACATGTAGGTGGGTATACGTGGAAGCAGAGACAGAAACATGAGCATGCAACCCTCCGAAACTTGCTATATCAATAATGTCTATAGTATTTTGATCAGTGAAATGATTGAGGAAAAAGAAATAGTAATAGGAATGAGAATATTAGAGGGAATAGAAATGTTATATCAGTATGATGTGATGTGAATAGAAAAAAATAGATAAAATAATTATTTTACTCTTATATTAAAAATAAAATAAAATAAATCAGTTAAAAAAATAAAGACAAAAATATAATTTCATCACACTACAAAAAATAAAATAGGTTTAATTAAAAAAACTAAACCTGTGTTGAGGATTCTGTTAAGCATTTTTCAGCATACATATTAATGATACAAATAGAAGAGCCACGTACACCCTGCTGATAGCACCGTTTGGAATCAAGTACGATAGTATTATATATACTTCAACATCCTCATATCACGACTGTTTGTAAATCAAGATTAGTTGTTTGGGCTTCCATCACTCTCTTGCTCACCTTGTTTACTGGCTACAATACAAGGTCAGAAAATTTTCAATCACTTCAAAACTGAATTTTAAGAAATTATAAATAGGAAAATGATGGTTCTTCTATTTATATACTAGCTACTCTGCCACATTTCAAAGGGATGAATTACAATAAAGTGCAGTTAAACTAACAGAAGGATAAAACAGAATGAATTAATTTTAGCACTCCTGATCAAGTGGATGCTACACTGCCTTCTCTCTGTTCAGATATACATATTTATCTTCCTTGTTTTTTTCTATATATACAAATTCCACAAGTGTTTTTATTATTTTAAATTGTATCAAGAAATTTTAAATTACTTGTTAAAATTCACCTTATTCATGAGGATTTGGATGTAGTGATTGGAGTAGCTATGCAGTGATGAACGGTGATGTGAATGTGATGGTGCTCAGGGTTATAATGGTAGTCCAGTGATTCTAATGAGGTTAATAAGTAGGAGCTATATGGTGATGGTGACTGGTAATTAAATTTTTTTTTTTATTTAGAAAAATAATGGTGCATATTAGTTAAATAAGTAAATATTTAATAATGGTACCAATGACTTCAGTGAGCCTAACTCCGTGGCAGCTAAAAGAAAATAATATTAACACCAAACACCTGCTATACATAATACATCTGTTAAATTATAATTTTGTGTCCCATATATAATCCTAACTATTACTAGTTTTAAATATTTCGTATAAAAAACCAATAAAACATTCAACAATCATTGTAAATAATTATACAAGACACGTATCATTTAATAAATAAGATGGCAAAATCTGGTTCTATTTTTTATTTCAATAATTCATAATTAGTAAATTTTCTACAGCTTAAAATTCTGAATCGTCTACGCGTGGGCAGAGATTTCCAAACCCTTGGACAATTCACATGCTTATTGGAACATAAGATAGAAAGAAATTATAAGCTAAAGCAATAGGAAAACTAACCCTTCTTCACTATCTTCACCACAGTTGCTCAATAAAACTCCAAAACTCCGTATGCAGAAACCAAGTATATTATAAGCTAAAGCAATAGAAAACTATTATTAGCCAACATTACCCAACTATCTTCATAAGAAGCGTAAACTAACCTATGCAGAAACCAAGTATATTATAAGCTAAAGCAATAGAAAACTATTATTAGCCACCCTTGTTGATACAGAATAAGGACTAAATGACAAAACCAGGCAAATGGTATTCGGAAAATAATAAGCAGCGCAGAGACTTTTGGTGAAAATTCCATGGAGACTCCTCAACTGCCACACACTCATTATATTTTATGTAGTTCTAATCAAAATTGCCCACATCACAATATAGTTGAGAAGAGTGTTATATCGTATTAGCAGCATCAAAACACCATTCTATCAGCGAGACTATCGTCATGTGTCAATATGAAAATCAACAAAATATTTAACATTGATTAACATGCTTAAACCAAAGGACTTGCATACTTCAGGAGCTATTACACATGTTCAATTAAAAGTAAAACTAATTCATGACCATATCACTTAGAAATACATAGCTATAACAGGATTCAATGAGTAATGATATTTGAACAAAGCCCCAGCAAATATGAAAGAAACCTGCCACAAAGAGATGAGATTACACATAATATTCAGAAACTTAACATCCACTTTGACCATAAGAAAAGAGAACCTTAACCACCGCTAACCAAGACCTGCTTGACCGACTATGGAACCACATAACAAAGACACAAGACACAAGCACAGGCTTAAAAGCCACCACGAAGACGGAGGACAAGATGGAGGGTGGATTCCTTCTGAATATTATAGTCAGCTAAAGTTCTACCATCTTCCAATTGCTTCCCAGCGAAAATAAGCCGTTGCTGATCTGGAGGAATTCCCTCCTTGTCCTGGATCTTTGCCTTAACATTATCAATAGTATCAGAACTTTCAACCTCCAAGGTGATTGTCTTCCCGGTCAGAGTTTTGACAAAAATTTGCATACCACCTCGAAGTCGCAACACCAAGTGAAGAGTGGATTCCTTTTGAATGTTATAATCAGCAAGGGTGCGTCCGTCTTCCAGCTGCTTCCCAGCAAAGATAAGCCTCTGCTGATCAGGAGGGATGCCCTCCTTGTCCTGTATCTTAGCCTTCACATTATCAATTGTATCAGAACTTTCAACTTCCAAGGTTATGGTCTTCCCAGTTAATGTCTTGACAAAAATTTGCATTCCACCTCTCAAACGAAGCACCAAGTGAAGAGTGGACTCCTTCTGGATATTATAATCAGCCAAGGTACGACCATCTTCAAGCTGCTTGCCAGCGAAAATTAGCCTCTGCTGATCTGGTGGGATTCCTTCTTTGTCTTGAATCTTCGCTTTAACATTGTCTATAGTATCTGAGGACTCCACCTCCAGGGTGATGGTTTTCCCGGTCAAGGTCTTCACGAAAATTTGCATACCACCCCTCAAACGAAGCACAAGGTGGAGGGTCGATTCCTTTTGGATGTTGTAATCAGCAAGAGTGCGACCATCCTCAAGTTGTTTACCAGCGAAGATAAGCCTTTGTTGGTCAGGAGGAATCCCTTCCTTGTCTTGAATCTTAGCCTTGACATTGTCAATAGTATCTGAGGATTCCACCTCAAGGGTGATAGTTTTCCCTGTCAAGGTCTTCACGAAAATTTGCATGCCACCCCTCAAACGAAGTACAAGGTGGAGGGTTGATTCCTTTTGGATGTTGTAATCAGCAAGAGTGCGACCATCCTCGAGTTGTTTGCCAGCGAAGATAAGCCTTTGCTGGTCAGGTGGAATCCCTTCCTTGTCCTGAATCTTAGCCTTGACATTATCAATTGTATCGGAGCTCTCGACCTCAAGGGTGATGGTCTTGCCGGTAAGAGTCTTCACAAAGATCTGCATCCCACCCCTGAGACGAAGCACAAGGTGAAGGGTCGACTCCTTCTGGATATTGTAGTCCGCAAGGGTTCGTCCATCCTCCAACTGCTTGCCGGCGAAAATAAGCCTTTGTTGATCAGGCGGGATTCCTTCCTTGTCTTGGATCTTGGCCTTTACATTATCTATTGTATCCGAACTTTCCACCTCAAGGGTGATTGTCTTTCCGGTCAAGGTTTTAACAAAGATTTGCATCTGTTCGATTATATAACACAACAGATATAAACGAAGATTAAAACACTATGACGAAACCAATCACCACAACAATAGAGATTAATTCGAAACCCTAATTAGATTTTGGGGGCAAAAGATTCAAGAACTGAAACTCAACGAAATCAAATTAAATCAAATCGAAAAAGAAAGCTTAAAAGAGAAAAAGAATTAAAGCTAATCGAAAAATACCTTGCAAATAAAATATAGAGGCGCTTCGATGAGAGACTGGTATCTCTGGTAAGTGGTAACCAAACTGTAGAAGTTTTCTAGCTTAGCTCTGTATGATGAAGAAAGAACGGCTTGGATCGTATTTATAGCTTAGTTTGGCCGACCTAATGATAAAAATATCAATGGAGTTAGCGTACGAAATTATGCCACGTCAAAATCGGCGTGGTATGCACGCCAAGATTAGGATCGACCCTGAATTAGGTTTGTCTTGTTTAGAATTAACCATTTTATTCTCTTTTTAATTATAGATATAAATATATCCAGTCATGTGCGCTAATGTCATAACTCATCTATTTTTTATGGAAAAAACTTAAGTCCATTTTCTTATGTCCATTTTATTTAATTTCGCAATATAATTATGACACGTGACAAAAAGTGTTTAAATGACCAATCACAGTAGAGAGAGAATATAGAAGATCACCTTTAATATGACCAATCATAGAAGAGAGAGAGTGTAAATACAATATATGATTGGTGGAATTGGATGAAATGGACATAAGGAAATTGACCTAAGTTTTTTCCATTTTTTATTTAGGTCACGTTCTTTACGTAGAATTGGAAATGAAAAAGAAAATAGAAACGAAAAGGAAATGTATTTAAGAAAAAACTTAGGTCCATTTCCTTATGTCAATTTCATCCAATTCCGCAATATAATTATGACACGTAGCAAAAAGTGTTTAAATGACCAATCACAGTAGAGAGAGAATATAGAAGACCACCTTTTATATGACCAATCATATAAGAGAGAGAGTGTAAATACAAT
The DNA here is from genome assembly GCA_014851425.1 of Senna tora. Classification (NCBI taxonomy): domain Eukaryota; kingdom Viridiplantae; phylum Streptophyta; class Magnoliopsida; order Fabales; family Fabaceae; genus Senna; species Senna tora. The sequence continues at coordinate 3,005,813 of CM026266.1, read as the reverse complement.
ATATGATTGGTGGAATTGAATGAAATGGACATAAGGAAATGGACCTAAGTTTTTTCCATTTTTTATTTAGGTCACGTTCTTTACATAGAATTGGAAATGAAAAAGAAAATAGAAACGAAAAGGAAATGTATTTAAGAAAAAACTTATGTCCATTTCATCCAATTCCCCAATATAATTATGACACGTGGCAAAAAGTATTTAAATGACCAATCACATAAGAGAGAGAATATAGAAGACCACCTTTTATATGACCAATCATAGAAGAAAGAGAGTGTAAATACAATATATGATTGGTGGAATTGGAGGAAATAGACATAAGGAAATGGACATAAGTTTTTTTCATGTATTTACTGTATTTGTTAGTAAAAGTTTGGGAATGAAAATATAATGGGAATGTATTAAAATTACCACTTTACTCCTTATATTAAAATAATAAAAAGAAATGAAAGTTATGATTGTATCAAATCAAAAAGTATAATAGACATTTTACATTTTTTTTAAAGTTGATAAAAATAAAAAAGTAAAAAATTAGTGGTACTCAATAAACCCCGCTTATTTCTTCTTCATCTATTGTTAAAAAACAAGGCCTTAGTATATAATTTCAAAAAGATTTAAATTGAATTACCATTAGCTCAACAAATTAAGTGCCTTAATTAATTTTTTTTTCTCACAAATATTCTCTTAAATCTATTTAATTAAATTTGTTTTAACTATATACTTTTATTTTTATAGGAATTTTAGCTAGATACTTATATGGTTATTTTTAAAATTTTGAATATAATATCTATCTATTCATATTAATATTAATATGATTATTGAACCTTTCCATCAGTATTATTTTAAATAACTATTTTATAATTCAAAATAAATACAGGATGTGACAAAGAAAAAAAAAGGATAGTGAGAGGAAGTTACAATATATGTGTGGGATTAAATAATTTTTTATATTTAAATTTTTATTTTAAAAAATAAACATTATTATTTTATATTATTTTTCAAAAATTATTTTTTTTAAAAAAAAAATTTCATTCAATTTTGTACATTTTTTTTTGTCAAATGTCATTTGTTTTTTCAAATATAGGATGAGAGATAGTTAAGGCCCAAAGGCTACGGTTAAGTCAGCCCAAGACTTTTTATCAGAAAAAAAGAAGTCAGGCCAAGACTGAATAGTACACGGATCTGGATCAGTAGGAACCTAAGGGCCTTTTTTGCATTTTTCACTCTTACGTTTCGCTTTGCAGTGACACTTTCTTGCAAAAGAAAATCGTAATTTCGTAACTGTCAGAAACCTCTACTCCAGCAACCTCAGTGAGTTCCGTCAATGGCACCTGTTGCTCCCCGATCTGGTGATGCCATCTTCGCTAGCGTCGAGCGCGTGGTAAGCAAAGAGCTTTATCCTCATTTCTTTACGATCTGTTTGGTCGCCGAGACAATCATAGAAAATAATAACAGTGTAACACGTTCCTTGAATTTTGAACGGAGAATTGTTTAACCCAGCCAATCAACTGCCTATTGATTTCCTCTTCTTTTAAACATTATTTTGTTTCATTAAATTAATCAGATTTGGTGTTCGCGTGTTTTTGCACTGAGTTGTGTTTAGTCTCTCCTTACACATTAGCAAATATTTTGTAATTTGCGATTGCTGTTACTAAATAATCTATTTGTTTTGACGTACGAGGGATTATGCAGAACGCTGAGCTATTTACTTTGACTTATGGGGCTATTGTGCGTCAATTGCTTACAGATCTGGAAGAGGTTGACGAGGTTAACAAACAGCTTGATCAAATGTACTACAGAGAATCTCTATTAGATTTCCATTTTAATTTACAATAATTCCTACTTCCTCTTTTTTCATTTCTCTCGTATGATGTTGTAATTTGATTTTTATGTCTCATTGAAGAGTTCTTTCTTGGATCAATGCTATATGCTGTTTATCCATATTTACTATTTCATTTTGTTTTATATAATAGTTTCTGTTTTCCTGAGCGCTAGATATGTCATTATCCATAATGTATATAATTTTTTTATTTGAATTCATTGGCTGCATAATGCAGGGGTTATAATATCGGAATCCGATTGATAGATGAGTTTCTAGCTAAATCTAATGTCTCAAGATGCATCGACTTCAAAGAGACTGCTGAAGTAATAGCAAAGGTATTATGATGCGTGTGTGTGTGTGACTGTGTGTGTTTTTAATGGAATTATGCTGTGTTTTTATTTATGTATCATGCCAAATAAATAATTTGGTTGGTGGTTCCTATTGAAATTTGGAACACAACTCTGATAGTTTGCATAGTGGGTTAATATTATTGAGTTAACAAGTAACATGGTTTTATGAGATGGAAAACAAATGGAACAAAAAAGGTTCTTTGGGGCTCAATCTCAATCCAAGAAGAAGGTCCTGTCATCTGAAAACACTTCGGAAGCATTGCATCACTTATATGTAGAGAATGAGATATCTTAATGATTAGGGTTTTGTATGTAAGCAAATGGCTTCTGTAGCAAATACATCTTGTGCTAGCCCCCACATAATTTGTGTATAATTTGCATGTCGGTAGGATCTTTACTTGTTAAGATTTAGAAATGTCAAGATCTATTTAGGTAGATTGTGGACAGTCCAGGTTAAACACAATTTGTGGAGGGAAACCTCTATGCAGATTTTGTAGCAAACCTATCTCACTTCTTGTCTCCCAGCCTTCAGGTCTTCCAACATCCTCCCATTTGTCTTGTTGCAACTTGGTGGGAGGATGAAAAAGAAAGTATGTTAATTTAGTATTTTTGTTATGTAGTTTTAGGCTTTTACTCCCATGTTCATAAGCTGGAATAATACTTCAATGACAGTAAGATTTTACACAATGGCATCAACTCGTTTCAATTTTCTCTTCTTGCTTGTGTTACTTGACCAAATACTTTTAGAAAATATGTTAGATATACATATAAGGAATAAGAATTGTAAAACAGAGCTAAAACCACCACAATATCAGATATGCCTTTACACAGAAATAGGGATAAAATGCAGAAAAGATCAAACAGTTTCCAGGCCTTCAAGATGCTAGCCATAATTGTTTACATGCATCTCTGGCTGATGTCGCCAAAACCCTCCCATCAAAAGAGTAACATGTGTCCCCTGCCCAAATTTTCATAACAACTTCCTTCACCCTTCCTATCCTCAACCTGACTACCTTCCTTCTTGAATCTTCTAGAATAAGCCTTGAATATTGGGGTCCATCATTACCTAGCCTCTGAACTTTCACCTTGCCCTCAAGGTGAGAATTAGAAGTTTGGGCTGGTGGCTTCTTTCTGATAGGGCTTAGTTCTTGCTTCACTAAAGAGCCCAGTCAAGCATCTCCCATGTCATGGGTCAGGTAATCCACATCCCTACTCTTTCCTCTTCTTTCAAACTGTCTTCGATGGGTCCATTGAGATCATCATCTAAAATCTCCTCTATCACGTAGTTCTTATTGAATAAGTGTTGAACAGCTGTACTTTGTGGTGCAATCCTCATATTGAAGTTCTTTTTTTCAAGATGCTAGCTATCTCCCACAAAACCACACTATAATTTTTCCTATTCCCTTTCCCACTCTTCCTTCACTCTTTATAATACTACTTCTGTGATTGATTTTCCAAAACCCACCCATTAAAAGATTAATACATGTCCCTTGCTCAAATGTACACAAAAACTATTACAAAAAAAACTTCACTTACCCTTCTTATCTTCTACCTTTCTTGTTGGACCTTCTAGAATAAGCCTTGAATAGTAGGTCCATCAGGCTATTTTATTCTTTCCATACTCCCATCATAAACTTCAAACATTTTTTGTAAGGTAAATCCTCTTAAAAATATTTTTAGTAAGTATATTAATACTTCTATTATTATTATTATTATTTTGTATTTCTTCTTCCATTTTGTCAAAATATTTAATTTTCAAATATTTGACTGGAAGCAGCTACACTATAAATTGTTGATTTGCATTAACTTAATGTTATTTTTGCTTTTCTATAAAAAAAAATGTTATTTTTGCTTAGGTAGATTCTACATGCTTCATTGCCCTTGCATTTCTTATCTTATATTGCTTTATAGCCTTTAAGGCAATCTATGACATTACTAGCGTTATACTGTACTTAGTTTCCATTTTTTGTGTACTTTTGATGCTGATGTTTTGCTTCTCCTAAATATGTGCCACCAGTTGAACCAATGCATATTTGATGAGATTTTAGCTGTCACATTTTCAAACTGTTGCATATACTAGATACCGAAGATCTAAGTATTGGCTGGAATGATTTCCTAGTTTGAGCCCAATGTAATGCATAATTAACGTGGGATTCCATAATTCTACTATTACTAAGTATTATACCTTAGAGTACTTGACTCAAAAATAATTCAGTGTATATTATTAATATGTTTTATTCTCTTTTTAACACAAGAAACCTTGACTCATGACATGGGAGAATACAGCATTTTCTTTTATTTGCACGTCTTTCATTAATCTGAACTGTGATTGACAATCATTAATCTGAACTTTCATTTGTATCAACTCACTTTGGGCAATTGTTTAATGAGTCAGCCTGGCAGGCTGTTCTGCAATCTCTTCAATTTTGTCTCCTTGCATTTTCGTGGCATAATAGAGTTGGTTTGCACTATTGACGTTTGGTTTTAATACGTTACAGTTGGTTGGGAGTTGGCACATTCTGATTTTCTGATCAGCATGAACTTTTATGTGGACAGGCTATGCATTGCTTCTTGGTTTGATGATTAATACGCATATTTTTATTCATTGATTATAGTAATTAAATGCATATCTTGAAAGGTCAAGGTAATTTTTTATATGATTATATCAATCTTAAGAAATGAGTAAAGATAGAACATGTTGGCATCGTTTGATCCATATAGCCCACTCCACCTAGTGGGAAAAGGCTTTAATTGTGGTTGTTGTTGTTGTTGTTGTCGTTGATTATATCAATCTTAAGAATGCTTTTTAACAGGTTGGATTTAAGATGTTCCTTGGTGTTACTGCATCCGTGACTAATTGGGATGCTGATGGTACATGTTGCTCTATTGTTTTGGAGGACAATCCCCTGGTAGACTTCGTTGAACTTCCTGATACATGTCAAGGTCTATACTATTGCAACATCTTAAGTGGAGTCGTTAGAGGAGCCTTAGAGATGGTAAGTTTCTGTTCCCATCCGTTACCTCATCTTTGTGCGTATCACTCATATTTTATAGAGCTTTCATTCATTTTCACTTTGACTCTTGATAAACTAGGAAAATAGGTAACTATTTTTGGATTGCTGCACCTTTCTGAGATGGGTATCTGATTCTGAAGCATTTTAATGAATGACTCAAAGTTGAAATAACTCGTATTGTTTTTTGGGATGATATATGGAAGGGGCGAAGGTCACTAAGTTTATTTATATAATTTAGACTAGATTAACAATTTAGTCTCTGAAAAATGTTTCTATCCCCTCTTTAGTCCCTAAAATATTAGCATTATACAGTTTACTCTTTCTAAATTCAAAACTTTGTACACATTTCTTCTTATAATTTAACATGGATAGATGATGGAGAGACTAATATGTACAAGGTTTAGAATTTGTAGAGAACTTACAATATAGTGCTAATTTTTCAAAGACCAAATTATTAGCATAGTCAAATATTTATGAATCAGTCGGTATAATTTGCAATTATTAGCTTACCGACCTTGTAGAGAGCAGAGACATAGAAAGGACGTCAATATACGCCCATAAAAGGTATCCACATTTAGAGCAAATTAAGATTGACTATGATATGCAATGTGCTGGTTTTGATGATACCTTGGGTGATATAGCTTTTAGATGGTGATTTAAAAACAAGTGAAAAATCATAAACAGATATACTGGATTTTCCCCCCTTGTATTCACCTTTCCAAAATATTCAGGTGTCAATGAAGACTGAGGTCACATGGGTTCGAGATATGCTTCGAGGTGATGATGTGTTTGAGTTGCAGGTAAAACTTCTCAAACAAGTTCCAGAAGAGTATCCCTACAAGGATGACGAGTGACAATCTGTCTTCTACTTTGTATACTGATAAGTTTTGGTTAATTCTTCTCCCGAAAATAGAGTATCAGCTGTCTATCTAGTGTTGTGTATTTCATGAAACTTTATATACAATACAAATTCTGTGGCCAAATCATATAATGCTGCATTGTCAGGCAGGGGACTATGATCGATCTATCCTGATCCCTCACTGCTTTTTACTTCTGTAAGTAGTTCATCTTTCCTCTTCTATGTTAGTATCTTACTGTGGGGCGGACCCAAAACTTGTTTGCTTGTGTGTCTTTGTTCTTGATAATTGGTGTCTAACTTCGGACACAAAACGCACTTCAAGCAAATTCAGACCGTTGAATGGAAGTGCTACATTGTGAACATGAATCTTGATTGCCATCTATCAGTTCAAATGGTACACTTTATGCACTTCAACTTCAACGGATCTGGAGTCGTTTAACGTTTAGCACTTATGTAATGATCAGATCCATATCTTTGAGGAATTAAATTAAAACCCTACATCTTCTAAAAATTAAATCTTTAATCTACTCTTAAAAAAATTCTTTACATAAAATTTTATAAAATATAAATCTGAAGAGTTTAACCTTAAGAAATATTTTAAGAAATCTGCAATATCTCTCAACCAACTTATAAGAAAATAATCTTCTCGAGATACTTCCTATAAACATTTACCGGAGACTCCCCTATCAATATTTGATTCGTACATAGTTTACTAAAAGTTAAAAATCAAACACAACCAAATGTTTTCTGTTCAAAAAAAAAAAAAAACACAACTAAATGTTTTAGGATCTCAAGCTTTTATTGAGACATTACTGGTACCTCATAAGAAATTTAACATAAATTAGTTTTAATAATAAAAAGCTGCCGACATGAATTAAATGAGGATATTAAGAGTCGTTGAATTTCATTAATGCAGTTCCCAAAAGTTTGTACAACTTTGGAGCTTGTTCCTTTTGTGGACCAACCCTATTAATAGGATCATTTTCATTTCTTTGTTGACGTCATTATTCTCATTTCTAAGACCACAAAAAGATTTGAATTTTTGTTAAGGAGAAATTTATCTCTTATTAGGGAATGGAGAAATATTTTTAGTAGTATAATAATACTACAAAAATCTAATATTATTCTCATTCATATTAACTTTGACACATAATATAATTTATTTTTAGTAAAAGTCATATAATTTAAATTTAATTATGGTTGAATTAAATTTTAATCTCGGGTTAGGATAACTTATTCTTTGTAACGACAGTAATAGTATTATTAAATTATTCTGACAGTAATATTCAGTTTCTGCTACCATGCATATTTTAACACAATTTATTTTTTTCTCATAAGAGTAATCTAATTTAATTTTAAATTATGATTGAATCGAATTCTAAAGGTTCGTTTGGTAAGATTTACATACAGTACATTACATATATTTTTACGATTTTCAAAAAAAATTTATATTATATTTTATACATACTAAACATACTTTTTCTCTTAATTTTTCTCTCTATCTCTCTCTTCACTTTTATCTACAGTATTTTTCTTTATTCTACAATATTTTACTCTACAGTACTTTCTTTACGATACTTTACATCCGTGCATTTATACCAAGCGTGCTTTAAATGTCAAATGAAAATAATTTATTTGTCAAAATATGAATATATTTTTGAATTTTTCAACACTAAAATTTCACATACAATAGAAGAGTTCAATCTTTTAAAAATTTGAGTAATAAAATCTGCAAAATGATAATAAATCAATACATCCTCAATGTGTTTGTTCCCATTATTCAGTAACATATCTACTTCATCTCATCAAACACATATAGCTGTGAAAATGAAGACTGATCAATGCATGCCGACACATATGTAGCTCTTGAAAATTTGTAAGGTACAGAATCATAGGAGTTTCTTAGTTTGTTCCAGAAAAAGAAAATGTCAATAAATAGGATCCTTCTCTTGTGTTATAGAAGTTTCATATATCATGTCGGCTCCTTCGTCAAAAGCTCTACTAATTATTGAAAAGGCTCTTCCACGCTATTCATTTTCACCCATATATATATTTGATATTTTAAGATTTAACATTTAAGTCATTATTTGATAGGTGATAATTACTATTGACCAAAAGAGAGAGAGGTGAGTGATGACTGAGATGATATATGAAAAGGTCTCGCCGACATAGAAATTTGGTATTAATTGACCATAATTTACTTTTATATCAGTTAATTAATTAAACGATGAAAAGCTGCAGAAAAACCCTATTTTAATTAGTTTATTTCTCATTAAAATCTCGCCATTTTCTTACACGACATGTCGACATATCTTGTTATATAAAAGCCTATATATTCATTTATAATATATATAAGATAAGATAGTTATATATTGTTGAAGGACATGGTAGTTGTCATTTATATCACATTTAAGCTGTATACAATAAATTTTATAAGACGAAAAGATATGAGGCAGGTCTATCATCATCATGAAGTGAAAGCTTCTTAAATATGCATACGTACACAGCATGAAATAAAGTGTGTAAAATATATATTTTGGTTTAAGGTATAATTTAAACATATCGGTCGACATATGAAGTGTGTATATCCAACAGTTTCTTAATACTGTATTACACTGAGAAAAATTTTTGGAATTTCAACAACTCCATTTATTGTTCCCTTTTAAGTTTATCTAATAGGTGTTTTAAGCCATTTTTTAAAAATTTTATTTATTGATTAGGAGAGAATAATATTACACTTAGAATAATATTGTAAACCATCCCATAATTGAAATGAATCTTTAACCCTTATCTTTTTTATCTCAGTTTCTATACTATATTACACTTAGAAAAATTTGTGGATTATCATCAACATCTACATTGTTGTTCTTGTTATTATTATTATCATCTTTTTTATGTTAAAAATTTTATAATTCAATTCTTTCTTTTGGGATTTGGATCAATTAAAGTGTATTTCAACTTATGATTTAGATCATTCATCAAAAAATATATTATTATTATTATTATTATTATTATTATTATTTCTTCGTGTATCTAAGTGCAATATAATTTGATTAATTTATATATATCACTTACATTCTATTCTATTAGCTAAACTTAATAACTTCAACTTTAATTTCTATAATCCATGGTCTTTAATTTTATTTATGCTTTTTTTTTCAAGCACTAAATGTGAACACCTCTCCTAACGAAGATTTGAACCGAGTTCATCACATTATGAGGTACCATCCCTTCCACTAAATCCAATATCCATTGGTTTATGCTTTATATTTAACTTGATAGCTATAGTACTTATATAATTACTTTAACATAAAAGAAATTAAAAAAAAACCTTTTAATTGGCTATGTTTAAATATACTTGCAAATGAAGGGAAGGGAAACTTTAGATCCCAAAAATTTACATAATTTGGTACACTTTATATGAAAAATATTGTTCACCTTAATTTGACTTTCCCTTTGAATCTAATTGATAGAAAAATGTCGAAAATGCTCTTCCTAATTATTCTCTCTCTTTACTTTCTCACCTATCAAGAAACACTTTAATTATAAAGTAAGGGCATTTAGTCTTTTTCAATACTTTACTTTACAAACTTTACATCACATTTTTACATAAAAAAATAATAGTAAACATAATATTTCTGTCAGAGTCATAAAAGCTCAAGTGGACTCCTTGTATCAAACATAAATCACCGATCGAGGTCGAACTTTTTGATTGAATAATTCAAATAATAATAATTTTAATAAAATTCTGGAGTCTAAAAATGTCAATGTGGCAGGTTTTGATTAGCTTAGTGCACAGGAGTGCAGCTGCATGTGTGTTGCATGCTTTAAATTCCAATTACTATTGCTTGGCCGACTCACCCTAATAATTGAGGCTTTAATTATTATTAGTTAGGGTTTCATTCTCATATTTCAACAACTACTATACATATATCTATATAACTATCTATACAGCTTGATTCTATGGGCAGAAGCTATGTACTAATCAGTAAGTCATTTGAGAGCTAGCTTTAAAAGCAAAAAAAAAGTTCTGTATCAGCACAATGAAGCCTAGCCAGTGTTGATCTCAGGTTTTATTTTAATTTATGTATATAATAATATATATGAGTCCAATCTTCTTGGAGGAATATATATATATATATATAGACTTAATTATTCTCAAGTAGTTAAGTATAATATCCTTTTGTTTTGGTTCTCCCCACTAATATTAATTAATTTGAAATTTGATCTATTCATAGCTAAGAAGATCTGAGTCAAGAGAGCGAGGTAAACTACAATTTCACAGCTAGAGGATTATATATGATCTTGTATTGAACCCTATTCTTCCAACTGATCAAGCACATGGTAAGTATATATATATAGTTTTATCCTTTAATTATTATAAGTATATATATGATGATTCTGCCATTCTGGTTATTAGTGCTATAATTAAGTTTATAATTGGTATGATCTGAATTTCTTTAGTCTTTTTTTGGAAGTTTCATAAATCTTGCTTGAATGGGTCGGTAGCCATAAAAGTGTAGTTATATATATATGTATGTAGAATATAATTAAGAATATTGGAATTTTTTTTATGGGAATATTGGAATATTAGTTTCTCAGTATATCATAATTATAAGACACACATACATCTATATGTGTATAATATTATGATGGAACAAATTAGGGCAAGATATGTACTAAAAAAAGAGTAGGGCAAAAGTGGAGAGTGTATATATATGGGAGCATTTTCTTAGGATTTTTTCTTTGGCCAGAAAAAGTAACATAATATAATTAACACAAAACAAAAGAACCAAATTAACCACAACTCCCACTGCAGAGACACCCTGCATATCAGAAGATAACAACCTAGCCAGACAAGATGGGGGTGAAAACTGAAAATTTTCTTAAAATCATCTTAAAATTCATATAACTAGTATAATTAGTCATGATCATTACATGATATTAAAGTTTACATTTATCTTTCTCTTGTAGACAGCTACAAGAGTAAAATTAAACTTCCATTTTAAAAAATTTACTACACACCATATATATTTTGAAGTACTCAAGGATACCGGATACAGGTATGACTTGATTTTAGAAGTACCCGTACTTCAAAATATTCATCAGCATATATAGTAGAGCTAGCATTGCTAGTCCTCCTTTAAACGACAATGGTGGATCGAGTCCAAGAGGCTCTCTTGATCCGTTAATTCCGTGCATCAAGAAAATTTGAATTAGGAAAATAAACCCCTTTCAATATTTTGAACTAAAATTCATTAGGATTATTCATAATTTTCCATGCTTGCTTACTGCTTAGCAAGAAGACCTAAGTTGAAGCAAAGAGAAATCCCTAAAACCCATACCCTCTTTGCATTTTGCCTTAGTCAATTTACTCCAAGATTGCAGGTGAATTTTCCCTTTCTCACTTCTTTGCCCCCACCAAAAATTAGCTATTGTACTTGGTTAGGAGTTTTGAAATGAGTGGAGTGGGGAGGTGCGGAGTAAGTTAAGAAAACCATTCCACTGATTGAGAGTTTTAAAAAAAATGAAGAAGGTAATGGAGGTAAGTTAAGCAAACCATTCCACTGATTGGGAGTTTTAAAAAAAAATGAAGAAGGTAATGGAGGTAAAGATTTTAATATTATCCGAAATAAATGAAAGTTCAACAAATTTATTAAAATTGAATTAAATAATATATTATATGTAAACCATCCCAAACTCTCCAATTTGGGAAGGGTTTGAAATTTGGTATGTTGGGTGTTTTAGGTTGATTTGTATCACCCTACACCATTTGCCCATTAAACTCCCAACTAATGGTTAAGAGCTTTAAATCACCCCACCCCACGTCACTCTCAAACCAGCATTCCAATTACTAAGCCCTAAATCTTGACAAAACATCTTACCCGTTGCTTCTTAGAAAACCTATTATAAGTTTTTGAAAACTTCTCATTTTCAAATGACTTATTCTCAAATAGTGTTTGAGAAAAAGTGCTGTAATAGAGAAACAATGTTTAATAAATTGAGTTAAACAGTAATCGATTTGTATTTGACAAATTTGTATAAAGAAGTGCTTTTAACTATAAAATTATTAAAAAAATACATATAAAAGGGTGTTATTAATATATTAAATAGATAAATGGTATAAATATTTATTATTGTTAAATTTTATTAAACATATAAATATAAAATGTTAATTAATTGATTCTAAAAATGTTAATTAGTTTAATAAAATGTTAATGAAATAAATTATTAATTTTAATTAATATAATTTTATTATTTATGTTTACTATTTTTATTATTTAAATATCTATTAACATTGTTTAAATAAAATATTAATTATAAGTATTTATTTCTATTATTATTATGAATTATTTTATTATTGTCTTTATTAATTAATTTTATGAAAAGGATAAAATCATAATTTTAAAATTTGAGTTGGGATAATTTTGTCTTAATTTTTTTTTAACTTTTGCTTTTAGATAAAAGCAGAAGTTTCAATTTATAGTTTTTGCTTAAAGTTAAAAAATTACATATATTCTCCACCAAAAAAAATTTACATATGTTACAACTTAAAAGTACTTTAAAAACATTTACTAATTAAACACTTCATTTAAAAAATAAATAAATTCTGTTGTGAAGGAAAGAAGCAAACTAAAAATAACTTGGCCAGGGTAATAGTTTCACTTAATTCAAAATTATAACTTTTCATATAAACTCACGAAGCTGGATGTAATTATGATTGTTATTATTATTTTGTGTTATATTATAATTAATCGTTTACTATATGCATGCACTCCAGCTCAAAGTGATATTATTAATTTGTTCAAAAAGTATGAAGATCAATTGTATAAACTAATTAATTTCCTCACTAAGACAGAAAAAACCATTAATTACCCACAGCTAATATACCCCTTAACACTACAAGAGAAATGATCATTTTGGTTCAACAAAAAAAAAAAAAGAAATGATCATTTTGACAATCTATATCATTAGTAATTATTGAAAAAAAAATTCAACAATTAAATTTTGATAGTTAAAATAAGTTATTGAAAAAAGTCACTAATATATATATATTATTTTCGACGGCCAATAATTGTTGATAATAATTTTTTCGATAATACTTTTATCAACAATATTCTTTTTGATAACTGTAATTGAAAAAAAAAGTATTGTTAAAAATAATATTATAGACAATTATTGATTATAAAAAATACTTTTATAGAGTTTTTTCAACAATTTATTTCAACACTAAAATTCAGTTGTTGAAAATAGTATATGTTTTTATCAATTAGTAATGACAATCAAAATATTAATTGTTGAAAACGCTGATTATTTTTGTAATGTAACTAATCTTATTATGGTATGTGAAAAACTCATACACGTATTCATTATTTATATGAGTTTTCTCTCACCCCACTCTCTTAGAGGAATTTCACATCAATTATCATATTTAAATTTTAAATATAAGAAATTAATATGTTTTATTTTAACATACGTATAATTATTATTTGATACTCTATTATTTAATGTGATATGAACTTATTTTTTAATATTGAATTATGATTTTAAAAAACTAATGCATCAAATTGAGTTTCAAATATTGAATACATGATAATTATATGAGTATATAAAAATTTATGAAAACTGAAATATATTAAATATTTAAATGATGTAGAAACTTCTATGAATGAAAATGCATTTTTATATTACATTTAACTCCTAAATTTTAGGTGAACATTTTGTATTTATTAAAAATAATAAAAAGATACATTTTAATATATATTACAAGAATATATAGTAATTAAACATTTCCTTTATATTAGAGAGTTAGCTTTTGGTAATTAAAAAAATTAAGCATTTAATCCATGAGAATTGAAAAATGGTTTATATTCCAAACCTCAAATAGATGTGCGTGTATATATATAGGGCGAACTAATTGAAGAACTTTATTCCATTTAAAACTATCAAAGTAGTTCAATACGAAACCATCTATAGACATGTAAATGTGTCAGCAATATTGCTAATTGTTAATTACACACGGAAATTATGCAAAAATGTAGAAACATGTATACTAATTTTTTATAATAATTTTTAAGGATAATTCTATTTCAAGTATATTAAATATAAAATATGAACAAATTTTCTTACAAAAATTCAAACCTTGATTTACCATATTACCTCTTTTCATTAGGCTCACGTGACACAAATAAGAAAATGTATGAATTTAGTATAGTCTTCTTATTAGCTTGTTAATTTTTTTTAGTTATATATATATATATATTTATTTATAAAAGTTATACTTGTTAAGAGAGGTTGAGTTATTGACTTATTGGTTGTCATTAAATTTCTGTATACTTTTTTTTTTGGAAAAAAATTTTTTTGACTGATTTTTTTGGATAAATTAAAGTTACATTTGAGCTTTATTATTATTCATTACAACTAATATAGCATCACCATTTATATGGCATATGATAATTTATGAGAGGAAGCCACTTAACTCTAAGCACACGAAAACAAAATTGAGTGTGAAAGCTCCTTCTGATCATATATATGGCATATGATAATTTATGGAACCAATGAAATTGCAGGTAGGTATTCAATTTGACTTTGTCTACCACTCTAGCTCCTTCTGATCATATATATATATATATATATATATAACATGTTTAGTAATAAGAAATTAATTCTATGAAAATCAAAAAGTAAGTAAGCTCACTGGATCCTACTTATTTTTTCACTTTTTCATTTCTATCAACTTTAAAAAAAGAAAAAAAAAAGAAAATACAAAATATCTATTATATCCCTTTGATTTGACATGATTTGACACAATTATAACTTTCTTTTCTTTTTATTATTTTAATATAAGGGGTAAAATTGTCATTTTAATACATTCTCATTCCATTTCCATTACCAAACTTTTACTACTAAACACATCAAATGCATTCCGTTTCTATTTCCGTTTCCATTTTCATTTCTACCTAATGAACGTGTCCTATATATATATGAATAGATGTTCAGTGGTATGATAATAATACTGAACTTCAGTACATCTCTCTAATCAGTTGGTTCCTAAATCATTCAAAGTGAGTCCTCATTAATGTGAATTTCTATTAATATTAATAAATGACTTTACATGATTGGAAGGATGTACTAAACTTTATCCATATATATATATATATGCTTCTTTCTTTAATTTCACCCTTTAACAAAATTAAATCTCTTCTATATATATCTTATATTCTTTATATATGGAGGCGTACACACACTGCCTTCTTTATATCTTATTCTTCATGAAAATCTTAGCACTTTCTTCTATATTCACACACACACGTACAAGAGTTTGATTTCTTTTAAAGTATATATATAGACCTCTTAATTATATTATAACTCATTAGAGTATATATATAGTTCTTCAACTTTGGTATATATATAAATCCAAATTCACATTAAGTAGCTATAGCTAGCTAGCTGCTAGTAAGCAATTTAAATTTGAGTTTTTCTCAAATCTTACTATTTTCAGAATTGTAGAGTCACTCACAACATTTCTGAAAATGTCGTGATTTCTAAATAATGCATGATTGCTTAATTTCATGAAAAAGATGTCATATAATGCTGTGGAAAAAGAAAAACTTTTTTTTAGGGTAAAAGTACTCTTGCTGCCCCCAAACTTTACTGCAATGTTCATTCCTGCCCCCAAACTTCTTTTTGGTTCATGCCTACCTCCAAACTTTCAATTTTGTTCATGCCTGCCCTTTGTGCTAACATCGTTAACTTGCTTGACGGAATTTGCTGATGTGGATGATGAATGTGTATTTTTTTTGCCACGTCATTGTCCACCTCACCTTTAACTTTTTACTTTTATTAAAAAATTAACCTAATCTAAATAAAAAAATAATTTAGAATAAAATTTTGATTTTTTTTAATTTGGATTAGGTTAATTTTTTAAAAAAATAAAAGTAAAAAGCTAAATATGAGATGTAAAATGAGGTGGACAATGAGGTGGCAAAAGATATGCACATTCATAGTCCACGTCAGCAAATTCCATCAAGCAAGTTAACGGTGTTAGCAAAAAGGGCAGGCATGAACAAAATTGAAAATTTGGGGCTAGGTATGAACAAAAAAAAAAGTTTGGGGGCAGGATTAAACATTGCAGCAAAGTTTAAGGGTGGCAAGGGTACTTTACCCCTTTTTTTATTACATCCTCAAACTTTACATCAATTTTTATATTGTTCTTATTGTTATTTTCTTTTGTAATTAATTTTGTTTCAAAACTTTCGAATTGCAATTAATTTCGTCTCCAAATTTTGAAGTTTTATTCTAAATACATAATATCGTTCAAATTACTATTGATAAATGATGGCATAACATCGATCACACATATAATATTAATGCTAACTCATCATTCATAATGAATTCATTTTTTTGTATTAATGTCAATTCGTTAATTAAAAGTAAACGACATTATATTGTTTTTTCATATTAAGAAGACAAAATATAAAGAATGACATCGTTTTGAGTAATAGATTAACATTAATATATATTACATGTGTGATTTTGCGTTATCATTTTTTATTAGCTAGTAATTTGGATGATTTTAGACATTAGGATGAAATAAAAAACTTTGGGAAAAAAATCAATTACAATTTAAAATTTTTGAAACAAAATTGACCACAAAAAAAAAGTTTAGAGACTAAATTGCAAATTGGTGTAAAGTTTAAAGATATCTAAATTGCCTTATCATTTTTTTATTTTTTTGTTGAGTTGTAGGGGCTATTTATTAGGTATATATATATATATATATATATATATATATATATATATATATATATATATATAATTTTGATATTTCTAATTAATGACAGTAATTGTGTAATTTTCTATTTCAAAACTCACAATCAAATAGTATTAAATGATATCTAATCAAAATTATTTAAGAGCATATCTCAAAGCTATGTACATTTCTTTAAAGATATATATAAAAAGTATTTTAGAATGAGTTCTATAATTTAATTTTTTTCCCATTATTATATATATTATGCTTAGTCAATTATTCTTTTGAATTTTGAAGGTTAAGAAGAGGGGACATAACACACACACACACATATATATATATATATATATATATATATATATATAAGCATTTGAAAGTATAGGTAGTGTTAATTCTTGTTCCAAATGGATTATGAACCTCCATTCCTAGAAACCTACAAAACCCTTCTTTCTGTTCATCATGGAGACACAAGAAATGATGATGATGAGATTTCAATGGTGGAGGAGAGGTGTGATATACCTTTGATTGATGTTGGGCGTTTGGATGATGAAGAATGCAAGAAGCAAATCATAGAAGCTGCAAAAACATGGGGTTTCTTCCAGATTGTGAATCATGGGATTCCACAAAACATTCTTCATAGCTTGATGTTTGAGGAAATGATCGACTTGTTCCATCGCCCTTTTGCTGTAAAATCTCAAGAGAAGTTCAACAATTTTCTATCTGCTAGTGGTTATAAGTGGGGGAATCCATCTGCTACCTCTCCTAATAAACTCTCTTGGTCTGAATCTTTTCTTCTTTTCCTTTCTGATATGGACAAGATCCACAACAACTCCAATAATCTCAGGTATAAAAAATCTCTTAATTTTCTTTTCAGTTTAATTGATCAAAATACATCCATCACTTTTATTATATTTCTATTATATATATTAACTAGTCTCGCACAACATGATGAATTTGAATTCAAATTCCTGCTGGGAGAGATGCCTACATTTAATGTCCGACCACAGTGCCTCGAACAAGATTGATAATTGGATACTTTTATAAAATATAATTTTACTGCTAGTTTATAAACTATGTTTTTAATATTGGTAATTAATATGACTAAGGCTAAAAAGTGTTTAGCGTCACCAATTCTACAAACAACATTAATGAAGATTGTGTCAAGAGCATTTTAACATCAATTGTTATATATTACCAAATTAACAAATAATGTTAACGTCAGTTATTAACATCAATGATGTTAATTAACTTATGTTAAACTTTATTTTTTTTTGTAGTGTGAACATACATATATATATATATATCTAAAATTTGGAAAATGATCATTTTAATGAATTTCAATTGGCTGCATATATATTTCAATCTGACAATTGTATGTATGTATTATATATATAATGAATTAAAATGATGATGATTAATGGAATGTCAGATCAAGGGTGGAGTATTTTGGAAGAAGAGCAGCTTGGTTGGGAGAAAGATTGAGTGAGATATTAGGAGAAGAAGTGAGGATGAAAAGCAGTTATTTCAGAGAGAACTGTTTGGAAAACACTGGAATTTTCAGATTGAACAGATATCCCCCATGCCCAGCCCCTCTGTGTTCAAGGCTGTTTGGGATCATCCCTCACACAGACTCCAGTTTCCTCACCTTTGTGTATCAAGATCAAGTTGGGGGATTGCAATTGCTCAAGGATTCTCATTGGCTTCCTCTCAAACCTAATCCCCAAGCTCTTGTTGTTAATATTGGTGATTTGTTTCAGGTAATTCATTCATTCATTCAAGTTGTGTGTAATTAATGGTTGGTTTTAGGGTTTAGGTAGGTGATAATTATTAGGGGTGAGCAAATTTGCGAATTGGTTCGGTTTGGACGATTTAGATAACCGAACTAATCCAATATCTGATGACTAAAAAAGTCATCCAATTCAATCTGCTCTTTGGACATCAACAGAACCGAACCATAGTCGGTTCGGTTCAGTTCAATTTGATCGGTTTTTTGACAAAATTAAAAAAAAAAATTTACTATTTTTTCTCTTCAATTTAAACCTTAAAAAAATAAAAATAGCTATTCCTAACTATGAAAACCAACAAACTAAAGTTATTAGTGCAATATTTCAACATTACAAACTTAAAATTACAATCCAATGTCATAAAACCATAAAAACCAACATCATAAAATATTCTTAAAAAATTCTAATCGGTTCGTTTAGTTCGGTTCGTTTGGGATTATTGGACCTCATTCATCAACCGAACCGAACCAAATCGGTTGTCAAGAAAATAAACTAATCCATCCGATTATATATGTAGTCGGTTTGGTTTGATTGGTTTTATTATAGATAAAGATTAAGTCCCACATCTGATAAGATAAGATACTCAATTGAGTACTTAAGGAAGCCTGTTCTTCCCCCTTACGAGCTAGCTTTTGAGGATAGGTTCCCCAAATTACCTTGAATTTCAACAGGTTTGGATCGATTTTGCACGCCCTTAATAATTATTAAGGTTAATGATGTAATTAAATTTGTGATGCATATATAATGCATGTATGTATGTATGGACTGCAGGCAGCGAGCAATGGAGTATACAAAAGCGTGAAACACAGAGTGGTTTGTGCAGAGAAGGAAGAAAGGTATTCTGTGGCATATTTCTATAGTCCCTCTTCTGATGCAGTAATAGAGAGCTCTGCATCTGCATCTGCATCTGCATGCCCTCAATTGTACAGGAAGTTCACATTCAGAGAGTACAAAGAACAGACCCACAAAGACGTTAAGGAAACTGGTGATAAAGTGGGCCTTCCCAGGTTTCTTATCTCTAGAAACTTCCACCATCATCATCTCACCACACATCAACAACAAAGTATCTAACATATATATGATATATCTATCCATCACCATATGTATGGCATGCGTAAAGCCACTCACATCAAGGAGAACTGAATTTTATATATTTATTTATGGATGTGATTGTTATAATAAGAAGATATTTATATATATACATATATATTATTGATAAATAATGACGTCCACATTTATGTATCTAATTTCTCCTACATTATTATTTGGGTCCCCACCCCCTATAATAATTTTAGGACCAAGCTTAAAATTCCACGAGCTATTCAACTGGAGGTACACATGCAATTGCATGTACATCACGTGTGACCTTTGGTGTTTTTTAAAGGGACCAATGGTACATTATTTTATTAACTTATATCCAATAACTATTCAAGCCTTTGTCTGTTTCTTGAGAATCTTATTATATACATATATAACGACTATATATATATCCCCAATAATTTTGGAGTCATTATTAACTTATATCCTTACCATTTTATTCACAAAAAGGTATCATTTTTGTTTTTATTCATTTCATAAAACAAAACCATAGATCAAATATATATATATATATATGTGTGTGTGTGATCATCAGAGGTCGATGCATAATATAATTAAAATATTTTTAATTTGTTTCAAAATTGATAAATTGTTTTCTTCTCATCAAGAGTTATTGAAGAGAATATATATATATATTCTTTTCTCTATGGAATAATTGTACTAATTGAGGGGGAAAAGTATGAATAAAATAAGGTATGGGGCAATTGTCAACAGTAAAAGGTCCAAAACTCACATGCGTAGTCTCAATTAATTAAAAGAGAGAGAGAGAGGGATGAATCCAGAACCATTTGGTGCGAAAGGATTTATATAATCTAATCAAAGTCTGACACTCAAATTCAATTTGGAATTCCAACCATATGTTCATTTGTACTTATCTATCATTATCATTATCTCCTACATTGCCATCTCTGATTTGACTACTTTAGGTATATATATATATACTACTCCTGTTTTCAACATCATTTCATTATTGTCAAAAAAGAAAAAGAAAAAGAATCTTCATACGTGCATGATTTGAGATAGGGATTGTAATAAGTATATAGATGTAGAATACTCAATATAAAATCAGCCTAAATTCTATTATTTCCTATTGTGTTTGCTATCCTTTATGAATAATTAATTCCTTCTTTATTTCATATTAATAGAATATATATATTAATAGTTTGATCATTAAAAATTAGAATAATATTACAGCTTATATATACATATTAGTAATCTCCTGTCACCAAACTCGTGTTAAATATGAAGGTTATTAAGCTAGCTATATAATGTTAGTTTTTTAAGACCTAAACTATAGAATGTTAATATTTTAAACTGAAGAAACATAAAATCATTGACGAAATTGTTATTATAGTTTTTTTTAATATATATTGATTATCACAAAAAATTGAGGCTGCGTTTGGTTCAGTGGAGAATTGGAATTGAAGGTGGAATTGCGGATTATGATGAATTCTTCAGTTTGGTTTGTCACGTAGAATTGGAATTGGAATCCACAAAATTTACTCAATTCCATGGAATTCAATTCTCAATTCCATAAAGTGGGTTTTGTTTGGTTGGACGTGGAATTGAATTCCACATGGAATTGCACAATATTCTAGGAATTATTTAGTTTGGTTGAGTTATGTTGAATTGGAATTGAATTACGTGGAATTGGTTTTTTAGAATTGGGTGTGTAAATTTTGTGGAATTGGATTGTAGGGTATTTTTGAGGAATTGAGATAAATTTTGTGGAATTGGGTTTAAAAGACATTTTTGTCCCTACTTTCTTTCTCTCTCTTTATTGTTTTATAATTTTTTATAATGAATATTAAAAAATAAATTTTAAAAAAAGTATTTAATATTTATTAAGGAGCAAATTAGTCTTTTTACCTCACTTCTTTTATAAACTTTCAATTCCATCTTTTTCATACCAAACACACTTTTTCAATTTAAATAATTCAATTCCAATTCCATCTTTTCATACCAAACACACTTTTTCAATTCAAATAATTCAATTCCAATTCCAATTCCATAAAAATTTTGAACCAAACATAGCCAAAATGTATTGTCTATTAGACTATCTATTTATGAGTTATCAAAATTAACTAAAACATTAATATATCCCTCTTAACCATTTGAGAGCTACTTTGTATCTGCAGAATCTTCTCAATTGTTTCGATTGTTCAATTAGCTCTATCCTTTTAAGAAGCTTTTATCTTAAGTGGATGGGAGAGTCCACTAAAGGAATGGAGATAGATCTAATTCTGTATTGAAAACAAATGGCCCACTAGAAACGTTCCATACGGGCTCCTTTAATTGGGCCAGAGCCCATTATATTGGGCCCTTTTATTCTTTCGTCTATAATAGCTATCATCATGTTTCGACCAAATGACCAACTTGTCGCTAGTTGTTGTAGTTTAATTAATATATATATTTTTTCCAAGATTAGAATTGTTACACAATATTATGCTATAGGCGTAGAATAAAAGTAGTTATTAAATTAAAGAAATCCAGGAAAGAGTAAACAGCGCGTATTGACGACCTTAAAACGACATTGATACGAAACGCAGGTTGACTTCAGAAACCCCAAGTCAAGACGCCTTCCTGGATATTTCCTTAGCTTAATTAATCCCTGCTTCCTAATTTATGTGATACAAAACTCTACCTATGACCAAAGAAATAGGAATAAATAATGATATCCGATTGATATGTTTAATTTTACATGAGTAAATTGAGTGAGGCATCAAAACATAGAAACTTCACATTTCACATGGAAGCTTCATATACTTCATATTCCAAAACCAAAGAAAGAAAAAGATAGCAGAATAAAGAAAACTGTACGTAATATACAAAAATCATCATCGTTCCTAGTGGATTATATATAACAAAAGTGACCACAAGTCTACAACCACTAGTCTTCAGCTACTCTCTCTCTTACTTTCTCACTCTCACTTAGCTTCTTGCTTCGCCGGAGAGTGGGAGTGACGCGCCGGCTACCCACCGGTGATGACAATGGGATCGGAAGGGGGATGCTGCAAGTGTTGTTTCAGCTTCACAATCACTCTGGGCCTCACCGCCTTGTTCCTCTGGCTTAGCCTTCGAACCAACGAGCCCAAATGCTACATCGGGGCTTTTTACGTTCCTGCCCTCAACGAATCCTTGAAATCCCCTTCCAACAACACAATCGCCTTCATGGTGGAGTTCGATAACGGAAACAAGGACAAGGGAATTCGCTACGACAACGTGAACCTCACCTTCGGGATCTTCCTGGATCGGAATAGTACGCGCGTGATTGGGAACGCCACTATTGATAGGTTCTATCAGGGGCACTCGAAGAAGGCGAAGAAGCCGGGGTCGATCGAAGCTCGCGGCGGAGGGCTTAATCGGACGGCGGTGGACGGGAAGACGTACTTCCGGGTGGATTTCAAGACGGTGGTGAAGTATAAGATCTTGTTTTGGTTCACGAAACGGCACAGTTTGTGGGGAGGGGCAAATGTGGAAATCGATCAAAATGGCCAGAAAGCCCACCGGAAAGGAATCAGGCTTGGGCACTACCCTGCGCAGATCGAGTCCGGCGCACCCAAGCTCCCTGGATGCTATTGTGCGCTTCTGCTTTTGGGGCTTTTCGTCAATTTCTTACTGGTGGGTTTGCTTCACTAATCACTAGTACAGTAATTGTTTTTTTTTCTCTGTTGGAGTGGTATTTATTATTTATTTTTCCAAAAAGTGGCCAATCCGCTTGTAGTTTATTAAGGTGATTGGAGAATAGATTCAGTGCTTGGTTCTTCTATGCATTAATATGTTAGGTTGACTCTTTATAATTTCTCAAATTTAAATAAAAAAATAAAGAAAATTATGAAAAAGAGTGGCCTAACATATTAATGCATAAAAGAGCCAAATACTAGAATAAAGTGTATTTCAAGTTTTCAACTGACAATCTAGCCAAATACAATTTTGTTGTAAGTAATCAATAGTCTAAATTATTTGTTGAAATACTTCATAGAAATACACTTTATTTTATCCGAATTGCTTAGTTATAACTTGTAACCTTAGCCCGGTAGAAGATGTGTGCAGGCTCAAGTATTTTTTTTTTTTGTAATGGCTTAAGTATTTTTGTAAGGAGGAAATTAATTATTTAATTAGAAATGTTACTTTTTGTTATTTATGGTAGATATTTAAAAGTAAAATTTATTAGTTGGCTAGAATGGTAGGTACTCTATTTCTTTTAAGTAAGGTCTTGAGTTCGAATCTTATGTATGAAAAAACCTCTGTTGGGAGAACTTTATTCCTATTATGGGACCTCAGCTAGATCAAACAGGATTACCTCCAATAAAAAGATACCTGTCCCAAAAAAAAAAATTTTGGCTTAAATGTAGTTCCCGACTTCCGGTTCATCTAGTTTAGACAATTTAATAAGGGTGAATTTATGATGCAACTTGTTGCATGCATGCAATGGAATTTCGGCCAATAGGATTGTACCATATGTCATAATCCTATCGGCCGAAATTGTATACCATGCATGCAACAAGTTGCATCATAGACTCACTCATTTAATAATGTTATTTTATACAATATCAAATTATAATTGATCTAAGTGTGAAGTTTTAATTTCCTAGTAACTATTAATTTAAATTTGGATTTAGCATCTAATGTAGTCCATATTCCATAACTAAATTTTGTATCAAATTTTTGGATGGAAATGTGATAAGAATGACGAGATTGAATCATTTTATAAAATAAAAAACTAAATTATCTATAGAGGGGATCAAATTGAAACTTTGATAAAGCTAAAGAAAAAAAAAGTGTATTTAAACATAAATTTTTTCTAATTGTATATATCCCAATCGAGAATGGATCCTCTGTCATTCTTTACCATTAGTCTAAAATATTATATTTTAATATATTTTTTTGTACAATTAAAAGTTTTGAGTGCCTCAAATTTATCATTTTTCAAAAGTATGAGAGTTATATAAATAAAAAAAATTGAATACCCTACATTAATTAGGACCAACCATGAATGGTTTAGGGACTACACTTTTATTTGTATCTATTTCATATTTTAGAAAAGTTTGTCATTTCTCAAATTTAGACGACTTGAACTCCAAAATTTATTCATCTCAAATATATTTTGAAGCACCTAAATTGTTTTATTGTAAAAAACTATTATTTTAAGCTAATAGTAAAGAATGACAGAGAAAAACAATGATAGATGATCCACTCCCATCTCAATCACAATCTTTCTTATTTGATCTTTCAAGTTTCAACACAGACAAGTTTCTTAGTTCAGTTTTTCAAACTTTTTTTTATAAATTAAACTACTCCTTTTTTTGTCAGAAAAAAAAGGGGATTTCATATAATGATCTGAATTTGTTTAACATCTTCAGTCGCTGTAATATCGTTACGGCATATAAGAAAACTCAAATATATTTCTTGAAAAAAAAAATTAATTACAAATTTCTCTGCATCTGTATATAATTTTGCCATGCGATTTTCATCGAATAAAGTAGCTTTACTTATTTTATTATCAGATAAAATAATGTCTCAATTGTTTATAACTAAAACTACACTATTTCACACCAAACAATATAAAGGAAATACACCAAAACTAGGAAAAAACAAACACAAAACTTCATATTCAAAGTTACAGGCATGAAAGATTTACACCTTAATCCAATGCATCCGAAACTGTGAAATATTACTGCTACTTTGATTTACCTTGGATCAGATGTAGCATTTTGAAGTTTAACAAGAGAATAGTAAGCTCCATCTCGTCCTAGGGAAATTAAGTCATTGTGTGAACCTTGTTCCACAACTTTCCCATTCTTTATCACAGCAATGGAGTTGGATTTCTGTATGGTAGATAGCCTGTGAGCCACAACTATGCATGTTCTTCCAACCATCATCTTCTCAAGTGCTTCTTGCACTAACTTCTCTGACACACTATCAAGTGCACTTGTAGCCTCATCTAGCAGTAGAATTGCAGGATTCTTCAGTATAGCTCGAGCTAAGGCTATTCTCTGCTTCTGTCCTCCTGATAGCTGAACTCCTCTTTCTCCACAGTTTGTTTCATACCCATCACTCATTCCGCTGTCAATCACAAAAACACCAAATACACATAAATGTCAAAGCCAAGAGGAAGAAGAAAAGACTAAATTAACATTTTGATCCAAGATGTAATTTGTTTCAATTTAGTTCCTAAAAAATAAAATTCGTCTCAATTTAGTCCTTGAGAAAATTTTTTCTTGGGGACTAAATTGAGATAAGTTGTATTTTTCAGGGATAAAATTTGACATTTTCATCTTTCGGAGATTAAATTGTATCTTTCAAGGACTAAAATGTTAATTTACACAAATGTAAATCATTTTTTCCATACCTTATAAATTCATGAGCATTAGCTAGAGTTGCAGCCTTTCTAATCTCACTTTCAGTTGCCTTTTCTTTCCCATAGGCAATGTTTTCTCTAATGGTTCCGGCAAAAAGGGTTGGCTCCTGGCTTACAAGGGCAATATGTGACCTTAATACTCTCAAACTGTATGACTTAATGTCCTGATCATCTATACATACCAATCCATTTACAGGTTCATAAAACCTCTCAATAAGACCAATAATAGTTGATTTACCACAGCCACTTTGTCCCACTAGTGCTACTGTTCTCCCTGCCTCTACTTTAAGACACAAACCCTTGAATATCATCTGCTCAGGTCTTGTTGGATATGCAAAGAAAACACTTTTAAGTTCTACTCGTCCTCTTAATTTCCTCTTTATGTCTACTCCCAATGTGCTCTCAGGATCAATCTCACTTTTCCTGTCCAAGATAGCAAAAACTGATCGAACTGCACTGCTTCCTTTGGATAAGTCAGAAGTCATGCTTCCAGCTTCTGCTATGATATATGCAGTGAAAAGCAATATTAAAAATGCTTGAAAAAGATGCTTTGGTTCAATCAGCCCATCTATCAAGAGCCTCCCACCATACCAGTAAGCTAAGGCTGTTGATGCAGTGTTGAAAAACTGGGAGCTGAAAAGACCAAAGCCTGAAATCCATGACTGCCTAACACTCTCCTTTCTAGGACCTACCATTGTAGATTTGAAAAGGGATAACATTCTTTTCTGAGAACTGAAGGCAGTTATGGTTCTGTGGTTTATTACAGCTTCACTTGCCAGTTGGCTTCCTTCCTTTTGTGCTTTTCGGGCTTTTTCTGCCATACTCTTCATCAAGACACTCCTTGAGTAAAAGCTTCCAATGACTAATGGCTGCACTGCAATCATCACAAGGGCTAGCCTCCATGTAAGCACCAGTCCAAGAGCATAAGCAAAAATGGACCCAAAAATTGCTTGTGCCAACAATGACATACGATCCCCAACAAGGGATCGAACCATGTTAGCTTCAGAGGATAATCTAGCACAAATAGCTGCACTTGTGTTCTCTTCATTATCAAACCACCCTATCTCAAAAGTCATCAACTTTCCTAGCAGTTTTTCCCGTATTCTTTTAGTTAATCTTTCCCCCATTACTGCAAAATTATAGTGTTGAACAATACTTGTGACGAAGTTAAAAACTCCAATTCCCAAGAAAACAAGGGCCAAGACTTTGGCTTTAGACTTCATCTCAGATGTGTCAGTTTTGAAGTAAATTGATATAAGTGTTCCCACACAGTATGCATTCACTGGTTGTACTGCTCCTGAGCCTATTGCTCCCAAGCATCCAAGCATTGCGCTAACCCACTCAGGTGCATTCATCTTCAGCAAACGCCATTGGGAAGGAGCTGGATAAGTTGATCTCTTGAAGTCATCTTCATAACTATCATCTTCAGGGTCATATTGGATTGAGTAGGAGTAGGGTGTGCCAATGGAAAATGCCTGGCTAAAGGGATATAACATCGGAGTGCCTTGCACGCTTGATCTGATACTTGTTGCTGGACTAGATGGAATGCCTATCCTGTGGTGGTGATTCCTTCCCTCTATTTGAGGACTGAGATTTCTGGAATCTTCATCTTGTGTTGTTACTTGCTGCAACTCTACCATCCTTGCATATTCTCCTCCTTCTCCATTGTTCATTTCCATAAGCTCTTTGTGAGTACCTGATTCAATAACTCTTCCTGCTTGAAGAACTGCTATCATGTGGGCATATTGTATCGTAGACAAACGATGAGCAATAATGATTGTAGTTCTTCCTTTTGAAGCTTGATCAATTGCTTCCTGCACTACTCTTTCAGATTGTGCATCCAATGCACTAGTAGCTTCATCAAGTAGTAGAACCTTTGGATCCCTAAGTAAAGCTCTCGCTATGGCAATTCGCTGCTTCTGCCCACCAGATAATTGGAATCCAAACTGCCCAACCTAACAAAGTTATGTTGTTTCACAAATGAAAGATTGGTCAGAGCATGTAAGAATAGGATTTCTTCTTTAAAAAAAAATCTTGTTTCTATAAGGATAGTTACTTAAAGAAGAGTTCAAGTTAGCTTACTTGAGTTTCATATCCGTCTGGTAATTTGACAATGAAATCATGTGCATTTGCTGCTTTACATGCATTTATCACACTGTCCATTGAACCCCCTTCTTTTCCAAACAATACATTTTCCTTAATAGATGTGGCAAAAAGAACAGGCTCTTGATTTACTAGCCCAATCTGAGATCTCAACCATTTCAATTGAAGTCTACTGATCTTGTGGCCATCTAACAGTATTTCTCCCTCAATGGGATCATAAAATCTCTCAAGCAGTGCAATGATAGTTGACTTGCCTGAACCACTACCTCCCACAAGACCTACTCTTTTGCCTGCTGGAATTGTAAGATTCAGTCCTTGTAAGACTGAGGTATCTGGCCTAGATGGGTAACAAAAGTAAACATCTTGAAATTCAATTTCTCCTCTCACATAGGATAAAGCTTTTCCCTTTTTGTCTTCAGAATCTATACTTGGCACCTTATCAATCATTTCAAAGAGACGAGTGACGGCCGCAGTTGCCTCTGTGATTGCAGTTAAATTTGGAAGAGCACTTAAAACACTCCTGAAATTCATTAGTATGTAGAAGATTAAAAAAGTGACTGATTTGGTATTTACTTAAAAATTCAATAGCCATAGTGGGAAAATAACTTACAGGCCTCCCATGAGGACATTGAAGCCAGCTACAAATACATGGCCACCCTCTTCTCCTTTTTCAGCGATTAAAAAGGTTCCAACCCAAGCCTGAAAACCCCAACTTATATATATAACTCCCAGGCTTCCTAACATCAACCCCTTTGCAAAACCTTGCTTTATTCCCAATTCCATGACTTTCTCAAGTGCACTGCTAAATCTGTTTAGTGTTTGATTCTCCCCTACATAAGAATAAACAGTTCTTATTGAAGATATTGCCTGTTCTGCAATCCCACCAGCAACCCCATAGGATTCAATCATTTTCATTGCTACATCCAACATGAACTTCCCAAACACAAGTGCCGGAACGATGAACATGACTGAGAGTGGTATGGCTGCCAACGTAAGTCTCCATGATAGTACAAAAGCAAAGATGTGGCAGAAGAAGAATGTTGACATGTGAGCCAGGCAGTTGGGTATCTACACATGGACAAAAAAATATAATTTGATAAACCATAAGGATCAAGCATTTATCTTTTTCAGTTTTTAACTCTCATCTGTCAAAATGTTCTTAGAATAAAAATCCTAAATCACATTTCAATTCCAAATTCATGTGATGTCAAATTTTTGAATTCTCCCTGAAGTCACTTATGAACTCAAAAACAATTGAGCTTATGATCTTCACTCTATACAGTGATAGTCATGTAAAGAAAAACTATAAATTTTATTCTGTATAGTCTTTTCTCTTTTGACGGATAGGCGTATATAGTTGAAATCAAACCTTTTCAGACAAAGCATCTTGGATTGTATTGGCATCAGCAGTAATGAGTGAGACAACTTGGTAGGTTGTTGAAGAACCAGCAGCCTGAGTGTCAAAGAAACCAACTTCTTGTCTAAGAACAGATTTTAGGTATTCCATTCTCATTCTGGAGGTCTGTCTCTCAGCAGTTCTTGTCCAACATATTCCTTCTGCATCAACCAACATCAAATGTAACGAAGCAAGAAAAGTAGTTAGATTTATAGTCAAATAATAAGCTTATGTTTCAAGAGGAAATTAGCTTACCAACAAAAGCTGAAAGTCCAACTCCAATTGCAGCAAGAAAAAGCCTTAGTGCATACTGAAAAAACAAAAGTGAAATAGCAATCTCAAAAGCTGCTTTGAGTAATCAGGTTCATATATAGGTACCAAAAATGTTGTGCATATACAGTTGGATTAATTGTTAGCCCTTATATTTTTTTGCTTCTAAGTGACATATTCAAAAGTAATAGGGGAGTTTACCACTCTGCTTGCTCGATCTAAATTAGTTAGATTCCAGTGAACTTTTGTATACTAGTGACTTCAACAAAAAAAAGAAAAGAAATATAAAAGCCCTTTTCTAAGAGATTTAATTATGTAATTAATACTAAATTGATAGCAAATATCCAAAAATTGTATCTAAATAGTAAAAAAAAAATCCATCAAATAATGCAAATAAAAAAATATTGGTTAGTTTGTAGAACCATCGTCAAGCAATTTTCATTTATCAATTATAATAATTTAAATCATTATTTAGCGCATCGAATTATTGTTCGAAACACCAGTGTTTAAAGACAGGATAGCTCTCATTAATATAACTAAGTTAACTAAGATCTAATAATCGAGTAAACTTTTTTAGTGATGTTTTTTCTATACAAAATATTCAAATCTAAGAAATAGAATACATACCATTTCAACCAACCAATTAACTTTAATCATAATCATGCATAGTATACACTAGAATTTACATCCTGCTTTGTGTATATATATATATATATATATAGGATATAGCAGTATATGTAGGAGAAGATGGGAGGCTGACCTTGTTTACATCTTGCTTTGTCAGAACAGTATTGGGGTCTCCATAGGCGTTGATGACATCGCTAAGAATGTACATCATAAGTGGTGTTTGAAGCCCATCTCCAACACTTCCTAATGTCCCAAACAGCATTAACAACTTGTCCACTCCATCTCCATAACTAAACATGCTCTTCTTTCCCATCCTAATTATTCTTCTTATTTACTTTCTCAACCTCTTCATTCAACCTTCATCACCAAACTCAGCTAACACCACCCTCATATATATATATATATATATCAGATTATGGGGTTAATTACTGTGGGGTTTAATTTGTCTTGTTATAATCTCTGCCAACTCAAATATGGCAAAACTTTGATGATTTCAAAGCTTGTTGTGTAGGGCCGGAGGGTATTTTGATTTTTGGGTCTCTATCACAGTGTGTTTGTGTGCACACACATGGCATTCTAAAAGCTTGTGTGTTTATATAAAAAAGGGTAATACTTTAGAGTTATAGTGAGCCAAAATTTATATTGGATCTGTTTTGAGATCTGTGTAATTGTAAATTTTTAAAAAATATATATTTTAGTACAGATCTCGAGAATGTCTCAATAACTAAAAAACAATGACCCAAAGTGTCAATATCTTCACAGCATTCATTACCCTATAAAAAATTGATCAAATTGAAAAGCTAGTCTTTGTATGGGCAGCCATGTAGGTAGCTAAGTGTTTATTTGGCGTTTGTTTATGGGAGTGTATGTGTGTCTATGTAATGTAGTGTCATAGGATAATGCTGCCGGCTCTAACATAACATTCCAACAACCAATATAATTATCCTCTCATCATTCTCTTGTTTGAAATAGTCACCTGTCTCTCTTTTTATTTTTTTTCATTCTGTTTCGTTCAGGCTTTGCTTCTAACACATTTTGTAAAATTGCTTCGTTTTGGAAGAACAGAAAATTTTCTTTTAAAAAGATTTTCTATAATCTTTTTTTTTCTTTCTAAAAACTCATGAAAAGTCATTTTATTTTTTTAACTTTTTTTTTGTAAAATTGTACTTTCACATTGCTTTTCTATTTAAAGATGTCATGTGATCAATATGTTTGTTTTTAAAGTAAGGGTTCATAGGGCACATGTTAAGGTTTCTTTTGATTGGTGGAGAGAGAATTAATCTTTTTGAAGTTAGTAAAAAGTCAACTAACACATGTTTTAACTTTTAAGACACTCTCATTGGTTGAAGGAAAACCTTAAAAAATGCCCTAAGACACTTGTTAGCAAAATCCTTAAAGTAAATTATATTTTGATCCTTAAAAAATACACTTACTTTAAGAGTTTAGTTCCTCTAAATTTGAAAAATAGTAAATTTCTTTTAAATAAGAGAGAGATAGAAAAAAAAAATTGGTTCCTAAATCATTATGGTGAGTCCTGATTAATGTGGGTCTTTAATTTTGTGTGTGTCTATCTCTCTCTTACTTCAAATAAATTTACCATTTCTCAAATTTAGTGTACTCAAGTCTTCACAAGATGTTGATTATACAAATTAGTCCTAAAAATTTTGAAACACTATATACACTAGTCTCCATATTCCGTAATTTGTATGATAACATTAAAAATTATTAAGAGACGTACTGATGTGAAATGTTAATTACTCGTACGTGACACAATTAATTATTAACTATATAGTCTTATTATATTATCATATAAATTACTCTTTAAATGATCAGTATTACATTGCAAGTCCCAGAATATTTAACTTTTTTTTTTGGTATCCTAGATAGTAGTGTATATATTTATCTCTCTGTTGTCCCTTTCTCGGTCATTAGGATTCAACTACTCAAATGGAATAATCTATACTATCTCTTGAATTTCATACTATATATTTACCCTCAACATTAAAATTTAAACATTAGAAATATTATAAAGAAACAGTCAAACACTCAGTTATACAGTTGGAATAATGTTGTGACACATCATAAAAAGATACGTTTATAGGAAGCATCTTTCTGCACTTGCATTTTATATATTTGTATTTTGTAGGACGGCCATAGTGTATTTATTTTGGTTCTTATTCAGTATGTATTTGGCTGTACACCTGGCATTCTACCCAAAGCTACAAATAGATGATGTGTTACATGACAAAAAACAAATTTTAATTAAAAAACTTCTCTTAAAACAACAATGAAAGTGTCACTCTTTGTTTAGGCAGCTTCCAAAGTCTTAACCTTTTTTGCCATTTGTTTATGCAAGTGTTAAAACAAAAGATATTGGGGATGGCTTGTAGATATAACTAATTTCACCCGGTAGAAAAATGTTTTGATTGTTGTTGTTGCAAGTGTTGTAAGTAAATTTTTTTGGTGTTGACTAAAATATTTATTAGAGTAGATTTCGGGTATTATTATATTCATTGTTGGAGGTTATTTTTTTAATAGATGATGCTTTATTTTTATTCTTTTAGGGATCAAGCCCATAAGACAATAATAAAGAAAAATAGAAAACACATATTTCTTAGCATATGTGGTACATCATATTGGTGCTTAATGGTGGATGATATTATGGAGAAATCGATGCACTTGAATTAAACCAAACAGAATTGAGTACAAACCGAACAAAATCGATCAATGTTTAGTTTGATTCGATTTGATATTTTAAAAATCGAATCAAACCGTATATAATTATTGTGTATATATATATTATGTATATGCATATTATGTTAAAATCTCCGAATGTCAAGATTTAAAATTTGTTTTTAGAATATTAGATTAAATTTAATTTATCTAAAAATTTGATTTTGAAACTAGTTTAATTTTATATTATTAATAAATAAAATATTATTATATTTTTTATTATTTATATTAAAATTTTATTAATAAATTTAAATATGTAAATTTAATAATCTTAAATCTCAAACTGTGAAACCAAACCGCTTAAAACTATGATTTAGTTTGGTTTGGTTTCTGAAAATTCAATGCATAATTTTATAGCATAGTATCTCAGTAATTTAAGCTGTGTTTGATAGGGAGAAATAAGAAGGGAAAAAGGAATGAAATGCCTCATTTCCTTGTACATTCTTCATATCAAATAAATCTCACTTTTTATAATACAATAAAATTATGTTTTTATTCTTATTTTTTTATTCACTTTTCTTTAAAAAAAAAAATTACGATTCCAAATGCCAAATTTGTTTCTCCTTACCAATAACACACCTCCCGGTTGAGAGAAGGGAAATAGAGAAAGAAATCATTGAGCCAAGGGAACCAAATTCTTCTTCAACATTTCAACATACAGCACAATGCGCGCCTCCAAGGCTAAAAGCCTTAGCGCTCTCACCAACCTCCTACGTTCATCCCTCAAAACTAGTATTTCTGAATTCAAATGTTCTCCCCCAACCGCATCCTTTTCGGAAGATTGTACTTCGAGGCTCGGCAGTGAATATGAGCTCTCAAGCCTCAAACTTAAGCCAGCCTCGGACTCAGGTACATAACCCACTCAGTATAACTCTGCTCATGGTTTCTGGGTAAATATGAACTGGCTTGCATTATGTTATAGACTATAGAGTAGTAGAGTACTCTTTCTTGAGGTAATATGTATGTGTTAGTTTCTTTTGTTTTCACGGGTAAGGTACTCTTGTGTGTGTGTATTTTTATGCAGTTTAGGTATAGAATTCTCATTTTCCTGAATATTTTTGTGCAGAGGATCTGCCTAAGCTGGTATACAAGCGAATCCGATCGATATTGCACAGTAAGTGTTTGTTAAATTTAATAATAGGTTATTTAGTTTTATGTTTTGTCTAGGCTAATGAAAAAAAAAAAGAAGGAAGCTGGAAGTAGTAATTTCTGTATTTGCCATTTGGACTCATAATATCCCCTTATGTTGTGGAGAAAAATTGAAAATTTTCTTCTGGTAAGTGTTGGGTGTTTCTGTTCAGAATTCTGATTGTCATTTTTGTTACAGCTGGGTATAATAGATTTAAGTTCAACCTCGCAATTTTCCAATTATAACTTTTTTCTCTTCAGTGTTAGGACATTTTTGAAAGATGTTCAACTTTAGCAGTAAATCACTTGGAAGAGTTTCAGTGTCCTATGACTATGAGTAAAGTATCTATATAGTAATGCTGATGCAACAATAACGTGCATAGGCTTATACATTTTTTTCATATGTTCCCACCTTTAATTTGTTAACATTTTTGTCTTTCTCCAAGAGCTTAATATATTGGTGTATAGTTTCTTTTTGCAGCTGGTCCATTGATCAAGCGACCTGATCCCCAGGATGTTGGCAATGCAGAAGATTTGGAAATACCTGATATATCATGGTTATCAAACATGTCTCATAGTACACCGCCAAAAAAAAACATGTCTCATAGTAATATATTTTTGCAACGGAAAGAGTTATCTCGTGAAAGGAAACGGAATTTAATGTTTGAGGTCAGACAATTAAAACGTTTTGGCAAGTTAGTTACATTATGTGCAGATACATTGGGAATAGAGGATATGGTTAAATTATTTAGTAAATTGGGACGAGAACCAGGTGTGAAATGTTACAATGAACTCATAGGAATATGCATAGATAAGGCTAGGGAAACTGAAGATGAAGAAGTTGCAATAGAAGAAATGGCCAAGGCATTTCACCTCTTTAAATTAATGGGGGAAAAAGGTTTTCAGCTTGAAGAGAAAACTTATTGCCCTCTTCTTTTGCATTTAATTGACAAGGGTATGGTAGATGAATTTCAATTTTTTATTGATGTTATTAAAGACAAGAATCCCCGCTCAATTTCAAGGTTGGGTTACTATGAAATGATGCTCTGGTTAAGAGTTAATAACGAAGAAAAGATTCAAGATCTTTGTAACTATATTGCATACAATGACGGTGCAGACACTTCAGATTTACAAGGTAGGTGAATCTGTTTTTCTCTTGCATTATTTTGTTATAACTTGTTTTACAGAAGCTAGTTCAAATATATAGCTCAGGTTTTTGAATGTAAGAGTAGTGAATAAGTCACTGATGACTTTGAATTATATATATAAGCAAGGATGACGTTTTCCATGGCTTTTTTCTGGTTCTTGATGTGACTTTGTTGTGCACAGAGTGGGAGTACCAAGTGGCCTTTGTGGAGAAGTGGAGAACAGCATCAGCATAATTGTTTTATGCTATTGTGTTACAATTAATAGATTTATCTGAATGATATGAGTTCTATCAGAAACATTTTGAGAAAACAATTTTTTCTAAAGTTATATTTATGTTACATTAGAGGGTGAGCTTTTGAGCAACAGTAAGGTTGTTGCCATCACCATGTAACCTGGAGGTCATGGGTTATGATCCTGGAAAGAACCTCTCTGCTTGTAGGGGTACAGTTGCTTACATCTGACCCTTTCACTTAGTGGTAGCCTCGTGCACTAGGATACCTTTTTTATATTCGTGTTCATTGCTAGCTTCTAGGCAATTAATAGTTTGTGCTGCCTGTGTGTTTCAAAATCAGTGAATCTGGTGGCATGACATAAATATTAACATAATGCTACTTTTTGTTCATCTTGACATGCACTTATAACAGGAATTTTGTTTCATGTAGCACTTAGAAACTGACTGGGTTCAACTCATGTTGCAGAAAATTATTTATTGGCTCTTTGTGAAAGTGATCGCAAGAAGGAGATTTTGCAGGTGTTGGAAACTG
This sequence comes from Senna tora, assembly GCA_014851425.1. NCBI lineage: Eukaryota > Viridiplantae > Streptophyta > Magnoliopsida > Fabales > Fabaceae > Senna > Senna tora. The sequence continues at coordinate 2,969,605 of CM026266.1, read as the reverse complement.
TAGACATAAAAAAGCTTTCATCTGCAGAATCTAAAGCAAAGATATTTCAATCATTAGGAAGGCTACTATTGGAATCTGTTGCAGAGAAGTTCCTTTTGGATTTCAAGACTCATGGTATATTTATCTATGTAAACACCTGAGCAGATAGTGTTAGAGCCTATAGGTGACATACAGTTCTGTTCTGAAAAGAAGAAAAATATCTAGTATATGATTTTCTTGTATCTCTTAAATCTTGTTACTCTTATATTTTATTTGTATTCACTGACATAAATTAGGCCTTGAAGGCTTTGTCAATTTCCATGGAAGAAAGAACAAATTGGCTTTGAATGTCGGATTTCAATTATATTCTGAAGTTTTGTTGTAGTTGAAAACGCATTGAATTATATTTTTCTAATGCTCAATAAATTAGTTATTTGTATCTATTTTAGCTATATTTCCTTTCATCTTGCAGATCAAGAAGCAGATAATATCACAAATTTCATTGCTAGTTATGCCGTTAGTGTACCAAATTTGGCGGTGAGTCTCATTAAATTCTACTGGTAAAGTCCTTAAGGCCAAAATACTATGAGGGTCTTCTGCACTCCTCCAGTTTGCTTCTTTGTAGAATTGTTTTTAGTTTTTCATTAAGTTACTTCAGATGTTGGCAGAATGAATGTTGTATGAAATCCAGTTTGCTGGTTGTATTAGCATATACTTATGGGACAATTTCTTGATCCTGGAACAGAGGAATGACTCTTTTTTAGATTGAAGGGACATGCCTATATGTTATCATGTATGCGGTACTAGGTGAATTATTATGTACAGATGGATGGTCCAGCCATATCTATACACGAAATGGTCAATATTCATACCTGGTTGTGGTTGAAAGCCATATTAAATTATAGTCCAATAAATCAGTATTTATTAAATCCCTTTGATCTGCTTGAACAAGGATTCCTTGGTAATCTTCTTCCTTTTCATTGTGTGTGTGTTACAAAATGTATATTTGGATGTGAAAGTTTAACAGTTAACTGATGCGGTCTGTTTTTGTTCATATATGTTTTTTGACATAAAAATTGCCTATTGTATTTGTCTGTTTTGAAGAAAAGGGTCCTATTTTTGTTTAATCTTTTGTTTATTGTTGGTATTCTGGAAGGTGGAGGATGTCATCTCAAAATTTAAAGAATTGCACCATATACTGAAAGTTTCACCATCATCCTCGTCATATGAGAAGCTCATTTTCTACAGTTGTAACTCACTCAAGGTATAATGTACTTGCATTTTCATAGGTAGTGTGCAGCTGCAAGTTTTCATAAAAAGAAAATAAAGTTGGAAAGAAAAGAAAGAATAAGAGAAGTACCCACTTACGAACCCACACAAAGTACCTAATCATTTCTTTAGTGCTCTCATCCCATGCTCTGAATAACAGACTTCATAACAAACGGTAGAAGTGATCTTTAATTGTCTTTGTAATTTTTTTTGTTTGCCAGAAGAAATTCAATTGGAGTGAATGAGTAGAAAATTCAATGAGAGAGATAAACATATCATACTTAACTTAAAAAAAACTTTTTAAAAAAAATAACTTACCCTTTCTCAAAAATGTAGTTAAAGTTTCCAGTCTCTCTGAATATCAAATATGGCTATTCCCTTATAAAAACCAAGAGTAGAACACCAAAGAGGCCATAATGTAATTAACTATGAATTTATGCTTTTGGTTTTAAATTTACTGTCCTACTCTTATTCATGGGGTCTGTCGGCTCTGCAGCAGGATTTGAAAAGACACACAATTGATCTTCTCTCGTCGCACATTTGTTGTTGAAAGTTAATGATGGACTTTAATGTACTGTTTTGAAGTTCAGTTAATTTAGATAACAATGTTTTTTATTTGTTATGCTAATTACTTTGTGAACCGTACATTTTTGTTTTGCTCATAACTAGCTTAGAGACTGCATGTGAGATCAATTCTTTTATTTTTCTATTCAATGCAGGTGCACATAGCTCTTGATATTGTGGATGAAATGTGTGAAGGAGGCTTTACCTTATCATCTGAGGTGTTATACTTCATATTACGAACTTGTGAGGAAACCTGTGAATATAATTTGGTATGCCATGTCTTTTATACAGCAATTTCCTTGTTTCTTCGTTATTTTATAACTCATGACTATACAACAACGGAAAAAAACACTAATTTATAACTCACGACTATGCCTATCTTAAAATCCTGTCCTAACCTGTTGAAGAAAATAGTGTTTCAGATGCGTCAAGTAGTTGTCCTACCTTTAAGCATAATATTTTAGGTGGAAATCCATTTTTTTAAAAAAATTTCTTATATGTATATAAGAAGAATGGTTTTGTATCTTCCAAACTTCTCACTTGAAAACCCTTTGGGCTTAAAAGGAAGACAAAGTACCATTTTGGGGAATCATTTAAAGCAAAAGCTGAAGGCTGTAGGTGAACAACCAAGAATGTTTCTATCTCAAACAAGCTGAAATCTTGTGCAGTTATGATGGAAAAGAAAATATGGTTCCTTCCTTCTATAACGATGTATTGCTAAATCTTTAGAAAATTGACCTTTCTTGGCTGTAGTCTATCTTTTTTTTGATAGAAAAAGAAGTATTATTAAGAGAGAAAGAAAGTACAAATGAAGAGGACAAGAAGTCCTCTAAACAAACAAACAAAAAACAAAGAGAAAATCAGAAAAGGAAACAAAGACTTAGCTCAACAGAGCATTCCAATCCCTTTGTAAATCCGTAATAGATACCCCTCTAAACATTCCATTGGCTGTAGTCTATCTAGCATGGTAAGGATGCTTAGAATGGACTAACTCAACTTTTTGAATACTTTTGTCTAAGACTCCTAGGCCCTTGCTGCTTAAAGACCCTCCTTTAACTGCAGGGCAGAAGGTAATGAATTTTCTTTGGGCAAGAAAAGCTTTGTTCTTATCAGAATCTCGGTGAGAAGAGAAGTACATATTGGGAGTTATTTTCCTTTTCTCGTGTATGTATTTTCTTGTTATTGCAAATATAAACACAAGACTTAATTCAATTTTAATAATTTAATGAAAGTTTTATTATTTTATACTGAAATGAATATTCCCTTATTATTTGAAGCTATCTGTATAAATTGGCATGTTTTACTGTTCTGATATATGGTCTTTGATTTCTTTCTTGCTGTATTCTTAAATGAAGGTCCACCGGATCTACTCTATTATACGCCGCTACAATTTGGAGTCAAATGAAAAAATCTTCAAGTGTATAATAGCCTTGTTTATGAAGATAAAAGATGTAAGTTGTAATAGTTCCTTCAAGTACTTTCATGCATTAGTGTCCTATCATTTCTACTTGCATCTTGCTAAAGATCTATTATGCTTATACTTTGGTTAATTATTTGCTGTGATGGTCAACCCTGCAGCAAACTCATTTTTTATATGGTTTCATATTGCAGATTGAAAGTGCATATAAGATGCTTGAGGATTTGGAGGAAATGAATTTGAAGCCTACTGCTGGCATGTACAATGCTATAATGGCAGAATGTTTTCTAGAGGTACATTACGGTGAATTGCTGATAGTTGTGATTTTTATAGTTAAATACCAGTCATGAACAAGATGATATGACGCCTTAAGATGAACTTAAATCAAAATTAGCACCTGCTTGACAGAATGCATTCTATTTTCTAACTTTTTGTTGATTTTTTTGCAGAAAAACATTCATGATGGGCTGAGAGTCTTTGAGCGCATGAAATGTGCCAATGTGAAACCTGATTTACAGACTTTGAGCTATCTGATTAGCAATTCTGAAAATGAAGAGGAAATAGACAAGGTAAGTTTGCACTTACAGTCTAATAATAGTTTCATATGTACCTCTATTCTATCTAAGTTGAGAATAAACTCTTCTCTTACATTTTATTATTTTATGAATTTTCAAAATTCATGTTATTTCCAAATGGCAGAAAGAGAACTCCAAGGTTTAAACTAATTTTTAGCCCTTTTACTTTAGAATTCTCTTCAACTTACTTTATTGCTAAGTGGTTTTAGGTTTGCTGACCCAGTTAAGGCGACTAATCGACTATGTCAATCCATAAAATGTATCAACTGCCACATGCTCTATAGATTTACATGTTTGTATGCTTTGTTCAATAGCAACTTGTTCATGTTTTCCCTGACAGTTTGACAGCTTAGAACAGGTTTCACCAACTTTTCTGCAACGACCATGCTAAATTGCATGTGCAAACTTATCGGTCAAGTTCATAAGAATCTGAGTAATTATTTCTTTTCCAATTCGTCTGAGCAGTACTTTCTTGAAATTTTTTTAATAAAAATAAACATTTCCCTGGATTGCCATTGGATTAGGGATTCAATTTTGGCTTTCAGTAGTCAATTAGTGATACTATACAAAAATATGATGGGAATTAGGGATTCAATTATCAATAGTCAACTATTGATCCTATACAAAAAAAATGAAATGATTTACTAAAGAACCATTTTGTTCACTACGTTACATATTCTGGTAGCTGCATATAGTCTCGACTCTCGACAAATTGAAGCATGTAATTAAAATTCTCTCTACAAAGAAGTGCTAAAAAATCACGCTTTTAATGTTTTAACATATGTGAGATGCTAATGGAGCTATATGCTTATAGTATTATGAAGAACTGAAGTGGTCTGGATTCCAAGCTACAAAGCAAATTGTCACGACTCTTGTAAAAGCATATGTAGCAAAGGGACAGTTTGAGAAGGCAAAACAGGTAATTAGATTCTCTGGGTCAAAGGATAGTCATATAGATGCATTTTTCAAGCCCAAATCTCTAGCATGTTGAACTTGTATGTTTATGAATAATTGCATGTAGATCTGTTATGTTTAATTGTTTAGACAATCTTTTTAATCAAGGATTAGATGTTTTGCTCTGTGACATTCTCTCCATGTTGACTGATCAGGTGATATGAGAGGATCACGTCTTTTTAGTCAAGGTTTAGATGTTTTTCTCTGTGACATTCTCTCCAAGATGATTGTCATGTGATATTAGAGGATCATATCTAATTTTAACGTATAAAATCTGTACTTTATGCCTTTGATTTTTAACGGTGCTCTTTGTATGGATGTCAGACTGTCAGGAAAGCTGTTTCACTTATTCATTTGAACTACATATACTTTGACTGAGCCATTTAGTATTTGCTTAAATCACTAGCAATGTTAATGATGTTAGCGTTAATCCTTTGTGTTAATGGTGTTAGCATTAATCCTTTGTGTCACAGGTAATCTTAGATCCATTCATACCAGTGAGAATCTTGAACGAAATCAAGAGTGTTCTTGTCTTAGCTCTTGCATCACATGGGCAATTGTCTGAGGCTCTTCTTATTTATGAGGAAATAAAGCAAGCTGGACAAAGTTTGGAGCCTAAAGCTCTTATGAGTCTCATTGTAAGTTTTTGGATGAATCTGTTTTTTGTGTAAATTTTTACTTTTAAGCATTTACCATCAACTCATTGGACATTCGTAGGAGCACACTCAATCTGATGGAGAGTTAGAAAGGTTGCTTGTGCTACTTGAGGAATTCCATGATCCAAACTACTGGATTGATGGTTGCTGCAGAATAATCTTGTATTGTGTTCAGAACAAGCATATAAGGTTTTGTTTTTTGTTCCATTTGGCCATATTGAATTAGTGTTTGAAACATAATCTGCAATTTACTTATGTTCATTGTATCTTTCGTCAGTTCTGCTGTTGACTTGTGTAAGCAACTCAAGGACAAGTTCCCAAATGATGAACAAGTTATGGAAGTTCTGTTCAAGAAGGTTGGTTCTGACTCTGCCATTTAATTTGTATAAATTTACAGTCAGTATTATAACAAGCATGGTAATCTTGGATTATTAATTTAGTTTGTGTAAGTCTGAAAACCTGAGTCCTCTGTTTGGTATGGATCATGAAATATTGTCAAGAGTTTTGACTAAGCAGCAACGATTCTGTTTATATATATAGGTATTTTCTCTAATTAAAGAATCAGAGTCAGCACATTTTCAGACTGTCCTGGAGTTTCTGTGGGAATTGAAGGATAAGCTTGGCATTCTTCCTTCAAGAAAAATGTCTTGATCACCTTCCAATTGCTTGTACCAACGCCACAAAATTGCTTAATGTCGAACAGAAGCAAGGGAAAAGCTCCTAACCAAGTTTGCTGATTGGATGACTGATGAAATACACTTGACCAATAAAGGGCTACCAATGCACAGCATTATTGAAAAGAACCGAAGACCTTTGTTTCTTTTTCTTTTTTTTTTGGTAATCGAAGACCTTTGTTTCTACAAAGCTTAGAGTTAGATATTTAGTACAGATACACTTTAGAATAGTCAAATCCCATAATAAAATGCCAATTTGTCTATAGTCGTCCACTCGTACTTGTCATGATTTTGCAAATTAAACTGAAAAGGATATGCTTTTTTCATGTACATGACACATCATTTCTTTTCTTTTTTTCTTTTATATAACATTAGAATTCATCAATAGCAACGGAATAAGATTACTTTTTGTTTAATCTCGTCATCCTCCTACCAAAAATAAACTGGAAAAATTGGAGTACCCAAATCCAATAAGCTATCAATGCTTGAGAAGGAAAATGAAGGCAGTAATTGGAAAATGCTTCATTTTCCTCCTGCTTATTTGAATGATCCACTTCTTTTGTTATTAAAATTTTAAAAAACACTAACTGTAATAGTTGCCTTTTAATTGATTAGGTCAATGTTCAACTGCAACACGTATGAAAGTTATATTATTAACTCAACCTCGAGATTTATTAAATAGTTAATTAAGGAGCTGGAGGTATGCTTTTTATTTTAATCAAATAGGTTCAACATTGAAGTCAGCATTAAAAGAAAAATTAATATAGGAGCCACCCAAGCCTACACTATTGAAAAATTTGGATTGCTTGTCCTGGGGTGGATTTAAACTGCCAAATAGTCGGAGAATTTCATCCTTCAGAACTCAAGTTTCTTACTCATTCCATGATGATACCTACAGGTACAAAATTTTCTGCTACACCCATATATCCTAACTCGTACAACACTTCATATGGATTTCTATAATATAAACAAAAGAATTGTAACCTATGTAAATGGAATACTTGTAGTTTAATTATACAGCAAAAATGGCACAAAGCTTCTATAGTTGCTTCCGTAACTGAGTCAATAAATCCTGCATTGTCTCAATCTTTTTACAGACTTGCTTGACGACAAGGTGGTGTTGAAAGGGAGTATTTGAAGTACCAATATCAGTTATCAAAGCATTGAGTTTGGTTTGTGAATCTAAAACTGCTTCTTCCAGCAAGCTTATTGTCGGCTCCATTTGTTTGCGTGGGCTTTGATTTATAAGGTTCTGTGATGAAGACATTTGTTTGCGTGGGCTTTCATTTATAAGGTTCTGTGATGGAGAAAGTCCTATACTACCAACGCTACCATCTCGGCTGAGCTTTTCAGAAGAGAAAATTTTGTCAATGCCTTCACTTCCTGCATGTCATCATACCATTATTAAAATTTAGGAAAGAGTCAAGAGTTTTTGAAGTTTTCTCCAGAAAGAAAAAAACTAATAAAAAAAAAAAGCTACTGATCTCTGTGTAGTGCCTTATTCAAGGAAAATAGATATGGGATGGTACATTTTGGAAGCATATTATCTAATATCTATGGTACCCCCACGTGCGCGCATGTGCATGTTAACCATTAGTAGCATACGTTACTGTTCTATCTATCTAAAGTCTAGACTTACTGTAAAATTTCAACATATAAAAAATTTGTTCAAGTTGACATGATCATTCTCCATCAGCTCTCCTAAATTGTAACATTCACATAACCACTGGCTGATGTATTTCATCAATTTATCAATCACTTAGATTTTAGACGCCTTGTTTCCATTATCAGTTTCCTTTTATTTTTTAATATATATTGCTAATAAAATCCTTGTGGGTGCTATTCTTATGAAAACAATACTAGAACTTGAAAGAATAAGAATTTATTTCTGATGATAAATGATTGGATGCAAAAAAGAACTTGACAGCATACCTAGGTTGCTTAGTTGATCAATCACAGACTGGCCAACAGAAGCTTCTAGCTTAAGCACTCGTAGAACTCCAGCTGCTATCCGGCCCATTGAATCAATTTCAGATTTGCACAAAAGAGTGAGGTGCTGAAGCTCATCCTTGGTTACAACCGCCTCAATCTGCACAATTAAACCCACATTACACAGAAACTTCCCTTACAGAGAGACACTGACCACATTTTTAAGTATGTAATTCTCATTACCGGTTGTTTAACAGAGAATTTTAGGTTTTCCACCAACCAGTTGGCCATTTCATCATCAACATCATTTTCACATAATAACATGCGAACTTCCAGACCGATTCCCCCAACTGTGTCAATAAATTCTTTAACCCCATTTTTAGTTAATTCCATTGATGGATTGCCTTTTCGTGTATGAGGCTTCAAGATCTGCAACCCTTCAACTCCAACCTGCAAGCGCAGTCTCAATATATATGGGTTTGACTTACGAGTGTATGACAGGATGTGTATATAGTATAGGCAAAACACATAAACAAGATAAAACCAGAGAAAGCAATTTGTCAATTCCAGGATAAGTATGCACGTACTTTGTTTAGTTCATCATGAGTAGAGTTCTATATATAGTTATTATTTCGCTTATTTATTTATTTATTTTGGAAAAAGAAGAAATTATATTAAGAAAAAAAATATAAAAAGTAAGGAAGATAATTCGACATGCAGCCAGCTGCACATCAGTGACCAAAGGTTATTGAAGATAAGCTACCAAATTCTCGTTGTAGACTATATCATAATTTAACATTGAAAAGGTGTTTAAGATGCATGAGAAATTATCATGGTACTCTTTGGAACCCTTCCTTGAAGAACCCATAAAACATGATTTATTAACCAAGAAATGCAAATGAATTTTGAAACAATCTATTTCTCTAAACTAGAATGAAAATATAATACATGCTTGGCAAAATAGTTCTTTCATGTGGGACAATTTCTTGCAAAAAAAAATCAAGTAGATGTGTAAAAAGCTAAGAAAATCATCATAGATTTTTAACAAGAAAAAAGAAAATTAAAAAGGAAGTGGACGAAGTTAATCCAGAAGAAAATTTCCAAAAATAAAGAGAATGTAAAAAATTAGTGAGGTATGTTTCACCTAAAAAAACTACTGATCGGTTTTTATCTAATTTTACTTAAATGATCAAGTTCGTAGGATGTCAATCAGTTTACTATATCATCATAAATATGCACAATGAATTATATCATTGAGTGTTATTTCATGTATTGCAATTCCTCCAGGATATATCAACACCTTACAAAAAGCCATGCTAGTTTGCTTTAATTAAATTTTAAAACACTTTCTCCTCATTTTTTAGTGTTAAACCAAAATTGAAGCCCCCCAAAGTTCTAAAACAATTTCATTCTTGAAAGCGGCAAGAAAAATCCTTTATTCCCCAGTAGTAAGGTGCAGGGGAGAAATCCTGCGTTAGATTCTGAAAAGTAGCAAGAACTAAGAAGTATCTTTTTACCGTAACCACTTCTACAGGATACTGTTGTATTCTACACAATTCTGCTTTGGCATATGGAACATTCCTTGGGCTACTTTTCGCATTTACTCGTAGACCAGAGAAAGTTGTGTGCCAACACCTATCTTCTCTGTCTACATCTTCATGGTTGGAGAACCACCACCTTTCAGCCGTGTCTTGAGCACCTTCAAGAGCAAATAACCAATCCTTCAATTCTATAACTACATCCACATCATCTGGTTGCTTCAACTGGGGAAAACCAGTTTCTTTCCCTTCTCGCATTCCTTCATCTGGCAAAAAAAGGGAGGAATGAAAACTATACTTGAAAGTAGCAAATAAATATAATAAAATTCAATAGAGAAAAACTTAGTATGTACAAGACACAAAGAACAACAGAAAGTCAAATTATGCTGCTTGTTTCATACCGCCCTTTGGAGAATCAACAGTGAGAGATGTTGTCTTAAAAAGTTTTGCCAGTGGTCCTGTCTGTAAGTTTTCTAACCCTTTACTAAGTCCCTCCCCAGGACCACCATCAGGTCCAAGTATTCCAAATCGATGCAGGAGGGCTTCAGTAAAGTTCATTCCACCACCAAGACGAACACCAGAAACAGAAGCTGAGACTTTCAAACTATGAGACTCCATGTCTTGTTCATATAATGGTATAACATGCACCATGCTTATGTCCAGAAAAGGAACTGAATGTGCGTTTCCATTTGACATATGGCTCTTTTTGTTATGCACCCAGAAAACAGCTCTTAGTTGAAGGTTTCTATTATTATTCATTGAAGGAACATACTCAGCAGACTGCTCTTCAGCATCCACACAATCTATCTCAACACTCTCCCAGTGTAGAGTGGAGGAAACAACAATAGCACCACCAAGCGTTCTATGAGTTGCACTTATGAACAGATCATCTCCAACAAATTGTACTAATGGCATTCCCTCAACATTCATTGAAGAAGGCTCCAAAAATCGGAGTTGGAGGTCTTTCACTGCTAAGCTTACAGCAGTGTCGCTAGGAACCTTGTCAATCAGCTTTCCACTGAAAGGTTTATCCCTAGCATTCTCTAATCGTTTACTTTTTCCAGCTATTGCTATTTTCTCACTAACGTTCCCAAAATAAGCATAGAGATCCAGGACAAAAAATAATTGCTCAACAGAAGTGTGGGATATAAATTGATTACATGCAACTCCAATCCTGACAATACCCCCTGGAGGAGGAACTTTTAACAATGGGCTGCCATCAGCAGTTGCCATAGCAACTTCAATGCAAGCATCTTTCAGATCTACACATCTCCACAATCCTACAGTCCGTTCAAGAGAATTCTGATTACCAACTGTACCAGTACATGCTTCCAGAGACAGAGTGAGATGTGATGCTCTGGCAGTCCACCTTTTCTGGCTAGCATCAATTGGTTGACCTTCCCAAAAACAGAAGCAAGCAGGATCCTTCTCCAGGTTTAGCATTTTTAGTTTCAAAGAGGGAGAAACTAAAAAAGAAAGGCTTCCAATATGAAGCCTTGCTCCAGTGAAGGAGCTCTGTACTGTATTGCCCATGTTGCTTTTAAGAATATCCGATTTGGCCTTATCAAAAGGAACTGTAACATCCAGTGCTTTGAGAGAGAAGATGAAAGAATTTACAGAGAAATCTGGTAAAATGTCTCCAGGATTGACAACAATACCATCAGCTAAGAAGGAAGCTATCCTCAAGCAGGAATCTTCTTGCAGATGAATCTGAAAATTTTAGAAAGATCGTTAAAGAGACAATTGACAAGAATATATTATTTAAAAGAGAGAGAGAGAGACACTAGCAGTAGAAGGCATATTGAAAAATAACTCGCTTACCATAAGAGGCTGGCAGTCAACAACTGTTTGAGATGCAAAGGATGGTGGAAGTGGAGAAGGCTTGATCTGAAGGGAGTGGATGGATATTAAAGGAGTTCCCTCAATCAATTGCCACTGCTGTTCTCCTAGAGGATATATTGGAGGGCAGAAGCTTCTAGCTGCCAAAAGAAAGGATTAGAAAAGCTTAATTTTACAAACAAAACAACAAAGGCTTTTCTAAACCGATATTTTCAAGAATATGCACTATATTCTAATAACTTAATACCAAATTCTGGCACTTGGAAACCCTCTCTTGTAGTTTGCATTGATGGTTGCACCAAGGTACATGGAGGGCTTGAAAAGGGGTCCCTACATTTGAAGAACCAGAAATAAGTAGTAAGTTCAGTTGTAGGATAATTACTACACTCAACAGTCAACACACACAAAAATGACCATATTGCGTCAAGCCATCAGCAATTTAAGGGCTAGTGAGGCATATTGATACTCCTAAGAAAATAGTTGAAGGCCTTATTGTTTTCCTTCTCCAGTTCTCCCCTTTACAATAGCATTAATACTAAGAACTCAACCCAAGATCTCTGGCCACATGAGATACTGTTGCTGTGTAGGCTATCACCCATTGCCAACATTTTCAAATTAGTAAGTTGATTACCATTTTACTTTTTAAACAAGTCCTACAAGTCAGGTAGACATTGGCACAAATACTAAAACCCACACAGCCCCTTAATCCTTTTAATAATTGCAATTCAGCCAAGAGCCCAAGAGCACAGAAACACCTACCTCAGAAATAGTCCACCAATTGTAATCCTGGTCAAGTTATTGTCGTTATCTCCTTCAGAAACACTGGCCTGCAAGAATAGTCTATAAAATGTTATATTTCTTCCAACAATAAAAGCATGATAACAACCTGGCACAGTAGAGGGACGACCAACATGGAAACATGACATTAAAGAATAGTTCACAAGACTTCTTTCGTTTTTTACTTCGAAAGAAAAAGGCAAGACATGTATGTTTGTCAATGACATCTTGAACTTCAAATTGGAAAATTCAGAATTTACACACACCCATAGCATGAGTCATCCTACAGCAAATGAAGAAGAAGGAATTTGTTTACTTAAAGTCTTAAACTAGACTGCATTAATGTATTGTGAGTTGTGACTACAATTTTTTTTTCTTAATTTCAAAAGCATTCATATCAAGTTATAGCAACAAGTATTATCTAAGCCCAAAGGAATTACTTATTAGAGATGTTTACGAACCAAACACTATCTATAAGACATACTGAGTTCAAATGTAATGGTCTCTAGTCAGGTCCACCTAATAGAAAAGACTTAGGTAGAGCCATCAAATTAAGTGCACCAATAGAGGGAAGATGAATGATGTCAATGAGAAAGCATATTATCATGGAAAATTACCCGATTAAAAAAGAGAGACTGCATTAAAAGCTCAAGCTGAAATTCTGCAAGTTAATACCACCAGTTAAATCATTTTGCATGTTAGGTATAGAACAAAATTATAATCTAGGATATTTGATAATCATTGCAAGACATTTAATCAATAATAAAAATATTCAGAGCTAAAGACAAACCAGTATCTTTAATGCAGAGAAATATATGGTCCACGACAATGGAAACAAGAGAACGGCCAGCTGCTTCTGTGGTTTGCTGTCATGATTCCATTACAGAGTCAGAAAGCAAGTCAAAGCCAAAAGTTTTCTCCATAACAAACTACTAAGAAATTGTTTTCTCAAAAGAGAGGAAAATGTAGGATATTTAGAACCTTTTGAGTATTAGAATCAACATCTCCCCTGTTTAGACAGACATATAATCCCGTCATAAAGCGGAGAAGAGCACGTAGTCCTGCTCATTTATGTTGTTTCAACCACATGTCATGTCTATGCCATCGACACAAAATAAAATACAGATATTAGAGATGCAATAGGCGTGCTTTTAACTTACCTGGTTCACTTAATGCAGGGCAAACAGCTTCTGTAATGTGTAATTGAACCTCAAGCCCAAGTGGGCTGTTTAATTCAGTTCTCTGAATCGTGATCTGGTAGTTATAAAATACACTAATATCAGAAAATTCTGTAATGAAACATATTTATAAAATCACTGAGGAATTATATTTATTTACATATGCTTCTCCCGATATTCCTTCTAGAAAGCGCTCTCCTCCAAAGAAAACTCGCTTTGCACCATCATCATCTCTCAGGTTTGCTCCCTCAGGAGAGCAGCCTAAAGTAGCATCCGTGAACATGTCAGGATGTGGCAATAGATCAATAGACAAAGATTCCCATTCAAGTTTCTGGAGATTAAAATTATAGAATTATTAGATAAAAATACAAATTAAGAACAAAGCATCCTCAACTTCAAGAAGTACATAGCAGAACTATATTCTAATCGAAGGATACACGCTATCCTTTTAAGAGCTTAGAAATATGTTGAAAGGAAAGACGTCTTAATACTCTAGTGAAAGGTGGTATAGTACTTTGAACACGTAAATATACTTGCTACTGGAGAATTCCCGTGCTTCCTTAAGATTTACAACCTGATAAGGAAAAATGATTTGTTAAAAAACTAAACTAAAAAGTGTCAAGGGAAAATTTATTAAGTAATGAGTCTTTAAGTATAACTACCTGCCAGTTTTCATTTGTGGTATACAGCAAAAGGTTGCGTATGGTGATAGATGCCATAGGAGGTGCCCTACAAATAGAGACAAGGAAGAAGCCAAATAAGAAGGGAAATTCATCAAGTTTATGCTTATAGGCTTATAGCTATCCCAGAGAACCACCCACTGATCCACTAAATTGATTTCACTGCAAGATGTAGTTTAGATACTGCATTAACTTCAGCAGAGAACAGTAGATTGATATGAATTCCAACTTATTGAGATCAACAACACTTATCAATGAAGGCAGATCATAAATAAAGTATCTACCAAATATTTATATCATTGGTATAAGAACTTACCATGTTGCTCCTCCTTGGCGACGAGCACCACCTCGTGTTTCAAGTAACAGATTAACTGTATGAATTTGTATAGTCATTCCATCTGCAATCTGATGGCTCCCCACAGTCAGTAGGAATGAATAACGTTCAAATTAAATGATAAGTTTGAGGACAAGCTATTGGAATTTGCTAGGAACTATCAAACCTACATAAATTATTGAGGAGGCTGAAACGCTTGCAGTGAACCTTTTTACTAAAATCCATTGCCTAAGAGATAATAATCTTTCCCTATAGTCAACAAATTATCTCCATCTACATCCTTATTTATGTAATAAAAATTCTTCCCACATCAGCTGGCAAGAACTGCAAAATGGAAGGAAATGTAGACAAGGAGAATAAAAAAGGCATGTCAATTTATGTGAATAGTTCAAATCCGCCAACTGTGTCACTAAGAAGAATTCTCTCCTTTTGTTTTTTGAAAGTCCTTTTTCCATTTTGCAAATTCACTACAAGCAAGCCTCGGTTTGTATTACTTTATCACATGTGAATACATCAATTTAGGCTTACAAAAGGTTGAGTCAAACCTTGTCAGCAAAACCATAACCGCTACCCTTTGTGACAGCAGTAGATTGTGCAGCACTGCATAGTGCATATAACAGTATTAAAGACAATAATGAACTCGTTAACTAACAGCAAAAGCATTGCTCTTTTGATTTTTCATGTTTTAATGGGAAATCATTGATTCATTGCCAGGGACTAGTTTCCTTACCTCTTTGAACTTGCTGATGCACAAAAATCAGAATTCTCCTCAAGAACCAAATCAAGTCTATCAATTTGCACAATGATTGGCTCTATTTGTACATTGCTCACCGAAGGAAGCTAGAAAGTAGAAAGTCGCGCATATTGGACATGAATGAGAAACAAGAAATTTATAGGATAAACGAAAGGCAAAACAGAATTAGAACATCCATTCAAGTCATTAAGCGCGAAATCACTAAGACACTAACATATAACATAAGTATACCAAATCACTAAGACACTAACCATTATCTCCAATTTCCCGACTTTAGCTGTAGCTACATTCAATGCCGGTGGCAATCCAACACTTGAATGCAATGCATCCCCGTTTAAATCTGACCAAATTCAAACATCACCAATATCAATTTAACCCTATTCAAAACTACCCATCAAAAATCTAACAACCTCAGCCGCGCCGATTCGAAATTCACCTAAATTGGAAAGCTGCACCGTCCGACCCTGCAACTTGAACTGATCTCTGGAGAAAGACTTTAGCCAGTACTTGAGGGTATACTCCAAAGCTCTTGCCAGAATTGACTCCATAGCTCTCCTTCCTTCCTTCACTCCGCTGAGTCTCGAAATTTTCTTCCCCGATTCCTTCGGAAAGCTGTCCGATGACCGAAAACAATCAATCACCGACAGTAATAGCAGATTGTCGGTGCAAGCATTAGAGCTTCGACTCTGCAACTTCTCAAAGCTTTGTGGGCGGAAATCGCGGCTCTTTCACTGCTCAGAAGCTATGTAAGAGGAAATTGGATGGGATCTTGGAACAGTGGAGAGGAGGAGGCGGCTGTGCGTACGGCACGTGCTAGAAAAGACGTTTGGTTTGGCGTTTGATTTTGATTTCATACTTAATAGTTAATACTTTACAGTTTACAGCTTTGGATCTGGGTTGGGTGGGCGCGTATGTATGTATGTATGTGTCAGTCTGTCAGGAATCAAAATAGGACAGGAAGAAGAAACGGGTATGTCATTGCACAATGCACTATCATATTCCAGTGTCGAAAAGGATTTCTCTCTGCATATAATCAGCTGACAATTTAACCCTATAAAAACGCCTAAAATCTATGTAATATATCTTCTTAATTATTAATTAATACGTTTATCCAAGGACTCGTTTAATTAGTATACAATTGCAATTATTAATTTTGTCTAAAATAAAGATATCTACCTCACAGTGACTAATCTATACCGTCCACAATTCCAATTATATTTTCTGAACGTATTAAGGAATGAACTATGTTATATAAAACTAAAATATTAAATAGTTTTTTTGATAAAATTATCAATTTAGTCCTTAAAAAATATAAATTATTCTAATTTAATCTCTAAAAAATGCAAATATTCAATTTAGTCTTTAAAAGATATTTTTTGTCTAAATTTTTTTTTTTACTTTGGTGAGGGACTCGGAGGGGTTTTGCATTTGCTAGCGGTGTGTATAGTCATCTCGCATATGATTGGCTGTTGGATGTGGCAACTTTATTTGGAAGCTAAGGACAAAAACTGCCTTCACATAATTTTCAAGCAATCATGATGGAACCTAGACCACATAGTAAATTATTAAATTAGCATATAAGGCTTTACACCAAAATGGTAAGTTTTGACAAGCCAATGTCTAAGTTTCAAGTTTTACAATGTTAACACTTAACAATATCATTGTCTCTTTCTGCATTATTCAACTTTTTTATCCTTCATGTTATATGTACTCTTTGTGGACTTTCTTTAATTCCTTCCATCAAAATGAAATCAATATATATATTTGACCCCGAAAGAAAAATTATCTGGACTTTTAAGAAAATATTTTATGTATTTCAGTTTTAACATGTTTTTATCTCTTTTCAAACTCTTCAAATAAACTTGAATAATTTTTAAATAACTCTTAATTAATTTAATAATATTCAAAGCATTTAACTAATAAATTTATTTTTTGATGGACCCTTTGCTGCTCGTTGGGCCATCATAGCGTTCTTCAATCCAGAGAAACCAGCCTCAAACACTATGGGCCTTGTGAGCCCATTGGTAAATTTTATTGTTCGACAATGTTCGTCACTGGAATTTGGAAAATGGATCATATGTATTGTTCATAATTATATTTTATACGTCTGATTTTACGTATTTAATTTCCTATAAATTATATATGGACTCATTAATCATTACATATTAAAATTTTAATGTATAAGAATAGATTTACAGTTAAATTTGAAAGTTATAATTAATTTATTCTTAATTTTTGTTAATACGTAGTTGGTTCATATAAAATATGAGTCAAACAAAATTTGACAGTTACGTTAGAGAAGGAGGAATATAATTTCAAGAACACCTCAAGAATATTTACCTATGATTTGAATAGCTTCTTAGATAGCAAATTTAAGTAAATTAGTTGAAAATTCTTATCTATAACCTTTTATTTCATTTCAAATCTATTTATTTTCAAAATTAGCAATTGTACAAACCTATGTGCTTTGCTATTAGAGGTTTGTTAATTGGGCTACAGAAACTACTAATCTGGATTTAGATTGTTTGAAATAACGTTTTTTATTATGAAAATTAGTTCCTGGAAGTGTTGGGAAGTCTCATTGACCATGAAAAGCGCCCATATTAATTTTAAAAAAATATTTTAGAGGCTAAGTTAATTTACTAAATTATTTATTCCCTTTATTGACTCACAATAAGTTATTTAGGTGAGGAGAGAAAATTGAGAGGGGATCCTCTAAAGTAATTCTCTACATTTTTTGGTAGAGTTATGAGAGAGATAGAGAGAAGAAAAATTGGGAGAGAAAAAAATCAAGAAAGAAAATATTTTCCTATTTCTATCTCTCTCATAATTCCACCAAAAAATATAGAGAATTACTTTAGAGGATCCTATCTCAAGAAAATTGAGTTGAAGAGAAATAGTGAGGTAGGATTTTGAGGTTTCTTGTGTTGTTTGGATTGGCACTTGGCAAGTTGGCATGAGAAGACTTGTGAAACAAACCATTCCATATGCTTGGCGTACAAGAAGTAGATAATCTTTTTGGCATTTGACCCTCTAAAAGCTCATTTTTAGCTTTATTACTTTAGGTGGTAACTAATTCTAGGTCCTTTAGGAGTGTTGGTTATAGAATATTTTTCATGCCTAAAAATAAAATTAAAAAATCAAATAAATAACTACCAAATCACATTTACTTGGTGTTAGCTATACTATTTCAATACCCCATATTTTCTATTGCATCACCCCTATTTAGATGTTTAAAAATTTGGACCGTTCATCTTATTTCACTGTGTTTTAAAATTTGTATTTTTGTGAGATAAATTATCTAAATTTTTTGAATCTGTTAAAGTAACTTTAGCATATCTAAACTTTCATGTCTAATACTTCATTTACTACCTCAAATTCAACGGTTCAATGTTTGTTCAAATTTTTAAAGAAATGCCAAAAGGTATATATATATATAGAGAGAGAGAGAGAGGTTAATTATGATTTTTGCATTCAATAACTTAATACATTTTTGGACTATAGTACTTTTTTTATACGATATCAGAACTTTTTGATTTTATGAATCACTATTTTGTTTACATTTTACATCAGTGATTTGTGTTAAAAAAATATTAATTAGAAAGTGTATTTTGAAGGGGGAAAACCTATTATAAAACTTTTGTGTGTAGATTTATAAACCTATAGGTCATGTTTGGTTTGTTGTAAAAAAGATGTAATCCTTCTTATAATTTAATATTCCCTTCAACATTATTTTTATCAAACATATTTTATTTTTTGTAATATGATGAAATTATGTTTTTGTCCTTATTTTTTTATTTATTTTTATTCTATTCTCACTTTTAATATAAGCGTAAGATGATTATTTTACCCACTTTTATTCCATTCACATTATTTTCACGTTCCTATTTTCATTCATTCTAACATTCTTATTATCATTATCATTTTCATTCTCATTCCACATTTACGTAGGCAAACAAGCTCATAGTTCTTGAGAACATGCTCATGAACTTTGAAGCTGGCGTGAGAAAGAAATGAGGTAGAGAATAGTGGGTGGTTTTTTGTGATAGTTTGTCTAGATTTAGCAAGAATGAGAGGGAAGTCACATATGATGCTAGGAAAGCTGAAACCAATGATAAAGGAATTTTTTAGGAGTCTGCTTCTTTTCTTCTTTTTATTTTGCTTAGAGCTTTTTTCATCATAAACATGATAATCATGATAAAATTAACGAAAAAGTTGTAACTAAATATAAGATTTGATATTACTGTGAATATTAATGTGAATATTAAAAGCTACACAGACAATTTTTTTATATTTGCAGCTAATTATTTAGACGAAATTTGAATGAATAAACAAATTATTTATAGTTTAAAAAATTTAAGGCACAGTGAACAAGAAGGCCAATAATCTAGTTGCACCGAATAATATACTTTTGTCAAAATATATATATATATATATATATATATATATATATATATATAAAGCACACACTAAAGTCCTTAGATGGTTAAGACTTAGGAGTGATTTAGGGTCATTTGATCCCAAAAACAAAAAAGACACTTATTGTATTATGTCCAATCATGTTTTAAGGGTGATGGGGCATTTACCTAATCAGGTGAACTAAAGTACTTGGTCCCCCCATTACCTTTTATTTATTTTTGGATGTGTAGGGGATACGAACCTCTTAATGATTAATCAGATATCAAAATTTGTTAAAAATTATTTAATTTCGGATAATTAATAATGTGCATGGATGCAAGACTATAATAAATGTGTTTTTGCTGCCAATGCCATCTGCCCAACCATATGATCCTATCCAGCTTCCTGGGAATTTATGTTTTTTCTTTCCTTCTTCACTTACACTTCATTTGCTTAATTAATATTTAGTATCAATATTTATATGGTTATGGATCATTTTCGTCAATTGTCTTTTAAAATAGTCATTTAATTAATTAAAAAAATTAAAATACAAATATGATATGAATTATAAAAAGATCATGGGAGAGAAAAAATAAGAATTGTGGTAATGGTAGTTTAATTTTTTTTTAAAAAAAGGATAATGACAATGGTAATTATCAAAGAAAATAATTTTTTAATTTTTAATTTATTGTTTTAAAATTAATAATAATTTATATTATATTTTGTAAATAAAAAAAAAAATTAGCATGCATGTCCGTACATGTGAAGCCTCTAATTAACTATATTCTTATAATTTTAAAACAACTTTCTTTTGGTAATGCTTCTATTCACATTTTAATCAAATAAGTGATTTTAATTTGAACTTTAGAACTTCATTATAATTTAAAATTTTATGATAAAATATAAATAACAATGACATTAATAGCATTGTTAAATTTGAAAGGAAGAAACTATATATTCTTTTTGAAGTATTTATTTTAAAATTTAGAGTTGTTTGGTTGTAATATAAGCACTTTTTTCACAGCTAGAAAGAAGCAAAATATTATAATCTAATTAAAATTATTAATTACTAAACTCACATATGACATTTTTATCTACCTTCTTAAAAATCATTTTTTTCTTAATTTAATAGTCAAAACTATTTTTTGAAAACATTGGCCAAATCGAAACTATTTTTAAATACTTATAAAAATACTTTTCAAATAATTTGACTAAATATAAATATTTTTGTACTCATAATATATTTATTAAAATTTCATTGAAAATTTATTTCAAAATTTAAAAAAAAAATCGTTGTTTACCATTTACATTTCTCAATTTTCATAACTTAAACCTACCATTTTAATTTATATGCCAAAATAATGGGACATTTTCTTCTCTCTTTTTTTTTTTGTTGCTTATCTTTTATTTTTCAATTTATCTCTATTTATCCTTTTTCAATTGTTGGAGGGAAAAAAACATAGGTAATTGGAAAGATCCAATTTGATATCACACTCAATAATAGTCAATGTTTATTGTTTTTTTTGTGAATTATCAATGCAAACTCATGCTCAGCCTTATATTTGTAAGCATGCTTTGAATCACATGCTTCTTTCTTTAACTAAAATCAAATTACTTAATTTTGAATATCAAACTAAATTAACACTGCATCATTTCCTGGGCATTACTTAAATTCACATATTAGTGATTTGTTATAATATATGATAAAATACTTATCAAATAATTTGGCTCGTGGTGCTAATATAAATTGATTTAGAATATATTTATTAAAACACATATACATTAATATTTTAGTTTATAAACAAAGATAAAAGAAATAATTCCTTAAAAAAAAGAATTATTTAGTTAAATTTTGCCTCCAGCTGAAAATGTGTCGAATATAATTGCTTTTAATTAAAAAGAATGTCCAGGTATTTATATATATCGGATGATTACCAAACAAATTAGGGAGGTGATATTTTAATCGATCTCTTTCGAAGATAAGATTTGAGGAAAATGAGTTATATGAAGTATAAACTATACACATTTGATTTATAACAAGGTTATTGAGATTAAGATCTTATATAAGATCGAAAGAGGCACAAAATAGATCGTAAGATCAGATTGAGGATCATAAGATTCTATTATTTTAATAAAATAATTAAAAATACATTTAATAGTATAAATTTTCTTTCACAAAGTATAAAATTGTGAAAATATTATCATTCTTTTCTAAAATAAGTTACGATATATTGAAATATTTACGTTTAAATAATTTTTACAAATTAATTATTTTATTAATGTGTCATATTAGTGTGATATTTGATTTTTTTTCTTTAGAAAATGTAAAATTCTAATATGAGATGGTAAGATCGTAGGATAGATGACATATTAGGTCGTAGGATCAACCGTATAAGATCGAAATCCTATTGCCATGATGCCATCCTAGTAGATTTATATTTTATCTAAGATGATCAAACATATAAGACCGTTAAGCATAGTGACTAATCCCCTCGCTGAATTGTAATAGTTTCTTTCCCTTGTTTCTACCTGATAATGTATAGCCTGTTTGGCCAAGGTAAAACTCTCTTAACAAAAATTTTTTATACGCAAGTCTCGTAGTCAAAATTTTATTAAAAGAGAATGGAGTACATACTACTCCAACCAATCGCTTGTTGGTATTTATTTATCTATTTAATAATAGTAATAACATCTAAAGTCTATATATGACATTTGTAATAATTTTACCGTCAAAAGTATTTCTTTATACAAATTTGTCAAACACAAACTATTTTTTATCAACTGTTAAAAATATTTTTCAACCCAATTTATCTAATACAAACTGTTTTTTGTTACAATACTTTTTTTCAAATTTTATTTAAAAAAAGTCATTAAAAAGTAAATGTTGTTGCATTTTTATTCCATTTATTTATAATAATAATAATAAGAATCTCTTTGGATTTAATATTATAGTGTTATCATTTTTTTAAATATGAGTTTTATCTTATCTGATTAAATGAATTGGATGATGACATGATAAAATATTAAAATGGTTAATAAAATGAATTTATAAATAAAAAAGCTGTGCTTGAATTGAAAATTGATATAATGAAGATGAGGATGATGAGAGAGAGAGAGAGTGTGGAGGGAGGAGAGAGAAGAAGGCGTAAAACAGTTTGACAGCGTCTGAGTGAGAAGGATAAAGACGTGTATTAGAAAGAGGTTAACGAGGTTCGTTTTAGATTTTAGATTTTTAGTTCAACAACGCTATTCCAAAGCCATGATCATCTATGTCCATTTTCAAACCCAAAAAGCTTTCAGATTTTTCATAGAGACGTGAACGAACCAACCAAGACTCCTCTTATCTTCCATTTTCTCTTCACTCTCCACTTCTCTCTCTCTCTTCTGATCCCTTGCGCTATATTGGTGCTTTTCTATTCCAATGCCCTAGAAATTTATTGGATTTGATTTCTTAATCTTTTGTATTAGTATATAGGTTTCGTTTTTTTTTTTGAAAAAAAAATTGAATTATTTTATTTATAATTATTAGACATATTATTGTTAACATAGCTGATTCTTCTGGAATTTGAATTCGTAGGTATCAAAGATAAGAGGAAAAAAATTTAAAAAACATTTTTCTTTAATTTATTTGCACAAAGTTGTTTCGGTAGTTGAAGCCAGAATAAATCGGGAGGTGCAAGACGACGGAAATTGGAAGCGTTTCTGGTATTTTTGTGGTAACTTTTGGTTGTTTTCGGCGAGGTGAAGGAGACGGAGACACTTGTGGAATGAGAGGCTGTTTCCTTCTCCGTGCAGGGAGAGGGAGTGGTTGAAGATTGAAGAAGAGAAATCGCGTTGGCTTATGATTGTATTCAGGAATCGGTTATCTTTGTATTGAGAGTTGTTGCTATTTTTCAATCTCTTTGGTTTTTGGGATGAGGAATGATGACCAGAAACCACAGCAAGGAGGTGGTGGGGCACGCACGTGTCGAACCAACGGGTTCTTTCCGAGCTCACTCCGTGCTATCTCCAGCTACTGGAAGGTCGTCTCCTCCGGTGCTTCCAACGTCGCGCGGTCGGCAGCATCTGTTGCGTCGTCGATTGTGGATAGGGATGATGACGCCAGCTCTGATCAGGTATCGGTTGTGTGTGTTTGGTTTTAACTTTTCAGCTTGTTCTGACTTCTGAATGATACAGCTCTTGGAATATAGTTTTGGAGTTTTGACAGTAACTTGTGGAACGTAAAAACCTGTCATCCAAAAGTTTAAGATTTTAAGCGCTTTAGGCTGTTAATTTTGGGTTTGTAACATTCACTGCTTGCTTCTATGACTGATAAATCTTGATTGTTCATACTTCATACCAAGTGCCAACAGATAGTTTAGTTTCAGTTGTTTAATCGTGAATTTCCAAGCATGAAAGCCATCACGTATGAATTTTTAATTGAAAAGGTTTTATATTACGTGCAATTTCATTCTTTTGTGGAGAGGTGGTTGATAGTGTCATTTAAGATAGTGTAATGTACCTTACACATTTAATTACAACTTATGGACAACTTAGGGGTTGCTATACACAACAAGCCTTTTTCCACTAGGTGGGGTCGGTCGGCTACTAGGGGTTGCTATACTTATTTGTTTTAAATTCATAACCTGCTAATCTCTTTGCCACACTCCTGGGAGGTTTCAGCCATCTGCATTACTGAGTATTTCATTCCATCTTGTTAGATATGAGCACAGTTTGAGCATCCATGTATCAAGTAGTCAAGATTTTTGTTAGATATGAGCACACGGAACGTGGAATGTGGCGTGCTCGAATCTTCTGGATTTAATATTGGCCAAGAAGTTCTTTTTCTCTCTTTTCTTGTCTTTTTTCTTTTCCCTTTGGTTTTGTTTTGTTTGTTTTTCTGGTTGGGTTGGACAACTAACCAAATTGATAGACTTTGCATGGACACTATAAAATAGGATTCTAAAAACTTTGAAATATTATATACATCTAACTGTTGGTAATGGATATCCGATATCCCTCTTAACCTTTTCCCCCCTTATTTTAAACTTTATTTGTCTGAAGTGAGCCTTATTTTTCCATGGTTGGTCATATATATTCTTCGCAAGGCAAAGAAGAATAGGAAGTCTGTTGTGTAGGGGTATTTATCCATGTTTCAGAAACAAATATCTTATGTGTTGCATGGTTGCTTATATAGCATGTATGATGGGGGCTAAGGGGATTTTCAGGTGTGATATTGAAGGATGCCTTTTGAATCATGGATACGTAGGCTACTTAGTTCTCAATAGTTATTGCCCTAGTGGTTTACTGCTAACACACTACTAGAAAAGGTTGCTGTATAGAATACATTTTATTTTATATACTAATATCTAGAAATATTTTCTTTATTTATATGTTTAAAATTTTATGTATGGTTTGATTTAGTTTGAACCCAAACCATTAACCAGTTTTTACTTTTATCTTTTAAGAAAATTTGAACCAAACCAAATCATATGATAAAAAATTCTGGGTGCTGCTAATGACGTCACATGTTCTAATGATGTCACTTGTTCTTTTCTGTAATGGATGTCACTTAAGCAGCCATTATTACTTATGAATTTCAGTCTGCCTCGTCATGCTTCCAGATGCAGTTTCTTGTCTGGTTTCCCAGATTTTTTGTTGGTCCTTTCTTAACTGATAATAATTTTATTGCATTATCAAATCAGATGATT
This sequence comes from Senna tora, assembly GCA_014851425.1. Taxonomy (NCBI): domain Eukaryota; kingdom Viridiplantae; phylum Streptophyta; class Magnoliopsida; order Fabales; family Fabaceae; genus Senna; species Senna tora. The sequence goes on along the minus strand of CM026266.1, from coordinate 2,944,400 downwards.
TATTTCAATCAGTTCTTAAGGAGCTATTCTTATTTATGAATAAGATGATTTATTTCAGTTACTTTAATTTGTAAAGGTTATCTGGTCTGGGTTTGACAAGTTAGAAGGTGAGGGAGATGTCATCCGTCAAGTTCTACTTCTAGGATTTCGTTGTGGCTTCCAGGTTTGGGATGTTGAAGATTTAAAAAATGTACATGACATAGTTTCCAGGCATGATGGTCCTGTTTCTTTTATGCAAATGCTACCAAATCCAATTGCGTCAAAGAGACCAGCAGATAAGTTTGCAGACAGTCGACCTTTATTGGCTATCTGTGCTGATGGTTTTCTTGCTGGAAGAAGTAACATTCAGGATGGGTTGGCTACCCCTCGCAATGAGAGCATGTCAAACTGCCATGAGGAATTGAATGGAAGTTATCTGCCAACTACTGTTCAGTTTTATTCCTTGAGATCTCAATCATATGTTCACGTACTGAGGTTTAGAACAGTTGTTTATTCTGTAAGGTGCAGTTCTCGAGTAGTTGTTGTTTCTCTATCAACGCAGGTATAGTTTCTAACATCCATCTCAAGCACATCCGAAACCTGCTTTCTTGGAATTTTCATTGGAGTCTTTATTTTGCAGATACAATGTTTTGATGCTGCAACATTAGAAAGGGAGTATACCTTACTAACCAATCCTATAGTTCTAACATGTCCTGGTTCTGGAGGCATAGGCTATGGACCACTTGCGGTGGGTCCAAGATGGGTGGCTTATAGTGGAATCCCAGTTGCAATATCCAATTCTGGAAATGTAAATCCGCAACATTTGACACCTTCTGCAAGCTTTCCTAGTTTTCCTTCAAATGGGAGCTTGGTTGCACACTATGCCAAGGAATCAAGCAAGCAACTTGCTTCTGGGATTGTGTCTCTTGGAGATATGGGGTACAAGAAACTTTCCAGATACTGCTCTGAGCTTCTGTCTGATAGCAATAGTCCTTTGCAATCTGTAAATTCAAGTTGGAGGGGTAATGGAAACACTAGTGGACATTCAGCAGATGAAGACAACATTGGAATGGTGAATACTGTTCTTACTTATTTTGCTTTCCTAGTAATTGGAATTGCATCTTTGTTCATTATTCTCTTTTGGTCTCAAATAGTTATGACAATGTCTTCCCTGTTTTATGTTGTACTTGGCTGTAGCTGGTTTAAGGTAATGATTCATATTACATTTTTACTCCTCTGCTGTGTCCAATCCTGATCTTGGCTCAAACTTTATTTCAAACAGAATAATAATATAATAGTGATAAAAAAAAGGCCTAGACTGATCTTTGCCAATACTTATCTTTCTGGACAGAGGATTTTGTTGCCAATTTGCAATTGCTTTTGAGGATTACATGTATTGCAATGCATGTCATGGAAGAATTAGTGCATGAAGGAAAAGATAAAAAGCTAAGCTTGAAATTTAAAGACCCAGTGACACTAACCCCCTAACTCGAGTAATTGTTTCACTTAATTCACTCAATTTAGGAATTGTAGTGTCTCCCAAAAGCATCTGTTAGAGCTCAGAATCAGAATTATGCTAAAGGCATCAGAATTATGCTAAAAGCGATTGTTTATTTTTGGTGCCAATGATGCCATTTTGCTTTATATCATTCTTGGATTGTAAATTGTCAAGCTTGTATATTATGAACATGGTTACCATAGTTCTGTAATAATGAAATCATTATTACTGCATTCTATAGTTTATTATAACTAGTTATTTTTATCTGTCAGGTTATTGTAAGAGATATTGTCAGTAAAAACATTGTTACACAATTCAGAGCCCACAAAAGTCCTATTTCAGCCTTATGCTTTGATCCCAGTGGCACCATTTTAGTGACTGCTTCAGTTCAGGGGCATAATATAAATGTTTACAAGATAATGCCTGGACTCATCGGGGCATCTGAGGCCGGGCCTTCTAATGTCCATCTCTACACGTTGCAACGTGGCTTTACTAATGCTGTGAGTGCATCATCTCTCTCTTTGGGTTAATAAATAATCTTTTTCTTTTTATTATGTTTCTCTACAAGCAATGGAGCTTTTTCTAATCTGTATTTAGTTATTCAGGTTATACGGGATATTAGTTTCAGTGATGACAGCAATTGGATTATGATTAGTTCCTCAAGAGGCACTAGCCATCTATTTGCTATTAATCCTCAGGGAGGACCTGTGAATATTCAGACCCATGATTCTAGTTTTCCTGCCCAAAATAGTGCATTGGGAGGTGTTACTAATCAACCAATTCTCCATTCTCATAGTTCAGCCTCACAAATACATAAACCGCAGAGCCTGTGTGAAACTGGACCGCCAATCACACTTACTGTTGTGAGCAGAATTAGGAATGGAACTAATGGCTGGAGAGGCACTGTAACTGGGGCAGCTGCAGCTGCAACAGGTAGGATGAGCTCCCTTTCTGGGGCCATTGCTTCATCTTTCTCTTACTGCAAAGGCAGTACCATATATGTTGATGGGAAGTATTCCAAGACAAAGTATCACCTATTGGTTTTCTCGTCCTCTGGTTCTATGATACGATATGCTCTTCGGATCTTAAATGGTCGAGATTCAGCAGTTGTTTCTGAATTAAACCCAGCTTATGAATTAGCTCCACAGGCTGATGCAAGATTAGTAGTGGAAGCTATCCAGAAATGGAATATATGTCAGAGACTTAGTCGACGAGAGCAAGAAGACAACTCTGACATATATGGTGATAATGGGATTTTGGATGGCAATAAAATTCATCCTGAAGAATTGAAACAGGATAATATTACCAGCCCAAAATTCAAGAATGAAGTTGGGAAAGCAAATTCCTCTTCTGAGGAAGAGCGTCATTTTTATATTTCCCAAGCTGAACTGAAGCCTTACCAAAATCTTCAGACTCCACCGTGGTTACTGCCTGAGGTATTTTAATTTTAAATTGGAAACTATTCTTTTAATGTTTTTCGTGTATGCTCTTTGGTTGAATATTCAGTGGCATATTTCTGTTGCCTACTAGATATGTTTTCATTCAATGGTGAAAGAAGCTGTACTGGATGAAGAACCTGCTACAGGAGATGACATTGAGATTGAAAGGATTCCAACTCGCATGATTCAAGCTAGGTCAAAACACCTGGTTCCTTTTTCTGATTATCATCGGACTCCAAAAGTCCAACAAACAAGGTTTGATGCAATTATAATAATTATGTAGGTTTACAAATTTAGTTTTCTAGATGTGTGCTTCATTTTATCGTTCTTAATTGTGGTAGCTCAATTTTAGAAGGGTTGTGCAATAACAAAATTTATTATGATACTTCTCTACAGGACTTCTGCTCTGGATAGCAAGATAAATGAACATTTGTTGCGTCAGAGTACGGGGATGTCTGAAAATGGCAGGATTTCAGCCAGGAGTATTTTGAATGCACCTGACTGTTTGACCAATTCTGGTGGTGCTGTTGGTGAATTTAACAATGGCATTCAAGGAACTGAATGCAAGGATTATATGCTTCCAGCAAAAACAATGAGCTTTGTAAATAAAAATAACACCCCTAAGCCAAGTACTGTGCTTGGGATTGTAAATAATAGAAGAGAGCACTTGAGCATGGATGGTCAATTCAAGTTTGTAAATAGTGACAGGGAGGGCCTGCAAATGGAGAATCACAATCACATTGAAGACAAATAGTAAAAGTATTCAAATGGTAAGTTTATTAACTCTTAAGATAATTTAGTTGTTATACTAAATCTTAGTATGTGGAGCTGCCTCTGTGATATGCACTGACCAATATTCTGGTTAGTTTGCTATACTTTTTCCTTTTCTTTCTATGTGCTAAACTAAGGGTTTTTTTGCACCGGAGTTAATATTACCTTTGGTTTTCTGTTTGTACCATTCAGGTTTGGAGTTATTCTTTCATTTCGCACTAGAGGCTCAATTAACAGTGTTTAATATTAATGATTGGAGAGGTAGAGATGCTTGAGGAGTAGGTGCTTGACAACAATGCAGAATTGTGGATACTATGTTGGATTTCTTATTTGGTTGATTTTGTAAATAACAGATTCATATATCAATAATTAGTTACAAGTAAATAGTAGAATCACCTTGTAACTACTGTTTTCTGTTCATTCTAATTAATTAAATTGATTTCCCTATCATCCTGGATTTCGCCTTCTGCAGTGTGCATTTTGTATGCATAAGTGAATAACAGCAAATATTTTTGGTTACTATTTTAAACCAATAGGAATCCTGATGATCATTTTCTATATCTAGGTGTGAATTATAAATGATAATATCTTGGTTGTCAGAGATTGGGAATTCTACCTGAAAACAATCAACATAGATTGGATCCTAATGGAAGGGTCTAGTTTTTCACCATGTGGTGATCTCTAAGGTATAAATTCTTGTTGGAAGAGGTGTCTATATAGTACTCGGCAATCCCTCAAGCAAGATTAGGTAATGATAATTCTAATGAGGAATCAGTGTATGAAATCAAACCATCATTATATCCGTTCTTTTTTAAGAAACTAGAAATCTAGAATCATGTTAGGTATTGCGGAAATTATGACCCTCTAAGCGTCTTCGGAGAATCAAAGATCTTCAGACTGAAGACTTTTTCATTTCCTCCAATGCAAGCAATTTTCTAGGGTGATCCTCAAAAAGTTGCTTATTGTTCTTCAACATTTGCTTCCGTAATGGTCCATAAATAAATAACCAAGCCTGATGTCCACATAATACACAGGACAACTTGGACATGATACCAGCTAGAATGCTGTTGAAAGTAACGAGTACAATCCTAATTAAGTAGCTTCAATTTTCTATTTGCTTTGGCTATTCTTATACTCTAAATGTAAAAATACCAAAGAAAATTTTAAATTTATTTATCATGTAGGTCCTCTAGTTTAATAAATAAAAAGTTGGATAAATATTACTGGTTAATGTACAAATGATGTTAGTCAATACAAATACAAGTACTTGAATTTCATTAATCAAAGCATTGTTTGGAAAATTAATTTCTGACCATAGATGTTATGACAATCCACTAAGAGGTCGTGGACTTGTAGAAAGCTAAAGAACTCAAGAAATGGAAAAGTATTAAACATTTCTCCTAACTATTACGGAACGTCTTTGTTCTTGTTCATGTGTGAAAATGACGCCAACATTTTCATTTTTGGTGAGGGTCAGTGTTGATACCACATCACAAGTCATAAATAATAGAATACTATATAGTACATTTGAACATGTGCAAAACAAAATTTCCCCATTTTCTCTTTTTCTCTGAGATTTTTAGCATTATTTGGAGAAAATTCAATTTTAGTCTATTCTGTCTGTCGATGGAAGATGGTGGTTGCTACCTTTTGCCTTTTTTTGAACAAGTCCTCTCTTGCGCAGTCATTTACCTACTAAACTAGCATCATAATATTTTATGGTAATTTTAAAGAAATAATTAACTATACAACAAAACAAACTAGTTGACTAAATTTAGCAAGAGTTTTGTTTAAATACTTTCTAAACTACCTTAAAGGATTCCATGATGTTATTTTTTAGAAACATTCAAGTATTTAACTATTTATTGTAGTTCAATTTTTGAAAAATTTCACTTCTTTCACGTTCCAATAGAGATTTTATTTGTTTATTTAGAAAGGTACATTGATTCCTTAGTGAGGTAAAAGAGTTGGTAAACTTGATAAGATATAATTTCCTCTACCTAATGCAAATGAATAAAGACAAATAAGTGAGTAACTCCATTGAATATGGTCAAAGCATTTATTTATTTTGCTAATTAACCCTTCAAGTCCTTTGATTTTACTATTTCCATCAATGAGAAATAGAAGAAAGGTTTCCTGAATATTTACTCCAACACCCACCCCACAGAAAAAGAGTCATTTTCCATATAGAAGTCCCGTTCTATCATATTCCAACCTTCAAAAACTCTTATAATAATTCGTGTGGAGGCAAAGCCAAGCATACATATACACACAAACACACACACCAAACAAACAAACAATTTCCTATTTGTTTATTTTCTCAAACTTCCCTCCTTCAAACTCAAGTCAATACCCAAAAAGCTTAAATCAAACTGAACTACATCTTCCTCCTTATTAGTCTCATGTCTCTTTCCCCTTAACAACCTAAATGCTAAGCAAGTGTAGGTGAATGATAGTGACTTCCTTAAGCTCCATCAAAACCTCCCCCTTTTGCACCAAACCCTTACATACATGTCCTCTCTGTTTCCCAGCAGGAGGAGGAGGAGGAGGGACTTATTCTCAGTGTTTGAATTAGCGCCCTCATTGTGTTTGTTGAAAGGCCTCAGTGAGAAAAAAATGCAGCTTCAAATATCACCAAGTTTGAGGCATGTCACTGTGCTTCCAGGAAAAGGGTTGAAGGAGTTTATCAAAGTGAATGTTGCAACAAGGCGAGTTTCTTATAGGATGCTCTTCTATTCACTCTTGTTTTGTACTTTTCTTGTTCGTTTTGCCTTTGTGTTGACAGCAGTGGATGGCATTGATGGTGGTGATAACAAGTGCTCTACCATAGGTACATCCTATTCATAATTATTATGTTTTAACTCTTTTTATTTTTTGTCATAGTCACAAACACAGACACACATATACACCTCAAAGATTCAAAAAAGAAAAGAAAAGAAAGCACAGAAGATGCATCACAAGAACGTAAAGGAGACGACGATGTTCAATATCCATCTGTCAATATTAACAAGTCTTATAAATATTCAGAAATGATATTGAATGATGGAAAAAAAATTTAATACTTTTATATAACGTGGAGGGTGGACAGAGATTCAATTTTCAATTTTTTTTATTAAAGCATATAATTATTCTGTGCTTTGAACTTGTGATGATTTGTAGAAAGCTTGTTATTTGGTTGTATTCCTCCTCGAACAAATCGTTACCGACCTTTGATTTAAAAATTCATGGTAATGGGATTACATTAAAGAAACACCTAATTTTTATGCTTTACATTATATATATATATAGGAAATAGTTACAGCAATTGGTCAGTTTTATTCCCATTTATACGCCACTTCAGCCACTAAGAGGCCCACGTGAGAACTGAGGACTGTAGCAATATGGATATAGACAACAGAAAAAGGTTCAAGTTTCTACTAAGATTGTTTTTTTTTTTTTTCAAATCTTACCCCTTTTGTCAGAAATTGAAATTATGTATCTTGTACTGTATTCAAGAAATATGATTCGTCCACAGTTGTTGCTAAAGTTATCTTGCCCATAAGATGTTGCCACTTGCCACCTTTTTTTTTTTTAAAGCCTTTCCAAATACATTTTACTCCTAATGGACTGTACATAAGGAAAAATATTGTGCATGTGGTAAGAAGAAAATATTAAACCCTGATCAATAATATTTATTTATTTTTATTTTATTTATTATATGAACTTTTTTTAGTCTAAATAGTATAATAAAAAATTAAATGAATGTTATTGATCAATACATAAATAATGTGACATGCACTTCGAGAATTTCTCTTGTATAAGTACATTTCTATTTCCTAGTATGGAATAGTAGAACAAATAAAAAAAGGGATAAACTCTTTAATTAACAAATGTTGAATTTTTGGATTAGAGATTATGAAAAACTGATATATCAATAACATGTATTTATATGACTAGTTCATCTATTCTGAATTATATTTGTAGGTTGCCTGGGGAAAAAACTAGGACCAAGGATTCTGGGAAGAAAGCTTGAATCAAATGTAATCTCCTAAAGTTTTGTGACTTATTCTTCAGTACTGGAAAAATACTTAGTTGACATTTTTACTAATAATTGAAATTGGACGCTGAGTTCTAATAGGTCCCAGAAGTGATATACCAAGTATTAGATGAACCCATTGACAAAGATGAATTACAGGGAAGATCTGATATTCCACAAACCTTAGAAGAGTTCATGACTGAAGTGAAGGATGGTGGATATGACGCCGAGACATTTGCTGTTAAACTTCGAGAAATGGTAAACTTTCTTCCTCCCTCCTTTTAATTTTACTTGAGAGACAATAAAAGTTACAGTTTTGTCATCCACTTACAGTCTCCATTAAGAAATTGACAGATATGGCTCCTTTGGTTTTGAGTTTGACTGAGTCAGTTCAGTGCTACCCTTAATTGTTTAGATCCATGTCTATGTAAAGATGTTTTAAAACTCCAATTTTTTGAAATAGAGAAAATACAGAAAACAAGTCTTTTTATAAATAGCATATATATATATAAATACATGAAAACAATAGTAACATGAGTTCTCAAAACTAGTTTTAAAAAACAGTATCAAAAAATGAAAAAAAAAAAAAAAACTGAACAACTGAAAGACCAAAAGTGTATTTAATAGACTTCACTTAAAAGTTTAAACTTCTGAATTGAAATGATCTTTCCCATTAGTATATGTTATGAGTATGAATATACTAACTAGAATCAAGTCTGAAAACAAGATTAAGCTTTGTTTACACTTCAAATCCAATGGACTTTCATATGAATTTTCATTTAGCTACTTAAACTTTTGAGTTGAATTAGTCATAAAAAGGATCAACTTTTCTCACAGGTCATCCTGATGGAACAAAGGACCAGAACAGCCAAAATCCAAGAGTACTTATACCGTCATGTAGCATCAAGCAGCATACCAAAACAGCTTCACTGCCTTACCTTGAGGCTAGCCAATGAACACACCAACAATGCAGAAGCTCGCCTTCAGCTTCCTTCTGCAGAATTGGTCCCTGCACTTGTTGACACCAACTACTTCCACTTTGTTCTTGCTTCAGACAATGTTCTGGCAGCTTCTGTGGTTGCAACATCCCTTGTTCGCAATTCCTTGAGGCCACAGAGAATTGTTCTTCACATCATTACAGACAGAAAGACATATTATCCCATGCAGGCTTGGTTCTCATTGCACCCTCTATCACCTGCTATAATTGAGGTCAAGGCATTGCACCATTTTGACTGGTTTACAAAGGGAAAAGTGCCTGTTCTGGAAGCAATGGAGAAAGATCAAAAAGTGAGGTCACAGTTTAGAGGGGGATCATCAGCTATTGTTGCAAATGCTACTGAGAAGCCTAATGTTGTTGCTTCAAAGCTGCAAGCACTTAGCCCCAAGTATAATTCAGTGATGAACCACATTCGTATAAATCTCCCTGAGGTAATTAATTTTATTTATAAGTGAAGATTGAAGACGTTTGTGTCACTTGATTCATATAGCCAACCCTATCTAATGAGAAAAGGCTTTTCGTGAATTTATGGCTGAAGTATCTTTTCTTCTCTAAACTATAGGGTCTCTATCAATCTGGTCCATAAATTTTATTTGTTGTCAATTATATTCCTAAACTTTCAATTTGCAAACAATTTTAGCCTTCACTCTAACTCAGTCTAAATAATTAACAGTAGATGTAAATATGATTGTCCACCTGACTTTCAATTCTAAATATGATGAAAAATCATATATTTAGCTGTTGTGTTTATTTTGTGATTTCACAGTGATAACTATAGCTAAATGTATAATTTGGCATTACAGTTACTAGTGGAGGTTATATGAATGGCTATATTTGCATTTGTCATTAATTACTTAGATAAAGTTAGGAAAAATTACTGAAAGTTCATTGACAAAATTGTCAGCAAACCAGGTTTAGGGGCAAAATTGATAGTGACCAATAGTTTGGGGATAAAAAGGTACTTTTGCCTTTATTTGTTTTTGGATTGTCTCCGATGCTTATTGCCATAACCCATAATGCGTATTTCATAACAGTTATTCCCAAGTCTCGATAAGGTGGTCTTCCTGGATGATGACATTGTGATTCAAACTGATCTTTCACCTCTGTGGGACATTGATTTGAATGGAAAAGTCAACGGAGCAGTAGAAACATGTAGTGGAGAAGATAGTTTCGTGATGTCAAAGAGGTTGAAAAGCTATTTGAACTTCTCTCACCCTCTAATATCCAAGAATTTCGATCCCAATGAATGTGCTTGGGCTTATGGAATGAATATTTTTGATCTGGAGGCATGGAGGAAGACCAATATAAGCTTTACATACCATTATTGGGTTGAGCAGGTATATACCATCCTAATACTGTAGAGAGAAAAACAATTGACAAAAACATTGATTTGTTGAAAGATAGGATAAAACTTCACTATGACATACATATCTTTGTTCCCATTTATGCAGAATATAAAATCAGATCTGAGCTTGTGGCAGCTAGGGACATTACCTCCTGGGTTAATAGCATTCCACGGTCATGTCCACATCATTGATCCTTTCTGGCACATGCTGGGATTAGGATATCAGGAAAATACAAGTTTTACTGATGCTGAGAATGCTGGTGTCATCCATTTTAATGGCAGAGCAAAGCCTTGGCTAGAGATAGCTTTTCCACAATTAAGGCCATTGTGGACTAAGTATGTTAACTTTTCAGACAAGTTCATCAAGAGCTGTCACATTAGGGCATCATAGATTGGATTTTGAAAATATATGGACTTGTTTATGAGTTGAAGCATTGGTTTTTGTATAAAGAGAAAAAGAAAACGAGAGCAATTCCAAGCATCAGGCCTCAACAAAGAAGAGACAACAATGATTTAGCCTGATGCTTTTTCTGTCTTCAGTTGAAATTATCATTCTTTTTTCCATCCCCACTTCAGGTCATGTTCTTTTACAAGAAAGAACAATGGAAATGAAGATAGAATGGGTAGGGTCCACTGGGTCCTACCTATTTTTACTTTTTCATTTCCATCAACTTTAAGAAAAAAAGAAAAAAGAAAATACAAAATATCTATTATACCCCTCTTATTTGACATGATTTGACACAATTATAACTTTCTTTTCTTTTTATTATTTTAATATAAGGGGTAAAATAGTCATTTTAATACATTCCCTTTCTATTTCTATTACCAAACTTTTACTACTAAACACAGGAAACGCATTCTGTTTCCATTTCCATTTCTGCGTAAAGAACGTAGCCCTATGAGTACTTTTAGATTATATATATGTACATTCTTACCAAGCATTTGATCATTACGCAGTATCCTACAACCATATGGTAACTTGAATAAATGACGTTCAACTTTACTCTGTGCATAACGCTTGTGAGATTAATGAAAATTGGCCAGTCAACATCACATAATCAGTGCTAAAAAAAGGTTGTCTCAATGGTATTGGAATCGTCTATAGGGCCGAAAGATTCAACTCAAATCCTAGTAAGAGCCCAATTAAACCAGAAAATAAAAAGTCACATGTTTAGTTTTTACAAAGATCATAATCTTGTACTCGCATTCATTCAGACGTGTTCTAAGCATGTTTTGGCACAGATTATCCCAAAACCATCAAACTGAAGAGAAGATAGCCAGACAAACTTATTAACATTTACATGCAAATACCAGCATTACTTCATAATAGTATCAGATGCCAGATACAATCAAACCCATCACCATGTCCACAGTTCTAACACTTGTTTGAAAACTAACAGCCAAGAAGATGCTAAGGAAAAAAGAAAACAGAACAAAACAAAGAAATAAGTTAGGAAGGTGAGGGAGAATGAATACGGCTTTGGGGCCAAATGGAAGCCCAGACGATTGTACATTGCCAATTTAGGCGACTGGAGGACGGAGTACATGGTCCTGTGAAGTATCCACTGCAGCTGGTGGCATAAATTGCCACATGGCAACTCCTGGGTAACTGATAAAAGGTACCAGCTTGCTGCCAGGAGCTTGACCTTGAGCAGCAAATGCAGCAGGGATTGCAGGAGGAGGAGGCATGAAACTAGGTTGAGCATTGATGGCTTTCAGCTGCTGCTCCAACTTTTCTTTCTCTGCCTTGAGCCTCTGTTTCTCGTCACGAAGTTCATTCTTCTCAGCCTACACAAAAGATAGGAACTTAATGCGCCTAGAACTCCATAAGCTTAATAAGTTCACTCATCCATTGCCAGGGCAAGAAACACAAGGGAAACAGCTATTGAAGACAAAGACCTCCCAACAAGTCATTCCATTCCATCATCGTAACTTTTTAATTGAATATAAAACGACACCTCACCTTTAGCTCTTTAATCTTTTCTTGAAGACCCGTATTTGAGTCTTTCAATTTTTGGGCTTCCTCTCGTAACTGTGTCACCATTCGGGCAGCATCAACCAGAATAGCAGCTTTGTCAGTTTTGGGAGGCCTTCCAGGCTCCAAGATGGAGCCTAATTCAACAAACCTAACCATGTCAAGCATGTTAGTTACATGCCCCAGGGACACATTTGCATCCAAACTCAAGTCGAGCAGAATGATAGATATAGGGAATGTTAGGGAGTAGAAGTATACTTGTCATTCAGCCTATCCCTCCGCAACTTCTCCCGACATGCCTTTGAGCTAGTAGCAGCACATGAATCAGATCTACCCCTGCAGAAGGAAATGAACAAGAGAGATGAGAAAACTTCCTCCAAGGATAAGCTATAGGGTTTGTCATGTTAATCTTTGTCATTAATGTCACTGACTTACCACCAAAAAAATTTATTAGCCTCATTTTGGCACCATTAGAAACAATTCCCATGTTAGATATCAGCACCTAACCATGAGCTTTTCAAAACACCATTTGATTTAGTTTTATTAGTTGAGATTTGCCAATCTTTTTATGACTACTTATTGCGAGCAGGTATATATAAAAAATGCAAACAATAACAGCTGATTCTTTATTTCAGTACTCGGCTATTACAAATGTATTAAAAAAAATTGAGCAAAATATCTAAGGTCAAAGGTTCATTTTGGTCCTTTATATTTCACTCAAGTTTTAAATTAGTCCTTTATGTTTCTCAGAAGTTCTAAATTGGTCCTTCTGTCCAAATCCGTCAATTTCTTAAGTTAACTGTTGATGTGGCGTGCCAAGGTGGACACATAATCTCTCCTACGTGTATCAGATAGCTGACGTGGCCTCAGACACACCAAAAATACCCAAACGGCATCGTTTAAGCCAAAAATAAAACCATGTTGAGAGAACCAATATGAAACTCTAATGAAATATAAAGGACTAATATAAAACTTCAATGAAACATAAAAGACCAATATAGAACTTCAATGAAACATAAAGGACCAATATAAAACTTGAATAAAACATAAAGAACCAATATAGAACTTTAATAAAACTTGAAGGACAAATATAAAACTTTTGGGAAACATAAAGGATCAATATAAAACTTTTGAAAGATAAAGGACCAATTTAAAACTTGGGTGAAACATAGAGAACTAAAATGGGCATTTGACCAATATCTAAATATTGAACTAGCAGAAAAAACAAGCAAAAGAACAGAGATTATGAAATCAAGTGAAGAGCCACAAAGGAACAAGCTACAAAACAAATTTTAGAAATGGCTATGCGTGGTGATTCTTTGTTTTGTTTCATTAATATAAAAATATTTTGTTCCATGAAGAGGAAAATATAATAACATTCTGTACCTCTTCTTTGAACCAGACTCTTTTACACCATCAGAATCCCCCAACGAGCCATCAATTTCAACACTAAAATCATATTGTATCATCAGAGAAGAAAATCAAGTCAGCAAAAACATGAGGTTTGAGAGAGGAAGATGGTGATATTGAATTGATTCAACCATGTTTCAACATGCAGACCAAACTTTAGCACAGGAAATTACCAATAAACGTGAACAGAAAAGGCAGGGAAAATATAGAGAGATAAACAAGAACTATTAATACCATTATGTTCATGCAGATTTGTGCCAACAATAAATTCTGAGTTCTGAACCTTTTACAATATGTTGAAATCAAACTATCATCAGGAATATTATCTAAAGGACTAAATTCTACTCTATGTATCCAAATACATAACTAAGGCTGCAGTCTGTCACACTTCCTGAGTATGCTAATCCTGATTGAACTTTAAAATCTACAATTTACAGAACGACAGAAAACAAAATGAAAAGAAAGGCTGGTAGTATAGAAACAATGTGCAAGTCTAATTAAGCCAAAGTGATTAAACCAAGCCCGGTCACCAAAACAGAAAATTCAGATTCAAAGGATAAAATTGGGGAAAAAAAGTTTATAGCAAATAAGGAGTGTAAATAGCCCAAGTTGCACCTATAAAATGTTTATAAGGACTCAAATCATTAAACAAATTCATTCAGTTCGAAAAGGAAAAACTAATTGCATTCAAAGCTCAAGTTCTACAAGAAATTACAGACTTCAGGAACAAACCCCATACTATTAAAATTGCTACAATTATGAACTATTGCTAACCAAATACAACTTAATAGCACATGTTTCCCATGAACAGAGAAAAATTTACAACCTGTACCATTTCTGAACTAAGAATCAGAGAAAAATTTACAACCTGTACCATTTCTGAACTAAGAATCTAAAAACCCAGAAATTTACGGAACAAAGCAATCTGGCACAGTATAAACGGCAAAATTTTCATAACCTAAGCATAAGGATAAATATTATAGTCGAAAACCCTAATTACCAATCATTGATAAAGAACAAAATTACAGAGCGTATAAAGAAAAGAAAACACAATTGTGAATGATTTTAGTACTTGACATTCGAAGAACCATTCAGGGCCTGCGCCGGCCAGCTGAACCCGGAAGCAGGGACAGTGAAGGTCTCCTCCGGGACAGTTATATCGTCAATTAAGCTATAATCGAAAAGCCAATTGGTGTTTTCCGGGCCAACCATTCTGCAGTGGATGTTCCCGGAAAATTCACAATATCCGGCGAGACCTCTTTAGCGCTGGGAAATCAGACAAAAAGCGTGGGTTCGCACGATTGAGGGGGTAAGAAAAAAGAGGGGTCTTTTCTGCGAAAAGTGAATCTGTGAGACTACGGGATGAGGAAAATCAAAATGGAAACTTGTTGTGGTGGCAAGTAGTTGTGTTGTGATGGCTTTCGTCGTCATTGTTGAACGAGGAATCCGGATCCGGGTATGGCCGTGGGCTTTGAACCCGCATTTCGGGAGATTTTCAACCCGGGCCCTAGCATCAGTCTTGAAACTTGAAAGTCTTTTTGGGTCTTCACAAGTAATTTAACATTTGGTTGTCAAAATATTTGTTTTGTTCAATGAAAATATTAAGTTTAGTTTTTGAAAGTTGTAGTTTATCTCAATTTTAATTTTAAATTATAAAAGTATTAAATTTAATTTATATAAAAAATTTTTGTCAATCATACCAATTAATATAAATTTTTAAGAATTAGGTTGTCTATAAAAAATACATTTTGCTTTGAAAATATTTTGTTGATGATGAGTGCTAAAGATTTTTTCTTTTCAGTCATTAATGAACTAATTGGGAAAGGACAATAATCAAGTGAAGTGGTATATTACATATGATAAAATATAATTGTCTTGATGTATGCAACTACGTGTACATTATGTAATGTAGTCACTTCAAAATTATTAGTTTAAACAATATTCATAACTTGGAGCGGTCAATTTATAGGAAGTTTCCTTGTCATATTCTTTTTGGACAATTTCTCCATTTTTTTTTACCTTTTATTGCTGAACTTTGATTTTAATTATTTAACACAATATTTTAGTAAGATGCGTGGTGATTATAATTTTGTGATGAGTAAGGCATGCATGCATGCTTGGAATTGAAAACACTTATTGCATAGTTATACTTGTTCAAGTCATGTGTTGCACGTGAGATAAAAGAGGGTCAGCAAATGTAAATGCAAATGCAAATGCAAATGCAAATCATCTATAATTCATTTTGTTGTTTGTTTTCAGTCATCATACATTTACACTACATGTGATGTCACCTTATCATTCTACACGCCTCAATAATGTTGGTTTCAAACTTGAACATGACACACATTGACATGGTCTTTTATCATACTTTTATATAATATTACATAATTTTAAAAAAAAAAAAAAAGCCAAACGCACAGACCATCCTGATTTTTAGACTATGGCTACAAAATTCTTTTGAGTTTAAAATCTTACACTTGATTCTTAAAAAATTTTTACTTTGCACATAACTCATCTGTTAAGAACTCTGTTTATTTTTAATAGAATTCTTTTACCACAGCAAACACTTTTTTATGTTAGTTTTTTTAACTAATTAAAGAATATTTGGATCAAATATTTGGGTATTGGATTGATGAATAGGTGAATGGTTGAAGATTTTTGTAAAATGATCAA
Source organism: Senna tora (assembly GCA_014851425.1). NCBI lineage: Eukaryota > Viridiplantae > Streptophyta > Magnoliopsida > Fabales > Fabaceae > Senna > Senna tora. The sequence continues at coordinate 2,928,298 of CM026266.1, read as the reverse complement.
AATATTTTTCAATTAGTTAAAATATAAATGCTTACGTAATAAACTATTTGTTGATGTGGCGAAACTCAATTAAAAAATATATAAAATTCTTAGTGAAATGGGTTCCGTGCCCTAAGTTAAAAATTTGGGTCATAGTTTGAAAACAAGAAATTATATGTTGATGGCATAAACTTCCGGGTTGTGTGTATTTTATTTTTAAGAGCCATTTTTTTTTGGAGTGTTAGGTATTACGGTCTACAAAAGTATTAAAAATTAATTTTTTTTGTTATTTTTTATTTGTTAATATTAATAAAACTTTGATTGCTAATCTATTTCCTGTTAACCAACAAAGGGTTGGTTCAAGTGGTGAGTGATTTTGTATTGCTTAAGCAAGGTCTTAGGTTCAAAACATTGCGAATGCCACTATTCTCGTTAAGTGACTTCTTCAACATAGGCAGATGCGTCAAATGGGTCGAGTTCGGATTAGTCGACGCAGTGCCTTGAGGACTGAGCATGCAACAAAAAAAATCTATTTCCCGTTAATATAAATTTCTATTAATATAATAAAAAGAGATCTAAAATATAAATAAAAGTTTAATATTATAAGAATACTAAACTAAAATACATTCCTCTAACTTTTGAACATATATATAATCTCCCAAAATATTAAACTTCTCTCGCATCAACACGCGCACACTTGAATAACTCGTTAAGATTCTTCAAAGTTTAAACATTTAAACATAAACAAGTAATTTATTAATCACACTACACACAAATACACACATACAGGCGGGCGAAATCATGGAGAAGAAGATTTGTTGTGAGGTGAGTGAAGAAAAGCATCCATCATTTTTCTAATCTCTTTAGGATTGGCACCCACAATCTTATCCATTGGAGCTCCTCCACTAATTAATACCAATGTAGGCATCGCTTTGATTCCCAACTTGGACGCCACTTCCTACCAATATGTACATATTATGAAAAAACCATATATAAATTCAACCTAAAATTTAATTAAGTAAACACAAATAATTAAGGAAAGCATAAGCAAATATATTCGGTTTTGGCATGGACTTTTTCTTCCTTTTCAAACCACTCAAAAAAGATCATAAAGGACAATCTTTTAAAGGGAAAAAGAAAATGGAGATACATAGAACCAGATACTGCAAATTGAACTTAATGCACTAAAAAAAAAATAGAACATTATATCAAATATTTTATTGAAATAATAGAAGAGATAAGCTTTAGTATTATATATGTAATATGTATGCTCGTTGATATAAACACAGCCCATGTGACCTCTAAGTGGGGTTTAGAATTCCAAAATTAAAAAACAATTTGAAAAAGAGATGCAAGCATAGAAAACGTTGAATTAAAAAAATAGGGACTAATTAAATATTTTAATGTGAGATTATTGAGTGGGAAAATAAAATTACCTTAATCTCATCAACATCCACCATTAGAAACAGAATGTGTTGATAGGTGGAAGCCAATTCTTCAAAGAAAGGACTAATAGCTATAGAAGGCATGCACCAACAAGCAGAGAAATGGACCATAATCTGAAATTTAGTAAACAAATTAAGTAAGAGAGAGAGTGATGAATCTGTAAAAAACAAGTTTTTTTTTTTTTTTTGAATGATGAGCTTTTGAATCTGATTCATTCCAACCATAACCAGCCAAAGTGGTAGATATGTCACATTAATTAAATTCCCAGAAGACAGAGAACACTCACAGGGTAGCCATGGTTGGTAGCATGAGTGATGTAGTACTCCCATGATTCTCGTGACCTTATTTTTACAACCTTGGAGATTTTCGAATGTTCTTGGCCCTCCATTCCCTTCTGCTTCTTCTTCATCATAAAAGACTAGTTTTTGCTTTCTCCAATGCTACAATCATGTTCAAGATAATAAGATATATATATATATATATCAACATACTAAGGTGGTGTGTTGAGATGACATTTTTTCGCATCGACAAGTTGATTTGACATTAATAAAGTATAAAACACTTCATCTAAGCTGTTAACAACTAACATCATAAGAAATACGACAAAAAATATATTATGATCTTTCAGAATTCTTCATGTTGCTAATATTTGAGGGAGAGGGTTTATTCATAATAAAAACAAATTTTTGCCGAATTATGCAAGACGTAGTGCTGGTTGGAAGGTTTCACATCTGAGTCGTGTTATGATGATAAAGAAGAAAAAACAAAATTAGCGTACCATTATTTTGAAGATAATGGGCCACTACTCATATTTGTCTGTTATTATTAATAACAATAAGACGAACCCAAATTTACAGTTTGGGGGAAAATTTTTCTGATCAATTATATCTTGAAGTTCAAGTAGTTTGATTTCTTATGGGGAATTTTAATCCTTGAGATTTATGTATCTTATCACGTCACCAAATTAAATCCCATTTATTGTGAGTGGATTTGTGTGTGTAGGCCATGTTTGTTTCTATTTGGGTCTACATAGCATAATTGTTATGAATGTGAATGGAACGGACGGACCTTATCTCTTGTTCTTGTGACTTGCGAGAATTTGGGCACTCAGATAAGAATTGAGATTTGTTTTTGCATTATAATATTCTTGTATTACGACTCAGATTATACAGTTCATGTACTTATACTTTGCAGATCTAAATCCGTCAATCATAGTTGAATATGCATCTCCTTCCTTTTCTTCCTTATTCTGCAATATTATTCTCCAATCAAAATGAAATGTATAAAAAACCAATCATGAGTTTGGCCACAAAAAATAAACCAATAAAAATAAATTGAGTAAACCATACACATAACAATACCTAAATTGTTTTTATATGAAAATTACTAATTCAAAATTAAATAAATGAAATACTTCATTCCACATGGCAATTATTGGAGTTAAATTGTTTTAAAAGCCTATCATAAGTTGGTATTGTCAATCTTACATTCTATTGATGATTGGTGAGTGTGATCAACTATATATCTAAATTTTTATTAAGATATTCATTACTATTTTACAAGTAAATTACTTTTTTTACAAGATTATATGATGTTGAAATATTTTCATATTTTTTAGGAAATATTTTTCTCCTATCAAATTCACTAAAATGAAAAAAGTAAATTTTTTCGCTTAGGCCAGTTCTATCACACTGAAACCAAATAGGGAAGCGTTACACATTTTTTTAATGTGAAACCAAGATATTCAACTGTAACACAATGATTAGTCCCTTTTAGCCAAAGATTAAACTCGTCAATATCACCTAAGGAGTCTATGATCTTCAAGAAAAGTGTTGCATTCCAGTAGTCAAATTTTGATACACAAATTTTGATGTTCACTCCGGGTTGTAGGACTCAATAGCAGAATTACAATTCAAAACATAAGAATGTAAGATTCTTTAACTACAAGCATATTCAGTAACTTGTTCACTATACAATCTATAAGCTGTTGTTAGAACTTAGAAGGCAAACTCATATTTCATTTTATTCTAGTTATCACAGACATGGCACTTGTTTGCCACAAATAGGGTTAAAAAATATATATATGTTCATCTATCTAGTCATCAGAAATAGCTCAAGCGCGAGTCCGTCGGGCGTCCATTGGTCTGTCTCCGAGGCGTCCCTATCTCGCAAGCATTTACTCTGGAAGCGAACCGGAGTGAGCATAGTGACTCTCCCACTGAAGATGGTTCGGGAGATATGTTCACAAACATTAATGTCTTTGAGTCTCCACCAAGACAAGGCTGTGTTCAGTCATTGCAATGCAGATATTAGAAAAATCTCATCTTGTAAAGAATGGTCTTAGAAACAGAAAGAGCCAAAAGGATTACCTGAAGTAGATATGTAAGCTTTGAGTTCCTGTATGGTACGTGGTCTTCCTTCTTGGCCAAGGCAAATATAACATCACTTAATGATGACAAACTTTTATTGATTGCCTGGTTGAAACAAAAAGAAATTTCACTATTTGCAGCTAAATAAGCAGAAGCAATGAATGAAGTAGAAAACATATAATTGCTTTACATACTTGAGTTTCTCTCAATCGGTCCCCCGTTGATCCACTCTTTGATAGACGCTCGCTACCAGCAAGATCAATAAGATTCAGAACACCTTGTACTTGTTGGTCAGTGCTCTAGCAGAAACAAGAAATAGATTATAATACAATCTGGCTGCATATGGAAGATTGAAAAGTAGGACACAAACAAGGTTCTGTACCTCGTTAACACCGTATATTCGAAGGGTGAACACAAAATGACTTCTTGATGATTGTTCATTCATCTGGGTTTTTCCTACGGACCTAACAGGAAATAAACAGACAAATCAGTTTATTCTCTACAAGACATTGCCTATTAGAATGAGACAGGTAAAAAATGAACATTCTGAACTAGTAACCTGCTATGTGCTGCTTGATTTAGGAGAAAAGCAACCTCTTTAGCACTCTGAACATCCACTACAGTAAGATCAGAAACGTGTGTATTTCCGTTGGCGTCATGTTTAATCGTATATTGCTTTCCAGGAGTACCATTTTCTACGCGTGTTACATCTAAGGACGATCTATTTGTAGATAACAGATCGCGAATGGTTTCATTATATATTTCCAACATTGACACCTGCAATTCATATTTCCAGCCTTGGGGTTCCAGAGACTGCCTTGTTTGAAAGATCTGTTCTAATGAACGAGGTATCAAACCTTTTTCCCCAGGATGTCCAGGCCTCCCCATCATTGTATAGGTTTTCCCTGACCCTGTCTGACCATAGGCAAAGATACAAACCTGGAAAAGAAAAAAACGTCATCAAATGATGATGAATCTCCGAAGAAAAATGTATAAATCTGAAGAATAATAGAATTGTTTTTCTGAAGTTGCTAATGTTTAGCTATGTATGTAATGCATTTAGAAATTATAATCAAAGAGTAAACCAAAAGAAGAACTACAGCATTACCTTATAACCATCAAGAGCACTCTGTACAAGCTGTGAAATTTCCACAAAAACTTCTTCTTGTGATGTGTCTGGCGTGAAAACTTTATCAAATGTAAAAGAATGTTTTTGGCCTATGAACAAAACACAAAAGCAATATGAGTTGGTTAACATAGTTAGATCAATTTGCTAAAGCAATCAAACAGTAATAAGTAAAAGATGAGATGTACCACCTTGGGTTAAATCAATGCCTCTTCCAGAAGTTTCCATTGATGTGGGATAAGAGATAAACTTGCCTTCTGCATTACAACTTTCATCAGGCAACAAAGGTCGCACTCTACAGAATACACGGATGTTCCCTTTTAACTCCTGTTAACACGAAAGTTGTCAAGGTGAGGATATTATTATAATTATTATTAGCAAAAACTTTTGCTCAGGAAATAATTACCAAAATGGTGTTATGTAATTTTTTCCGCAGCTTCTCCCCTTCTACAAGTTTATATTCTGCATCAGCCAGACGCCTTTGCAACTCATCAACAAGTTTCTGTTGACTTTCAAATTCTGTCCTTGTCTCAAATGCAGATATATCAGACACCTGATAATTCGGAACAAAATTTAACCTCAAGTAGAATATAGATCGTAAATATTAAAGTACAGATTTTTTTTCCTTATACCTGTATCTTATTCTCTGCAGTTGTTAGTTTCTCTTGCAATGTCTTTATCTGGCTTTCTTGCAAGGAACATTTTACCTGTGCAAGGAAGTTTGTCAAATCCTACAAGCTAATACAAGAGGACACGATATTCATGAGAAAGAAACAGGTTCCAACTTCCAACCAACCTCCAGTTCATTTGCTTTTACAGTCAAGCTGCTTAGTTCGGTGCAAGACTTTTCGGTAGATTCTTTAAATTTCACTAATTCAGAAGATAATGTTTGCACTTGAGATAATTGTTGATCCCGATCAACTCTTGCCTGTTGCAACTCTCCTCTAAGAGATGAAAGTTCACTAGCTAGGGCATCCTTCTGTTTCACAGCCTCATCTTGGGAAGACTATTGAAAGAACCAATGAAACAGTGTCAGATACCACTTGTGAGAAGAAGGAAACCCAGTTCAAAAGAAATGGTCATCTGAAATTTCATCAAGAAATGTAATAATAATTCAACAAATCACACTGATGTACACTTAATAGTTATACAAAAACCATAAAAATAGCATATCCTATCCGCTCTTAAAACTTTAAAAAATTTTCAAAAGATGTACCAAATCTGCCTCATTGTAAGCATTTTTATTTCTCCAGATCTTCTATACATTGATCATTGTCAGATCGTCAGGACACTCTATGACACTAGCTTTATTCAAGTGGTCCGAGTTTCCTCCATTGATTAACTTAAACTTGAATAACCATCACAGCATTAGGTGCTCGTGGATCACTAATAATTTTTTTAACCAAAAAAAGGGAATCCATATTAAATATATTCTAGAATTATTGTCTTCATCTAAACATCCAGATTCCAGAGTAGCCAAGATCTAGAATGAATAACATAACATAGAGATTCTTCCTAACCATCAAAACTCATTAGGTTTCATATATCTACTAATATAATTTTCTTTTAGACAACTTCAATTACAAATTGAAACAGTTGGCAGACAAGAAAGCAAACTCACTCTGCACAAGGTAAGTTGACCCTTTAACATGGTGAGATTCTCCACTGCAGTAGCCTTCTCTTTCTCTACACGCTTAAGTTCTTCTTCGACCGTAGAAAGCTCCGTATGAAGCTTTCCATTGTATTGTTGTAAGCTTGTTATGTAATCCTGTAACCGCTTGTACATATCATTGAGTGATGATATCTGCAGAAATCCATAGATGTAGAGTTATTATTCTAATCCCTGTCATGATTAAAACCAAAAGATACAAAATTGGAAAAGAAAATTTACTACTATTTCACCTTCTGATTTGCACTTTGAAGCTCTCTTTGAGCTCTCCCAAGGTCATCTGATAGAGTAGCCTGTGACCTCTCAAAGTTAATCCTAGCCTCTCTCTCTTTCTCAAGAGATTCCACTGCCGCCTTTGTATTTACAAATCAAACAGAATTTTCATGATTGTCATTTCATTTGAACAAGAATTGAAGACTTAAGTTCATTCTCAATTGACTTGAAAATAATCTCCCTTACCGACTTCTCTGCTTCTTCCTTGATTAATTTTTCTTGCATAGAAGTGCAATTCCTTCTCATTTCCGAGATAATTGAATTCAGTTCTTCTTCCTTGATTTTAAGCAGCAACTCTATAATTAAATAAACAAAATACACTATTATACAAACTTGAAGAATATATTTTACCAATTAAACAAAAATAATCTTGGGTCCGTCTCTACCAATTTCTATGCATTTTTGCTGGGTCAATTCCAATGAGTTCTTCAACTTTTCTTGCTCAAGTGAGTAGCTCAACTCAAGGTCTTGGAACCACCTGATGCAAACCTTAAGCCTTTTTATATATTCCACCATGTTTTCACATCTTTCCTAAAGAAAACAGAATTTGCAGTGAGTGATTCATCAAACTTTAAACATATATATAAAGAAAACTTGATACTTGTCATGATCTCAAGCTTGAACTAACCTTATAATTAAATCTGTCCTTCTTTTTGGCTTTCTCATTCAGCAACGCTTCCACATCCTCCCTTGTGAACTCTATAATCCCACAATCCGACCCGGCATTGCTTGGCGGGGCACTGCTCGGCCCAAGCCCAAGATCGTGTCCACCATTGACAACCATAAAAGCTTGACGTGTTCTTCCATTGATCGGAGTTCCCACCATCTTCTCTGCTCCAGCTTGCAGGTCTCTGTCTACAACCACCTCATCACCCACAAACCTCTGAAACCTCGACGAAAACAGAAAAAAGACAGTAAGAAAAATAAAAAGATCACATTTTTAAGCATGCCCATGAAGGGAAGATTAGAATAGTGTAATGGGAAATGGAAAAAGAAGGCACCTTTGAAGGAGTTGAAGGTGCGGATGCGAGTGATAATGGAGGACGGTTCTGGTTCTTGGAGACCATTTTTGAATCGCAAGAGACACAAGGGAGAAGAGAGAGAAAGAGAGAGAGTGTGAGTGTGTGTCTAGTGTGGGGTCATGGATTGTATTGAAAGCTAACGAATGTATCAAAGCCGTTGGTTGCTTTGGGGAGCAGTAAGGTGATTCATGATAAAGGATGATCCACAAACACACAAAAAAGAAAGAAGAGAGAGAGAGATGAATTCTTGATTTGAAAAGAAAAGAGTAAAAAATAATAGGAAAAAGGTGAATTTTTTTCCTTGTTTGCTTTTTTCTCTCTCCCTTGATTGATAAATGGTATATTTTTTAGAATTTATCTAATAAATATTTTAGTGCAGAGAGAATTTAGTACTAGGGTGTTCGGCGGGCGATTTTGGCAGTTTTTGATAAAAATTTAGTGCACCTATCGATTTAAGTTGATAACGTTAAACCAAACCAAATCATAAATGAGCGATTTTGAGCGGTTCGATTTGGCAATTTAGGACTTTTATATCATCAAACTTACATATTCAAATTTATTAATAAAAAATATAATTTTATTCAATATAAATAATAAAAAGTATAGTAATATTTCATTTACTTACAATATACAATCAACTTAGTTCTAAAATTAAATTTTTAGATTGACTAAATTTAATCTAACATTCTAAAAACAAATTTTAAACTTCATTATTTAAAAGTTTTAACATAATATGTACATATATATATATATACATATACATGTATGTGTATGCGGTTTGGCTCGTTTTTTTGACATACCAAACCAAACATTGATCGGTTTGGTTCAATTTGTGTTAATTCGGTTTGGTTTGGTTCAAGTGCGGCGGTTTTGTTCGGTTCTAAACACCCCTATTTAGTACTAACAAAAAAAATCTGAATGAATATTAGAATATTTATTGAGATTATTTTTAGGAAAAAACTTAGGTCCATTTCCTTATGTCCATTACATCAAGTTCTCCAATATAAATATGACACGTGGCAAAAAATGTTTAAATGACCAATCACAGTAGAGAGAGAATATAGAAGACCACATTTTATATAACCAATCATAGAAGAGAGAGTGTATAAATACAATATATGATTAGTGAAACTTGATGTAATGGACATAAGGAAATGAACCTAAGTTTTTTCCTTATTTTTATTAGTAAGAGAGAATTTATTATTATAAAATTGATAAAAAGTTAATAATAATTTTGTGAGTTTCCTCATTTATTGAAATAAAACATTAACTACTAATCCATTTATGATGATATTATTTGTTAATATTAATAATAATTTAGTCTTTAATTCATTCATCGTAAAAATTACATAAAGAAAATTTTGTATTCTTAAGACAATTGTAAGCAAAATTCTATTTTTCTAAAGTAAGCAACAGATAAACAAAATTGACTGCTAATTAGGGTAGATCTTAACATTGTGGGTTCTCTCTGAAACTAATTCCTGACTATATTAACAACTCAGATTTAAATTTTTGTTATAAGAGATACACATATTTTGTGTTGAATAATAATTTAAATAAAATTATCTTTATTAAAAATATTTGTAAATTAAAATATATATATACCAAGTTTGGAATCTAGAATATGTAAAATCCTCTTTGTACTATACTAGGGTATGCGGAGGGACCTGAATAGAATAGAATATAGATTTTGTTGTGTTTGGTAATTGGTACTGTTAGCCAGTTTAGAATTGGTTTAGATTTTACTGCCGTTCATTTTAAAAATTCAGATGAGCAGTGGCTGTCACGTGTTCTCATACTTGGACTTGTTGTTATTAGATTCGTTAAAACTTTGTGCTTCCCATATTGCCCTTCCCCATTCTCCAAATAAATACATAGAATAAGAATAGGAAGGTAAGGTTGCTTCATAAGTGTCTGTTCACACAATTCAGGGTTTGTGTGCATAGCCATAACCAACCAACTACTTTTCATGTCCACACATTTTCAAAACAAACAAAAAATTATTGAAGTTTGGGCTAGTCAAATTCTTTGAACAAATTATTTAGTTTGATTGGGTCTAAATTTTTACAATGTATTTAATATTAAGTTATTCTTAAAACACCGACGGATTAATATTCTCTTCCACTTTTTGTTGAAGGTTTTTATTTTTTTAAATAATTTACTATTTTACAAAATTAATAAAACATTAATTATTTTTTTATAATTTTATTTTCATTTAATACCTATTCCCAATATAAGATTAATAGAGAAAGAGTAATTAGTAGGAGTAATCTAATAAGGGTGTATTATACAATGGGTATGTGGCATAGTTGGTGTTATTGATGCTATATACACATTGTGTCACATACTCATTGCATGATGTAATAAATTATATCGTAGACTCGCCCAAGATTAAGGACAAGTTTTGTTGGCAGTTTTGTCAACGTAATCGTAAACGTAATCTCTTTACATCATTCCAACTAAGCACACTTTACTTTTTATAATGTGATAAAATTATATTTTTGTTCCTACTTTTTTATCCATTTTAATTTATTCCATTCTCACTTTTAATATAAGGGTAAAATAGTCATTTTCTCCACTTTTATTTCATTCACATCATATCACTTTCATATTACTTTTTTCATTCCTTTATGCAACCTCATTCTCATTACATCCTCCACCCCAATAAATAAGATACTCTAAATATTAAACATTGTGTTTGATTACTAATTAATATTAAACATTGTCCAATACAAAAGTTGCCCACTCAAAAAAGAAGGGTTTTATTGGGTCTTTGTACTTTTCTTTTGGTTTAAATTAAAAGTGTATGTTTCTTTAGTAGAATATCGTAGATAATAAGAATGTTAGAGGGAATGAGAATGTGATATAAATGAAATAAAAATGAATAAAAAAAATAAGGACAAAAATATAATTTTATCATATTACAAAAAGAAATGTGTGTTTGATAGAAAGAATATTAAAAAGAATGTTAGATTACTTCCAATATTACCTCACACATTTCACTTATCAAATATGTTTTAAAGTATCGTAATGACTAATTATCTTGCTGCGTATTCTCCTCGTAAGATAAAACGGTTAACCACAAAATAATCAACATTAAATTTTAGTTTAAAACCTATATATATTTTACCTCAATTTTTTCCTAAACCAAATATCATTTCAACGTCTTTATTTGAGAAGTATAATAAATGACAATCCATTATTGATTATTGAAGAACATAACAAAGCAAAATAATGATTTTACTTTTGGTAATCAATGAAAACAAAAAGAAACTAGAACTGGAAAGCATAACTTGCTATCATCATGCAGCAACATAAATTATGACTTTTTTTGAAGAAAAAAAACATTTGGTTGAAAAGGTAGGTATTTTATTTTTTAAAGTAACTTTTTGGGTTTAAAAAATTCTTGGAACGTGTAATTTTTATTATGAAAGATCAATCAATTTAAAACAAATTATTTAGAAATTAATAAAATGAAAAGTTAAATATAGTAACAATATATTCAAATAAGAATGCATAAAAAGTGAAAAAAAAAACAATAAGTAAAGTTTTGCACATTACGTCACAACAATCACAAATGTTGTACTAGTCATGAAAACGCAAGTGCAAAATTGTCACCAACAAAACTAAGAAAAATGAAAAGAGTACGAGATAACTTCAAAAACCCTTCAACCCAGCATTGACTATAGGACCAAAAAAAAATGTAACTCGTAACCAATGTTTTTAAAATCGGACCGGTCATTGAACCGGTCGAGGTACTGGTTCACGGTTCAATAGTCGAACCGTGGTTGAACCGTGGTCGAACCGGTGGCATTTAAAATATATTTTTAATTAAATATACTAAAATATATCATAAAAAAATTATATATTTCATAATTATATGTTTCCATCTCTATCTAAACATGATAAGAAATAGAACAAGTTGCAAATTACCACAATATCATATTAAACTCTTCAAATAAGTTCAAGGATCAACATATTTAGTCTCAAATCTTATCACAAACCCAACAATAAATACTGAAATAGAACAATCCTTACAACTACAAGTCACAACAAATTTTCAATAAATATTAAATCATAAACAATATAAATTTAAAAAAAAATGAACAACCGGTCGAACCGTCTAAATCACCGGTTCTGACCGGTTCTTGACCGATTTTATATCTGACCGGTTTATTGGTTATTCCGGACCGGACTGACTGACGGTTTACCGATTTTTCGGTCCGACCGGCCAGTCCGATCCGGTTTTCAAAACAATGCTCGTAACGACCATAACTAACATTTATTATTATTATTTATCCAAGCCTTTATGATTTCTTATGTTTTATTATTGGGGTTTACATTTAAACAAAGCTGTTGATATAGCTAGTAGCTAGTGAAGTGGGTAAGACTTCACGAAATTAAATTATAAGCACTTAAGCAGGGAATCCTACCAAAAAAAAAAAAAATTGTAAGCATGTGATGGTTTGGTACTTTGTTGGCTTGAAAGATAACCTAAGATTTTCGATGTATGCTTTTTTTTATTATTCAAAATGATTGTTTAAAATTGATTTTATCCACCAAAAAAAAAATGCTTCCTTAGATATTGTGCATTGACCTATAAAAAATCAGATTATTAAGTTAATTCATAATTTTCTAAACTAACTATATATAATTAGATGTCATGTTAAATATCACAATATCCCCCATGTTTAAGCTTAAAGTCTTAGTTATCTAGGTACATGTCTCTGTTACTTATGATTTATGGTGAAGAATCATTTTCTTGTACTTAATTTTTTTTTTTTAAAAAAAAGTGAAAATTAGTAAGATCTCCTAAACTAATTAATTAATATATCCAAACCTACAAGAAGAAGAACCGAGATATTGGTGACACTTTAAATTCTTAAATGAAGTTCGTTACCAATAAAATAAATGAAGTTGTTAAATAATATATTGTTCCTTTTGGTGAACCAGATCTGATCGATCCAACAGAAATTCCTGCAATTTCAAACTTTTGCCAATCAATCAGCTTGGGACTAAACAACTATATTTTTTTGTGTTGCGTCAGATGCGAGTTTATGATTATAAATTCAACCCGTTTTTTTAATTATATATTATATATTTCCTTGAGAAAGAGCTTATTTATTTACCAATTATCATACTTTTTTGGTGGCAACTAGTAGATGTAGATATATAGGAAACAGTGAAAGCACAGTGCACCACCCCAAATGGTACAAGTAGTTGCTATTTCCAATTCACTTCTTGGTGCTCACCTCCATTTCTTTTGCATCCTTTTCCTACTATATATATATATATATATATATATATATATATATATATATATACTTTTTTTCTTAGAAAGAGTATACTATTGACACAAAACTTTTCTCACTTTTTGAGTACTTATCCTGCTACATAAAATAGGGTCAAAATAATAAAAGACTTGAAAACTTTCATTGTAGATTCCAATATCCAAGTCCATGTTGATCAAGGGAAAATAATTGAATTTTTGACTCTCGAGTTTTCCTTGTGTGAAAGAAGATGTGGAATTTTAATAATAATTTATAGCTTATTAGGTTGTCTCAATATAATTAATCTGAGCTAAGTGACAAAAATATTAAAGAGTCTATGTTTTTTTAATTATTTTTTTAAAGTTCGATTCTTATAGGAATGAAAATTGAGCATTATTTGTTGAAAGGATCACCTCCAAAAAGAACAGCAAAAATCGACTAATTGCTTAAAGAATTTAGCTAAGTATCAACTATATTAGGGCTCGTGGTTAAAATAATTAATATAGTTTGAATTAAGGTCAAATTCATGAAATCATTCAATGTATATATTTTTTAAAAATAAAAAAATGGGCTAGTCGACTCGTCCATAATCTAATTTAACCATATTCTTTTATGAATGGAGTTGGGTTTGCTCATTTTTAATTAAGAAAAAAAAGTTTTTTAGTCTAGTCATATATAATTTAGAGGGACGAATCCATTTTGACACTTGTACTCCCAATTAATGGGCTTAATAGTACCAAAAACAAAAAAGTCATCCAAATAAAAAAAACTTAAAATAATGAAGCTATATATGTAGAAGACAACTTCAACACTAGCTAGCAAGTTGATATTTACTATATGAAGGCTACTAATTAAGCTAAATACTGCTAGTTGTTGGTGAAATATGTATAAGTGTGCCACAATTCAAGTTATAGCTAAGTAAAAATCAAAGTTAAAGCGCTTTTGTTGACACAACTCAATCTTATTAATTGAATCAACATACTACATACTTGGCCCTACCATACTTTGGTGATGCTTCTTCTTCAATCCTTATATTAATGGAATTGACTTCTCCTCCACTCTGCAAATAGAGATTTGTCTTGAGCGTCATGAATACTGATACACTAATGCATATATATCACTTTCCAAGTTAAGTAGAATAAAGAGCACTATTCCTTTCTGTCACTATCTCATTCTTGATGCTCGGATCTTGCTTGCCTTTTGTACCCTTTAGCACACAGTAATTAAGTGTGTGTCGGCAAGGGATCGATCAAGAACTATATTTTCCACTGATTCTTTGACTATGTTCATAATCACCACAAGTTTATATTTTTAATTTATGGGTGTTTAAGAAAACATCTAATTGGTTAATTGAGTATTTAGTCGATAAAAGGTTCTCATTTTCATTGATCTTTTTCAAACAAGAAACTATTGAATGCTTTATCAACTAATTAGATGCTTTCTTAACCAATTTCCAAGACCTATATTTTATATCACAATCCTACAACCTAATGAGAAATATATGCAAATGGCATCTTTGTTTCACCTTTTAATTCTATATTGATCTACTTGCTTAAGGTTGCTCACATTGATAAATCAATTGGTGAATGATGGAATTACTTTTAATGGGTGACCACAGGATTGGTGATTATTTTTAGTAATTGGTGTTTTGATTATATTTTATTTTCTGTCGTTTCCAGGGAAACAAGCTAACAGCGTTACCAGAAAATCTCATTTCATCATGGACCATGCTTACCCAATTGAATGCATGTAAGAGTCTCTGTTTTTGCCATCTAATTTTTTTCCTACATAATATTTTTCTTATAAAAAAAATCACAATCCTAATCTTAAATGATTAAATCCTTTGTTTGGTAAAATTTTTTCATTTATTATCAATGTTGCAGCAAAAAAAATTAGGCTAATGACAGTAAACTTTTTCAATATATATATATAATAGAGACATTGATTTACAACCTTGCCATTTGGTGGGCTCACAGGCATTCACAGTTTATCCCAAAAACTTAGACTTATAAAAGTTGATTTTAACAATATATATTATAGACAACAATGCACAATCTTGCCATTGGAAGGCTCATGAGAATTTACATTTTTCTGTTAATTTATATCAACTCTTTGGTTTGATTTTCAAAGAAGAACAAAATAGGAAGAAAAAAAAACTATCTAAAGACAAAAACACTTGATGACTTCTATGAAGCCTCCCAAGTAGTGGTTGAGGCTGGTGTAGATGAAACTCCTCAAGAGCCTCAAATTCCCGAAGGTCCAGTGTCAATCCTGTCCGAGTTAACGGAGGTCCCATAACGGGAGTAGAGCTCTCCCAGCAGAAATTTCTCCATACGCTAGTCTCGAACTCGGGGAATGGAGTACATACCACTCCAACCAACCACTTGTTGATTTTGAACTTTTTGGATATAAAAGATATGTGAACTATGGGACAAAGATGATAACAGTCTCACCTATGTTGCTTCCTATTCAGCATCCTACAAAGCTGGCTTTTCCATTACTATAAATTTTATGTCTATCCAAGCACTCTTTTAAGATTGAATTTGATTCTTAACTTGTAATTATATTTATCAAAACATCTAAGCCTGCTTGTGGCTTAGTTTCAAATCTAGGAGTTTGTGAAGTTATGATTGAAACAGGAAGTTGCAAACCCTTGCTCTATCTGTGAAGCAATTCTTTATTGATTTGGTAGAATAAATTTAATTTTCAGATCAGGTGTAGTGACTTAAACAACTAAACAAGTTAAAATTCTCTGTGTTCGATTAGTGGGCTCTAGGTATATCATCAGGCTGTTTTTGGGCTCTTGGAACATGAAATTAACTGCTGGCACTAGACACCTGTATGCTAAATGAAGGAAACCTCCCAATTTCTTTATATTTAAGGGAAAAAAGAACTTTTTAAGGGAACCTCCCTTGAACTTTTAATCACTTGTAAATTTTCCCTTAAAACTTTTAAGTCACTTAACTTTCACATTCTAAGTAATAGATCCTTGTGTCTATTTCACCTATAATTCCATTACTTCAATTGTCACCTCGAACTCTCCAGTGCTAGCATGTCCATCAATTTCAGCCATTATTAGAAATGGCAAATGAGGTAACAATATTGAAGATGAAATAGATGGAAGAGCCTATTTTCTAGAGTGTGAAAATTGAGAATTCTAATTTCAACTTTCAAGAGTTGAAAGTCCAGAGAGACTACTTGCAAGACACTCAAACTTCCCTTCATTTAAACAGTCCTATGCTTTGTTCTTTGATTGATCACTGTTAATTAGTTTATCAGAAGCACTTATACTTTAGAAACTATAGCAAGGATTTTATACACCTTTATTGTCTGTTCAATCCTTTCTTTCTTTAGAAATATATATATTCTACATCTTCAGAAGGCCTAATTCTGCTCACTAATGTTAGGTCAAGAGTTACAGTTTACTAAATATCAAGTATCAAGTTGCATAGGAGATGCCATTAGATTATGTAATTAACAAGTCAAGAAGTTCTATCTGTTATTCTCTTAAATTTACACTGTTTCTGCATTTCTCAAGCTACATCCTTCCCTTGAGAAGGATCACAACCCTGTGGCTTCTTTGGTATTTTTATTTCCAAGAGTATGTCATTATATAAGTGTGCCTCTATATTTCTCCAATCTGCATCCTCTGGCATCTCAAGCCTTCGTACATATCCATCATCCCACCAGTGGCCGCACCTCCAGTCTTTTGCCTTTGGGTCTCTCTGCTTCCACTGTCCACTAATTTCCACAATCTTCCCATTATCAACATGCACTTGAATGTTATTTCTCCCAGTTCCTGTTTGGACAACAAATCACTCGTGTCACTTAACTCGGTACAATTTTGTACGTTTGGTATTACAGTTAGGGTTAAAATGAGCTAAGATAGAACAAGTTGGCGTCGCTTAATCCATATAATCGAATCCACCTATTGAAAAAGGCTTTGCTTGTTGTTGTTAGTGTTACAGTTAGGGTTATCTTTGGGCTTTTACCCGGGTAAGTCCCCTCTTGGGGAGATCTTAGCTGGTACATTTAGTATTTTGTTTCTTAAGTGTTCCTAGAGGTTAGGTTATCTAGTTCCTTGGTTGAGGTCATGGGCTCAAGATTTCTGACTTGAATCTAAGGAAACTTGGCTTCATCCACATCTCATAGAGACTCTCAGTTTCACTTAAATGGTTATTATTTTGATGGCTTTGCCCTTCACTTATTTTTAATATTTGAACTTATCCTGGTAAATAAAAGTTTGATGCAAGAGTGAAGGCAACTGCAAGTTAAGGAATAGGGTCTCCAGTTGCAAGATTCAATCTTTGCAAGTCTTGAAAAATGATGAGGCAGTCTTCTGGTTTCATAACTCAGTGCAGAAATAAGAACATATTATGCATGATTGATTGTACATGAAACACAATTTGTCTTACCTGGTATTTCTGCCTTTAATATGTAACCTTGATCTGTCTGAGACCAATCCACAGTGGTTTGACCTGAGCTCCTTAGATGAGATAACAAGACATCTGACTCAAACTCCCATAGAGGGAAGGCATCAGAAGGATCAAAGAACTTTCCAAACAACATTGGACTGAAAAGTGAGCCATCACCAAAAACCTTGTGTACTGTAGGATTAACCTGGCTGAAGAACCTCTTGAATATCTCTTCTCCCAACGAAATGCACCATTTATGTGGAGTTTGATCCTCTGTATGAACCTCAAGCCTCTTAGAACTAGTCATTGCAGCTAAGGATTTTATTAAAAAAACAAACAAACTAGAAGACTATTATGTTGGGGAGAGTTTTGTGTTTTTTCTCTTCTTATAGTGGGAAAGAGAGGCCATCTGATAAAGCAGAGAACAAATTCGTTTAGCATATTTGGAGGGCTGTAAAGCTAAAGGGAATATTTTCTTTTCTAGACGTTGCTCATTAGTAAAGGAAAAACCATGTCAGGTATATCAATTATGATTGGGTGCTCTGTGGTAGCCCATTGTAATTTAGTTGTCAAGCACAAGATGTGGCAAAAAATGGGAAGGTGTACTAATCAAGCCAACTTCTACTTTAGGCATCTTAATAATGTGAATTATAATAAATGGTCCTTCAGTTCAGTACCCACAAAAGCTTCAGTTTTCTTGTTACTTCTCTCTGCCATGAAATTGTGAGCTTTCTTGAAGGATGGATGCTTGTGCTTGTTTATGAATCAATCAAGGTAAGACACTTTCTATGGCTATATATGGTAGTTCTTCTCTAAGAACAATGACTTAACAAGTATAGATTTTCTTTTCCGGTGAGTTGATAATTCACACAACATCAATCTCAATTCTTAATATTTAGATGAATTTGATTCTTACCCATTTCTGTTTTCCTTTCCCAGTCATATGTAGAACTATTGAAGAATGTTCATCTTACATGTTATTTAAGTATACTTATTTAGTTTCCAATAATTTTACAATTGGGTTTTCAGTAATGATGAAAGTCCATTAATTTTCAGAATCTTCATGATGTGTCTATCCACAAAGCAAAGGTGTGTGAAAGGAATCTTAAAAGGAAATGGATGTGTTGTGTGTGCTGGTGCACTTTCTTTTGACTACTGAGTACTGACGTCTGGCCATGAAGCTTTGAGGCACATTGTTTAATTAATCAAGAACGGCATCTGAGAGGGTAGGCTTTTGGGAAAAGCAAATAGGCTCATTATCTACATGATGATGGACGTTATAAAAGAATTATTTCTTTTAATCAGATATTTACTATAGCATATTCATTGATTAATTTTTGAGGTATTTAGTTCTTGAATTGTTGGTCAAACTATTATTTAGTCTTCGAATTTATCAAAAATACTATTTAGTCCCCGAAATGTTTAACTATGTCAACTATTTAGTCCCTGAATTTGACAAAGTACTATTTAGTCCCCAAACTTGACAAAAATACTATTTAATCATCGAATTTGCAACTCTCTCAACTATTTAGTCTCTTGACTGTTACCCGTTATAGTTGACAAAGTTGTAAATTCGTTGATTAAATAGTATTTTTGCCAAATTTGTGGATTAAATAGTTGACATAGTTACAAATTCGGTGACTAAATGGTATTTTGTCAAATTTGGAGACTAAATAGTTGATATAGTTACAAATTCGGGGACTAAATGGTATTTTGTCAAATTTAGAGACTAAATAGTTGACATAGTTAAACATTTCGGAGACTAAGTAGTATTTTTGATAAATTCATGGACTAAATAGTAGTTTGACCAACAATTCAGAGACTAAATAGTATTTTATCTTTTAATTTGTCCGTTAACTTATAAGTATTTTTTAAGAATAAAATAGTTCACTTAAGAATTTAAAACTGATTCATATTTATAACCAAAAATAAAATTGGTAATACTTAATTAAAAATAAATGAATCTTTTCTCTCAATTATTTTTAGCGCATGGAATTGTGAAGCCACTTTGGACGGTGGGACCTTAAATCCTTTAGCCTCAAGGCGGTGCTGAAAATTGTAAGAGTGGATCCTATTTCGAAAATTGTCTGCTTTTTCATGTAGCATGATAGGCCAATTTGTCAGTAGGCGTGGTGATTTCATTGTATATTTAATTTGAAGATTTTATCCCAAAGTTTTAAGAGTTTGAATCCAAATTTTGGAGAGATGACTATTCCACCTTTTTCTAAACCTGTAATATATTTGTATTTATATTTATATATTAATTTAATTTTATGTGTTAAAAAATTATAGAAATTCTACATGTTTTGAATTAGATTGAATTATTGATGATTATTAAGTTTTTTATTATAAATTTATATATATAGTTTCATGTAAAGATTGGAATTTATTACGCAACGAAAATTGTTTGACTAAGTTTTGGAGAAGAAAAAAATTATTTACTTTTGGTGGAATTAAAAACATAACCACTAGTCAAGTAATATCATTTCATTGAGTGTGTTTTTTTCGTAACAATTAATTGATTGTGTTGGAATTTTGTTTTCGTTGTCTTCCACTTTTCCTTTTGTAGAAAGCCCTTATCCCTAAATCCGAATATATATATATATGCCAATAACCTATTGTTTCATTATGTAGGATGCTTTCAACCCTTAACCTTTTTTTATTGTAAATTATATCATGAGTGTTCTATTTTTATCCTTTCCATTAACGTCAATTTAACTTTGTTAACGTGGCATTCAGGACAAAGTTTTTTTTTCAACTCAATCTTTGTCTTCATCTAACTCATCATTTTCCCCATTTTTCTTTTTCGATCATTTTTCATTTTTCCCCATCTCACATAGAATGGTGAACGAGGAGGCAAAAGAATACTGATAGTGAGAAGTGAGAAGAGGCCGTTGGCTAATGCATGCGTAAAATGAATAAAAATGAGAAAAAATTATGAGCGGGATAGGGAGAAAGATTGAGTTGGAAAAATATTTTTTCGAGATAGTTCATTTTCTCACGTATAATGTCACGTCAGTAAAAATTAAGTATATATTAATATATAAAAATATTATTAATAATTTTTATTATCTTTAGTTTTAGCAAGTATAAATAATTGATTGGTTTTTCTAAAAAAATTACATGGAATAACTACTTTTATTTCAAATATTTGATACTTTTGAAAAATCAACAAACAAAGAAGAAAAAGACAATGATGATAATGAAGTAGAAGTAGAATAATAAAAAGATTAAAAAAATAAAGATAGAGAAATCACTGTATATTTGATACTCCTCAAATATGTATAAGACAAGAAAGCGACAAATTGTTGAACCCATCCTATTGTTTTTAATTTGTTTTCGTAATGATAATTAATGCATTTTTTTTTCTTTTTCATAGTTTCATTTGTTTTGTAGAGATAATGCTTATCAATTATAAACATACATGATTTTTGTGAATACTCATGTTTAAAAATTTTATATGAGTGTGATTTAGTGGTTCTTCATTTGGTCTCTTAATTAAGTGATTTGAATTAAAAATTAGTGAATATTATGTGATAAGTCGTTTACTTTTAAATGAAAAAGATACGACAAGGAAATTAATGATTGCTGCCGACAATAAATACTCTGGTTTAAATCAATGAAAGATATGGTCGTCTTCACAAATAAAGGTGTAGAAAAAGAGTGAACGACACAAGAGATCTGGTTCATGAGTTTGGCTAAACTTCATGGATTATATATATTCTTCTCGTCTGATTGCTAATAATATTATAAATCATATTTAAGGAATTGCGGCTCATTTGATTGAGAGATTTATTTTGAGGAATGGAGAATATGAATAATATGATTATATTTGGTATAAGATAAATGAATGATAAAAAATAAATAAAATTAAAATAAAATAACAATTTTACTTTTCATAAAAATAATCATCAAAATAAATTCAAACGTAAAGGCAAAATAGTTAAAATAAAACCCAACCCGCCCATTACTTTAAGGAAAAAACTTATGTCCATTTCTTCCAATTCCACTAATCATATATTGTATTTACACTCTCTTTCTTCTATGATTGGTCATATAAAAGGTGATCTTCTATATTCTCTCTCTACTGTGATTGACCATTTAAACACTTTTTGCCGCGTGTCATAATTATATTAGGGAATTGAATGAAATAGACATAAAAAAATGGACATAAATTTTTTTCTTACTTTAATCGATGGAGGGTTTGGACATTTCCTTTATTTGAGGCCTATGTCCAAACCTTTCCAACCAGCAAACTTGTATCAAACAAAGGTTACACATTTCTTTATTCATTCTCTTCCATGAAAAGTGTGAACCAAAGGTCTTCTTCACAAAATGAAGAAAGTGTAATACACAAGAGATGTGTTTCATGAGTTTGCCTAAACTTCATGGATTTTTTATATATTTGGTCTGATTGCTAATAATGTTATACATCATATTTAAAGAAATTGGATTTTCTCTACAAATAAATAAGGTCCAAATAAAAGATAAAGTAACATGAGAAAGGTCTACGAATTTTATTGAGTATCACTTGGTATTCTCACATATTTGGCTGACTCCCTAGTCAAGTCAACTTATCAAATGATTACCTAAACAAGCATTAAAGACTACAGGACGAATTAAGCTAAATTAACGTTCATCTTAGCAAAATAAAAAAGAAAAAGACGAGTTTTCCCATATCAAAAAAAAAAAAAAAAAAGATGACGAGTTTTCCATATCGTGGAGCGTTTCACCTACGGTCATTTAATTTAGATCAAAATGTTATGATCATTGGGCCTTTGGGCCCTCTTTCCACAAGGAAAAAAATCAGTTATTTAATTTTAATAATTGTATAGAAAACTCCTTTTCATTATTTTATTGGGTAAAGTATTCTTGTTGCCCCAAAATTTTGTTGTAATGTTCATTTCTGCTCCCAAACTTTTTTTTGGTTCATGTCTACCCCAAACTTTCAATTTTGTTCATGCATGCCCTCTTTGCTAACACTATTAACTTGTTTGACGGAATTTGCTGACGTGGACGATGAATGTGCATCTCTTTTGCCACCTCACTGTCCACCTCATTTTCCGCCTCACATTTAACTTTTTATTTTTACTCAAAAAAATTAACCTAATCCAAATTAAAAAAAACAAACTAAACTTTTGTCCTAAAATATTTTTTTTATTTGGATTAGGTTAATTTTTTTAATAAAAGTAAAATGTTTAATGTGAGGTGGACAATGACGTGGCAAAAGAAATACACATTCATCGTCCACGTCAACAAATTCCATCAAACAAATTAACGGTATTAGCAAAAAGGACAGGCATAAACAAAATTGAAAGTTTGGGGTATGCATGAGAAAAAAATTAGGGACAAGAATGAACATTACATTAAAATTTAGGGAACCAAGAGTATTTATCCTATTTTATTTTATATTTTGAAAAAAGTAAACTTGAGAGAGAATTTGTCAATTGTCCGAGTGGCTGCCGTAGCCAAAATTGCAATATAGAATAGAATGGTTGCAAAGACTTTAGACAGCCCTTTCCGCGTATGAGAAGTTTCCCTTCATCCTCGGCTCTGCAGTCTTTCGGGAAGTTAAAGAAGTACACACAAAAAAGTTATAATCACACGGTTACTTCCTGGGGAAGAACCTTTCGTGTTTTCAACTTTGAACTGCCTTTCTTTCGTGGATCTGGTCAGAACCATACTTTCTTCATATTCTTCTTTCCTTGCCAGCTGCTTCCATTCCTATTTGCGTCTGTGTTGTAAGATTATTTCGTCCAAGTTTGTGATTCTGCTGCTTCAGCTCCTATTGAGCTACTTTTTGATTGAAGGTGATCCGATTCGGTCAATTGGGACTTTTTTTTTAGAGGATATCCTTTGCGCTTGCGGTGTGGGGTTGCTTTTGTTAATCGTTCGTGCTTGATCTTAGGATTCTGATTTGTATCTGGAATTCTTGGTGATAGCGGTGTTTTGCTGAAGAATAAAACTAGGTTGGGGTGGATACTGAAGAACGATATTTTTTTTGCGGCGTTTGGCTGATGAAGGTAGTGTAGACTTTTGCTTGTGTTGATGAAATGAGAAGCATATCAAGCGCTTGTAATGGCAGGTCAACAAATTATGGGGTCACAAAGGCTAGCTTTTGCGTGCTTTTGTTTCTTCTTCTTCTTATAACGGCAGGTAGCTTGAAAGAAAGCGAGGAAGCACAGAATGACTTCCTTAGGCGACTACTCGATCCGACGTCTGGATTGTTAGATGCCAGCTCGGTAAGACTTGATTCACTAGTGATATGAAATTTTGGTAGCTAGTAGCTAGTGAGTATACATTTATCCTTTTGACAAAAATGGTGAACACAAGATACAAACTATATAGAATTTTGAGGTTTTGAGAGACTTCCTTATGAAAATAGTAGTTTCTAGAAATGGACATGTCGTGTTGTTTCTTTCTTGCCCAATGCCCCTTTTTCTTTTTTCATGAGGGACTTGTTCACCTGTAATTCCTTTGTCCTTGTCCCTACTCGAGAGGGGTTTTTTTGTGGGGTTTATTAATGATTAAAGTTTAAAGGTTGCTATCAATTTTCTGTTTTTTATCCTGAATGTATGCCTGTCACGGCCTTCATCTGGCAATACCAGTCTCTGAAGGCCCAGCCCAAAATCCACCTTCATCCTCACTCATTAATTGACCAATGGTAATCTTCGGCTGATTTGACAGTAACCAAATGATGGTGGCCATGGCAGTGACAAATGTTGCACTGTCTAACTTTTTTCCCTCGGATGTTCAGCTCTAAATTGTCAGTCAGTGGTTTTGAATTAGTGGAAGCTATCTTATGGCTTTATATTGCATCCTAGTTGTTCATGTTTCTGGCTTTTTCTACCTATCAGCATAGTCTTATTAGTTGTCACTTTTATTAATTGAAGGACTCGTATATCTTCTATGTTTGAGTTCATTTAGAACTTTGCTGTGCTAATTCAAGGGTGAATGGAGTATATGGTCGCTTTAATACATGCTATTAGACCGTGTGAGGAGGTTTGGGGATAGAATGATAACATTAGGTGGGAAACAGAGGCACTATATTTATACTTGCTCTGTATGATTATGATTTTTGTAGTTAAGTTCCTCGGGACATTAATCGAGACAATTAATAGCTATTTGTGGAGAAATAATTAAGAGAGGGAAGACTCGACTTCTAGTTTTCCCACTATTTACCAACCTGATATCTAGTTTTGATGCTGAACTAGCATGGTTCCCTAATGTTTAGCATTCTTAGCCATGCATGTACTAAGTACTCTTAGCTACTAGTCGAAGAATCTAGTTTTCCTAGTGTCTTAAGGAACACCAAAGGCCTTATAATTGCAAAGTTTTACTATTTTTTAGTTTGGTTGAATCTATATTTTTATTATTTTAGTTTGGAAGATGTTTTCTGACTAAGTACTCCAAATGATTTAATATAAAAAAAAATAATGAAATATGAATGCATGCATTCTTCTAATATCCACATTCTGCTCCAAAAGTCTACCTTTCACAGGATTTGCAAAAGCTCACACTCTCATAATGATAGGTTTAATTTTCATGTAATTACTGTCAAGTCCATGTACCACTACTTTTGTCCATTGAGAGGACACACAAAGATGACATTATGTGCACTGTCATTGATGAGAATGGACGGATAGACACTAAATCTGCTTATATTTCCTTGGCTGTACAGGCAGAGCAATTATGGTCCAAGTGCTGGATAGATTTGATTCATTTAAAGGAAGAGGTAGAAGATCTTGACTTATTCTTCCCACAAGAACTATCCAGTAGCACTGATGACATTTCTGAAATTCGATCTGTAGTGCGAGAAAACATCCAAAAATTGATTAATTCTTACCATCCTCAGTTAAAGCAAAATTTTCTTCACTGTTTGAGAAAGAATGATTTTCCATTCCGTGTCTCTGGAGAAGAGGATGATTCTAAGATTTGGCATGCTTCATTTATAAAATCGCTTTTTTCCAGATCTAGTGTTCCTAGAAGAAATTTGGATCAACAACTTCCCCAGCTCATATCAAATGCACCTAGTCCAGGTCCTGCTGCTATATCACCTACACCCAGTCTAGCACCATCTCCTGATCTGACCCCATCACCTGCTCTAGCAGTAGCACCTTCTGTCCCTCAAGTTCCTGAATCTTCGCGTCCTGCTTCATCACCGAAAAAGGCATTCTTCCCGGTACTGCAGACTCCAGCTGCTGGGGATTCCTCTGGAAATCCACCTTCTGGTGCTGATATACAGGCAGACAAGAAAAGTAATCATGAAAGAACAATTGTTCTTGCCGTTGTTATAACTGCTTTGGTGACATTTGTAGTTGCAGCATTGCTCTTTTTATGCTGTAGTAGGTTTTGTAGGAATCGTCGAGTTAAACAGAATGATGAGAGGCCCCTTCTCAGCTTGAGCTTGAGCGACTACTCTATTGGTATGTATCAAATTACTATCCTCTCATACCTGCTTCATTTAATGTACAAGTCTTGACAAAATTGATTTTGATCTTTCAGGTTCTTCCCATTATCCTTTTGGAAATTCAGTGAAAGAGGAGAAATTTGTGTTTCAGTCATCTAGTAATAATGTGGACAACAACAAAATATCATCTGTGAATGCCAACTCTCATGTTGGCGCTGATATTTTCCATACCAGAGTGCAGGAAAGTCAATCAATAGGAGCTTTCAGTGCTGCTGCCACATCATCCATTGAACTGAAACCTCCTCCTGGGAGGGTAGGAACCACCACTTCTGGATTGCCTCCTTTAAAACCTCCTCCAGGCAGATTGAACCCCCTTCCACCTGAACCACCTTCTTTTAGACCTAATAAAGCTGCTGCTCCTCCTCCTACACCTCCTGCACCCTCACCACCCGTGAAATCTCATTTTGATGCTGGTGGGGCTCCACCTCCTGGACCTCCTCCACCTCCTGCACCACCACAACCTGTGAAACGTCATTCTGATGCTGGTGGAGCTTCACCTCCTGGACCTCCTCCTCCACCACCACCTCTTGGTGCCAAACCAGGTGGTCGTCCACCACCTCCGCCTCCTCCTAAGGGTGGTATAGGTCCTCCTCGACCTCCTCCTATTGGTCCAAAGATGGTTCGACCCGATGGACCAAAAGCTACACAGAATGTGGGAGCTAGTTCAGAAGTTGAAGCTGATGCTCCTAAAGCCAAGTTAAAACCTTTTTTCTGGGATAAGGTTCAAGCCAACTCAGATCAATCAATGGTTTGGAGTCAGATCAAATCAGGATCATTCCAGTAAGGAATAAATGTTAAACTTATATTGTTGCCAGTAATCTGAAATTATTATTAGATGCTAACTTTCTTAAATGACAAATATTTGACAGGTTTAATGAAGAGATGATAGAAACACTTTTTGGCTATAGTGCTGTGGATAAAAACAAAGGTGAACTGAAGAAAGAGTCATCCTCTCAAGACCCTTCAACCCAGTATATGCAGATAATTGACAGGAAAAAAGCACAAAATTTGTTAATTTTATTGCGAGCTCTAAACGTGACAATGGAAGAAGTTTGTGATGCACTTCATGAGGGTAATTCTCTTTTAACTTATTCTTTTCCAAGTATTAATGATAGTAGTAAGAATATAATAACATCAGGTTCTTCTGGGGAATCATACATGCGCCATTCTTAGCATATGTATTGAGTTGGTGTGTTGGAATTGGCAAAATTGTTTCATATTTAGTAGTATTGTTGCTGGGTTTCAAGTATTTCTAAATTATTTAATTCATGTTATCAATGATGTTAACTAAGAGCTTCTCAAAATAATTCAGGTTATGATAAAAGTAAATTAATTTGTGAAATTAGCTTAGAAGACCTTTTACCAAAGTAAAAAGATGAAAAATAAGAGGAAGATCTCTATTGGCATGAAATCAAGTGACTGGGAGAAGTTTCATAATTAAACTAGTATGTCATATGTAGAATCTGGTAGATCTATGTTCCTTACATTACCAATATGAATTATGACTTTCTATTTTGCTATTACTGTAAAAATGACATCAGCCTCCCTGCATTTTCAAGCATGAACATGCATTTAAGGATGCACCTGGTTGAATTAGTTGTGCCATGAGTTATGACTTGCGAATCCTCAACAGTCAATACTACTTAATAGAGCTGAAATGAAAAGTGAAATGAAAACATAAGATAAAATAGAAAATGTCAGGGACTAGCTGTCTGTAGGTTGTAGGCATACAGCCTACATAAAGAAGCAAGATTCTGTATCTGTTAAATGTTTCCCAATTATGTTTAGAGCTCCATGTTAATTATTGACCTTGAACTAAAAGATTCCATTAGCTTTTGCAGTCATTTTGGAGTTTTACAATAATAGTGTGTTGGTCTTGGAAGTTTTCCAGACCATTTTGGGAGTGCTGCATTGTTTTTTTAAAGCCTTTTTTAGTCTATCAGGAAAATAATGTATGGAAACGAAGATGATTAAATTTAAAACGTCTAATTCTACTTGTGTGAAAGTTTCTAAATGTCTTTGGCTGATCAGGAAACGAGCTTCCCTCAGAATTTCTTCAAACCTTGCTGAAGATGGCACCAACATCAGAGGAAGAACTTAAGCTTAGACTTTTCAGTGGTGAAATATCTCAACTTGGGCCTGCAGACCAGTTCTTAAAATTCCTGGTTGACATTCCATTTGCTTTTAAACGAATGGAAGCATTGCTTTTCATGGGTACTCTTCAAGAGGAGCTCACTGCCACTAAGGAGTCCTTTGCAATTTTAGAGGTAAAATATTTAAATTGCATTAGTCTTACCTAACATGAGGTAGTGCTTATGCTCTTTATTTCACATGAGGACTATGACATTAAAGCTTTGTAACTGAGCTAATGCCAGGTTCAATTTGATATGCCAGGTTGCATGTAAGGAGCTAAGAAACAGTAGGCTGTTCCTCAAGCTTCTTGAAGCTGTTCTTAAAACTGGAAACCGTATGAATGACGGAACATTCCGTGGTGGTGCGCAAGCATTCAAACTCGAAACACTTCTGAAATTATCTGATGTGAAAGGAACAGATGGCAAGACTACACTTTTACACTTTGTAGTCCAAGAGATAATCCGCTCCGAGGGCAAAAGAGCTGCTCGTTTGGCAAATGAAAACCTGAGTTCCTCTAGTATTAAAACAGATGGCCTTAATGAGGATATCTCTGATGAAAAAGAAGAACACTACCATGATCTTGGTCTTCAGGTGGTTTCACATTTGAGTAGTGAACTTGAGAATGTCAAGAAAGCAGCAACAATAGATGCCGACAGCATAACAGGAACAACTGCCAAACTTGGCCATGGTTTCCTGAAAACTAGAGATTTCGTGAACACAGACTTGAAAAGCATAAAGGAAGATAGAGGGTTTTATGAGACAGTGAAGAGTTTTGTGCAGGATGCTGAGAGCGACGTCACGAGTCTGCTTGAAGAAGAAAAGAAAATCATGGCTCTGGTGAAGAGCACCGGTGATTATTTTCATGGGAAAGCTGGGAAAGATGAGGGGTTGCGGCTGTTTGTAATAGTAAGGGACTTCTTAATAATGTTGGATAAGGTATGCAAAGAGGTAGGAGATGCACAGAAGAAGGCAGCAAAAACTCAGAAACACCAGAAATCAAAAACCCCATCTTCATCTGATGTTCGTTCGCCACCTGATTTTCGTCAGTTGCTATTTCCAGCAATTTCAGACAGGAGGATAAAAGACGATAGTAGTTCAGATGAAGAGAGTCCATAGATTTTAAGTTGGAAGTTGTACTACAAGGATTCTTTTGCCATATTCTTTGTTCTTACATTCCCTTGTATAGCATCGTTAGACGTAATGATTCACTTTTAAATTTTGACGTGGAATGTTACTTGTTCATTGATAGTTAAATGTAGTAATGATTACATTTGTTTATTCCATTATTTGTTCTATACACATTGTTACTTCTCAAACATGAGATCACAAAAGCAGACATCAAGCTACGTTATGCTTCGTTGTGATAACATGATGATCCACAAGAAAAATGGGATCGGTAATTGGGTTTAGGAGCATACCAGATAAGTCGAAGATGATGTCATTGGCTACGGAAGTTTATATATGATCTTCATTATTGCAGTCTACTGAAGGGTCGGATCTTGGTCATCTCTGATACGTTAAAATCACATTCGTATCAATCTCCATCGAAGAACAAAGCCAGTTGCTGGTATTGACGAGGAATTTCATGAAAAATGTTTCAGGTTAACAGAATCTTCGTTTCCATCTTTTAGCAAGTTTCCTTAAAATTTTCTGGAGATGTTCAATGGTACGGTAACATGAATTTCAATACATCCCTTCAATTTTCTAAAGCGAATCCTTATTAATGTGAATTTTTTTTAATATTAATAAATTGCTTTACATGATTGGAAGAATGTACAAACTTCGATCGTAGATACCAGTGAACTTTTTCCCCTCGTCATTAGGTGTTCCAAAGGATAACCATAATTCTCGCTACTTGCATAATACATGGAACTCTGAAGTTACACCTGTCAAATGTCAATTGTAAAGGATGCATTTGACCCCAAAAAAAGGATGTATTTAAACTTGAGATCATATTTTACTAATTGGATTTTAATTGAGTAAAACACTCTTTGATCCTCCACAAATGTTTCCTTTGTCAATTTAGTCCTTCACAGATCGGTGTTATCAATTTGGTCCCCCTTAAACTGTTAGCAATTTGGTCCTTCCGTTAATTAACTTAATGACATGTCAAATTAAAAAAAATAAAAAATAAAACCTTTGACATATCTAGGGCACAAATATACTTCTTTGCGTTAGAAGGAAGTATGTCAAAGTTTTTTTTTTACTTTTTTTAATTTAAAAGGTTTTTTAAATAAAAAATAAATTACTCTAAATTAATTTATGCCTAGTCAGATGAAAAAATTGTTGAGTCACAGCTTAACTTGACATGTCATCAAGTTAATTAACAGAAAGACCAAATTGCTAACAGTATGATCTGTGGGGGACCAAATTGATAACACCGATCTGTGAGGGATCAAATTGACAAAAGAAGCATCTGTAGAGAACCAAATAAGTGTTTTACTCGATTTTAATTATTTCAAATTATAATAAACAATCTTTATCCAAAGACAATAGTGTAGCATAAAAGGATTTCCAAGGAAAAATTAGAATTCCACCCAAAAAAAAAAAAACTCCTGAAGATACATTTTGTTAGGATCCAAACTGGCATCTAAACATGAACATTATTGTATTACTCACCCAAGTGACTGTTGTTATCCTATCCTAACGAAGGAAAAGAGAGATGAAGTTGGTGAAATAATGGTTTAAGGGCATTATTTTCCTAAGCGTTTATTTTTTTTAAAAAATATTGTGTTAAGCAATTAAAAAAAGGAAAAAACTTATGTCCATTTCCTTATGTCCATTTCCTCCAATTTCACCAATCATATATTATATTTACACTCTCTTTCTTCTATGATTGGTCATATAAAATATGGTCTTCTATATTCTCTCTCTACTGTGATTGGTCATTTAAATACTTTTTGCCACATGTCATAATTATATTGGGGAATTGGATAAAATGGACATAAGAAAATGGACATAAATTTTTTCCTTAAAAAAACTCTTTTAAGTTATAATCGAAGTTAAAATTTAGATATTTTAAGACTAAACTATCCTTATTAAAAAATTTGTATTTACTATTTTATCTTTCATCCATATCCCCTTTTGTTTCACATACTTTTAATGCTTATTTAAGTAATAAAAATAATAATCATAAATAAAAAAATTAACATTAAAATCAATAATTTATTTAATTGACATTTTATTAAATTAATAAAATAATTAAGATTTTGTATTTATTTTTTAGAATTTAATAATACAAATATTTATACTTATTAATCTATTTAAAAAAAATTAATAACACTCTAATTCTACATATCCTTCTTGGTAATTTTATTGTCAAAAATATTTTTTATACAAATTTACTGAATATAAATTGTTTCTAACTTCTAAGCTATTGAAAATAATATTTTTGTACTCAGTTTATCAAATACAAATTACTTCTTCTTCACGGTATTTTTTTCTCAAACTCCATGATACCTACACTAACTCTTTTTCACCAACTTTATTACCTCTATAAACATCCATTATGTTGCCAATCAATTTATATTTATTTATTGTGTTTCCGTAATAGGCTAACAGTGCAACAAAGATTATGAATATGTTTAGGTTGGAGATTAATAAGAGAAAGGGGAGGAAAGGAAAGAGAAATAATTTTTTTTTTTTGTTTGAAAAATTGAGAATTCAAGTAAAAGATAATGGAAGATTAATTATTAATCTTCTATTATTCCTTTTTTTTCATAAATTTTAAGATACTTTAAATTAAAATATTTTAAAAGAGCTACCGAGAGAAAAAAAAAAAAGAGTAATCTCCCCACCCTTCCGCTCTCATTCAATCTAATTGCCAAACAAACTCTATATTTTGGTCTAAGAGCATTAAAAAAAAATTTACTTACTACAGTTATAGATTTCACTTATTAGGCAAATCGTATGGACCAGGAGAGACTTTACATATCACAACGGGTCAAATGGAACCCCGTTAAACAATAACCATTACGATTTACGATCCTAGTATTAAACTAAAATTCATCCCCTTAGGAACCACTAACTCATTGGATGTGCATCCACTTCTTCAACCGATACAGTGCACTCAATCCATCAATGCCCGAAATTCATAATCCCGAAAACTAGATTTTGAGAGTAAATATTCTATTGACACCTAAAGTTTCTCATATCGACACAAACAAGCATTCCCCTAGCATCTTAACAAAAGTGGTGTAGGACCCTTCACGTGTTTATTTACATTACATTTCAAACCCAAATTCCAATCCATACACGGTGAAATTGAAATTGACCATCCAACGGGGGAACCAAATTATCTCAGCTCATAAGACAACCATAAATTAAGAATCAATTAACTTAACCATACACTATTTCAAGACAATGATACTAATGTAATCCAAGGATTCCATTGCTAGGCGTAAGTTCAACATTTAGCTCGTAACCCCAACAATAAGACAGTGATAAAACGCAGAACTATCTTAGAACACTGTCTCAATTCACTAAAGTGATGAACTAATCATATTTCAACATGTCATTACTAATTAAGTCTTAAGGCTGCATAGAGAAGGAAAAAGAATTCACTGATTCTCAGATTGAACAAGAGAAGAAGGTTATATTCACATCACTAACTCAAATGCTAGCTGCAACTACAACTAACTCCACAAGAACAAGGTTCAAACTCTATTTGAAACTACTAACAGTCACATAAGAGAATTGGAAAGTTGACGTGAAAACAAAAGACAGTTTGTATCTAGTTTCAAATTTAAGAGTCGTCGTCGCCACCAGCACCCTTTGAAGAGGTACCAGTCTTCTTAGGGAGCAGTAGGTTGTGAATATTAGGCATAACACCACCATTTGCGATTGTTACATCTCCCAAAAGCTTGCTTAGCTCTTCATCGTTCCTAACTGCCAATTGGATGTGACGAGGCACAATACGAGTTTTCTTGTTATCCCTCGCAGCATTTCCGGCCAACTCAAGAACCTGAAAAGGGAGACTTTGAAACATTAAGAACATGATTCGATAAAATTAAGCGTACAGCAAAAAATCGTCCTCAAAGTAACAAATTTTTCGAATTCATCCACCTCAAAAAAGAGGAAATTTGAATAAAACTTGAAATTAATCGTAAACTGGGAAGCGGATTCCAATTTGACCTAAATTGAAAACCCTAGATCAATTGTTAACACATACACGAGAAGAAACAGAAATCAACTGTGCGCAATGTAATTTACCTCTGCGGCGAGATATTCTAGGACGGCGGCTAGGTAGACGGGGGCTCCGGCGCCGACACGCTCGGCATACTTTCCGGCCTTCAAAAACCGAGCAATACGACCTACCGGGAATTGCAGGCCTGCTTTACTACTACGTGACGTAGCCTTCTTGGAAGCGCCAGATCCTAAGGTTTTGCCTCGACCTGCCATTGATGAAGTATCACTGGATTGCAGAAACCGCAAGATACAAAGAGGCGGCGAGAAGAGAAATAGCGCGGTGAAGAAGAAAGAGCGACCGAAATGCGAAATACAATTCTACAAGGAAAGCGGTTGCAGGATTTATATATATAGGTGATTGGTTTAGAATGGACCAATGAGAGCCTACTACGCGGATCGAGCGTAAGAACTGTTGGATTAAAATGCAGATGAACGGTGGAGATGGGATCGAGGAATTGAGGTAGTTCGGCTAGCGTGACGAAAGGGTATCGATTATCGAAGACTCTTTGTCCAGCAACTGCTGAATTGACGAAAAAGCCACTATCATTTTCTTTAATGACTGAGTATATATTGCCTTTTTTCCAATTTTGTCTCTTTCTGGTAATCATACTTTTATAGGTTAAATGAAGAAATAAGAGGGCATTGAATGATAGAGATTTTAAATAAATTTATAAATAATAATGGTTGAGAAAAATACATATCATAAGTTTAGATGGAACTTATTAAAATGGATCTGTATCTATTTTTCACTAGTTTTATCATATAAATTTAGGAATATAAAAAAAATTCAATTTAGATGGAACTTAGGTCGATAGGTTCAGCAGAGTAAAATAGAGAGGGAAGGAGAGTAAAAAATGGACGGGTTCACTTTTTACTTTTTGTTTTCCTTAAAAAAATTAAAAAAAAAATATTTATTATATCTTTTAATTTGATACAATTATAATTTTTTTTTAAATATAAGAGATAAAATGACTTTTTTATTTCCAAACTTTTACTAACAAAGATTCAATTCAAGTAGGCATGTGGATGAGTACTGTTTTTTTAAAAAAAAAAATTACAAAACTCACTTATGTGATTTTTCTTGTTAAATGTTTGAACGAGAATCACTGTTAGTTGTTCTATTGTCGGTGTTGGCCACAAGTATAATTATGATTAAGTGTGGTTAATTTTGAAAATATAAACAATCATCAACAGATGATGTAGACTTTTCAGACTCATTTGATAAATTTATTTTTAAAAAATGAGAATAGAAATTATATGAAAAAGTAGAAAAAGAATGATATAAGAATAAAATGACTTTCATTACAAAATATCAAATAAAAAAAAAAAGATGTACACCAACCCATAGCTAAACCCTTCCAAATAGGAGAATTTGAATGTAGCCTCGTATAAAGATGTACACCAAACCTTGACATATTTATACTCTTACCGAACATAGGAGAGTTTGAAACCCTTTGACGTCTCCTCCTATAAACCATCAAACAAATATAGCCTTTAATCTTATTCGTTTTGTACAAGTCTTTTTTGTATAAAGCCCATAACTATTCGGTCACGTGAGGCCCGTTAATGTTTGGGCTCAACTATGTCTTACAACTCTGCAGATTTCAGGCTTTTGACCCAATCAGTCTTATTTAGATCCCACTTTCTTTCCCCAAAAAACAAAAGTTCCCTGTTGAACAAATTAAATTATTACCTTTTAATTATCTCCAAAAAAAATAATAAGCCATAATTTTCAGACCCAAATAGTTGGGCTGGCCTTAATAATGAGAAAAATACCTTCTTCTTCTTCTTCTTTTTTGTAGAAAAGGAGATAGCATTTTGTTAGTACTTTTAAGTTTATAGTTCTTTCCAAAAAGAAGTTTCAGATAGTGGAAACCAATCTTACCTATAAAGTATAAACTAATGTTTTAAAAATCGGAATTTCAAATACCAAGTTCTTCTAACTTTCTTATAAATCTATGGACCTCTCCGTGAGTCTCAACTGAGTTGTAGACTCTTGATATCATCCATTTATCCTTTAGCTTTTTTTTTTTCTAGTAAAACTACAATTCTAGAAAAAGTGAAAATTTTCATTATTATTCATTAAGCTTTGAAAAAGCTTGTTCAGTAAGGACTTGTAATCCAGATGGAATCAATAATGTCACGTGACAGCACATCTGACCAAGAAGGCAAAAACACAAATCACAATTCAAATTCTTTGATTAACATGAACTGCAGCAGAGCATGGATGTTACAACTCAGTCTACATTCGGACAAGATTTTCAAATGTTATATATATCTTATGCGTGCATGATTCTCTGAAACTTAACACCTGTGTGTGTGTGTATATATATATATATATATATATATATTATTGTATCGAAATCTAGATGTTGTTAGGTCATAGGTGTGTCATTGTCGTCTTTAATCTCGGCAATTAGAATGAATGGGGTTTGGATGTTTTGTCCAATTAATGCGTTACTTTTTTTTCTTTTTCTTTTTTAAATTAAAGACAATGATAATAAGGGAAGGCATTTCTAAGGTGTCGTTTGGTATAGTTTGAGGAGGGAATGTGAGAGGGAAAGTGAATGTATTGTATGTTTGGTATGAAGATGGAAGGTGAGTTGGAAGGTTGAGACAAGGTGAAAGGAAAGGTTACTTCCCTCTAAATTTAGAGGGAATGTGAGGTTGAGGGAAGGAAGTAGACTTGAAAGTACTATTTTATCCTTCCCTTCCCATGTAAGGGCATAATCTTAGAAGGTAAAATAGTCTTTTACACTTTTTAACTTCCACTTCCCTATTTCATTCCTATCATACCAAACAATTAATTTTATTCTTATTTCCATTTTACTTTCCCTACATACCAAACACACATAAATCTTTCATTTCCATTTTCACTTCCCATTAAACTACCCGATACCAAACTTGCCCTTAATACTACCGATATGACACTAATAGTATGTTGGGGTGGAGGGAAAAAAAATGCCAAATTCAAAGAATTATCGTAAAGATCTAAATCGCAATTACTCAATTCATCTTAACCTTACTGTGTTTTATTTAAATTACAGCATGGCGACAAAATAAAGAAGCCCCACCTCTTCGATCAGTCTTCCCAAAACAATGATAAAGAGAAGAACCAAAAGTAGGTTGGTTAATTGTGTGATTTAGTAGTAGTAATTTTTTATTTTGGAGAAAGCTAGGTTGTGTGTTTATGTCACTGCCTTTATTTCATAACCTTTTATTCTTGGGTTTTCAGAATCACACACATGTAAAAAAATAAATGTAATGGTCAAAGCTAATAATGAGTTACCATCTTATCTTTTTTTTTTTAATATAAATTCTGGAGTTTGGGTTCATTATTATATTATTCCCCAAATTAAGGAATTGGCTAACCGGATGTCTCCAAGACACATGAAATAAAGATGAAAATGGACCAACACCCTAATCATAACCACTATATGGTCTAAGTCCCCACCTTCCATTGAACCAAAGGCATTATTAAGTATTAACGCTGCCATTTTTCTAGTTTGGATTTTAAAAATAGGTCAAAATTTTAAATTGGTCTCTTATGTTTGTACGAAGTTTCATATTAGTTCTTTATGTTTCAAAAAGTTTAAATTGGTCCTTTATGTTTGCAAGAAATACCAAATTGGTCTTTCCGTCCACTTCCGTCAATTTCTTAAGTTAAGTGCTGATGTGTCCATCTAAGCTGACATGTCATTGCCACATCAGCACCATGTCATCACATATGATAATAGATGATGATGTGTCGATGACGTGGCATGACTCGTCAACTTAAATAGACACGTAGGAGAAATAATATGTCAACCTCAGCACGCCACGTCGGCACTTAACGGAGAAAATAAACGGACTTGGATGGAAGGACCAATTTGGAACTTCTTGCAAACATAAATGACCAATTTAAACTTTTTGAAACATAAAGGACCAATATGAAACTTCGTGTAAACATAAGGACCAATTTGAAATTTTGACCTTAAAAATATTATATGTTATATTTTATTAAGAAAATTGCCAAAATGTAAGAAATTACTTTAATTTAGAAACTTTGTGTCATTTATTATTGTAATTTCAAAAATTAGTAAAAAAATGGTTAAATTTTAATTTTGGACAAAATATTCTATCAAAATTTAATGAAATGGGAGTTCTAATTTGTCAACATTTTTTAAAATTGAGATAGACAAACTGAAATTGAATCTTTTTTGTTAGTACATACAAGGCTAAAATGCATAAAATAGTCATCAACTAGAAATTATGTATACAGATAACCCTCCTCAACTATAAAAAGTGATCTAAACATCATATGAACTTTGTAATTCATGAAAAAAAAATACTCATGTGTTATCTTTTTCATCTAAAATTCTAATAAAATATTAAGTAATATTAAAATGTAAAAAAATCTCCTTGAATTTTAGACATATTATATATAAAAACTTCGTAAATAGTTTGACACATGTACGTCTATCTTCTTTAAGATTGTTTTTAATGAAAAATTAACATGATTTTTTTTGGCGCAACTATAATTGACATGTCTATATAATTTAGAACAATTATGTACATTATTTTAGCCTGCAATAGCAATAGAATGTTGTTAGTTATAATGAAAAAAATATGTTAAAAGGTGAGATCAATATTATATATATATATATATATATTTATATTTATATTTGTGTATTTTGGCCCAGTAATACAAAATTTGTAACTTGCCTAATATTTGTAAAATGATGATTAATTTTAATTGTTATGAGATCAAAACCAGGTTTTGTGTTTCATGAAATAGGTGTAGACATAAAAGAGGAAAAGTAGAGGGATGTTGGGAATGATTTAGATAAAATTGAACTGACACATTTGTGATGCTTCATAATCAAAGTGTCTGTTTGTCAGGCATTACAGTCCAAATATTGTTCCTTTGCCAACTAATTAAAGACCACTAATCACAAATATATATTTTTTTTCATGAAAGTGGAAATTATATTGCAAAAAGCCCTACCGGGCGAACAGACAAGGAAAGCTAACACCTGAAAATATTCAGGTTCGAATCAGTACAGTCATCCGGGTACAGAAAGCAGAAATTAGAAGTACAATAGTTAGAGGTATTCCTTTCAAAAGTGACCCCATGGAGGTCAGCCAAAAAGTACATCTTTAAAAAGGGAGGAGGGATCTGGTAAACAGTATAAACACCGCGAGTCAAAAGGCAGTGTTTAGCAAGTTGATCAGCGCATTGGTTCCCTTCTCTGAAGGTATGGGTCAGCTTGAATCTAGAGAATCTCCGAAGGGCAGACCTGCAAAGAGAGATTAGAGTCCAATGCTCATGCAAGTTAGATAAGGAATGGTCAATAAGCAGGTTACATGCTAATAAAGAATCAGATTCAATCCATAATTGGTTACACCCAAGATCACTAGCAATTGTAATTCCCTTTGAAATAGCCCAAAGCTCCGCTTTGAGAGCTGTACCAATGCCAATATACCCTGAGAAACCCGAGATCCAATTACCAAATTGGTTCCGAATAATGCCTCCAATACCAAACAGGCCTGGGTTCCCGGAGCAGGCCCCGTCCGTATTGAGTTTCCACCATCCTTCTAATGGCGGGTTCCATTTAACATTTACAGAGAAAATTTTGGGAGGAAAAGGAGGACCATTAGAAGCAATATGTTGAAATTCTGCTGCTGCAGCAACACTTTTTTTTGCAGTGATAAGAGGGGAAGGGGTTTTAGAGTTAAAGATAAGATCATTCCTAGCTAACCAAATCTGCCAAAGGGTATAAATAAACAGGGTGTTATGTTCGATGCCCAGTATATCCTCATTTAGATCCAAGCAATTTCCTCTCAACCAGGGGATAAGGTCCTCAGAACTGTCTAAAGTCAAAATGCATTTGGTTAGATGCCAAACGGATTGCGAGAACGAACAATTCTTGAAAATGTGTTCAGAAGTTTCGTCCTCTAGACTGCAAAAGGGGCATAGGGCACTCGTGCAAATCTTTCTCCTAAGAAGATTCGCCTTCGTGGGAAGGCCATTATTAGCGCACAACCACATGAAAAACTTCAGCCTGTAATGACAATTAGTCTTCCAAATCCAATTGTAAGAATTAGAAATCAAAGAATTATTGCAAGAATTAGAAATAAGGGCAGTATACACTCTGTTAAGTTGAAACACCCCATTTTTTTGAAAGAAACAGCAACTAACGTCTTCGGAAGAGGAATTTTTAATGCAGGGCACTGCTGCTATCCTATCTTTGATGTTTTGAGGCAGAATAAAGGAAAGGCTTCCCCAATCCCAGGACCCCATGTCATTGACAAGATTGTTCACGGTGATTATATCCTCATTTTTATTTAGGGGGCCTACAATGAGGCTTCTAAGGGACTCTTTATCAAACCACTGATCTCCCCAGACGTTGGTCTTTTTCCCGTTACCAATATGAGTGAAGGAATTGGATATAACCAAGTCAAGGCCCTTCTTTATCGCTCTCCCCGTAGTTGAAAAAGAGTTGCAGGAATGTCTAAGGTATTGATTGGTTACTTTAGCCCACAGGGGTTCGGGGTTAGTATTGGCTTGCCACGCAAGCTTGCAAACGAGGGCAAGGTTTCTTTCTTTTGTAAGGTGGATACCTAATCCCCCCAACGAAGAGGGGCGACAAATTCTTTCCCAACTAATGGTGTGGATCTTCTTCTTATTACTACCCGAACTCCAAAAGAAATCTCTGATGGATTTGTCAATAGATTTAGACGTTTTAGATGGTAACACCAAAGAATTGGCGTGGAAGGAAATAATTGGCGAAATAACCGACTTTATTAAGGTGGTTTTTCCCGCAAGAGAGAGGAACTTATTGGACCAGTTGTCTAATCTATTCTGAATTTTGTTAAGGAGAGGAACGAAATCACTATGCTTTCCTTTAGAACCTAAGATCGAACCCAAATACTTACCAGGAATCTCATCAATCGAAAAATTTAAGTCTCTAAGGGCAATGTTCTTCATATTGGTCGGGGTGTTGTTCGAGAACCAAATAGAGGATTTAGAGTTGTTAATGGACAGACCCGAACAAGCTAGGAAGTTATCTAAGGTTTGTTTTATAGCAGAAATAGAATGTTCATCGACTCTAGCGAAAAGGAGGACGTCGTCTGCAAATAAGAGATGACTTAGGGTCGTGTTTCTAAGTTTGGGGGCCATCCATCTCTTTTTATTAACTTGGTCATCAATGAGGGAGGTAAGGTATTGCATACAGCAGATGAAGATAAACGGGGAAAGGGGGTCCCCTTGTCTAATACCTCTAGAACTTGATGAGAACTTGATGAGAATCTTTCTGTAAGAGTGCCATTTATTAGAACTTGATGAGAGACCGAACTAATGCATTCTTGAATGAGGGAAGAAGTCTCCTGAGGGATCTTAAGCTTGGAAAGCACTGAATATATGAATGACCAATTTAATTTATCATAGGCCTTTTCAAGATCTAAACTAATCATCATCCACCCATACTTCCTACTTCTCTTCCTACGGAATGAGTGTATGACTTCATTTGCTAGAATGACATTGTCGTTTGCCCTCCTTCCCTTAATAAAAGTTGCTTGATTTTCGGAGATAAGGTTAGGAAGAAGAGGCTTGATTCTATTAACAAGAATTTTTTAGACAATCTTATATAAGGAATTGCAAAGACTTATAGGGCGGAAGTTTTTAATTTCAGTGGGATTGTCAATCTTAGGGATAAGACAAATAATGGAATCATTCCAGGAAGGGGGAATAATTCTAGAAGAAAAGATGAGCTGAATGGCTGGCGTAATTTTTGGTTCAAGGATATCCCAAAAGTTTTGGAAGAAGCCCGCTTGGTAACCATCTACACCAGGAGCTTTGTAAGGTTTCATACTAAAAAGAGCAGACCTAATTTCAGTACTCGAAGGAATGGTGCTCAAGGATTGTTGATCCGAACTACTAATATAGGGGAGATTCAGATTATGATCAATATTGGTGACAGGAGAAGACGTGAAGCAGTCTTTGAAATAATCACTAATATGGTCTGCTATACTCCTAGGTTCATGCATCCAAGTTCCATTCTGATCTTGAAGGCCTAGGATTCGATTAGATCTCCTTCTAGCAATGACTTTAGAGTGGAAAAAGGACGTATTTGAATCGCCTAGTTGAAGCCAATCTACCCTAGATTTAGACGCCCATAGTTCTTCCTCAAGACGCAGAATCTCTTGGTAATCTTTGGACAGCTCTTGTTCAAGTTTAATAAGGCCTGGGTTATGTCCTATTTGGAGGGTTCTATTTATACCATTTAATCTTTTAATAAGTCTATTCTTCCTAGAGAAAAGGTTTCCAAAGACATTCTTATTCCAGAATTTTGCATGTTCTCGGATTTGTGAAAGGCCCACATCAATGGAAGAAGATCTACCCCAATTGTGTTCCACTAAGGTACGAAAATCTCTCTGACCGAACCAGATGCGCTCACATCTAAAGGGTCTTTGGCCTACGATTGGAGTGACAGGGTTAGTGGAAAGGAGAATAGGTGTATGGTCTGACTTAATCCTAGGTAAGTGTTGATTGACAGCATGTGGGAACAGATGAATCCAAAGTGGATTCGCTAAGAACCTATCTAGTCTTTCAAGAATCATTTGACCATTATCTCTTTTGTTTATCCATGTAAATTTTTAACCAATAAACCCAATATCCGTGACACCACAATAGTCAATACAATGTTTAAAGTCTCTAATCCTAGACATAGAAGCCGGGAGACCCCCCCACTTTTTCATCTTGAGATAAAACCTCGTTGAAATCCCCACAAACTAGCCAAGGTAAGGAATGAATATCCGCAAGACTCATAAGGTTATCCCACAAAAACCTCCTCCTTTCTCTAATAGGACTAGCATAAACAAAAGAGGTTAGAAAACGAGTGTTACTTACCTCTATCGAAGCCTGGATCTCCTGGAAAGACTCACCATGAATATCCAATTTAACGAAAGCAGGGTCCCACATGAGCCACAGGCCACCCGCGTACCCCATCGGATCCACTTTGAAGAAACCATCATACCCTATGCTTCGGATGATGTTCTCAGCTCTGGTGCCTCCCACTCTAGTCTCAGTGATGAACATAACTCTAGGAAGGTGACGAGTTTTCAGGTCCATAACAACTCGGCGAAAATCTGCACTGGCAGCACCTCTGGCATTCCACACTAAGATGTTGATAGGAATCATATTATTATCGATTTCAACTTCGTCGTGACCCACTGAGCCAACGGATTCCTCGATTTCTGGGTTGATGTAGTGCTCAGAATGAGGAGAATCGTCCATGTAGAACTTCCCCGTGTATCTCAGAGATGGGGTCGGGGAGAATTTGAGGTGGTATTCTAGGTACCCCGTTTCTGGCAGCAGTGAGGACGTGACGATAGCGTCCACTATTTGGACTGAGTTGGACGTGTATAGAAGGACCCCTTGTGGTTGATTCCCTTGGATGGTAGTCAGAACAGTAAATAGATCCATATTGAATACCTGGAGAAGCTGGTTGGAGTTGAACAACTCGTTGTTCATTGGGGGATCGATTGGAGCAGGGCTCGTCTGAATGATGGCTGGTGGGAACAACATTGCTTGGCCGTTGTCTCTCAGGTGTTTCATTAGTTCCTTCACTGCATGCTCTCGGATCTGGACAAGTTGGCTCTCTAGCATCAGCCACGCCCATGCTTGGAACCAAGTTGTCTGGGATGTGAGAGTTGTTGTGAGGTTCTCCCATATCCTCCAGTGGTAGGGGACCCTGATGTTGCGGTGCTGGAGATTGGTGAGGTTTAGTGGAGGATCTCTCTGTGGTGTCATGAAAAACCCTCTTAGAGGAACGATTACTGGAGTCTTGATGTACTTGGCGAATCGGAGCCTCTTTCTCAGTTCCATCTTCAATTTCTGGTTCCGATTCCTCTGCATAACTTCGCTACGGTTTGCATGTGATGAGCGAGGTTGTCTCGGCATTTTGGTGGGAGATGAAGTTCTCTGATGTAGGTTTGTATAATGTTTTCAGGTGGGTTTTTTGTGAGGCCATTGACGTCGTATTTATTGTGGTGATAGGGAGAAGCTCTGAAGAGGACGCTAAGACTTCGGTAGAAGGCGTATTCTGGATTTGGTAAGGGGAAGGGTTTGAGGAAGAATGCACAGCTAATAGGTTGTTCTTTATTTGTGAAACGTTTAGGATCACGTTAGGGATTTGATTTAGGATATCTGCAGATTTTCCTTTGCTGCTTTCTGAAGCGGATGGATTTGGCGGTGAGAAGGTATTTTTGGATGTTGTCGTATCTCTTTTTGGTGAAAGTATGACTGGAGGCATTGGTTCCTGTGACAGCGAAATTTCTGCTTCCACTAACTTAGAAGCGGTTATTTGACGTTTTGATTTTGGAGATGGGGGTTTTTGTTTTGACTTCGGGAATTTTGTGGCCTCAGAACTTTGTACGTTGTTGCTTGTTAGGCGATTGCCTCGAGGCTCGGATTCCTGGTCTTCGATTTTCCTTTCTCTGACTTCATCCACTTTATTCTCCTTTACTGTGGAAAGATATTGACAGTGGATTTGACTAGTGGGGATTTGATTTATCCCACTTGCTATCTCACCATCACGTGATCCCTTGGGTAGGCTTGTGTTTTCCCCTTTTTGTACTTTTTCTGATGTAATGGTCCTTTTTCCCAGGCATCCTCTAGGTGTTGGAAGTTGTTCCTTTTTCTGATTGTCCGAAGCCCTTGCTTTGTTCAAATTTGAATTTGAGGGAGGTTCCCTCCTTCCTCTGTTAGCCGTTACCGATGGTATCTTTCCAGATTTCCGGCGCGAAACAGTTTGCCCGTCATCTTCTTTGGTTGAGGGCGTAGGTGGCAATGGAAGGAGAGCTCTCTTCCCTTTGCAGGCATTTTGAGCATGATTTGCACCTCCACAAGTTAAGCAAATATTAGAGATGCCTTCAATAATAATCGCTTGGTTGTAGTTTCCTATGGATATGTTGGACGGGACTTTTCCCGAGAGATCCATTAAAACACAAATTCTTGCGTGTTTTGCGATGCACATGTTGTGTGTGTTACCGTCTATACCTATGAACTTACCAATGGAATTTCCGATCCTAATAAGAATGTTTGGAGCGAAAAGTTCGATTGGTAAGCTTTCTAGCTTAATCCATACAGGACTAGAAGAAAAACTTTTAGTTACTGAAGAGTTGAAACCTTGTTTCCAGAAGTCAATGGCTAGGAGATGTCCATTGATGATTGTTGGGCCATGGAGAAGAGCACTCCATCGGTCCTCTGTGTTCCCAAATCGAATAATAAAGAACCCCGATCCTATATTGATGAGAGTTGGCTCTGATCGGAGTTTCTAGATTACCATTAATTTGCTGGTGAGGGAGCTCTGATCAATAAAGCATCCCATAAGGCGAACTATAATCGAAGCTGACCATTGTGCAAGTGCTTAGTTAATTTCTTCTGCTGATAATTGAATCGAGGGACACTCTTGTTTATGTGATAGGGTGTTGTTCTGGTTT
This sequence comes from Senna tora, assembly GCA_014851425.1. Classification (NCBI taxonomy): domain Eukaryota; kingdom Viridiplantae; phylum Streptophyta; class Magnoliopsida; order Fabales; family Fabaceae; genus Senna; species Senna tora. Next base: position 2,883,455 of record CM026266.1, on the reverse strand, counting down.
TTCTGAGTCCCTGGACTATGGATATTTTCTATATCCTGGGGAAAGGCTTGTAATGAGCCAAAACAGATTTCCTGGCTTTTGCCTTGTTCCCTGGGGTTTCCAATGTTACTTACGGATTTTGATGGCATATGAGACTCTGGGTCTCGACCTTCTCCTTTTGAACTGTTCTCTTCCCCGTCCTTAGTAAACTACCTCCCAGTCGATCTCCTTCAATCCCCTGCTTTTCCTTTCTTCCCTCCTCTCGTTCCACTATGTCGCTCCATCTCTCGCTTGTTCCCTTTTTTGAAGGATGCTCCTGATTCTGTTCTGTGCCTGTCAATAACTTGTTGATTCCTTCAGGTGTGGTCAAAAACTTGTTGATTCCTTCAGCTGTGGTCATTCCTGAATCTGTGGCAATTTTCACTTCCATGTCGGCTTTTTGTGACCGGTTCCTTGCTCCGTATCATCCAAAAGAAAACGCATTTTTTGTCCCGCTAGATTGGCCTGTAGTCTGGCCTCCATCTCCCTTCTGTTCTTCCGAGCCTGCCTAATTCCCTCCGGCGTCTCCATTCATTTCAATTTTCAAGAGGAAAGTTTCATTTCCGGCCCCCCCAGGAAAATTTCAACCTACAGAATACTTAATCACAAATATTTAGTTTGGTAAATTTGTTTAAACTTATATAATTCTTAATTTCTTATTTCATATATGGGATGTGAAGGTAGTGCTGTACGGGTTGAATGGTACACACCCATGTTTGTATAAAATATAGGACAAATTTTATATTCTTGTGCCTCCTCATATATATTCCATAATACATATATATATATATAATTGCACTATACATAAGATGCAGGCATTTGTGTGGTCCTGCTAGGTCTGAACTTAATTGCATATGGCATTATTTATTTATTTGGGTCCAATCTAAAATTTCGTTTCAATTAATTTAAATTCGATCCATATTACAGATTGATTATGATAAGAAATTTTTCAATGAAGATAATTATAATTATAATCACGATGTTTCAAACTCGTGATTTTACTCAAACGACTTTTATTATAGTATGTGGCATTATTTATGTATAGAACCTTTGGCCTCTCAATATTTGTCATATATTTTTACGGTAACAACAAAGCAATATTATATGTATATACTGGAACTACTTAATTATGTTGTTTATTAAAGATTTTACTATTTGTGGCTATGTTCAAATTCAAATCAGTTTGTATGTACTTTTGACTTTGAAATATTAACTTAGTTAATTGAATGTGTAGCTTATTATTTTTAAATTTAATACATACCATCAAAGTTCAATTAATACCATGCCATTAAATTTCTTAATATTAACTCAGAAACCAATCAGGCAAAAAAAAAAGTTCTTATTGTTTTACTTATTTTTTAATGTAATTTTTATAGTTTATAAGTTTATAATGAGATCCATATGTGTTAATGCCATTATTATTTCTAAATTTAATACATATCATCAAAGTTCAATTAATACCATCCCATTAAATATTTCTGGTAATGGTAATATAATCAATAATATGCCATATTAAAATATTAAATTATGTTTAACTCAACTCTACAATCCCAAGTTACTTAATATTAAAAATTTTCAAGGTGAGTTCATGTGGTCCTTTCCTTACAGCACTAATAACAGCTGTGCAAACCACAATTCAACTCAAAATTCTTTTTTTTATTACCTAAATCACAATTTTATTAAACTTTCAATCTAAAAAATTTATTGCCATGGCTTAAGAAGAATTAAATAATCTCCCATATGCAAGATCATGTGACTATGTGAAGAGAGATAAACTACCTGCAGAAAAAGACAAACCAAAATTTTCTGGACTAAAAATGTAACGAACTCTCAGGATTAGAATCATTGAACAAGAATTTCTGAGTTGTTTATAATATACAATTATATATTATAATTACCTAAGTTCTTGTTCAAACTTCAGACTCATACTTCTTGTTCACACTTCAAATTCATTCACAATAATTAAATCTAAAATATAGTTATCCTGCACAATTTCGGCTGTCTATTTTGATTGATAACTAGAATAAATAACTGAGATTGGGATTGTGACTGAAAATCGATAATTATAATTATTCAATCTATTCAAATAACTTCAACTGATCTATTCTCCAAATTATTATTTAAATTGTGTTAATATATAAAAAAATAATTGTTTTAAACTCATATTTATATGTAAGTCAATGTATAAAACAAGGACAACAATTCATTTAAAACTGATTATTTAAATAATTTCACATAAAAAATTAATATTTATTTTTCTTAAAAAATGTATAATTGAGAGACCAAAACGGCCAGCAATTTCTTAAGTAAGTCTCATTTAATAGGCAAGAGCACCACTGAACACGGTTTTGTTAAGGCTGGTTGTCATCTTCTGCAAGTCCAAGCCTCAAAGATTCTCCTCCATTTTTCCAAAACACCAAAGAGATTTCACAAATGCTCATCCATTTTCTGTGGATTTGAGCCTCTTTGTCTCCCTTCACATATGTTATCTGTGATGATGAAGCAGGACTAACACTCTTCATGCTCACATTTCCATCTCTCTTTCTTTCCCTTCAACACAAATTGGGTTCCTTCTTCCCCTCCAAGCCAAGGAAATTTCCAGGAAAAAGGTCATTTTTTTTTGTTTTGCTTTGTCCAAACTAGAAATTGGTAAAAAAAAAATTGCAGACTAAGGTCAAGATGTCAAGAGCAAATTACATTCCTTTTGCGAACGAGCAATATTGCAATAAGGTATGGTGTGAGATTGAAGAGTGAATATATGTAATAACTGCAAAAAGGTGGAAGCTTTTTTTTTTTTGGGGAAAATTAATATGCCAACAGTTTGGTTCTCTCTGAAGAGGTCTCTCCACTGCAAATCAGAACCATCAGAAGTTCATGACCCAAAATCCAGAAAGCACTTGAGCACAATCTTGACCAAAAGAGCAGGAAGGTCTGGTTGTTCAAGGAGTATAGCAAATCTCAAAGATGTCATCCATGGAAGCAAGAGGCATCTGGAGAAGCCACCTAGCTGCAGCCCAAGATCTATAGGAAGCAGTGAGTTCCTCAACCCCATAACCCATGAAGTTATTCTTAGTAACTCAAGGTGTGAGCTCAAAATCACTGGATTTGGAGGATTCCAAGATGGGGTTACCAGCGCCGGTAATAATGGCGGCGGTGGTGGTGGCGGCGGCGGCGGGTCTACTTTTGTGGGTACTTTAAGGCCTGGGACTCCTGGGCCTGGAGGGCACCCTACAATGCACTACTTTAATCCTTCTTTTAGGACATCAGCTACTCCTCCAAGGAAATCTCCTAGTGCTTTTCTTTTATCAGAGAAAGAAGGTTCTGCTTTGCATGGTGGGCTTCATTCTAGCAATAGGTTGTCTCTTGAGACTGATTTTAATGGCTGTTCTACTGTGACTTGTCACAAATGTGGTGAGCAATTCAGCACATGGGATTCTGCTGAATCTCATCATCTCTCCAAGCATGCTGGTAAAAATCATGAATCTCTCTTTCAGTTTTATGCTTATTATCTGACTTTTTGGATTCTGCTTTTACTGTATCTTTCAAAAGTCAAGGAAAGGTAGTTTCTTTTTCTCTTACAAGTTCTTTTTTTCATATGACAGTTACTGAACTTGTGGAAGGAGATTCTTCAAGAAAGATAGTGGAGATAATATGCAGGACTAGCTGGTTGAAGTCTGAGAATCACTGTGGGAGAATTGAGAGAGTTTTGAAAGTTCACAATATGCAGAAGACATTGGCTAGATTTGAGGAGTACAGAGAAATGGTGAAGATCAAAGCCAGCAAGCTCCCAAAGAAGCATCCTAGGTGTCTTGCTGATGGGAATGAGCTTTTAAGGTTCTATGGAACAACTGTGTCATGTTCTCTTGGTCTCAATGGCTCTTCCAGCCTCTGCCTCTCAGAGAAATGCTGTGTTTGTAGAATAATCAGAAATGGGTTTTCTGCTAAGAAGGAGCTCAAGGGTGGAATAGGGGTTTTCACAACTTCCACAAGTGGAAGAGCTTTTGAATCTATTGAGATTGTTGAGGATGAGCCTTCAATGAGAAAAGCACTTATTGTTTGCAGAGTGATAGCTGGTAGAGTTCATAGGCCTCTGGAGAACATTCAGGAAATGGCAGGCCAAACTGGGTTTGATTCATTGGCAGGAAAAGTAGGTCTTTATTCAAATATAGAAGAGCTTTATTTGCTCAATCCTAAAGCTCTTCTTCCTTGTTTTGTGGTCATTTGCAAACCCTGAAGCATTAGATCCTCTCAAATTTACAGCTTAAAGTTGAAAAGAGATAAACTTAAATAGAAAGAAGAAAGAATTCAATCTGAATCTTTCCCTTCTCTTTCTTTCTCTCTTGTCTCTCTCTAACTTTATTTTGTAAAAAATACTTTGGAGGATGCAAAAATTAGTAGTGAGAATGGATTACATATTAATTGTTTAGTTACTATGAATCCCTTGTTTTGGCCTTTCTATGGAGGTTCTTTTTCTTTACCCTTCATCTTTTGAACATATTGGATTTTTCCTTCATGTCATGTCCTTTTCGTTGTTGTATGAACGTCTTATTCATACATTTCTATTATTTAATGGCACTGATTTTTTGTTCACCTACACAAGTCAGATGGTAAATTAAATATGTACAATCGTATCAAGTTAACTTAAATTTCAGAGTTGATGGCCATTGAAGTTGCTTGGAGATTATTAATTGAAGCTCTATAACATTTAGTCATTGGAATGAGTAATCTATAAAGCTGATTGAATTATGAATATCCTATATCAAATTGCAAGGGCATTTAATTTAGTGGTGAAGCATAGGACGAAGCAAGGAAACTTCTGGTTTAATTTAATGCAATCGAAGATTAGATTCCATTTGGATTGTTCATTGAAGGACTAAATAATAACGAATAGATATACAGTATAGGTTAAGATAGTGAATTCTACCTTTAAGATATACTTTTTGGCTTCACATACACTTGACATCAATGAAAATCTACTAGGCTATTAGCGCTAAATCTGGCACGTGGTTGACCTCAGCTTTACATGTATTGTACCATGCCTTATACTGTAAAAACAAAGAACCTCTAGTCCCTACTACATGGTGAGAATGTGACCAAATGCCCCATTCTATTGGGCATGTGGTCCTCTTTGGATGAATTTGGTTCGTGTTCAAAGAGAGGTTGTTACTTCCTCTGAATCGAGTTTTTTTGTGAATTATGTAAAGTGCCTTGTTTTTACATATTAATTCGAGTATATAGACAATTTCATCTCCGAAAGATTCAGAAGTGGACAATTTGATTTTTGAAAGATCAAGTGTACAATTTGGTCCCTGAAAGATTGCACTGTTACACAAATTGGTCATTCCGTCATCTTTAGTTAGATTCTCTTAACGGACTTGCTAACGTGGCACGTTAATTGCACACATGGGCCGTTAATTGCTCAGTAAGACATGCTTACATGACATAAACCGAAATTCACCTCCAACTTAATGTAAGTGTACAAATTAAAGCTTCAAAATGCTTGTCTATATGGAATCATATGATTTGTTTTCTGTATACTTTGTCTCTTCTTCCCTGTTTGTGCAATAAATGTCTTATTACTCTTCAGTGGTCAGCTTTCCCTCCTTGAGGCTCATAGACCATCCAGATGAAGGAAGAGTTGTGTTTAAAGATAAGGTCTTCATGTACTGGGTACGGTCAAACAGAAAAATGACTAGGTTTAATGCTATAAACTATAAAGAGCCCAGTGTTTCTATCTCTTTCATTGTTAGATTTTTTTTTAAGATCTTTAATCAGTATTTTATTATGTAACAAATTTAAAAGATAATTTATGAGAAAGAGGGATTGGGCATGTTTTTATGATAATTTCAGAGACGTTTTAGGAGAAGTCTTAACTGTGGAGGGCATGTCCCTAGCGTGAGTTGGTAATGTCAATTCAACTGTAGCATTCAGTATAGCTTTGAATGCCTCGTGGAAACGGCACATGCACCTCATAAATGTGTACTGACCCTCATAATATACTCCTCTGCTTTGAGAATGGAGTCCATTGATCAAACTCTTGAAGATATTTCAAAATTTGAAGCCATTTTGGAAAATTGAACTTTAAAGTTGAAAAGGTTGGTGGGTGGGGTTTTTTTTTTTTTTTTTATCTAAGGGTATTCATCGCTCACTAAGTATAATGACTAATTTTTCAGATACTGTTGGTCTAGGCTCACTATTGAGGACGATCCTCCCAAGTCTCAACAGATAACGCTCTATTATCATCCTTCCAAAAATCAAATTCAAAAGACAATGATTTAAAAAACACAAACTTTTTATTATCGATGCCACGTCAGGCTGGTTTGGTGGATGGGTTCTAAATTCTAATTAAGCTGCAACAACCACATAACCGTGAGAAGGCTTTACGTTAATCTTTTGAATTCTGACAGTTTATGAACCATTTAGGGGGTTCTCTCTTAAATGTCTGATGCAGACCTCCCCATGTTGCTGATAGCTATGCAATAAAGGAAGGGAATGGGAAAATTAGTGAAAGAAAGACTGAGACGTCACACATGGAAGACAGTTAAAGGTACCTAAGAATGGGTTTGCATCTGCTATAATAAGGACTTGCCAGCTTTGCCTTTCCATCTTTAGCCTTTTGCTTGCCTTGCCAATTGCTACTCCTCAACGAATTTTCTTAGCTTTATTCATTGCATGGTGATGTTTGCAATAACTGAGCACTTCCCAGTTGGTCAAAAACTCTAAGTACACTTCAAACCAGAATACTCAAGATGAGTTAACAAACCAAACTTTGGCTTTTCAAAGAAACCAAATGAAAGATTCATTGGTACTTGGAATATAACAACAACAATGAAGTTAAGCAGGGAGTAAAATGATCAGCTATAATTCATCTAAAGTAGCTGTAATATATATATATACATGTCTTGGTTTCCAATCAGGTCTAGTGAATTTTACTTATGAAGGTATTGCTAAGCTGTATGAACACCATTGGAGTTTGCTGGTTCAGATGAGACACACTAATAAGTTGCCTGTGCTTTGAGCTCATCAAAAGTTAAAAACCTTCTGCTTGTTTTGTACATCACGCTTGAAAACCAAGCATTCATATCTCATGATGATTAATGATGGACTGAGTCCTTCCAACTAGGATGAGATATGATATACCAAACATTCAAGAAGGAATTTGGTGGTTTAAAGGATGACCTTTTATTTTGTGTGAAAAAGTATACAAAAATTTATTAAAACTATGCTTGACATGAGTATGTGTATACGACAGCAATGATAGAGCACTGACCTATTGGATCAGCATGTAAATAACCTTATCCTAGACAGCACATAAATTGTTTGATGAATTATCTGTATGGCCATGAGCAAATCTCAGAAAGAATTTGTTATGGTGCTTTTTTAGAAATTCTGCACGTGCATGTGTGAGAATAACATAAAGCAAAGGAAGAAGATTCCATAGGGAAATAAATCTGCTCTTAACATAGAAAATTACCTATGCTTATTTGAGCAAGAATATCCTAGGAGTCTGGAATCTAGAACTTGGGCGGTTTGAACTTCGAGAGACATTAATTAACACTAGCAGCAGAAGTAGTAATAATAATAAAAATAAAAAGATATTCTATAATTGAGCGTACTGCACATGAATAATGTCCATACTAAATTTTCCAGAGGTGAAGGCATGAACAATTTCTCACAAGTCACAAGGAGAGTTAATTATAAATTGTTAAACAACAGACCGATAAACAAAAATATACACTGAATAACAGAGAATAAGAGAATATAAGTACACCTAGAGTTACATTACTGGTGAAGGCATTGACTCAACCCAAAAGTTTACGAAGCAGCAGCAACTTCTTCAGTTTTCTTATTCCCTTCCTTTAGTTTCTTCCAATTCTCTTCATTATCAATTATCTCTCCAGTTTTTATTAGATAACGGACTCTTTTACCATTTTCAAGAATCTTATGGCCCACACGACTTGCCACATTCTGTTCTTTGGAGTATAGCATCACATTTGAGCTGTGGATAGGAGCTTCAATCTGGAAAATAAAAAATATTTGTCAAAATTAGCAAATAGGAAACAAACAAGAAGACTTTAAGTTCGTAAAATTTTAGGTGATTATTATTATGTACACTTGGGAACATTTAAATGATGTTTGTCCACGCAGTTACTCAAGGCATGTACATGATGATCAATTCATGAGATGTCAAAAGTAAATTGCAGCACATCCGAGCTTTCTAAATGAACTTAAAAGGTTATCTCATTTTATGAAGAGCATAAAGTAAAAGAGGGAGGGAACATATGAATTGCATGATTTCAGGCAAGGGAAGTGAAAACAACCTTAATGATTTGCCCTGGTTCACCCTCTTCTCTGCTCTTCATATGCTTTGTCTTCAAATTTATTTCTTTCACAACTACAGTACTGTTATGCTTCAAGACCTTAGTAATCTCTCCAATTTTACCCTTTTCGTGTCCAGATATTACTTTTACTGTATCTCCAACTTTAACATGCATTTTTTGCAAGACTGGAAGGCTGTTCGGCTTACATTCCTTTCGCTCCCATCGTTTAAGCTGCCAGAGGAGGAACATGAAATATTACAAAAAAAAAATTAGGACAAAATTCTAGATAATATTGGAATATTTTAAGTGCTTTGAACAAATAAAAAACAGAAAATGACTGCAGAAGTACATTCTCTGATCTCAACTCACTAATAATGTTTGTTCCACCTAACTATTACTTAATTTTTTTCATCCTTTTTGTTTTTCAATTGAAGAGAATCTAACACTAACCTTCATTACAATAAGGCATGGCTTCTCTGCCGACTTGGCCTGCAAGTAAGAACATCAAGTGATGTCAAGTTAGTGTTCCAACTTCTAAACATGAAGTGCTACATCTGAATGCAACTATAGTTACAATCATGATGATACAGATGTTTTTGGTGCTAATTTTGAAGGCCACAATAAATTAGGAAGATACGGTAATCAATTATTTGTTTTCTTCTCAATAACAATTACCAAGTCCTTTCATTAGTTTGGCAATAAACTCTATCAAGCTCTTCTGTATTACCCAACATTAAATAAGTAAGAATTATATGATAACAACATTTGCGCAACAAAATAATCAGCAACAGATATTAAAATAATCCAAAATCGCTGACTAACCAAACTGGTATTGGATGTTTTGCAGTGCTAATGTATCAACAAAATATAAATCTATCATAAGCTTTCATCTCTCAGAAATGATATAAGAAACCGCTGAAAACAGAAGAAATAATGAAGTTGCAGCATGAAACCATGAACTAGTAATATTCCTTATTGAAGCATTTATTTCCTGAAAATCCAAAATTTACGGGAGCTACACAATGGATAGAACGAAGAAATTAAAATTTTAAACAAGCATTTACTTACAATTGCAACATTTAAACTTTAAACTGCATTGATATCTAAATTTATCCTTAAGAAATTTAAAAAAAAAAAACACAATCCTTTCTCAGTAATACCAGTTCATCTATTTGTTCTCTGTCAACACAAAGCATTAAACTTAAATAAAAATGGACACCTTAAATAAGAATTGTTTATTAAACAAGAATAGCTTCACCAATTTGCAGATACCCGAGTATGAGAGCATTCAATCAATCTAATCAAATCATTGTGTGGTCGCTACATCACAATTTGTGAGATACACAACTTAAAATTATCACCAATTTTACCGAGAGAAATTGGGGCAAAACAGAGCTGTTCCATAATGTGAAAGCCCCATGAAGATATAAACAGTAAAGAACCACCTCAGTTAATGAGATTGAACTTGAAAAGAAATGAACAGATTTTGTTGGAATAACGGAATATAAAAGAATTGGGGAAATGGGGTCAGAGTACAATACCGGAAGAGGGCAGAGAGTGATGGGCGAGAGGCGTTGCCCCAAGAAGGAGTTGGAGGAAAGGGAGAGAGAGGTCATGGAGCTCTGAAGAGCAGCCATAGCTGCCATTTTTCACTGCTTCTCCGGCTTCTGCTACTGTGGCTTGAAAGCTCTTGATGATAATGGATAACACGCAGCGAGAAAATATTTTTCAACTTGGGAATGGAAAGAGCGAAAAAACGACGACGTATTTGCTATGGTGGATAGCGAGTAGTAAATGGGCTACTTGGCTAAGCCCAAATTCTGATCCGTTTAGGAGCATGTAAGCCCAATTATCTCTCTCTCTCTCTCTCTCTCTCTCTTTTTTGTGGCTTTCTGCTATGTTTCTCCTGGAAGTGTAGGCTTTGTTTTGTCCAGTTTGTTAGGTTTTGCCTTCCTCAGCTTCCAGTTTTGTAGCTTTTCCTCTTCTTTAATGAAGTTATTTAGACTTGACCAAAATAAATAAATAAATAAATATTTTTTTCTGACAAAAAACGAAATATAAATAATTTTTAAGACTCCTTTTGATACCTATAGAAATATAGAATTTTATTAGACTTAAAAAAAATTTTCTGATAAGCAACTTTTATTAGACTTAATTTTTTTTTTTTGAGAAATTATTAGATTTAAATTAGTTTAATAAACTTTTGAGTTTTAACTATTGGTGGCTTTGAAAATTTAAAAAAAAAAAAGGAAAAAAACTGAATCAATACAAATTCAACCTAAAGTAAACTAGAGATTAAAATTTTAATGAATTTGTTCAGAAAAAAAATCCCAACTTTCATGTACCTAAATTATCTATCACTACATCAACTTTGTGTTCTCTTAATTATTATTTTCTGTATTCGATCCTTAAAAGAATGAGAATGTAACGACATTCAGTTAGTATACAAAGAATTATTTATCAAGTCTGTTCTGATGAATAAAGTAAAAAATATATATATCTACCAAGCAATTAAACAAGAATAAATTGAAATAACATGCTTATGCCGTTTTTGGAACGTGTAGCTATGGACAATTGGGAATGAAAGGTTGCTTCTTTTTTCCCCCTATTTCCTTCACTTTCATTCATGAAGCGATAATATATACAATACAAATGTTGCAGTGTCATTACCGCAAAAACAGCAGCAAGAGGTAAAAGAAAAAAGAAACAAAAGAAGAACAATAGTAAAGAAAGACAAATAACAAAAAAAATATAAATTACACAAAATTACAGATAATGATGGGGGGCATCATTAAGAAGCAAGTCACTGGTGTGGAAATCAAAACTAAGGCAAAACAAAACCAAAAATAAGCTCAAAAGGGTAAAGTCTAAAACCAACATATTCTACACTTCACATGTGTCAGCTACACTATCTATTGACTCCTCTCTCCTGTGCATCCTTCTTTCTGGATGATCAACATCTATGGCTACTTCATCTGCTGTACCAGACAATGCCTTCCTGTGACGACTCTTGCTTTGTCTTGATTTAAGGATCCTTGTCAGCACTTGCACTATGTCTCTCATCGAAGGCCGTTTTCTTGGGGCACGGTTGATGCATTTGTGTGCAAGGCATGCCACTTCATTCAGCTCTTGTACATCAAACTTCCCATCTAGCCCAGAATCCACTATCTCCTCCCATCCCACTTTTCCCTCTGTGTTCATCGCTGCCTATACAATATACATTCATCCATCATCAATTAGCAAACTATCGGTAAGAAACTAACACAGTGTTGGATGAGAATAGAGCGTCATCCATTGGGAAGGTCGCCCGAGCAATGGAGACCTGACACTATCTGAAGACCAAAAAAACAATTATGGGTAAGAAGATAAAGGGAGGGAGATCTTACAAGCTCAACATATTCCATAAGACCTTGTTGGGGATTTCTGCCAGCTATGAGTTCAAAAAGCAGGACTCCATAACTGTAAACATCACTTTTCTTAGTGAATGTTCCTGAAGATATGTACTCAGGGTCAAGATATCCAAAGGTACCCCTAATAGCTACATGTTTATCCACCATCTCTTCTCTTGAAAGCCCAAAATCAGCAACCTAGGGGGAAAAAAGAGGTATAAATTAATAAGCCATAAGGAGTGAATTAATATGGAAGAAAACAAGTACTTGTTTAAAAGCACATACTCTGGCTCTCATGGATTGGTCCAATAGGATATTGGAAGATTTGATATCTCTATGGATTACTGGAGGAACTGCCTGAAGTGACAAATTAAGCATGAGAATAATGAGATCATAAACATACAAACACAGAGTCAGAGACATGGATTATAAACATACCCCATCATGAAGATATTCCAATCCTCTTGCTACATCAAGTGCTATATTAACCCTCAAATCCCAGCTTATTGCCCCATTCTCTTCACCTGAATATTAGTACCACATAATTATTATTGCATATACAACAACTGAAAGGTTCTGATGTGTTGAAATGCATTAATTTTGCATATTGACCCGCAACCCGGTTAACGTGTAGTGTGCAAAACTAACGCATTTCAGCACTTTATGAAATGTGCACTACAGAGAATCAATTATCGATTGAAAGGCATAAATTCATAAAACATGGCAAGGTAGGTGGCAAACTTACTGTACAAGTGAGAAGCCAAGTTGCCTTTACTCATGTACACATATACAAGCATGTGCTGCCCCTTCTCTGCGCAATATCCTACCAAATTAACCAGGTTTCTATGGTGTAACCTTCCCAACAACATAACCTGAGAAGAATAATTAAGATACAAAGGTCAAAACCGAAACCAGTAAAGTTGCTGCTATGTGACCAAACCCTCCCCAAAACCCTAAACTATACGTGGTGAAAGTCTCGTGCACTGGACTACCTGATTAGTCTAACTTTGAACATAAATTTCATAAAGTTACCTCTGTAACGAATTCTCTCTCCCCTTGCTTGGAATTAGTTGCAAGAACTTTAACAGCAACAGTCTCACCAGTGCACATTTGAGCTTTATAAACAGGACCAAAAGCACCTTGTCCTATGAGTGTGGTAAAATTGGAAGTTGCCTTCTGCAAATCCCTGACAATAACAAGAAAGACAAGCTTTGTTTTTCTTTTTCTATGAACACAAACACAAACAAGAAAGAAGAAGCAAAAGATGTATACTTGTAAGAATACTCAGGTATTCCAGAAGCCGAAACCATACTAGTTTTCTTAAAGCCATCAAGCCAAAAGGACATGGCAGTGCGTCCTCCTCCTCCTCCTCCTGCAGACTTAACGGGAGAGTCAGGACCTATGGTTGAGTCAGAGAGAATGGTGCAACAATCCGCACCGTTTTCACGTATGGGTATGGTGGCTGCTCTCCTTGAACTGCTATTTCCAATCTGAGAGCGTTTCCTATGGTATCTCACACAAAACAGTGCAGAAATAGCCAAAACCACACCAATAACCACACCTATTGAAATCCCAATGATCAATCCTGTTGATTCTCCTTTCATCTCCTCTTTTGTGTTTTCCTTTTGCTAATAATATTAATTCCTATCTAATCCATTCATTCACACACCTGCACGCCAAAAACCCATATCATATCAAATTCAATTCTCAAAAACGTACCGTATCAATGGTCCTATCCAAAACATTGAATAGTAAGCGGTCAACTGGAGACTATTCCTTCGTAATTTAGAGGCCATTCATTTGAGACTAATTCAATATAAGCAACCTTGTTTGTCTACTCATTATTCAAAAGTCAATCCACTAAATTAGAAATATTACAAGAGAAACAAACAAAGAAGGTTTAGGCCTAGAAGCAGAAGAACAAGATCAGATTAATGAAAAATTTGGGTCAAACTCAAACCATTGATGAAACCAAAATGAGAGCAAAACAGGCATTTGACCAAACTCTTTTTTTCCCTCATTTTCTTTCATCCCTGATCCCACTCAGTTTTTTTTTTTTTTCTCAGCAACCAAACAAATACTGAGTGGGATCAGGGATGAAAGACAATACACAGTACATATCTTTCAGAAACAGATCGAAAAAGAATTGAAAAACAAAAAACGGTTGACCGGTAAGAAAACATGTTCAGAAAAGAAACAAACTTGGAACACAAACAAGATATTTTGGAACCAGAAATTACCAGTAAATTCGATAAAAAAACAAAAGATGAAGCAGTTAAAGCGTTCTGACTTATGAGGGCTTAGCCACAGAGAATTGAAACAGAAAAGTTTTGGATGAGATTCCAAGAAAAGAATCTGAAGGGAAGAAGGAAGGAAGGAAGGAAGGACAGAGGCATGAACTGCAGTATCAATTAACATGGACTCTAATGTAAGAATCAATAAATTATTTTTTTGGCCAAATACTATTTTGGTCCTCTATGTTTTACTCAAGTTTTAAATTAGTCCTTTATCTTTCAAAAGTTATATATTGGTCCTTTATGTTTCTCAAAAGTTATATATTTGTCCTTTAGGTTTCATTAAAGCTCTATATTGGTCTTTTATGTTTCATTAAAATTTTATATTGGTCCTTTATGTTTCAAGTTTTATATTAGTCATTTATGTTTCATTAGAGTTTCATATTGATCCTCTTAGCATGATTTTATTTTTGACTTAAACGACGTCGTTTTGGTGTTTTTAGCGTGTCTAAAGTCACGTCAACTATTTAATATACGTATGAGAGATTATGTGTTCACATCGACACGCCACGTCAGCAGGTAACTTAAGAAATTGACGGATTTGGATGAAATGACCAATTTAGAACTTCTGAAAAATATAAAAAACTAATTTAAAACTTTGGAAACATAAAGGACTAATTTAAAATTTGAGTGAAACATAGAGGACTAAAATGAACCTTTCACCTTATTTTTTTTTTTTTAAAAAAAAAAACAATTCTTATTACAATTGAATACGAAAACAAGAAGTCGCCGCTAAAAAAAACAAGAAGAATTTTGATAATAAATGGCGCCTTTTATTTTAGAATTCCCAAAGTGTCCTTTCACTTTTGTTACATCTGGCAATTATTCCCACCGAAATATTTGGGGGATTTGGGAATTCTGTCGTGGTTGGGATATTATAATGCGGGCGGGCCCAAAGTAAGCTGGACACGTGGGTCCTCTAGTGGTCGTACATTCAACTTGATGACTAATTTGAAGGACCACTTGAAAAGGTGATTGCATTTGCTTTATTTCTGCTCAAGACCAATAAATTAATTGCTCCACCCTGTATAAAAATGGTCCTATTTTGCTATGTACATGGAAGATGGATCAATGTTTATATGTAATATATATCCTTCTTGAGAAGCAAACTTGTTTGGTTGCAATGGCAACATAGTCTAAAGCTTTGATTTTGATTTTTCTCCCTCCTTATTTATTTAGACATCAACTTCTTTCTTTGTCCCATGTGACAATAATTATTATTTTAAATTATTCCATTGTACCATTCTTTTTAATTTTGAATATATATATATATATATTGTCTAAATTAAGATATCCATTGTCAGTAACAGCGATTAATCCCCTTGTCGGGATCCTCCACTTAAGGGTAAACGATTAATTACATAATATTTTATATGTTTAAGATAGAATTCTAATTCCAACCACTTAATTAAGGGACTAAATGAAAAACCATTAACAAAAAAAATATATGAATTTCATGTATTTCTTGAGTGAAATTTAGAAATTAGAAAATATTTTTTTGGGTAAAAAAGAGGGAAATTATAAGACATAGGAAGAGATGAATAGTTAATTTGAGCAGTTAATTTTTTTTGGTGAAAGAATTTGAGCAGTTAATGGGTAGGAAAGAATGAGAAAGGGAGTTATGAAGTGTGAACCTAACACACCTAAATGACCTAAATGTGAAATGAAAGAAAGGGAAGTGATGAATCCAAGCAAGAATTGAATTTTGGGATTAAAACCAAGTGAAGCCCACAGCTGATCTTCATGAAAGTGACCTTGGTTTAATTAGTCTTAATCTCTGATTGTGATTATTTAAGATTAAAGTCCATGACATAATGAAAAATAAATATAGGTTTTGCAAAGTAATTAATTATGTTATCTTTAGAAGTCTATAGTAGCTTATATAATCTTTTATGTGTTAGTCTAACACTTTGACTTTGTTCAATAATTTCTCTATCATTTTCTAAGCAATAGTAACGTAAGTGTCTGAACTGTTTTCTGTCTATGTACCGTTATAGCGAAGGTTGTTTTTGCATTGGATTTGTTATAGTAATTATAATATCTCTTTGAATTTTGCTAGCTTGTCACTGTAATGGTTCCCTCCAAATCCAAACCATTCTTTAGAATATTATGAGCCCGGTTTGGTATTTCTCGGGAATGTGAGCTTGAGGTGAGGTTGAACACGTTTAATTTGGTAAGGCTCACCAACTGAGAAGGTGAGTTGGACTTTCCTTGTAGAGAGAGAAAGAAGGTGAGGTTGAACACGTTTAGTAAGGCTCACCAACTAGAAAGATGAGCTGAACCTTCCCTGTGGAGAGGAAAGCTTCCTTTCCTCGTAATAGAGAGGGAAGTGGAGTGAATGTGAGGTGAGTTAAAATTTAAAGACCAAAATATCCTTAAAAATTTTATGATTTTTAAAAAAGTACGGGCAAAAAAGGTTTTTCTCATACTTTTATCTTTTATTTCTCTATCTTCTTCCCATCATACCAAACAATATTACTTTTACATTCTACTTTCATTTCTCGACATACCAAACATATTTTTATCAGTAACTTCTACTTTCACTCCTAATATCAAATGTATGTTTCTTATAATTTTCACTATTTCTTCCATAGCGAAAAGTCGATTTTCTCGAGAAGGCAAATAGTCATTTAATTAGAAAATCCAAAGTTATAACTTTCCTTTAGCCAAACCCTTTTGTGTCTCTCTCTCTCTCCCCCACTCTCTTTTTTAATCTTATTATAGTGTTGGAGTTATATTTGCATACAAATAAAATATTCGCAGTCCATTGGTTTATCTTCTGATAATTTTGTCCATAATAATTATATGGATTTATCAATATTTTTTTATTAGTTAAAAAAATATTTTCTTAAACTTAAAGAAAAATCAACAAAAATAATTTTATAAATTTTTTTATTGATTGAAATTAATCTTTAAACAGATTATTAGTCCTCGGAAGAGACCACCATATATAATTCTTCAATTAAATTATCATTCATAAAAATAAAGATAATATGAGGACGAGTATATCAAGGTTCTTTTTTGTAAAAAGAAAGTGTTGGATCGATGATGATGAAGCATTTTAGGAAGTTGGGAAATGATCAATTAGAAAAGAATCATCTTTTTAGAATGAGGTGAGTGGACAAAAAGAAGGGTTAATACAATGTTTGGTGGTGATTAGCTTCGAAATGAAGAACATTGGATCAACCAGAGACATACTTGCCTTTAAATTTTTTTTTGGACGAATACTTGCCTTTAATTTTCACTTTACCTAATCCCAGAGGAATCAATAAAACGAAGGATAAAGATAATTATTGCTAAAACGGTGAAGTGAATTGATACCAAAATTAATCAAAACCGCTTTTTATTATAATTCTGGAAACGGCATCGTTTGTCCCAACTAATTAAACACATGCATAGTTCAATAAGCAAAGTACTATACAAGATTACATTTCAAAATTACAGCCTCTTCTTGCGCTCACACACTGTTTTTTCTTGAGCTCACTTGTACACTTAAAAAAATAAAATAAAATGTAATTACACCCCTAAGTTTTGGGTTAGGAGCATATATACGTCTTGAGTTTTAAAACGTTGCATATAGACTCCCTGAGTTTTTACTTTGGGGCAGAGACACATTTTCTGTTAGGGTTCTGTGAAAACTAATTATTAAGTGTCACGTCAGCAAATATGTATGAGGGGTCTCTCTATCCCAAAGTGAAAACTCGGGTGTATGTGTCCCTAAAGTGAAAACTTAGGGGGTTTGAAAGTACTAAATTTTCCTCACACATGTTTGTTGACGTGACACTTTAACGCCTAATTTTCACGGAACCCTAAGAGAATGGGTGTCTCTGCCCTAAAGTAAAAACTCATGAGGTCTATGTGCATGCGCAACGTTTTAAAACTCAGGAGTGTATATACCCTGACTCAAAACTCATGAGGTCTATGTGCATTTTGGTGTAAAAAAAATTACTTTATAAGGGTAATTTTTGTTAATTAGTAACTACAAATTTAGGTGAAAGATAATAACGTCACAAGTTCAAAGTCAATATGTCCCAAATCGGACCCATATAACAGTTATAGTTTTGCATGTATACATATATATAGTACATATATGTACATGTAACTTATTTTTTAATTTTTAGAAATATAATATAAAATAATTATTATTATATTTTAAATAATAATAAATTAAATATTTCTTACTTTTTTCATTCTTAGTTAATATAAAATAAATATTTTGTGGCACAAGAAAAGTGTGCCACCAAAAAATGCAAGATTTATATTAATATATATTTTTTAAATATAAAATAACTCTTTTGTGACACAAAAGAAGTGTTATACCAAAAAAATCAAGAGCCATATTAATATAGATTAGTTTAATTGATTTTGTATGGTTGTTTTTTATTTCTTCCTAAGTGTGTGTATATATAATATTTATTTAAATTTCTTCATTATATATACCTTTGTATTTTTCAATAAGAACATATATATATATATAGACCTTCTTATTTAATACTTAATAATGATTTATATGGCATGTTAACGATGTAGTGTATAACTTGAATGTAATGATTCTAAATTCCAAGCCATTATTATTAATGCATTGCATGAGTTTGAAGGAAACCTCAACGCCTATAGACTTGCACAATATAATAAAAGGAGAAAAAAATAAAGCTGTTTCAAAAACTATTTATTTACGTTTATTTCTTTTTTCAATTTAAGTGAGACCTAAAAGTAATTTCACTCAACTAATTTACATATTTATTTTTCCTTTGCGTCTAACTCAGCTATAACATAGTGGAGACTGGAGAGGAAGCAAATTTCTATTGTTTGGATAATACCTGTTTTTGGAGAGAAATTCTCTAAAGGCCCATAGCCCAAATATCCTTGGTGGGCTTCTACGTTGGTACATGTTTAATTCTAAGTACTACAACTAGGCCCAAATTAAATCGAGCTGTCTACCCTTAGTCCCTTACACGTGAAGGAGTATCAATATCAGGCAAAGTGGGACCCATTTTTCTTTATTCACTTCACCACATTTCTCATTTTAGATGATTCATTTCTACGTTGCAGATAGTTCTCTAAAAATTGTTTCTAAATTATTAAGTGATGGGTGAGTCTTAAAATTGTAAACTACGGAACTCAATTGAAAAATTGAAATTACATAGACTAAATGAAAATTGGTGTCATCTATAGGAACTAAAGATGAATTTAAATAATTTATCCTCGGCCTTTTTGGTTTTGCATTTTTGCCTTATTTAACTTTTTTTTTTGGGGCCAATTTTTGCCTTATTTAACTAATATGTAATAGACTTATAGAGACATAAATACATATCCTTTTAAGTTCAAAATTTTTAATTTTAAAGAGGAGTCTAAAATATATTGCGCCTAAACTTATTTAAGCAATTAAAAAATTGTAATTAGTTTATATAAAATAACATATATTTGTTTTATTTATTTATTTTTGCCTGAGACATATATTTGTTTAATAGTGTCTTTTGACTCTGTTTTTATTTCTTTATAATAATTTAGAAACATTAAAAAAATCAAAATTATAAACAAATCAAGTCAAGTTTTTTTTTAAGAAAAAAAGTGCCTCCATAATGTATAGTTTTGACATAATTTTTTAGGTGTTGATATATATATATATATATATATATATATATATATATATATATATAATAATGCATATGAATTTTCAGTGTTATTAATTTTGATTTTTATTTAATTCCTAATTTCATATTTTCATTGACACGGACTTTAGACAGTTTCAGAACAGGTGGCTACATTTCATTCCATGATTTTGATTTTTGACTGGGATCCAAGGGCATCTAAATGTGCAAGTGGAGGTAGATTCGCCCAATATATATAGTATATAACTATATATATACATTGCATGGACATTCTTAAATCTAAGATAAAAACATGTTTATCGTAGAATTCTATAAAAATCATTCTTATGCATATCTACTTTACTGTGATTACTTCAAGTTATAACTTCAATTACAATTTGATTTTTTTCTATATTATAAGGTGATGCAAAAGAAATATTAGGGTACGCTTGGTATAAATGCACGAATGTAAAGCATTGTAAAGAAAGTACTGTAGAGTAAAGTACTGTAGAATAAAAGAAAGTACTGTAGAGAAAAGTGAGGAGAGAGATAGAGAGAAAAAGTATGATAAAAAGTGTGTTTGGCTTATATAAAATATGCTATAAAGTTTTTTTGAGAATCGTAAAACACCACGATTTTACTGTTTGAATTTTACACCAAACATACTCTTAGTGTTTATTAGCATAGTTATTCTAAAATATATGTGTAATAAAAATATGAGATAAATTGAAGTTAATATCATAATTTCTAGTAATATTGCAAATAGCACTGTAAATAGAGACAATAGCGTTAGATGATAAAATGTTAAATTTTTTATTTTATATTTATTTAAATCAAAAAGTAATTGTAATTTGACAAGTTTTTGTAAAATAAAATTGACTTACAATATTAACTTCAATGCATATTAATATTAGTCCCTCCCCCTCAACTCCCTCCTTAATACCAAATATGCCTTCACAGAACAAACTCTTTATTTATAAATACAAACTCCTATCCACTAATTAATTTGATGCATTTACAATTTAATATTAATTTTTTTATAAAAAGTTAATTAACGAGAATTTTTCTCAGAAATTATAAAATTTAGAGAATTTAATCCATTTTTGCAGTTAAAAGTATTATCTACATCTAGTCATGATTTATAACTTAAGAGGTTACTTACATTTTATTTTATCTTTTGTTTTTCTTTAATTGAGTTTGAATTGATTTTTTAAATTGTTGAGGAAAACTAACAATTGAAAAGAGACCAATAAGAAGAAACAATTTATGAAAAAAAAATAATATATGAATAAAATAAATTTATCAATAAAATTGAATCATTAATGAAGTAAGTTGTATTTATTGTATTCTAATTCTATGACTTTTTTGATATTTATTGTGTTCTAACTCTATGACTGTGTCAACATTATAGTGCTTTCCCTGTGTTTGACTGAATCTAAAAAGTCCACAACCATCTCTTATGGTGGGCCCAATTGATTTATTTGGTCCAATCAGGACCGTTCATGAAATCAATTGTGGGACCACTTTCAATACGTGGCATGCATAGAAGTGCCATATTCATTAATCCACGTGTACAGATATAAAATGGAAAGGCAAGAAATGGGAACGCAATCTGGTCGCTCTCGCCCGCCGTTCACACCCCCAATTCCCATGTGATTATT
This sequence comes from Senna tora, assembly GCA_014851425.1. NCBI lineage: Eukaryota > Viridiplantae > Streptophyta > Magnoliopsida > Fabales > Fabaceae > Senna > Senna tora. Next base: position 2,862,181 of record CM026266.1, on the reverse strand, counting down.
AATTTCGGATGTCGACCACGCTGGCTCCCTTTCATATATATTCAAAAATCAAAACAATTTAAACATCTAATAACTGTATCAATTTTATTTAAGAATAATATTTAGACAGCTTCAATTTATTTTTTTGGTCCAAATCAAAATATACACCATTAGAATATAGAACAACTTATCTGAAGATTATAGAATTCTTAATAAGAAAAAAATTTAGGTAATGTTTCTTATATTTTTGTCATAAGATTCATGTTTTCAATCATAATCTTCATTTACACACACTATCCTCGTCATGTAAAAAGTAATCTTTTACATTTTTTTTTACTGTGATTAGTCATACAAACACTTTTTACTAACTGTCTTGTTTATACTGAAAAACCTTATAACAAAGATATAAAAAACCTTATTTGAGGATAATTAGTTAAGGATAAATAAGTCATTTCAACTCAACCACTTCCTTCATGTTTGAACTTTGACAGCTTCAATTTATAATGGCATAGATGAATATTAATTATTAAGTTGTAAGAAAATATGTGACCACGTTAATTAGATTATTCTTTATTTCTTTAATCATCTTTTGTCCGAGTTCACATATGTGATGTGTTTATTATGTACCATTATTATTTGACCCATTTTTGTAAACTTAAAATATATCCGTTTAGTAAATATATTATTCTTCTGATTTTGATACAAACTTGAGTTGTTTATATTTAATTATAATTAATATAATATAATATAAATTGAAAAAATCTTAAACTCTTTTTTTTCCTAAACTAATTGGAATTGCATTAATCAAAATAAAATCCACAGGAAACAACATATATATCAGTCATTAGGGATACATTCAATTAATTGGTATGATTTGACAAATGTTTTGCTTCAAACTTACTTAACACATCGCAAAACAAAACAGAGACGAAAGAAAGCCGACTCAACAGTGAGAGGTTATATATCCAACCAAAAAAATCACGTGGAGCAATAATTTGTCTATATAATCTGTGGCCTAAGTTCATTAACATGTATTTTTATCTGGAAATAATTAAAGCACGTGAATTGAGTGACGTTGTAATAAGTAATTAATTATAGAGATAGGAGAAGAAGAACAATAATAGTGAATTTGTTAAGGATTCAATTTTTAAGGAATAAGTTTGACGTAAACATAAAGAACGAGAGAAACAAAACTTGAGATTTTGTTTGACTAAATTTTTTAGGATAAGGATAGAATACGACCACACTTAATGTTTGTTGACCATATATAAATATTGATCACAAATCGAATATTAATTGTCTCTTTCACAAGATATGTTCAATTCTATAAACAATTAAGATGGAACATGAAAGAGATAAAAAGGAATACTAAGAGGTGGATAAACAATTATTATTTTACTTCAATTTTTAATTTAGAAAAAAATTGTTAAAATATATTATTTTAGGCTAATGGTAAGAAAGGCAACAAAAAAAAAAAAAAGACAGATGATCCACTTGATCTCTATTATTCTCCTGTTCATTTCATTTCTAAATCATTTTGTTTTCTTCTTTGTTAAGTAAAATATATACCAAAAGATTATTATTCATCGATCAGATAAGCTTAAAATGTGCTTAATCCATCTTTCCAAATTAAATTCTCAATCAAATTGCAAAATAGAATAGACAACGTAACAGTGATAATATATCTGCATATTTCCTTAATTTGTAGCTGCATTTATATAGGAAAGGTGAATGGAATTTCAGTAGAATAAATAAAAAAGTATAGCTAGTTTAATAATTATCCACACCATTTATCAAAAAATAAATAAATAATTATCCAAACCAGCCAATTCAACAAATAGTAGCTATACCCCACAAAATATTTAAGGATGCGAGCCTTTGGGATTTATAGTACTAGAAAGCACTAGAGTGTGAAGCCACTGATTTGGACATGCATGATAATATATATACATTCATTTAATTTAAACCTCACCTTTATGATCTCTTTGCTTTTTGCATGTGAGTATGAACATATGCAAATTCTTCGATAGTTCTGCCTCGAATATTTGATACTTTTTTTTTCAAAAAATATATAATTTTCTTTTTCCCTCGATTTCTTTCTTTTTATTGGTGGGGTTGAAAATTGAAATGAGATATATCATTGATGCTTTCAAAATCTTTGCTTTTTCTATGCCTTCTCGATTTGACAATGATGCCAAAAGTGCATCGTACCGATCATGACGCTAACTCATCTCTTCTATTGTTAGAGCTTAGAAAGCTCTGCCTAGAATGATTGGATAAGTTATATATTGGGGCGGCATCTCATATATATATATGTGGCATGCCTATCATGTTTTTTTTTCCTTTTTCTTTTTTAAATTATTTTCTAATTGTAGGATTGCGTTAATATGTATGTTGAGAATACTTATGTGTATAGCCAATTCGAATGACATTGACACAAATAGTTACAGAATTTGGAGAACATTTCTCATTTTAGAGGTTGCTAGGTTAGACTTCAAATTCTTTAATCTGAAGTCATTTAAAATTTGGAGGCAAAATATTATTTAGTCTTTGAATTGTTGGTTAAATTATTATTTAGTCCCGAATTTATCAAAAATATTATTTAGTCTCCGAAATTTGTAACTATGTCAATTATTTAATCCCCAAATTTGACAAAAATACTATTTTGTCTCCGAATTTGTAACTATGTCAACTATTTAGTTCCTAAACTTGGCAAAAATACTATTTAATCTCCGAATTTGCAACTCTGTCAACTATTTAGTCTTTTGACTGTTACCCGTTAGAGTTGACAGAGTTGCAAATTCAGGGATTGAACAGTATTTTTGTCAAGTTTGGGGACTAAATGGTTGACATAGTTACAAATTCGGGGACTAAATAGTTGACATAGTTATAAATTTCGGGGACTAGATGATATTTTTGATAAATTTAGGGACTAAATAATAGTTTGACCAACAATTCAGGGACTAAATAGTATTTTGCCTCTAAAATCTAAGCAATTCTCCAAGAGAGATTCACTTAGTAGCCATTAATTAGCATCTAAAAATGAATTTATTGTTATACAATATTAAAAAGTAAAGAGAAAGAAAGACACGAGAATATGGGCATGTTCTTTTGCAAGAAATGCTCATGGAAATGGAAATGGTAGAGCTTGGTGGGCCCCATTTACTTTTTCACTTTTTCATTTCCATCAACTTTAAAAAAAAAAAAATACAAATATCTATTATACCACTCTGATTTGACACAATTATAACCTTATTTTCTTTTTATTATTTTAATATAAAAGATAAAATGGTCATTTTAATACATTTCCTTTCCATTTCTATTACCAAACTTTTACTACTAAATACATCAAATACATTCCGTTTCAATTTTCATTTTTATTTTTGTCTAATGAGCATGCCCTATGTCTCATATGTCAATCCTACTTGATATATTAATATTATATAAAAAATGTCATATCATTATTTTTTTGTTAATAATATTTATTTTTTTGCCTGGTTCGTTAATAAATTTGGCCGATGTTAGAAATTAATTAAAATAAATTTAAAACTTTTAGAATGAAATCAATTACAATTTAAAAATTTTTAAACAAATAAAATGACCATAAAAAATTTTAAGGACAAAATTAAAAATTAATATAAAATTTTGAAAATATAAAATGGCCTGTTGGCAAAGCAAAAAGATAGCTCTCCAAACCTTTTGAGTATCATGAAAATTTGAGAGATGTCTCCAAACTTCCTTTTAAGTAATAAAAACATTGTGAACGAACTAAGAACATTTTTAAAAGAGTGATCATAATTTTAAAAAAAGTCAACTAAGGATAATGTTTTCTATAAATTTTTTGGATAAATTAAAGTTGTGTTTACATCATGAATGCAATTTAATTTTTGTAAAAAAAAACAAAAACAAAATTACCTCTCTTCCCCGTAGTAGATGTTCAGTGGTACGGTAGTACTGAACTTCAGTACATTCCTCAAATCAATTGGTTCTTAAACCATTCAAGGTGGGTCCTTATTAATGTAAATTTATATTAATATTAACAAATGACTTTAAATGATTAGAAGAATGTACTGAACTTCAATAGTACGATACCATTAAACTTTTATCCCTCTTTCCGTAATGCAAAGATTCTTGCTAGGAATATTATATGGTGTGAGCGACCATTAATATATCTTGTTTAACTAGTGGATCTCAGTTTAATAATCAATTAAATATAAATTAGAAAGAATCAAATTAAAGAAAGAAGCCAGATGCATTCATCGTCAGTACGTCTACATTCAAATGAGCATATGATTAGTATTAACAATTTAAAGTATTTTTTTAATATTTTATTTATAAAATAATTATACTATAGCTATTCTTTTCTTAGTTTTTTTAGGTACTAACTTAACCGTCCAAATTTAAAAGAGAAATGAAATGAAAATAAAAATAAATATGATTAATGGAAGTTTTTCTTTGGAAATGATTTCGTAAACTCAAATCGGCCGTTTAATTTTATATCAACCTACCATGCACATATGGTAATTACAATTAAGTAATTAAAATTAAAAATAAAATTAAAAAAAAATTAATATAATTATTTTTGAAGAAATTTTTTATAATGATTAATTATGTCTGTATTCACATTTTTTTATCTACTAAATTTTAACGCAATAATGTATAATTTAAGGAATTCAAAAGTTAAATCCATTAATATATAATATCACTTTCTTTTGATAATTTTGGGCAAAAAAAGTCAAATAAAGACGGAGAAAAGAAAAGTTGATAGAACTAATATTTTCCAAAATTAAATTACTCTTTTATTATCAACGTTTATATAAAATTTAATATTTTAAAAAGTTATTTTAAATTTTTAACATTTTTTTTTGGGTTAAAGTTAGTCCTCTAGCATAATATTTATCTGATTTTGTCAATAAATATTGACGTTGAAGATTTATGTAGCACACCTTCTCTCCTACGTGTCATATTTAATTGGCATAGCATCCTCTCTTACTCAAACTCAGCAAAACGATGCCGTTTTGATTCATTTAAATGTTCTATTTTGAATCAAAACGGTGTGATTTTGCTGAGTTGAAGTGAGAGAGGATGCCATGTCATTTAAATATGACACGTAAGAGAGAGAGCGTACCACATAAACCTTTCACGTCAGCATTTAATGGCAAAACCAGACGGATGTTACACTAGAGGACCGATTTTGACCAAAATAAATAAATTGAGGATATAAAATAACTTTTTAAAACGTTGATGATTAATATTAAACTTCGTATAAACGTTGAGGACAAAAAATAATTTGGCCATTTCTCAAATTAGTGAGAGAAAAAAAAAGAGAAAGTGAATACTGTAATCTTTTATTAGTTTTTCATAGGTATTCATTCTGGAAGTAATCCTGTAATCTTTCTCACCCATCTGATTTGACACTAATTGATTTAGCATTAAATTTGGAGTCGCACATCATTGATAAAAGATTCATCCCTAAAGTTTTCTTCCACTCAATAAGTTAACAATACCAAAGAGGATGAATTTAGATTATTTTTGTCATTTCGAGAATATTAGAATAGTAACTTTCAATTTATTAACAATTTCAAAAATACCTCACATGTATTCACATTTAGACACCTTTGAATTCCTCACTAAAATGTTAAATGTGTTAAATGATTCTGACATTATAAAATTGTTGAATTAATTAAACGAATTCAGGACTAAGGTGGGCGAAAACAGTGGGCTGTGGCCTGCCCTAAATGATCGATGAGACTTGAGAGAGTACAAAAATTGTAAAAGATGCGGTTAACAAAATTAATATTATTAATTAATCCATAAATAATAAATAATGTAACATACTTTATAATTTATAATTTCTACACATAAGAATTTGGATTTCGACCCCCATTGGTTAAAAGCAAGTTTCTTTGGGTTTTTTTTTTTTAAAAAAAATGTTATGTTTGAAATTTTTTGGGTTTAAATTAAGTATTGATTTCTAGTATTACGATTAATTTTTTATGACTTATAAAGACTTTAAAAGATAAGATGATAAATTTAAAAATTTAAGGCTACTTTATATTTAAAATTAAAAACAGACTTCCTATAATTTTTTTTAAAATAACTCTCTATAGTTTTTTTATTTGAACTCTTGAGTGTGTTTTTGAGGAAGAAAAGATGGGACAAAAAGAGAGGGAGAAACATTCTTTTTCTTCTTTTCTTCTTATTAAATAAGTTTAACTTTTTGCAATGTGATAAAAATTATGTTTTTATCTTTATTTTTTTACTCATTTTTATTTTATTATTACTTTTAATGTAATGACAAAATGGTAATTTTACCCACTTTTATTTCATTCTCATCACACTGATATAACATTTTCATTGTCTGTTTTTTTCATTATCATTCTCATTTATATTCTCATTTCTATTACCTCAGTTTTTCTTCCTTAAAAAAAACCTTTATACTTAATTAACAGTGGATGAATATTTTTTAATCAATGACAACCCTCAAGCTTAAGCCTAAAAAAGAATGAAAGTATTTGGAGATGAGAGAAAGAGAAAGGCTTCTCTATGAAGAGTTGAAGCATAAAATTTTGAAACTTATATATATATATATATATATATATATATATATATATATATATATATATATTTCTCTTAATCTTACTTTAATAAAAAAAATTAAAATAAGAGAAAAAGAAATAAAAAGAGAGGGTGAGAGAAGAGTGGAGTTTGTAACCTTGGTGGGAAGGAATTTGTGTGAAGTGGGGAGCGTGTAAGCTCTGGCGAGATGCCACGTTAGGCCAAAAGCAGTCAAAGAGAAGGACACGTGGCAATGAATAGGAAGGATTAGTGTCATGGGTGTGGTGCTACTTCCTTCCACTTGCCTCACGCGCTTTGCACATGAGGAAGGCGTCAGCGTCACCGGTGGTCTCACCAAATCCTCGCGTATGACTCACGTGACCATCATCCGTCAAACACGCATGCCCTCACACCATCCAGGCGCGTGCGTCTGCACTCCTTATTGCCTATTGGGCTATTAGCTGTCTCTTTTCAGCTCTCTTTTCAGTAGTTTCTAAATAAAAGGATTATTATTTTTATTCAGTTTTTATCAATTCTCACTCATTACATTATCTCTCAATCTAAAAAAAGATATTAATCGCTGAGATTTTGTTACTAAAACTCATAATTTGACTACAAGCAAAACATTTATTTATTATATTTTATTATTATAATATTAATATTTTAATCATTTTAATTATCTCGTAATTAACTGTTTTAAGGAACATTTATATATATATATATATATATATTATTGTTATTTAAAAAATTAATAAAATATTTTAAACTCCATTACATTAATGTTATACAAAAAGTGGTACGCGATGTCCACGCTCCAAAAAATGCGTGGAAGTAGTAGAAAAAGAGTGGAATTTTGTGTTATGACAGTCTCAAACCGAAGGTCTAAAATCTAAACGTGTATCTCCGTTAAAAAAAACCGCGCAATGCTTTAACGACGATGACCCTTGAAGCGCCGTAACGGTTATTGTCCTTACCCAGATTTCCGTCAAACTCCTGGCTATATATACCATTTCTATCCCACCTTATGTGTAAATTGAATTCAAGCTGATCTGCTGCTACGAACCCCCGTGTTTCACAACACCCATCTCAATTTCGGCCGAGCCCATCATACCAAAAAGTCCTACTCTCTCTACAACCATTCCACCTTCCTACTTTCTGGGCGTTGAATATTAATCCTTTCCCAGGTAATTTCTTCTACTTTCTCACTCTTTTTCTCCACTTTCCCTGCTTCTTTCATACTACCCAGTAGTATAGTTAGACTTTAATAGCTTTTAATATAATATATACCTGCTTTTATCTATCTTCCCTTTCTGTACATTCTCGATAGTGGAATACAAGGAAGGTCGGTGTCTTTGTGGAATAAGTCTGGTTAGTTGTATGTTCTTTTCTTCTGTTGCATTGTAAGCTATAGTTGTTTTGATTCAGTTACACAGACATTCGTTTAGGGCTTAGAATTTCGAGCAAGATTTTCTGGGTTGCCAACGAATTTTCTGCTTTGGATAGGAAGAAAATAGTTTACATGCTCGTTCCACGAGTGGATAATCACTTGATTGGTGTTTTTCTTTTCCCCAAAATCGCTTCGGTTTCTTCTTACCATTTCAAATTTGTTATATGAGATTTGCCTTGCCTATGTTGTTTTCCTTTGTCCAAAATTGTATGCTAGTAATTGTTAAGCAAGAGTACGATAAGATTTTTTTTGTTCTTTGTTTATCAAATATATAGTAGACAGGGTTCTTAAAATATCTTCTTTGTGAATCAAATCCTCATATAATGCAATTTCCATCACACCCACACACAAAAGAAGAGAAAAACTTGCTCGTGTCTTGATATTTACCTTGCTCTGATCAAAATCGCAGGTTAATTATTAAGATATTCACAAATTGTTCCTCTGTTAATATCGCAGGCTCAACTCCAAAGCTATTATTGCCTTTCTGAGTTGCTAGTGGTTTGCTTGCCCTGTTGAGTCATATTTTCCCATAGAGAGGCTGATGCCATATTCCTAGCATGGACTCACAGCAACTGTTCAGTTTCGGTGTGACTAGTGCAGGGCTACCATACACATCATCTCATCCCACTATTCCATCAGTTCCTACCAGGCTGCTTGGATCATTCAAATATGACATAGGAAACTCTCCTAATTCACCCTTTTCCTCTCATTTTGATTCCGATTCTCTTTCGAATGTGAGCGATGGACAGGATCAGCACAGTTCTGGGGAGATCCTCTCTGGTCCCAGCGCTTCTTATAACAACAACTCTTCACTGGAAACCAACTATTACTTAAACAGATCAATCTCGCCCGTGAACCGTCTCCAAGACAGGCTGCATCATCTATATTCTGCTCGGACCACACTCGTACAGGATGCGAATTCTAGCCAGACAATCAGGCACGCTTTGCTGGAATTAGAGTCTGCTCTGATGGCCCCTGATGATGCTGATGAAGTTACCACATCAAACACTTGTTTGGGTGACAACAGCAAGCCAACAACATCTGACCAAAGATATAGGCCATGGAGCCATGAGCGCCAAGGGTCACAATATATTCAAAGTCAGTCAAGTGAAGTAGCACACATAGAGAAACGTCACAAACCAATGGAGGAAGTACCATGGCTACTACAAGACTTCCCACCTAGCAATTTAAAGCAATTGCTGATTGCTTGTGCCAAAGCCCTCTCTGAGAACAACCTCAAGGTTTTTGATCAGTTGATTGAAAAGGCTAGAAGTTCTGTGTCTATCACCGGGGAGCCGATCCAGCGGCTCGGTGCTTATATGGTAGAAGGGCTTGTTGCAAGGAAGGAAGCATCTGGGAATAGCATCTATCATGCCCTTAGATGCAGAGAGCCTGAAGGCAAAGACTTGTTGTCTTACATGCACATGTTGTATGAGATCTGCCCCTACTTGAAATTTGGATACATGGCTGCCAATGGAGCCATAGCTGAAGCTTGCAGAAATGAAGACCGTATTCACATCATAGACTTCCAGATTGCTCAGGGAACTCAATGGGTGACTCTCCTTCAAGCTCTTGCAGCAAGGCCTGGTGGGGCGCCCCATGTGCGAATCACAGGAATCGACGATCCGGTTTCAAAATATGCTCGTGGGGAAGGACTTGATGCTGTTGGGAGAAGACTGGCCATAATCTCACAGAAATTTGGGATCCCAGTTGAGTTTCATGGAGTTCCTGTTTTTGCTCCAGAAGTAACAAAGGACATGCTTGATGTGAGAGCAGGAGAGGCCTTGGCTGTGAACTTTCCCCTTCATCTTCATCACACAGCTGATGAGAGTGTGGATGTGAACAACCCAAGGGATGGACTTCTGAGAATGGTGAAGTCACTTTCTCCAAAAGTGACCACATTGGTGGAACAGGAATCCAACACCAACACAACACCTTTCTTCAACAGGTTCTTAGAAACCATGGATTACTACTTGGCCATGTTCGAGTCAATTGATGTCACAATGGCGAGAAATAGCAAGGAGAGGATTAACGTGGAGCAACATTGTCTGGCAAGGGACATTGTGAACGTCATTGCCTGTGAAGGGAAGGAAAGGATAGAGAGACACGAGCTGTTTGGGAAGTGGAAATCAAGGTTGACCATGGCTGGATTCCGACAATACCCTTTGAGCTCTTACGTTAATTCTGTGATTAGAAGCCTCCTAAGGTGCTATTCAGAGCATTATACATTGGTGGAGAAGGATGGGGCTATGTTGTTGGGGTGGAAACACAGAAATTTGATATCAGCTTCGGCCTGGCATTTGATGAACTGAGACAGAAAATAAGGTTGAATTGCTGTCTTATTATGTATCATCTTTTATCACTCTTTATTGTAGGTTAATGTTCCTTAAATTTGTTCATACAGAATCCCATATATGTACTAGTAGCGCGGTATAGTAATTCTTTATAATAATATGTTTAGCAATGTACACTGTTTTGGTCTACAGATGCTGTATTTCACCTATGAATTGAATATGGTGCTTCACATCCTGTATAAATCATGTGAATTCAGTTTCACAAACTTTTGAACTGACTGGGTTGCTAAATTCTTACGAGAGATTTTTTTTTTTTGTTTGGGAAATTGAGAAAAGATTAATCTTTAATATTTTATTATTCTTTCTTTCACTAATTCAAGATAAAGGAAGATTAATCTTTAATATTTAAAGGAGTTACAAACATTTCAAATTCTTCTTCTCTACCTTTCTCCTTCAATATCTTTCTTTTTTATTCTCCTCCTAATTTTAAAACATAACCCTACGTAGCATACACTAATTTGCATTCTTGTTCTTCTGGTATGAGTAAGGAGTTAACAAGTCTTCGGGTTGATTTTTTGGGCCAAACGTCTTCGCGTTGTTTAAATGTCAAATTTGTCATATTTCTCAAGTATTATACAAAATTCAAAGCACTGACAATATTATTTTTTTTTGGGTCAGACGGCAAAAGAAGGTGTGAACTACTTCCATGCCCATCCCTTTTCAAAGTTCATGCTCTTGGGCATCTGATTTAATTTCAAAGTGAAAGTAAGTCTTAGTATGCAAATTATTATTCTTTAATCTTTACGCCCATAAAAATAGCATACAAATTAGTATACTGTCTTTAACTTAATAATAAAATTTTGGAAACAATAATTTCTTATCAGTTATAATTATTTTTGGGCCAATTCGCTTCCAAAGAATAAAACCATATTACCACTTGGGTAGTTGGGCTTATATCTTATAATTAAGATCTCACTTATGTGGGCTTGAAATTTTGTATACAAAATAAGTTTGACAATTAGTTTTTGGCCAAAATTTCAGTTTGGTCCCTTATATTTCTCAGTTGTTTCATATTAATCCTCTGTCTTTCAAAAGTTTTAAATCAATCATCTATCTTTTTAATTTATTCCAAATTGACCCTTTTGTGAAACATCGTTAATTGATGGCATGACATGATGAAAACTCTTAAAAAAAGTATACTTTCACCCTTCCTTCAACCACAAAATTTTTGTTTATTTATTTTTTTTCATAAAAAACTTTTATTTCAATCTATACACACTTTTTTTCTCCATTTCCATCTCCATGTCAATTCAATCTCCTTCTCCGCTTATTCTTCTTCACTCTATTATTCCACAATCTAATCTCCTTTCGTTCTTAACCATGCCACTGTGTAAGCCCAACTTGTTGAATTATGTTGGAATTTGACGATTTTAGTCCAAGTTTGCATTGTAGTGTTTTTTTTTTGGTAAGATAAAGTATGAATTAATGTTAAGAAGTCATATTTAAAAATAAATAATTTATTTTGAGAGAATTACCAAACAAGTCTTGGAACTTCATAACTTTACATGTAAGTTGGTAATTGTTCTTTTAAGATTTTAAATGAAAAACATTTTTTTGGGGCCAAAACAATTTTTAATTTTTGCGAGCATAAGTTGAGAAGGTGGGAGGGGAGATGAGATCCATTGCTGTGCTGTTCACATAAAACGGCAGTGTTTTGTTTTGACTTTGAGTCTCCAATGTATGTTTTGAGAAAGATTTAAGGAGTAGGAATAATATTTATCTTTCATTTTAGTCCCAATAATAGAATAAAGTACATTTTTATATAGGTAAAAATGTGTTTTTTATCTCTAACGTTTGGTGTTACTGTCAATTCTGCCCCCAATATTTTTTGCTGTCAACTGTATTCTCAACATTTAATTTTTTATCAATGTTAGTCTTTTCACTAACGCTATTAAATAATTAATGATTTTTTTACTAATATGGCATCACACATGGCATAATACTTTTGTCTAATGCTTTTTTTGCCACATGTAAGGCCACATCAACAAAAATAATTAATTATTTAATGGCGTTAGTAAAAAGGATAACATTGGTAGAAAAATAAAACGTTGAGAGTACAAGTGACTGCCAAAAATGTTGGGGGCAGAATTGACAGTGTGGCGCCAAACTTTGAGGGCAAGAAACACCCTTTTACCTTTTTATATTTTTTTATCTGTCAATAAAACTCAATATCATTTTAATAAAAAGTTCAAAATAATTTACATGATCGAGGACTGTACAGAAAGATAAATATTATTTTTATTATGATAATATAATTTTATATTTCAGTTTGGGATAATATATATAGTTCTTATAAAATTATATTATCTTTTAGTTTAGTCCCATGTAATTATTTTATATTTTTTATTAAAATAATTTTGAGTTTTACTGAAAGATAAAACCTAAATATATTTTATTAGGACTAAAATGAAAGATAAATATTATTCTTGATGGCCAAATATAATTTTGTCCTTAAATCTTTCTCAACACACACATTGGAGACTGAAACTCAAAACAAAACGTTGCCGTTTTACGACAGTTTGACAGTGTGGTTTGGTGACAGCAGTGAATCTCATTAGGAACAGGTCATCATACATAATGTACAAATGAAACTAAAACCTTAACGTTGCTTTCCAATATGTCTCTTTCTATAAGGATAAAATTTGGATAAGATTGTTGGCTAAAAACACATAGGTTTTAAGTCATCTGAACATAGGTTTTTTAAATATTATACTCAATTTTCTTCAACTTTTTCAATTTTTTTAGAATTCTTCATGGAAGGGATAGGATTTTATTCATCATTATCCTGTTCATTTTTAATAGGATTCCATCCATTTGTTTTAGAAAAATAATAGCCCCTTAAAAAAATACTTTTTTTTGCCTCCATCTCTGAGTTTAATATTACGGAAATATTTATTTTTTAGTATTTTATTCATTATTTATCATTTTTTGATACTATTAAGAACTAAAGACCCATCTCCAATGAATTATAATTTAAATTTTTATTATATACCTATATTAATTTTTTTTTAAAAAAATTCTCATTACTTGTAGTAACCAAATATAGCTTGCAACTTAGCTTAGCTAGTTAGCTTCAACAATAAATGAGTTGGTTAAAAACTTCTTGCGCCTAGAGATGTATGTATTTCTTCCATAGCATTAAATTACAATAAATGACATGGTTAAAAAAAATCTTCCGCCTACAGATCATGTATTTCTTCCTTACCATTAAATTTTGACCAAACAAATGCATTTATAATTACATTTTCAACCCTACGTGCATGTTTACTAATTAGAAATTAATTCTATAAAAATTAAAAAGTAAGTGGGATTCACTAGATCCACTTATTTTTTTCACTTTTTCATTTTCATTAACTTTAAAAAAAAAATTACAAAATATTTATTATATCCTTTGATTTGACACAATTATAACCTTCTTTTCTTATTATTATTTTAATATAAGGGATAAAATAGTCGTTTTAATATATTCCCATTCCATTTTTATTACCAGACTTTTATTATTAAACACATCAAATGTATTCCATTTCTATTTCTATCTATTGAACATACATAGGATTATGTATACAATTTGAACATACGTGTATATATACATACATATATGTTGAAAATATAATTTGGAAACATTCCATCTTCAAAAGCTAGTTGTTAAAGAAGAAAAATCAAGTTCTTAATTTCATCCTTTTATATGTAGACTTAACTTATATCTCCAATACTCTCTTTCAAGTTCAATTGATCTTTGTTAGTTGTGACTTTTTTTTTTTATACAGAAGCAAAATACTATTCAGTTCTTAAATTGTTAGTCAAACTACTATTTAGTCCTCGAATTTGACAAAAATACTATTATTAAACACATCAAATGTATTCCATTTCTATTTCTATCTATTGAACGTGCCCTACATTTTCTTGAGGCTACGCAAATAATACAAGTATAATTGCACAAACTTGGACGCTGAGTTGTAACTTGTAATCACACAGAGAAGGAAATCAACTTGGAGACTTCATGGCTCATAATAGGAGTCCTCAATAGATTGAGAAAATGTTCACTGTAATAGCACATGTTTTCTTAATTAGTTGGTCTATAATTCATTTAAAGTGAGTTATTATTAATGTGAATTTTTATTAATTTTAAAAATAATATTATATAATTAGAGAGATGTAATAAAGTTCGATACTAATATATTGTACTAAAATGGATTGGTTTAGTTTCAACAATTTATCCAACTTTATCTAATTAGATAATGTAAAAATTCAAACTATCCAATTTAAGAGTTCTAACCGAACAAATTCAACGGTACAATTGGTCAATTGGTTTTTTATGTTAAAATATTTTAAAAATCATGTTTATTAATATAAAGCATATTTGTAGCCAAGTTCATTATAATCCAATCACAATATGTATTTTAGGACATGTAGTTTAAAATTTTGTATTTTAGTAATTAGTAAAATACAAACTTTTATTATGTTATATTAAATTAAAATATTTAAATTGATTGGATTGATTATTTGGTTTGGATGGCATCCATACACAATCATAAACTGAACCAATAAAATTTATTTCCGTAATTTTCATTCAATTAATCTATTAGATGATCCACGTTGAATGATTTTTATTAGATCGAGTCGATTGAGATTAGATGATGAATTTGAGTTTGAACACTTCTAACTTATCTATCAAAATAACACCAGTCTTTTTTTAAGAAAAAGAGTTTTTAAATATTAGAGAAATGTACATAATAAAAATACATCACCTGTTTATACCTTACTAGACTTGGTTTATTGGGAAGAATCTTTTTCTATCAAATTATATGAATATATATATGTTTTAGTTGTAAGTTTTTAATTAAACTCCTACTATTACTAATTTGAGAAGCAGATATAGCTAGTGAGAGGGTTTTAACCCTACTCTGTTCAGAGAGCAGAGACTCAACCTCTGTCCTCTGGTTCCACCCCATAAAGGAATTCCATTCATACTCCATCTTCTCGAATCAACGCCAACTTGTGTAAACTCCCAATACTCTGTTTCTGCCAATTTTTTTTAGATACTAATTAGACGTGTGATATACGAGCACAAGACCTTGAAGAATTGTATTCTAAAAATTAGCTATTAGACTATAATGCATTTTTTTAAAGGTAACTTCCTTGATGTAAGACTTGTATCATTAACACCTCTTTGAAAGTCGGTGTTTCGAAGGTAACTCAGTGCGATACTTCACTCGATCATGGTTAGCCCCTCCATCAGTTAGAACCCTCTACAGGTAGCCCTTTCCGGTTAGTCGGCTCTCAATGAAAACAACAATTGATACAAGTACAAGAAGACTTTGGGAGAACTATACCTCAAAAGTTAGTTATTGGAGTGGAAGAGCCCAAGGCCTAAGGCCCTTCCTTGAAGGTAACTTCCCCATGTAGAATTTGTATCATTGTGATTAATTATGGTCAGACTCCTAGGACAATACGCCGATGCCCTGATAGTACTGATCAAGCTTCTTGAAGATGGGGTTTATCCCAGATTTTGATATGGTGTAAGTATATAAAATATATGATTCAAATTGTTAAATAAAAATAAAAATTCGTATTCGTACTATAATAATTTTATCTAGCAAATCAAAATATACAATTTATACACTTTACTCTAAGATCTGCGGTGTTTAAAAAAAAACCAGAATTGCACATCTGAAACATTATATCATGTACACAGCAAATAAGAAAATACAGATGCATCACTATCAATTTAATTTCTCCAAACTAACCAACTTTAATTTGATCGCCAGGCAGGAAGGGCAATGGGTACTCATGATCAGTATTCGATGATATTTGTTCAAAAAGACTTATCACTCTATATTCCTTCATATTGAATGGATGAATAAAGTATTTAATATCTAAATAATATATTATTAAATATTAAATATAATATATATTATTTATAAATAAAATTTTGTGTTTTTAATATTATTATAATTTTGGTTATAAAAAATAAATTATTATAATTTTGTTATTTTTAATTTAAAATACTATTTTACAACTATTTATTTATTGAACGGATATTGGATATTAGATATTGAGTAGTTTACTTAATTATATGGTATCCAATATCTAATTCTTTTTCTTTCGAATTTTAGATATATTTTGAATATCATAGGTATGGTTTCAGATATTAAAAAGATATTATTTTTGGATTTCAATGCGGATAGTAAAAAAATGAGCGAGTACCTGCCAATTGCTATTCCTAACCGTAACATTGAATTTTAGTATATCATTCCAATTATTTAGTCTCCAATCAATTCAAAGTTGGCACTTATTAGTGTGAGTCCCTATTTAATGTTAAAAAATAGTACTAAATAATTTGGAGCGATGTACTGAAATTTATTATTCCCGTAATACATTTTTTCATAAGAAAAATGGTAGTAAAGAATTACATTTCTAATTTAGTACTATCAGGCAATACGACAGTGACATATTAGGGAAACCAACAGAAATGTTCAATCCAAAGGATTGCTGACTACTACACAGACTTCTAACAATTTTACCCAATCACAACTACTCAACTAATAAATGTAATTATGGGATACTAATAAAATTTTACATGACTTTGCGAGTATTCAAACCTTATCAATTAGTAAGAACTTTTTTCTCCAAATCGTTAATTATTTGTCCCAAGTGCCAACCTACATTAACTTCATAATATTGAAGTTTTATGTCCAATATTTACGTGTTGCATGAGAGGTTCTTAATTATGAACACCAAGTTAAGAGATACGTATAATTATCATTTTTGACAAGGGATATTACCTAAGTAAGATTAAGGATAACAAGGGATCTCAATCCTTGGGAATTTGTTCTTAGGTGTACCTACTTACTTTTGATAAGGGATCAAATTAAGTCCACATATTTCGATACTGAAACGTCTCTAGGAGCCGTTGGCCAGGGTTTTACCTGTAAGTGCCATGTACGGCTAGAACGTGTGCTGCCCTAGACGGGCTAGCCGCCTGTTGGAGGTTGAGTATGGCGGAGTGACAGTTTGCGTGAAAGATTGAGTAGAGAGCCCAGGTATGCAAATTAGCGTAAGTATCCTGTCCTCTGTCCCTTTCAGGTGATCGAGGGGCTACTTATAGCTAGTATGTGTGAAGAGGAACGTGAACGCCCCATGTTCCCATAACGGGTGCATGCCCCACGTTTCCCTTCTAGAAGAATAAGGGGGAGAATCGTGGAAACATAGCACATTTTCTATCGTCGAGTGGTGCCATGTGTCTACTGATGAGTTATCTTGTCGTATACGTAATGTTAACGCCAAGTATTCAAACGAAAAAAAATATTATGTAATTACAACACGTAATTATAAGTTTTATCTCTCTCTCTTTCAATCACGTGGGAAATTAACTTTTTCAATGATCTCTCCGTTGTCTTATATATGAGGTGAGTATTATAAATAGCAAAGCATACAAGTACCACACAAACACAAGGTTTTAAAATTAAGCAAAGCAATAATCATTTGGAGCTTTGATTTATAGCCTCGAAGACAAAAATATCACACTTGTCAAATTATGCGTCCTACAGCAGATTTTAGTCCGAGTACTTGGGGATATCATTTCCTCACTTCTACATCTCTTCCTCTCATGGTAACGTTTCTCTTCAAATTTCTTCTCGTGTTTTTAGTAATTTCCTTAATTAATTATATATGTTGCTAAAAAAAGGCAATTATTTCAACTTCCGTGCAAATATATATATGTTTTAACCTTTTTTTTTTTTGGCCTGAAAAGATATTCATAACACGAAAAATGTATGTGAAAGTATAGCATTTTTATATATACCCATTATTATTGTGGCTACGCCCATAACCCATTAACTGTAAAAGGAAGATAAAGAAAGGATCGTAAAGGGCCAATAATAAATCAAATTAAAGATTTGATACATGCACGATGCATGACTACATCTTTTAAATGAGGCAACCGAAAGACGCTTTGTTTTTAATAAACTAGGACAAAATCTGAACTATTTTATTGATTAAGAATAATTACTTCTAACAACATTATAAATAATCGAAGAAAAATTCTTGAGTCAAATAATCAAAATAAAGACACTTATATATATTCTTTTTTTTTAATTTTTTTATTCACGGTCATAAAAAATAAAAATACAGACCTGGCCTCCAGGATCACTTTCATAGTTCTATTAAAAAAAATTATGTATAGTTTTTATATCTATACATATATAATTTAAACAATTTTTCTATCTAAGGATTGGTTGTTTTTAATAAATTTCTATATTTTTTATTTTGATTAAAAATTTAATTTAAAGAATACAAGAAACTGCACGCGTACCATTGTCATATTTTTGGGTCAACTAACGCAAATCATGCTAAAAAAAGAAACTAACCCAAATCAGTATCACACCTATCATTTTCATTAGATCACTATCTAGTTATTTATATTAAAGATTACATTATTTTCATATCCTGTCTGAAAAGCACTTATTTATTTATTTTAAAAACTGCACTCACATGATCCCAATGATCCATAAAAAAATATTTCTCCCAATAAAAGTAGTTTTAATACAAAATAAAACTATGGTTTTTTTAATATAATGCTAAATACAGTTAAATGACATTACTTCAATATGTGATTCTTAGTGTAACAATAAAAATAGTCATGTAACTTTATTATTTTGGATTAAATACATATGTCATAGAATATTAGTTTTATTGTCAAAAAAGAAGAAGAAATGAATGTATGTATAAAATTATGTATGTCAAACTTTAAAGTTGTTGTATAGTAACGGAGTGGAAGGAATTAGTCTCCTCATAATCTAATGAATTTAGGTTCGAATTTTTGTTGAGAAAGATATTTACAGTTAGTACCCAATAATATTTCAAACATAATAAACTTAAATAAATGGATTTTTGTAAGAATCCGAAAAAATGTTATTTGTATGTAATTTTTAAAACAAAAGATATAACAAATTTAATATTAACGAGAAAAATTAAATCACGTACCTTTGCATAGATATGAGTCATGAGAGGGTAGTTAATTATTTGAAGTATTTTTCTACAAGTTGCATGTGCCATTAATTTTAGTGCATAATAACAAAAAATATATATACTTATTGTTAGTGCTTGTTCTTATATATATATAAAAAAAAAGTTAGTGCTTGTTTGTAAAGTTTGACCTTTCAAGAGACTTTACCTTAATTTTCATGGATAAAATTCTAGTACTAGTTATTAGTTATTTATCTAAATTAAATCCAAATAGTTCATCTTTATTTAGGGGTTTAAGGTTTTAATTAAATTTAAAGTTTATTAACTAGCTAGGATTCAAGATTTACGATTTTAGAGTTTATGATTTAAAATTTAGAATACTTGAATTTATGGTTTAAAATTTAAGATAGATTTAGAGTTTATATAGTTTAAAATTAGGATTTATAATTAATGTTTTGGAGTTTAAATTTTAAGGGTAATTTAAAATTTAGAGTTAATTTATAATTTATAAAGTTTAGTTTGCATGTTTCAATAATAACGGTTTGGTTTTAATTTAGACAAATGACATGTATATATAATTAATTACTATATATAAGTTTGCTCCCTCTACATGATTGTGACATTTATATAAAGCTTTATATAAGTATTCGTACTTTTTTATAAGTAGATGTTTAGGAGTATGGTAGTACTAAACTTCAGTATATCATTTCAATTAATTGGTTTCTTAATTAGGTGAGTCCTTATTAATGTGAATTTATATTAATATTAACAAATGGTATGTACTGAATTTTAATGGTACGATACCATTAAATTTTTATCTTGATTTTATCGAATGTGCGAAGGATGTTTAATTATAATGCATATACGTGAATCTGAAAGTAATCTAATAATACCAACAAGCTAAGTGATGGCTGGGTTAATTATGCACTTATGCATTAAATAGTATTAATATAACTATATATATATACATAATCAAAAGAAAAAATTATAATCTCCCTATAAAAAAAAATCTCATCGGATATCTTTAAATTACACTATCTTGTTTTAAAAAATTATACTCGATTTCTGAGAAATAACTATATAATTTTTTATCCCCCAAAAAAATAACTATATAATTTTAGCAGTTGTGATGAGAAGGCTAAATTATTATAATATAATTTTTTAAAAAATTAATTATTAAAATATAATAAAATAAGTTTTATTTCTCAACATACTACAATTTTAAACAAATTTTTTTTTAATTTTTTCTATCCTATGTGTCAGTGCATTCGCCCCAAAATACGGCGAATGCACTGACAACAAAGGACCTTCACTATACTGTATGACGAAGGCCCCTTGGCCTATATATATATCTCATATATTATGATGGACTACGGTCCATCATAATATATGATATATATATATATATATATATATATATATATATATATATATATATAATATAAATAATACTATATATATAATATAAATATAATAAATATATATATATAATAATAATATTTTATAATTTAAAAGTGGTATGCGGTATGATTTAATATTTTTAGTCTTTAATTAAAATTTTAATAAATAAAAAATTTAAAATAAATTGTATATTATATATTATTTAATTTATTTTAACATACTTATTTTTTACGGTTATTTATTGATTATATAAGGATAGTAATAAAATGTTTATCACAATTACCATATAATTTGTATAAATTATTTTATCTATTTCACTTTATACCAGTGTTGTATGGATCGGACGGTCCGATCGATCCAACGCTAACTGGATATAAATTAAAGGTGAGTCGATTTGACCCAAAAAATTATTTTCCTAGTTGGACGGGGTTCAACCGGGTTAGACCGTCTAACCGTCGGTCCAATTTTTTTATTACAAAATAAATATTAAAAAATAACATAAAAAAAAAATTAGAAAAATTTTGAAAATTAAAATTAGAAAAGTCTTGAAAATTAAAACTTAAGAAGTTATGATTATCAAGAATTTAGTGTTTGGTTTGATCAAATTCTTTAAGAGTTTTACAAGTCTTGAAAATTAAAATTTGAGAAGTCATGTAATTTAAAACTTCAAAATTATGTATGTTGAAACCTAAAACTTGAGTGATGTCATTTTATATATTAAGAATAGTTCATATTTATTATTTATTGCATCATCCGTTTCGACTAGTTAAACTGATCAGACCATGAACCGAACACTTGTCCAAGTGTTTGTCCGATTCGATTCTTATAATATTACTTTATACTACTCTAATAATAAAAATTCAAACTCACTATCTTTAAAGTTACTCATCAACAACTAAAATATTATTATTTTTATATATAAAATATTTTATATATATATATATATATGATATATGATGGACCTTGTTGTCAGTGCATTCGTCATACTTTGGGGCGAATGCACTGACACATAGGATAGAAAAGGTTAAAAAAAAATTTTGTTTGAAATTATAGTATGTTGAGAAATAAGAATTATTTTATTGTATTTTAATAATTAATTTTTTTAAAAATTATATTATAATAATTTAGCCCTGATGAGAACAGCTTTATATTTACAATTTATATAATTAAATATATATGTATAATATAAAAAATTATTTATATATATATATATATAGGCCAAGGGGCCTTCGCCATACAGTATGGCGAAGGCCCTTGTTGTTAGTGCATTCGTCATACTTTGGGGCGAATGCACTGACACATAGGATAGAAAAGGTTAAAAAAAAATTTTGTTTGAAATTATAGTATGTTGAGAAATAAGAATTATTTTATTGTATTTTAATAATTAATTTTTTAAAAAATTATATTATAATAATTTAGCCCTGATGAGAACAGCCTTATATTTACAATTTATATAATTAAATATATATGTATAATATAAAAAATTATTTATATATATATATATATAGGCCAAGGGGCCTTCGCCATACAGTATGGCGAAGGTCCTTGTTGTTAGTGCATTCGTCATACTTTGGGGCGAATGCACTGACACATAGGATAGAAAAGGTTAAAAAAAAATTTTGTTTGAAATTGTAGTATATTGGGAAATAAGAATTATTTTATTGTATTTTAATAACTAATTTTTTTTAAAATTATATTATAATAATTTAGCCCTGATGAGAACACCCTTATATTTACAATTTATATAATTAAATATATATGTATAATATAAAAAATTATTTTTATAAAACAACTAAAATAAAATAATTATTTTAACGCAAAATAAATAATAATAATAAAATAATAATTTTAAAATTTTTATAAAATTATTATTAGTTTTAGAAATATAATAATACTATTAAAGATATTTTATTTAAAATAGGTAAAGTTATAAGTATTTTAATTACTATCAAACAAATAAGTATTTTCATCTTTCAAGAGAAGTTTGGGGAGTGAAATTTACTTGAATCAAAATTACAAATGTATCTATTTTTTCTTGAGAACGATACTTTTATAAATTCGAGTCCGTATAAACCATACATAAATCTGCCATGTATTAAGAGTTTAGTTAAAAAAGAGAGAAAAATATCCTGTGAACCATACATAAATCCGCCATGTATTAAGAGTTTAGTTAAAAAAGAGAAAAAAAAAATGGATGCAGTCATACATTTACAAACAAATTTAAATTATATTTAACTATTTTATAAAACATATTATTTTCAATGTCAGCAAAACTTAACTGTTAACATGTGATGGATTACATAAAATTAGACGGACTCAAATCCGTGATAACATTTTCCTTTTTTCTTGACCCTATGATCGATCAGGTGTTACTTTAAGGTTCTTAGTTGAAAGTTGAAACCTTTCAAGTGATCTCTCCATTATTATTATTATTATTATTATCACTTGCCTTAATCCATTTAATTTGCGAGTCAGGTGAGTATTATAAATAGCAAAGCATACAACACAAGTTTTTCAAATCAATTAGCTAAGCGATCGATCGATAAGCAATTGAAGCTTTGATTAATTGATTTATAGCCTCTAACACAAAAATGTCTTCCCCGTATAACACTTCCCAAATTATGCGTCCCACAGCAGATTTTAGTCCCACTATTTGGGGATATCATTTCCTCACTTCTACTTCTCTTCCTCACATTGTAACGTTTCTCTTCAAAATTCTTCTCTTTCAATTTGTGTTTTTATAATTTCCTTCTCTAATTTTTATTTTGCCATAAAATTAACCTCTTGTTAATTTGATATTTCAATTTATTAGAATAACGATGATCTGGAAATCCAACAACGTTTACAACATCTGAAGGACCAAGTTGGAAGATTGCTACTGGAAAAGGCTGATCATCCTTTAGAAAAATTGAAGTTGATAGACAATCTTCAACGTTTGGGAGTGTCTTATCACTTTGAAAGTGAGATTGAAGAGATATTAGAGGACATTCATACTAAGCATAACAACCCTTCTTCTTTTGATGCCAAAGATGTTCACTCCATTTCCCTCTGCTTTCGTTTGCTTAGACAACAAGGTTACAATGCATCACCTGGTATATATATCTTCATTCACTTCAATTAAATTAATTAATTAGCTTCATTCTTAACCAAATTTTCAAACCAACTAATTAAATATATATATATATATTTATGTCTGTGCAATGCAGATATATTCAAGCAGTTGAGGGATGAAGAAAATGGTGAATTTAAGGTGTCACTAATTGAGGATGTGGTGGGAATGCTGAGCTTGTATGAGGCTGCACATTTTGGGACACATGGAGAGGATATTCTTGACCAAGCTATACATTTCACTGCCTATCAGCTTGAGTCAAGGTTGAGTGAAATGAGCCCTAACCTTAGGCAGAAAGTAGGTCATGCACTGAACTACCCTATACGTAAAGGTATACCAAGATTGGAGGCCAGATATTACATTCCCATGTACTCACAAGAGGCATCCCCAAATGATCCATTACTAGAGTTTGCTGTCCTTGACTTCAATGTTCTACAGGCACTTCACAAGCAGGAACTCAACCATGCTACAGTGTAAGCCCACCTTGTTGAATCACATCTATAAACAATATATATATTCTATTAAAGGAAAAAAAACTATTTTCTATAAAAAGGTCTTACTATTTGAGAAAAATGGAAACCTTTTTCTAACCTACTGCTACGTTTGGTACACAGCTACAATAATGTGTATGTTAATTTATCTGGAAGAGAAAATCATGCAAGAAGTGGACCATATAGTGTTTCATGATACACTACAATAATGTGTATATTAAATAATATCTTGGAAAAATTAGGTGATAAACAGGAAGAAAGAAGGCTTTAATTCATTCTGTATTGAATTATTGAAAAAGCAAAATGAGGAAAGATTTGATTGTATTATTTGTATTGCAGGTGGTGGGAAAAGTTAAACTTTGTGACAAAGGTTCCATATGCAAGAGACAGAGTGGTTGAGGCATACTTTTGGCCATTGGGTGTATATTCTATGCCTCAATATACAATTGGAAGAATGATAGTGGGAAAGTTAATAGCTGTCACCTCTGCCATTGATGACACCTATGACGCATATGGCACACTTGAAGAGCTCAAACTCTTCACACAGGCAATTCAGAGGTCAAACATGAATTTTGAAATGAGATATATATATATATATATTGACTCATAATATAATATTGTTTAATTATTCCATCATTACAAAAATTGTTTCTTCAACTTTTATTGTCATCAGATGGGATGCTGGTCCTCTGGATCCTCTTCCAGAATGCATGAAAGTGGTATTTCAGGCACTTTTAGAACTGTTCAAAGAAATGGAGTTGTTGACTGCACAGGAAGGAAAATCCTGCTTTGTCCAATATGTTAAACATGCTGTAGGATCTTTGGTTATAACATTATGCATTCTTTACTCTTCAAATTATCCCTAAACTCTTTGTTTATAAGTTTGATTTAATGTTGTTTTAATGGCAGTTTGAAAAGCTAGCAGAGGCCTATTTGGTGGAAGCCAAGTGGTGCAATGAAGGCCACATTCCAACATATGAAGAGTACATAGAAAATGGAGTCATAACATCTTGTTACCCTTTGCTTGAGACAGCTTCCTTTCTTGGATTGGGAAACTGTGCAACCAAACAAGTGTTTGATTGGATTTCCAAAGTTCCCAAAATTGTGAGAGCTTCTGCAATTATATGTAGAGTCACAGATGACTTGAGTTCTCACAAGGTACAAAAGTTAATTCAATTTCTGATTTTATTATAATTATTATAATGTCCTTTTAATTTTGTGGTTTTTGGTTTGGTAGTTTGAGAGGAAAAGAGTACATGTGGCGTCAGCAGTAGAATGTTTGATGAATCAGCATGGGATTGCTGAAGAAGAGGCCTATAAGTTTCTGCAGAAGGAGTTAGAAAATGCATGGAAGGATATAAATGAAGAATGTTTGAAGGAAGAAAAACATGTTCCAAAAGTGGTGCTTGATTGTGTAGTGAATTTCTCGAGCGTGATAGAACTTGTGTATGGGAACTTTGCTGATAAATACACAGAAGCAGAATTGCTGAAACATCATGTTGCTGCATTGGTTGTGGATCCCCTGCTTCTTCCTTCTACGTTCAAGGAGTAGTGAAGTAGTCTATATGTTTTGGGTCAATAAGTGTATGAACCACAATGTTGTGTTTGGTTGTTTTTCTTTCTTGGTTTAAATGACAAAATAAATAAACTTATATATATATATATATATATATATATATATAGCTGTAAGCAGCAATGTTGTATGAATCGAATCGCACAAAGATTCGGATAAGTGTTCGGTTTATGGTTTGATCGGTTTAACCGGTCGAATTGGATGACGTAATAAATAATAAATATGAATTATTCTTAACATGTAAAATGACATTAGTCAAGTTTTAGGTTTTAACATACATAATTTTGAAGTTTTAAATTATATGACTTCTCAAAATTTTAATTTTCAAGACTTGTGAAACTCTGAAAGAAGTCAAGAATTTGATCAAACCAAACATAAAATTCTTGATAATCATGACTTCTTAAATTTTAATTTTCAAGACTTTTTTAATTTTAATTTTTAAGATTTTTCTAATTTATTTTCTGATGTTATTATTATTTTTAAATAAAAAATTGGACCGCCGGTTGGACAGTCCAACCAGTTGATCGGTCCAACCGGTTAATCGGTTGGACCCCGATTAAATTCGGTCCAACTAGAAAAATGGTTTTTTTGGGTCCAACTGACTCGCCTTTGTATCCGGTTAGCGGTCGGACCGTCCTATCTGGTCCAAACAACACTGATAAGAACTTGAATAATCAGCTTTTTTTGGTTTCCCAAGGTATCCTCCAGCCCGACAGGCCAAGGACTAATTCTCTGCGAATCTGAGCTCCATTTAAGGGTTTGCCGCTGGCCAATTGGTTGCTGCATACATAAGGTGAGATTCGAACCCCCAACACTTGCTTAAGCGACCTAGTGAGCTAACCACTAGACCAATGAATAATCAGCTTTAGTAACATATGTGATGAGTTATTTTGATTAAGTTATTTAATTTTGAGGTTGATAATGACAATTTTGACATAAGATTTCTGTTACTACTGATAATTAATTACGGTATAACATAATGGATTATGAAAGTTATTGTCCCCTAATTAAGGAGTAAGAAGCAAAGTATAGAGTCATAGTGATATATAACTGTAAGATAAAAGTTCAATCGTACTACTAATTTCAATATTTTTTTTAATTATATAATGTCAATTTATTAATAATAACTTACCATAATTGTGATGGTATTGGTAACAAATCCAAAATGGTGATTGAAGTTTTGGCCAAAGTTGTGGTGTATGGTCCACTTTTTGACACCAATTAATACAGCGGGGCTATAAGCGTTGATATATGATTTATACAATTATCACTCTCTTATTTTCTTTTTAAAATAAAGATATAAGAAATTATAAATGAAACCTTCTTTTTTTTTGTCCAAACCAAAGAATCTATACTAATTCCTTCGGTTTTAGTTTTTTATTTATTTATTTATGTAAGCTATAATGGCCAATTTTAGCCTAATAATAAGAAATCTGTTTTTTTTTTTGTTGAATTTAGACTTGAGCAAATTATGCAAATAATAAAAGTAATTTCATTCTGTCTCTGTTAAATCCTTATTTCTCTATACTCAAACTTATTTATTTAATCTTTTAAATGAGTGAAGTATTAAGATATGCATAATTTTATTCATCTGAAATCACAAAAGGCATAAAAACTATAACCATAAGATTATATATCTTAACTCCCAATTAAATTCATAATAATTAATTGGCAAAAATGCGCACAATTATCTTCAACTTTAAAAGTGCGTATAATATTCCTGAAGTTTCAAACAACACACAAGATCCATTGAATTTTCAAATTTGGGAATAAACATCATTAACTAAGTAATTCGTCCATTTTTAAACTCAGTATGCCATGTCATAAAAAAATTGTTTGAAATTTTGTGTTTTAAAAAAATCCTAGTGACCCCTCATTATCTATCTACCAAGAAAATCCATTTATATACATCAATATTAATACTATATACAAAATAAGTTAAATCAGTATTGACAAATAATAACTACTTTTTTTTTTAAAAAAAAAAAAATCAAATTCACCAAAAAAAATCAAATACTCCATTTTTCACCAACTACTCGTCTACTCCATCTCTACAAATAACTACCTCCACAACTCAATTTTTTTTCTCAAAACAAAAAAAAAACCACCATTTTTTCACTCACTACCCCCATTATCTTCTATAGACATTTTAAAGAATACATCCACATAACAATATACACTTTTTAAAAATTCAAATAACCGCTACCCATAACACTCATTTTTGTGATCTTTTTAAACCTCTATGATGTATCATAATTGTAAAAAAAAACTGCTACTCACTATCTATAAAGGGGATAAAAGTTCAATGGTACCGTATCACTGAACTTCAGTGCATCCCTCCAATCATGTAGTGTCATTTGTTAATATTAATAAAAACTCACATTAATTAGGGCCCACCTTAAATGGTTTAGGGACCAACTGATTGGAGGGATGTACTGAAGTTCAGTACTACCTACCACTGAACATCTACTCCTATAAAGGCTACACCTATTAATTCCTTCATTGCATTCTGAACCATTATCTTCATTTCAATTATTTAATTATCACTAATTTTAAAACAAATTAATTAAGGGGAATATTATATATATATATGGATTGCTTTTTCTGTACCTTAGCACATATGGGCATGGTATGCAAAAGTCATGTATGTATGTAATGTATGAATGAAGATTGAAGTCTTGAAAAAATTGGTGCAAAGATTGCACAATACAGACAATTTTTATTTGAACAAATTAATAATATAATTTTAAATTTTAGATAAAAACAAAAACCTTCAAGAACAAAATTCATAATAAACTTCAATTATAACAAAATAATTTATTTTATTTAAAACAATTTTATTATTTAATTATATTTAACTTTTTCATATAATTTTTTATAATATATGTGCATTTGCACGAGAGTAATACTAATTAGGTCAAAGATTACAAAGGATATACGATATATATCTATCCTCCCACGCATGCTAACTTCCAAACCCATACAAGTTTTTAAATCAATATTAATATCTATACTCAAATTCAATGAACACGTTTTATTTTTCAAAAGTTAAATGTTCATTTTGATCTTTTATGTTTTATTTAAATTTTAAATTGATCCTTTATTTTTCAAAAGTTATATATTGATCCTTTATGTTTCTCAAAAATTTTAAATTTGTCTTTTAGGTTTCATTAAAGTTCTATATTAGTCATTTATGTTTATTGAAGTTCTATATTGGTCATTTATGTTTCATTGAAATTATATATTGGTCTTTTATATTTTATTGAAGTTTTATATTTTATTAGAGTTTCATATTGGTCCTCTCAACATGTTTTTTTTTTGCTTAAACGATATCGTTTGGGTGTTTTTGGTGTGTCTAAGGTCACGCCAGCTATTTGATACACGTAAGAGAGATTATGTGTTCACCTCAGCATGCCACGTCAACAGTTACCTTAAGAAATTGACGAACTTGGACGGAATGACCAATTAAAACTTCTGGAAAAGATAAAGGATCAATTTAAACTTTTAAAACATAAAGGACTAATTTAAAACTTGGATGAAACATAGAGGACCAAAATCAACATTTCAACTTTTTTAAAAAGAAATTTTTTTCGTCAAATTGGATAGAGGATAGCATGCCAATTATTGGAAAGTAGTCCCAAACTTGATAGCTACATATATGGATATGCCCTTTAATTTTCAACTACTCTTTTGTTTGTTTTCCTATGCCTTTAATTTATTTTTCCAACAATAATATCTCGAGTACAAATTATTAATTACATACAAATGATCACATATTATAGTTATATATATTAGATAACCTTTTAGGTACTTACTAATGGTATTGTGGATCCAATGTTCATCATTTCGTAAGACAAATATTTTTGTATGCTTCAAATACATAATTGATGGTTATCTAAATTAAACGACCAAATTTAATTAAAAAAAAAAAGGAGGATCTGTTTGCTGTAAGAAAATAATCAACTTTTAATTAGGCCGACAAGATCACGCTTTATACTTAATTATTATAGGCTTCTATTTACGAACATCAAGGTGTTAAGAATTAAGATATTATTGATTTCAGTGCCCTATCTAAATCTTTGCCATTGTCGTTTTGTGTTCTATATGGCTAGTATGTGTATATATACTAGAAGCTTCGCATGAACCTACGTGCATACATGTAATTTATTTTTAAATTTTTAAAAAATATAATATAAAATAGTTATTATATTTTAAAATCATTAAAAATTAAATATTTGATAACTTTAAATTAAAATTTTTATCATAATTTAAAATAAAAAAATTAAAAAATGAGAAGTTATACACTTCTCCATTTCTTTAGTAACTACCTATCATACTTGGTTATTTATTGGGAAGTTGAGGGGGAAGTTATTTTTTTGGTGTCACACTTTGGTTGTATGACACCAAAAACTCCAAAGCCATATATATATAGATACTTGGTTATTTATTGGGAAATTGAGGGGAAGTTATTTTTTTGGTGTCACACTTTGGTTGTATGACACCAAAAACTCCAAAGCCATATATATATATAGATACTTGGTTATTTATTGGGAAATTGAGGGGAAGTTATTTTTTTGGTGTCACACTTTGGTTGTATGACACCAAAAACTCCAAAGCCATATATATATAGATATAATGGGGGTGTCAATTTTGACCCAAACCCACTAACCCAACCCAACCCAATTAATAAATTAGTCAGGTGGGTTAGGTCAAAATTTACCCATGCAAAGATAGGTTAAGTTGGGTAAAATCTATGGTTAACCCAATAAATCATCTAATGCATTTTGTATTTTCATTTTTCTCTTTGTTTCAACTTTTCAAAATTATAATTTTGCCTCAAGTTGCATTTTAGTCCCAATTTTCATTCTTTCTTTGATTTTTGACCCAGAAAATTTTCATATTCATATTTTCTCCCTTATTCCAAAATTTCTAAAATTATAGTTTGACCCTAATTTTTGTCATAATTACATTTTTGGCCCAAATTAGAAACTTTTCAAAATTGCATTCCGACCTCATTTTCAAATTTGTGAAAATTACATTTTGACCTCCAATTTTTATAATAATTGCATTTGGGCCCAATTTTTTTTGAGGAACTATATTCTTTTATTTTCAATTTATATTACGACACTTATCCTAAATCTATTCAGTTTTTAAATCACATAATAAATTTTTTTCATTTGTGATGTTTCATTTTTTCGTATAAATTTTAAAATCAAATAATAATATCATTTAGGCATTTAAGTTACATATAAAAACTTAAAAAAAAATAGGATAACTACAGTAATAATAAATTAAAAATAAAAGAATATAAATAAATAATAAATTAGAGTGATAGATATGAATAAAAATAATTACTATAATAGTTAAAAATAAAGAGATAGAGATGTAATTTATATAAGTGTTTATTAAAAAGTAAGTGGAGAACATTTATGTTTTTAAGAAAAACCAAAAACACATTTATTACAAGTTGTGATTTTTAGGGATTTTTCCACTATCCAACTTCACTAAATGCCTCATTACCTAGTGCTCTTGGTTAGCAAAACTCAAATTTGATTACATAAAAAAAATATTGGCTAATTTTTTGAAAGCATGTTTTCTGGTCTAAACCATGGTATCCACCGTCGAGCACAGTGACTAATCCCCTCGCTGAATTGTAGGCACCTCGAAGGGTGGGACAGCTGGCCCAAGGAGTTAAAGTTGCTCCATACTCAAGGCAGGGATCGAACCCCTGACACTTGGTTAAGGATGGATGAGTCCCTTCCATTCAACCCCAAATTTTTGTCATAATTACATGCTTTCATGCTATGTTAGAATTAGATTTCCAAGAGAAATCAATAATTGTTGACAAGTAGTTGTAGGATTTGATTTTTATTGTTTTCTATGTCTGGTGGAGAATTGTATCAGTGTTGAATTTTATACTCTTTGTCTAATGGATTTGATTTTTATTATCTTTATTGATATAAACATAAAGTAGAATGATTGGTAGACCAAATAAATTAAAATAAATCAAGTAAAATAACAAAAGAAAAATTAATGGGTTGATGGGTTAGTGGGTTTGATCCATAATTAATGGGTCATGACCCATTACAACCCATTTATAACCCACTCTTTTAATGACTCAACCCAAATTTAACCCAATCCAAACCTACCCATTTTGCCACCCCCACTATATATATATATATATATATAGATATAGAGCAAATTACAAAGATCTCTCATGACATTTTCGAATATATATTATACAGACTTCCTCTCTCATTTGAAATATTACACTAACCTCTCCTGACACATCAAAATATCATATATTTGGTCCAAGTAACATTTTTCCTTGAAGTTTTAATCAAAATTGATGATTTTTGTGAATTTTTCACTCAATTTTTTTTTTAAGATCTACTCTCTTAAGTTGTTGGATTTGGATGAGTCTTGTTAAAAACTTGATCATTTAAAAAAATTGAGTTGAAAATTGACAAAAATCATCCATTTTGATGCAAACTACAAAGAGAAAATGTTATTTGGACCAAAGTGTAGGGTATTTAGATGTGTTAATTTGTCAGGGGAGGTCTGCATAATTTACTCATATATATATATATATGAGTGAAAACTATAGTGAGTGAAAACTTACGGTTGTTCAATTATTGGATCTATTTTGAGATTTGTGTCATCTTAAATTTTAAAAAGAAAAAAATATTTGGTACAGATCTCTCGAGACTGATCCAACGACTAATAAATGATAAACTAAAGCTCTCAATATCTCCATAGCATTACTTTATATGTGTATATATATGAATTTATCTAACAAGTATCATAGAACACGCTTGTTAAAATTTTTTTAATTAGTGTAAAAGGAATTTATTATTTTGAAATTAATAAAAAAACTAACAAAGATAAATTTTTAATCCATTTGTTACTTAACTATAAGTATATCTATAAATAGCAATGCAAATAATAATTCTAAATTATAGTTTAAGCTGAACTAATACCATTGAAGCTTTAGCATCTAATTAAACCAAAAATATTGTCTTCCATGATCACACATTTAAGGCCAGATCTCCAAACCAGCGCACCATTGAACCGACCTTTTTTTTTTTTGGATTATCAGTCTTTTGTTCGGTGTTTTGACTTTTTTTCAGTGTTGACCAGTTTTTTTTATGGCCAACATTGAAGGTTATCAGAACCGACTATGCATGTGATCAAATCAGTAGTATTTATTAGGATTTGATTTAAAATTATTTAGTAGTTAGAGTCAATTCATAATTTTAAATTATTATTAGTAGTTAGAAATAAATATTTTTATCTCTTCTTAATTTTAGATTTATTAAACTTAATAATTTGTTGTGTAATGTCTATAAAAAGACTTTATTCCTATCATTAATAATAACACATGAAAAACATTCTTCTTCTTTTTCTCAATTCTAAAAAAATCAAACATTGGTTTGACCGGACGATTTAGTGTAATTTTTAAATTAATATCTTTTATAATGAAATAATTCAAATATATTGGATGAATTAAGTTTAACACGTAACGTATCTATTTTAAAATTTATCAGACCTTTCCGATACACTTGTCGGCCAAAATGTAGTTGAAATTTCTTGAATTGAATTTATTTGATGCTTTTGGTGGCATTTATTGATGTATGCGGATATTATTTAACTAGCTAGATGTGGGGCAAAGGCATTAATGAAACGTGGGGTTTATATAAAAAAAAATATCTCACGAGATTTTATTTTATTTTTTTAAATCACATCATTTTGCAAAGGATGCATTAACATCTATTTAAGGTGGAGGTATTCCCTTATGTGTTTGTGTTGAAGCTTGTGTTCTGTTTCTATATTTTGTGCCAAAATTATACTCTCTTTTTTTGCTTTAATTAGTAACAACAAATGTCTTTCTTAGATGGCATTGTGCGTCCGGTTGCAGAATTTAGGCCAAGTGTGTGGGGATATCATTTCCTCAACTCTCCTTCTCCTCTCCTGGTAACACTCTTTACAACTCCATTCTTTTTTGCTTTTCTTATTGTGCCTCTACGAAGCACGGACATTGACACGAGGACACACCAAATTCTTAAAATCACAAACACGACACAGCATACATATATATATATATATATATATTGTAATTCTAATAAACTAGAGAAAGAAGAATAAAATTTTAAAAAGAATGAAGGAAGAAGTGAGTTGAAGAAAAAAAGAGAGTCGAATAAGATGAAAAAACGAATGAGAAAGGTAAGGTCAAAGGTACAAACAAGAGAGAAGAGAAAATGAGTACATGAGATGAAATCCACATTTTCTTTTAGCAAATGGAAGGGAAATATCACAACTCTAAAAATGATGAAACTTCACATATTTTACCTCTTTTTTCTAGAAAAAAACATTTATTTTGACGTGTCCGAGGAGTGTTCATGATGTGTCCGACGCATGTTCAAGCTGAAAAAAAATATTTTTAAATTGGACACATACGGACCCGTGTTAGACACATAAAATCAGTATGTCAGTGTCGTGTCGAACACGTTTGGAGTGTCCGTGCTTCATAGTTGTGGCCAGTGAATTTTTTTTAATGAAATCTCATTTATGTATAGAGCAATAAAATTCAACTAAACTCTTATTTTATATATCATGTGGATCTTCAACTTTGATATAAGAAAATTAATTAGATAAATATTATTGGTCAAAAATAATGATGTGGTATGGTGTATATGTATGTAATACGTGTGTGTGAGAAGATTTTATATTAGCGTCAAGATAAAAGAAACTAGGGAATTTTCCTAGGTTTACTCCATTTGATTATTCTCTTCTGAAACCTGCTGGTGCAGAATGGCCAGCAGCCAGAAATTCAACAACGTTCACAATATTTGAAGGAAAAAGTTGGAAGATTGCTTCTGGAAAAGGCTGACCATCCTTTAGAAAAATTGAAGTTGATAGATAATCTTCAACGTTTGGGAGTGTCTTATCACTTCGAAAGTGAGATTGAAGAGATATTAGAGGACATTCATACTAAGCATAAGAACACTTCTTGTTTTGATGCCAAAGATGTTCACACCATTTCCCTCTGCTTTCGTTTGCTTAGACAACAAGGTTACAATGCATCACCTGGTATATATATATATTCATATCTCCATTCACTTCAATTAAATTAATTAATTTGCTTCATTATTAACAAATTTTCCAACTTAACCAACTAATTATATATATGTAAGTATCTATATGTGCAATTTACATGCAGATATATTTAAGGAGTTGAGGGATAAAAATGGAGAATTTGAGATGTCAGTAACTGAGGATGTGGTGGGAATGCTAAGCCTGTATGAGGCTTCACATTTTGGGACGCATGGAGAGGATGTTCTTCACCAAGCTCTACACTTCACTACCAATCACCTTCAGACAAGGTTGAGTGAAATGAGCCCTAACCTTAGGCAAAAAGTAGGTCATGCCTTAAAATACCCAATACGCAAAGGAATACCAAGATTGGAGGCCAGACACTACATTGGCATGTACTCACAAGAGACTTCACCAAATGATCCATTGCTAGAGTTTGCCATCCTTGACTTCAATGCTCTACAGGCACTGTACAAGCAGGAACTCAACCATGCCACAGAGTAATTAATTAAGTTCAACTCCAATAACATGTTGAATCAAAACCATTATTATAAGGAAGCATTATTATTATTGTTTGTTTTTGTATTGCAAGGTGGTGGAAAAAGTTGAACTTTGTAAGCAAGGTACCATACGCTAGAGACAGGGTGGTTGAGGACTACTTTTGTCCCTTGAGTGTATATTTTCAGCCTCAATATACCTCTGCAAGGATGATCATGGCAAAGTTAATAGCTTTAATCTCAGCCGTTGATGATACTTATGACGCATATGCTACACTTGAAGAACTTCAACTCTTCACACAAGCAATCCGAAGGTTAATCAATATAATTAATGATATTGACTAATGATTAATTCTGTTTCATTCATTCAAACAATGTTTTTTATTTTTAAATATTATTGTCATCAGATGGGATGCTAGTCCTCTGGATCCTCTTCCAGAATGCATGAAAGTGGTATTTCAGGAACTTTTAGAACTGTTCAAAGAAATGGAATTGTTGACTGCACAGGAAGGAAAATCCTGCTTTGTCCAATATGTTAAACATGCTGTAGGATCTTTAATTATAACATTACGCATTCTTTAACTCTTCAAATTATCCCTAAACTTTTTGTTTATAAGATTGATTTAATGTTGTTTTAATGGCAGTTTGTAAAACTAGCAGAGGCCTATTTGGTGGAAGCCAAGTGGTGCAATGAAGGCTACACTCCAACATATGAAGAGTACATAGAAAATGGAATGATTACATCATCTTACTCTTTTCTTGAGGCAGCTTCGTTTCTTGGGCTTGGAAATTGCGCAACCAAACAAGTGTTTGATTGGATTTCCAATGATCCCAAAATTGTGAGAGCTTCTGCAATTATTGGAAGAGTTACAAATGACATGAGTTCTCATAAGGTACAACATAAATAATTTAAATTAGTTATATATGATTTAACATAACCTAACCGATCCTATAAATTAATTTTGCTAGTTTGAGAGGAAAAGAGTACATGTGGCGTCAGCAGTGGAATGTTTGATGAATCAGCATGGGATTGCAGAAGAAGAGGCCTATAAACTTCTGCGGAAGGAGTTAGAAAAGGCATGGAAGGATATAAATGAAGAATGGTTGAAGGAAGAAAAAGTTGTTCCAAAAGTGGTGCTTGAGTGTGTAGTGAATTTCTCGAGCGTGCTAGAGTTTGTGTATGGAAACTTGGCAGATAGATACACAGAAGCAGAATTGCTGAAAGATTATGTTGCAGCATTGGTTGTGGATCCGATCCCCTACTTCCTTCTACGCTCTCAAACAGTAGTGAAGTCTGTGTGAACTATAATATTGCTGTTTAAGGTTATTGGCTTTAGTTAAGCTGTATTGGAATTATTAATCAGCTTTAATTAATTAATAGCATTTGTGATGAGTTGGACTATGAAAGGTATTATTGTCCTCTAAGGAGTGAGAGGCAAAGTGTGATCCTAACAATTCCACGAATCAGGGTTGAAGTTTCTGTGTGAACTTTAAATTTGACCAAAGTTATGGTGTATGGTTAAATCAATTATAAATAACGTTATGTAGAGAAGGATTAAGTTGGCTTGAAAGACAGAAGGTTATATATATATATATATATATTACTAATTCACTATACTGTTTTTACATTTTGTATGCAGCAGGCTTGAAAAAGAGTTTTGATCCTCAAAAATGTAAATGCTATAAAGTGATGATATTGATATGCGTAATTTTTTTTTTTATATTAACCAATTGGTTAAATTATATACAAAAGTAAATCATGGCTTTTACACATTAAGGAAAATTTTATCGTATAGATCTATTTTATTGTAAGGTACTGAACATAAATTTAATGTAGCAGAAATGAGAATGTTGTATTGAATGAGTGACATAGTAGAATGGATAGGATTAGAATGCATAATAGCATTAGAGAGAAAGTTGGGGTAACACCTATTATAGAAAAATTAGTTGAAACAAGTCTTAGATGGTTTGTTCATTGACAAAGAAAGCCGTTAGAGGCTCATGTAAGTAGAGTTGGTCAGATATATAGAAGATAGCCCAATGTACTATAGAGGTAGGGGGAAGACCAAAGAAAACAATAGAAAAAACTATTACGAGGGATTTAGCTATTAATTATAACTTAACCACAAAAATGAATAAAGACAAAATATGTTGACGTCGCTTGATTCATATAACAGACCCTAACTAGTGGAAAAAGACTTTGATCCATGTAACAGACCCTAATATGTTAAACAAGCACACTTCACATTAGGAAAAAAAATTAAGGCTAAAGTATTATTTTGGTCCTCAATGTTTGTATGAAGTTTAATGTTGGTCCTCAATGTTTTATTTTTTGGTCGATTTTGGTCTTCGAGCGTAACACCGTTAACTTTTTGCCATTAAATGATGACGTGGCATGCTTATGTGGCACACCATCTCTTCTACGTATCATATTTTAATGATGTGGCATGACACATCACTGCCACGTCACCCCAGATGATGATGATAATGATGATGATAAAGAAGAGAAGATGATGATGTGGCAATGTGGGGTGACGTGGCAGTGATGTGTCATGCCACGTCATTAAAATATAACACGTAGGGGAGAGGGTGTGCCACATAAGCATGCCACGTCATCATTTAACGACAAAAAGTTAACGGTGTTACGCTCGAGGACCAAAATCGACCAAAAAGTAAAACATTGAGGACCAACATTAAACTTCATGCAAACATTGAGGACCAAAATAATACTTTAGCCAAAAATTTATAATTTCTAAAATTTTAATAAAAAAAGATGACTTAAAATATGAATGCACAGACAAATACTAATGTATTCACCCTTTTTCATTGTTATATTTTTTTTGGGCCAATTTTTTTCATTGTTTAGAGTTCTTTTCACTCCCAACCTTGCTACAGTGCCCCACAACGCTTAGCATCGTTCCATTGCATCATTTAGGTCCTAAAAACAAGAGTAACTGATCAATAAAAAAATAGAAAAATTTAGGTCAAGTTTCTTATGTTCTTGCCATCAAGTTTCTCAATATAAATATGACACGTGACAAAAAGTATTTAAATGATCAAGTAGAGAGAAAATATAAAAGATCACATTTTATATTATTAATCATAAAAGAAAAAGATTGTAAATGAGACATATGATTGATGAATAAAAATATAAGAAAGTTAACCTAACTATTTTCCTAAAAAAATATCCAAACAACTAAAACAAGATTGAAATTTAATTTTCTTTAGATATGTGCTAAAATTGGCTAAACATGTTTCTATTACTTCGGGTAATGCTTTGGTTGCTTTGATTGGGCTTCCATTCTGACCACCATCTATAAGTACAACTACTACTTTCTCTATCATTTCTTTTGTTGACTTCCCAGATATTTCTATTCTTTCGTAGGTTTCTTTCCTATGTTCTTTTTCACCAAAGAAAATATCTTTTTTGTCACCGAAAATATTTAGTGAGTAAGTTGCAGTCTCTGATCGAATTATTATTTATATTTATATATATATACTAGAAATTTTGCACATATATATATATATATATATACTAGAAATTTCGCATGCCTGTATCATGCATGTAATTTATTTTTTAATTTAAAAAAATATTTAATGTAAATTTATTATTATTAAAAATAAAAAAAAATTAAATATTTGATAGTGATAGTTTTTAAATTTTTAAAATAAAATAATTATTATTACATTTTAAAATAATAAATTAATCATGTGAAGTTATTTATTTTTTCACTTTTATGGAAACTACCCACCATATCTAAGTTCTCTCTTCTACATTCTCTCATCATATATTTTAATTGTATTTTTAAATTATAAAATGACTATTTTGTGAGTCTAATAATATATATATATATATATATATATATATATATATATATATATATATTATTTTATTGTCAGGTAATGTAAAAGGATTTCCACTTCCAAACAACAATAGTTTTTGTTTTCTTCAAGCAAAATATCTTCAGTTAACAAAGAAAATATCTCTTCAGAACAAAATATCCTAAAGGAGAGACATATTACATTAATTGAGAGAGCTTGTAAAAGCCAAATTTGATAGTTGAAGAAGTTTTCTATATTTTAATCTTAATTGATAAGATTTTGAATGAAAAAAAACGAACTAAAAAAAGAATTTCGATCTTACCTGCATAATTTAAAAGTTTTGAGAGTTTTAAATCAATTTTTATAAATAAAGAGAAAATCTATATTATTATGGCTTGAATTTTTTTTGTGTAAAAAAATATACTATTTTATAATTAAAATAAGGATTTAACTAACATACATGTGCCTTTGAACACATGTGTTTAAGGTTTATATATATATATATATATATGATGAGAAAATGTGAGAGAGATAAAGTAGATATGATGGTAGTTATTGAGAAAGTAAATAATTTTTTATAATTAAGTTTATTATTTTAAAATATATTAAATGAGAGAGATAAAGTGGGGATAATGAGTAAAATTATTAGAAAGACAGCAAAAGTAAATAACTTCTCCATGTCTAATTTATAATTTTAAAATATAATAATGAGTATATTTTATATTTGGATAATACTTTGTTGAAGCTATAGTGAGCCAAGTAATGAAAAAAATATTTTGATATATATTAGGTGTAAATAGGATTTAAAAAGTTATTTAATGTAGTTTATTTTATTAATCAACATATTATGATCGAATATTATAAATTGACCTATAAAAATATAATTTATTTTACATATTAATATATTATGGATGAATATTACATATCAACATAAGTTATAAAATTTTATATAATATAAAATACTTTTAATATATTTGAAAAAATAAGGGAAAAAAAAACCCATGTGGGCCAACCTGTTCAACCCTTGTAAATCCACCTTGAGTCGTGGATCAAAATAGGTCAAAGCTAAAAATCGTTCCTTAGAATAGATTACACTTTTTTTGGTCCAGCATTTATTATCCTAAGAACTAGACCGACCCTATGGGCCAAACTCATTTTGATATCATACAGGTGAATGGATTAGCAGCTTACAAGTCATCACAATTAATGAATGGAGCACAATAGCTCTGAAGTCCCAAATGATGTCTATTAATTACTACTAATTACTACGTGAAGAAAAAAGCAATCTTCCGTTTACTAGAGGACCAAATTCTGTCCCAAAATTATGTGATTCACAATTTTATATATTTATTATTATTTATTAAATAATTTCGCAGTCACATTAATGAATTGAAGAATCTAATAATAATAAGGATTTATTTAAGGTGTATCATAAGGACATATGTTAATTAAAGTTTTTTTAATTGATAGCATTTCATGCCTTACAATCTATTAAATTTATTTTAAAAAATAATTTTTAATGTTTAAAAATTCAATTGACTAATTAATTGAAACCTTAAGATGTGCGACCCTGATAATAATAATAAATACTAATGAAATTATGCTTTCAGTCTTTTAGACTGTGTTTGCCATTTGGTATGTTTTGATTGGTAGGATTGGAATGGAATTGATTTTTTTAATATAAAGTATACGTTTGGTATGTAGAAAATATCTTAAAATTTTTTTGAAGAAAAATGAATTAAAAATATTAAATTACCCTACATACTATATTTTTAATAAAATATATATGTACCAAATGCAGCCTTATTACATTAATTAACTACGAGGATAAAAAAAAGTCTTTTCTCATCTCAATTCCAATTCCAACCAGCAATTCTATGATCTCATCATTGAAATTTTAATTCAATAAAATCTTGAAATTGGACAATTTTAAAAATCCCCTTTCCATAATTTTTTTGCCATATCAAATATTAAAAATTTTGATTTTTAAGCAATTCCAATTCGAATCGTCAAACCAAACGGAGCCTTTTCAGTAAAGAAATTTGTACCAAAAAAATTCTCCGCGCAGAATCTCAAGAGCCTTCATCTATATATCATTATCTGAGCACCCTACCCTTCACCGGTTCACCCTCTGGCAAATAAGGGTATATTACGGGTACGTTCTTTACGCAGAAATGAAAAGGGAAAAGTAAAGGGAATGTATTTATTGTGTTTGTTAGTAAAATTTGAAAATAGAAATGGAATGAGATTGTATTAAAATTACCACTTTACCCCTTATATTAAAATAATAATAAAAAAGTTATAATTGTGTCAAATCAATAAGTATACTAGATATTTTATATTTTTTTTTCTATTTTTCTGATTTTTCTTAAAGGAAAGTAAAAAGTAAAAAATGGATTGGCTCACTCTCCTTTCTATTTCCTCTATCCCAAACGAACATTCCCCACAAGTCTACAACCAATCATAGTTTGTGGTTGAAAAAAACATGTAGGAAGGTCATCATATGGTAAAAAAATTAAAGTACCATCAATACATATAATATTTAAGTCTTCGGTCAAATATGCTCTTAAAATTTGATTGCGGTTGATTATATTTTTAAGTTTTTATTTTTTGAACAATAATATTACATTTTTCATTAATAGTCTTAAAATAGATAACAATTGGAATTGAAGTAAGGTATACACACAACAAGAAATTGAAACAGAAGGAAGAAATATGGGTGCTATCAAAATAAAGCATGAGATGTAAAATGAACTGAATGTGACATGGAAGATAGAGAAAAATATTACATTGTATACATGAATCTAGTCAAATTTTTTTGTCACGTGTCACGTCACGTAAGCCCTAATTATTATTTATTTTTAACGGTGTCAGTGAAAAAGAAAAAATTACTACAAAAATTAAAGTTTGGGGGCATAATTGACCGCAATTAAACTTTAAAGGCATATTTGATTGAAGGTTCAAAGGTTGGAGCTACTAATTGTACTTTACCCAAAAATTTAGGTACCCTTTGTGCCACCTTATTTATATATTGCAATAAAAGTTAGAGTAAATATTATTATGCCCGAAAAATGTAATAATTTAATTTTTAAAAGCTAAAAATATCTAATTCAGGCCATGAATGATACAATTTATTTTAATTTAAGTTTTAGAAAATTTTCTATTTGTTATGTTAATGTGAAAAGGCTTTAAAGACTAAATTGAGATAAATTATATCTTTTTAAAATAAATTTTGATATTTTTATCTTTGAGTGACTAAATTAATTAATTTATTAGATTAAATTTGATTATTTTTATCTTTCCGTGATTAATTAACTTGTTTGGATTACCTAAACTATTTTCGCCCATAATCTAGTTGAAATGTCTTGAATTGAATTGGTGGCATTTATTGATATATTGATTATATGCAAGCTAGATATGGGATAAATCAAAGGCATTAATAAAACGTGGGTATTATTGGAAAAAAAAATCTCCTTCACAAGTATCCTTATATTGAAGGCAATTCTATTTGAGTTAGCGGATATTCCAAAGCAGGGATAGGATTTTTTTTCCAACAAAGATTTTTTTATATGCAAGTTTCAAACACATAACTTTACTTAAGGGAATTGAAATACCCACCATTCCAACCCAGCCGTTTTTTTTTTCAATGACGTCAATTTGCAAAAAGTGCATTAACATCTATTATTTAAGGTGAAAACCATATGGCAGTGAGGTGGAGGTGTTCTCGGTCTTATGTGTTTGTGTTGAAGCTTGTGTTCTGTTTCTATATTTTGTGCCAAAATTATACTCTTTTTTTTTTTTTGCTTTAAATAGTAACAAGAAATGTGTTCCTTAGATGGGAATTTAGATAATGTGCGTCCGATTGCAGAATTCAGCCCAAGTGTGTGGGGATATCATTTCCTCAACTCTTCTCCTTTCCTGGTAACACTCTTTACAACTCCATTCTTTTTTGCTTTTCTTATTGCATCTGGCTAGTCAAAATTTTTTAATGAAATCACATTTATGTATACATCAATAAAATCCAACTAAAAATCATATTTTATTTATCATGTGGATCTTCAACTTTGAAATAAGAAAATTAATTAGATAAATATTATTAGTCAATACATAAATAATATGATATGGTGTATATACGTGTGTATTTTGTAATAGCATCAAGATAAAAGGAACTTTGCAATTTTCCTAGGTTGATTCCTTTTGATTATTGTCTTTTGAAATTTGCTGGCGCAGAATGGACAACAACCAGAAATTCAACAACGTTCACAAAATCTGAAGGAAAAAGTTGGAAGATTGCTTCTGGAAAAGGCTGAGCATCCTTCACAAAAATTGGAGTTGATTGACAAAATTCAACGTTTGGGAGTGTCTTATCACTTTGAAAGTGAGATTGAAGAGATATTAGAGGACATTCATACTAAGCATAACAACCCTTCTTCTTTTGATGCCAAAGATGTTCACTCCATTTCCCTCTGCTTTCGTTTGCTTAGACAACAAGGTTACAATGCATCACCTGGTATATATATCTTCATTCACTTCAATTAAATTAATTAATTAGCTTCATTCTTAACCAATTTTAATTTTCAACAAACTAATTAAATATATATATATATATGTGTGTGTGTGTGTGTGTGTGTGTGCAAGCAGATGATATATTGAAGCAGTTGAGAGATGAAAACGGTGAATTTAAGAAGTCAGTAATTGAAGATGTGGTGGGAATGCTAAGTTTGTATGAGGCATCACATTTTAGGAGCCATGGAGAGGATATTCTTGACCAAGCTTTACACTTAACTACCTATCAGCTTGAGTCAAGACTGAGTGAAATGAGGCCTAACCTTAGGCAGAAAGTAGGACATGCCCTAAAATACCCAATACGCAAAAGTATTCCAAGATTGGAAGCCAGACATTACATTGGCATGTACTCACAAGAGACTTCCCCAAATGATCCATTACTAGAGTTTGCCATCCTTGACTTCAATGTTGTACAGGCACTTCACAAGCAGGAACTCAATCATGCCACACAGTAATTAAGTCCAACTCCAACTTGTTCAATCACATTAATTAATTCACTTATAAAGATTAAAAATTTTAATTACTTGAATTGAAATTATAGGTGGGGGAAAAAATTAGACTTCGTGACAAAGGTGCCATATAGTAGAGACAGAATGGTTGAAGCCTACTTTTGGTCGCTGTGTGTGTATTTTGAGCCTCAATATAGTATTGGAAGGAAGATACTATGCAAATTAATTGCAGTCATTACAGCTGTTGATGATACCTATGATGCATACGGCACACTTGATGAACTTCAACTCTTCACTGAGGCATTCCAAAGGTTAATTAAGTTCAAAACCATATTGACTAACACTTGAATATTTATTATAAATTATAATAAAGTAATTAAGCTTATTTTACTGGCAATTGATTCCCAGATGGGATGCTAGCCCTTTGGATCCCCTTCCACAATGCATGAAAGTGGTATTTCAGGAATCGTTTGAATATTTTAATGAGATTGAATTGCTGATGGCAGAGGAAGGAAAATCA
Source organism: Senna tora (assembly GCA_014851425.1). Classification (NCBI taxonomy): domain Eukaryota; kingdom Viridiplantae; phylum Streptophyta; class Magnoliopsida; order Fabales; family Fabaceae; genus Senna; species Senna tora. The sequence goes on along the minus strand of CM026266.1, from coordinate 2,817,355 downwards.
TGCCTTGTTCAATATGTTAAACAAGCTGTATGGCTTTTAATTTCAAATATTACATTCTACCTAGTTATATATTGTTGTGAATTTGACTTATATATTACATGCAGTTTCAGAGAGCAGTAGAAGCGTATTTGATTGAAGCCAAATGGTGCAACCAAGGCTACATTCCAACGTATAAGGAATACATGGAAAATGGAATGGTAACATCTGTTACTCTTTTGCTTCAGTCAACTTCCTTCCTTGGCCTTGGAAGTTCCGCCACCAAACATGTGTTCGATTGGTTTTTCAACGATCCCAAAATTTTGAAAGCTTCAGAAATTATTTGCAGACTAGTAGATGATATGAGTTCCCATAAGGTATATATATATATGTGTGTGTGTGTGAGACATAAATAATTCGAATTTTAGAATAACATAATGATTATTTAACTCAAATATATGATGTTGTTATGATTTTTGATGTTTGTAGTTTGAAAGGAAAAGGGCACATGTTGCCTCAGCAGTAGAATGTTTGATGAATGAAAATGGGATATCAGAAGCAGAGGCATATAAGCGTCTGAATAAAGATGTAGAAAATGCATGGAAGGATATAAATGAAGAATGCTTGAAGCCAGATGATGGTGTTTCAAAGGCTGTGCTTGAGTGTATATTGAATTTTATGAGTACAATTGAGTTAGTGTACAAGGATTATACAGACAAATACACAGATGCAAGACTGCTGAAGGATCATATTGCAGCACTGCTTGTGGATCCCATAGGGAATGACCAAAATGAAGTAATAACTGCAATCATAGACTAAGTGTCTTGTATCGTATTATCTCAACAGTAAAATTATGGTACATCCCTAGTGTTGTTTACTTATTTTGTTTGCTACTTTCTTTATTTTTTTTTGGAGAGATAGAGATAGAGGGTGAGACCCAAATGTTGTGGTTGAAATGTCTTGAATTGAATTTACTGGATACTTTTGGTAGCATGTATTGATATATAGATCATTTGCAAGCTAGATATGGGACCAGACAAATTAAAGGCATTAATAAAACGTGGCTATTATAGAAAAAAAATCTCATCAGATATTTTATTTTCAATCACGTTATTTTGCAAAAGGTGCATTAACATCTATTATTTAAGGTGAAAACCGTACGGCAGTGAGGTGGAGGTGTTCCCTTATGTGTTTGTGTTGAAGCTTGCGTTCTGTTTCTATATTTTGTGCCAAAATTATACTCTCTTTTTTTTTTTTTTGTTTAATTAGTAACAACAAATGTGTTCCTTAGATGGCAATTTAGATATTGTGCGTCCGATTGCAGAATTCAGGCCAAGTGTGTGGGGATATCATTTCCTCAACTCTCCTCCTCCTCTCCTGGTAGCACTCTTTACAACTCCATTCGTTTTTGCTTTTCTTCTTGTGGCTAGAGAAAATTTTTTAATGAAATATCATTTATGTATAGAGCAATAAAATTCAACTAAAACTCTTATTTTATATATCATGTGGATCTTCAACTTTGATATAAGAAAATTAATTAGATAAATATTATTGGTCAATACAAAAATGATGTGATATGGTGTTTATATATGTGCGCGTGTGAAGATTTTGTAACCGCGTCAAGATAAAAGGAACTTTGCAATTTTCCTAGGCTTATTCCGTTTCATTACTTTCTTTTGAAGCTGGTGCAGAATGAACAACAACCAGAAATCCAACAACGTTTACAACATCTGAAGGACCAAGTTGGAAGATTGCTACTGGAAAAGGCTGACCATCCTTCAGAAAAATTGAAGTTGATAGACAATCTTCAACGTTTGGGAGTGTCTTATCACTTTGAAAGTGAGATTGAAGAGATATTAAAGGACATTCATACTAAGCATAAGAACCCTTCTTGTTTTGATGCCAAAGATGTTCACACCATTTCCCTCTGCTTTCGTTTGCTTAGACAACAAGGTTACAATGCATCACCTGGTATATCTTTATATATCTTCATTCACTTCAATTAAATTAATTAATTAGCTTCATTCTTAACCAATTTTTCAAACCAACTAATTAAATATATATTTATCTCTGTGCAATTTGCATGCAGATATATTCAACCAGTTGAGGGATGAAAATGGTGAATTTAAAAAGTCAGTAATTGAGGATGTGGTGGGAATGCTAAGCTTGTATGAGGCTTCACAGTTTAGGAGCCATGGAGAGGATATTCTTGACCAAGCTTTACACTTAACTACCTATCAGCTTGAGTCAAGGCTGAGTGAAATGAGCCCTAACCTTAGGCAAAAAGTAGGACATGCCCTAAAATACCCAATACGCAAAGGAATACCAAGAATGGAGGCCAGACATTACATTGGCATGTACTCACAAGAGACTTCCCCAAATGATCCATTGCTAGAGTTTGCCATCCTTGACTTCAATGTTCTACAGGCACTGTACAAGCAGGAACTCAACCATGCCACACAGTAATTAAGTCCAACTCCAACTTGTTCAATAGGGATTTATGGAAATATTGACAGAGTAATTAAGATGAAAGCTTTAATTACTTGTATTATTGAAATTACAGGTGGTGGAAAAAATTAGACTTTGTGAGGAAAGTGCCTTACAGTAGAGACAGAATGGTTGAGGCCTACTTTTGGTCACTGTGTGTGTATTTTGAGCCTCAATATAGTATTGGAAGGAACATACTCTGCAAATTAATTGCTATCCTTACAGCTATTGATGATACCTATGATGCATACGGCACACTTGAAGAACTCCAACTCTTCACTGAGGCATTCCAGAGGTTAATTAAATTCAAAAGCAAGCATATTGATGACTAGCTAACACTTGAGTATTATAATAAGTTAATTAAGCTTATTTTACTTGCAATTGATTCTCAGATGGGATGCTAGCCCTTTGGATCCCCTTCCAGAATGCATGAAAGTAGTATTTGAGGCATGGTTGGAATATTATAATGAGATTGAATTGCTGGCTGCAGAAGAAGAAGGAAAATCATGCCTTGTCCAATATGTTAAACGGGCTGTAGGCTTTTAATTCCAAATATTAAATTCTACCAAGTTATATATTGTTGTGAATTAATTTGACTTATATATTGTTTTGTTGCAGTTTGAGAGAGCAGTAGAAGCCTATTGGATTGAAGCCAAGTGGTGCAACCAAGGCTACATTCCAACATATAAGGAATACATGGAAAATGCAATGGTAACATCTCTTACTCTTTTGCTTCAGTCAGCTTCCTACCTTGGCCTTGGAAATTCCGCCACCAAACATGTCTTTGATTGGCTTTTCAATGATCCCAAAATCCTGAAAGCCTCAGAAATTATTTGCAGACTAATAGGTGATATGAGCTCCCATAAGGTATAAACAACTAATTCAAACTCTAGAATAACATAATGATTTAACTCATATATATATATATGATGTTGTTATGATTTTTGATGTTTGTAGTTTGAAAGGAAAAGAGCACATGTTGCCTCAGCAGTAGAATGTTTGATGAATGAAAGAGGGATATCAGAAGCAGAGGCATATAAGCATCTGAATAAAGATGCAGAAAATGCATGGAAGGATATAAATGAAGAATGGTTGAAGGTAGATGATGGTGTTCCAAAGGCTGTGCTTGAGCGTATTGTGAATTTTGTGAGTACAGTTGAGTTAATGTACAACGATTTTACAGACAGATACACAAATGCAAAACTGCTGAGGGATCATATTGCAGCAGTGCTCGTGGATTCCATAGGAAACGACCAAAACAAAGTAATAACTTGAATCACAGACAAAGTGTAAAAAAATATTGTCTCAAGAGTCAAACTTTGTTTACTTGCTTTCTTTAATTTTCTTGGATTGTATGCTAAAAATGGATTTTCTGGAATAACATAACATATTCATACGCATTAGAATTTGAAATACAATGAATTTGAGTAACTAGAATTCAAATCCCTATTGTAAGTAGATTCAGTGGTACGGTAGTACTGAATTTTAATAAATTCTTCCAATTAGTTGGTCTCTAAACCATTCAATGTGAGTTTTTATTAATATGAATTTCTATTAATATTAACAAATGACTCTATATGATTGGAGGAATACACTGAACTTCAATGATACGATACTACTGAACTTTTCTTCCCCTGTTGTATATTTGTCTATCAGGACAACAATACGAGGCTTTTGCGTCTTAGTTCTTTTGACTAGTCTATTCTAGTCCCTTCTCTTTTACTAAAAAAAAAAAGGCAAGCAAGCAATTTAAATTTTTTTAGTTAATTTATAAATTTTAATTTTAGCTTTTAAATATTAAATTGATGTGATTATATATATGTATACACTAATTTATCCACATAATATAAAATTAAGATATCTTATATACTTCTCAATATTTTTTTGATGAAATATGCTTCTAAATATTTGTCTCACAAAAAATAAAGGAAATTTTTTTAATGGCAGTAAACAAAAGTTTAATATCTCTTGGAATGGGAAAATATAATATAAATGAGAACAGAGGTGTTTTTTTTAAAAAAAAAAAAATTCTAATGATGAGTAGCTAAGCAATGTTTCTCTATTATTACATTTTATCACACTAGGAGATAGGAGAGAGCAACAGAAACATATACACAAACTGAGAGATACACCGAGAATTTGAAAATTTTGCCTCACTAGGCAGAATTCTAAAATAATATGAAAATAACTCATTTTATATAATTTTTTTGGAATTTTTATCCGTACACTAAATTTAGTTACAAGGTCTTTAAAATATTACTTTCTTCTCAAACTTTACTTCATCCAAACACATCAAAATAATTTTTGAGGCAAAATACTATTTAGTCTCCGAATTGTTGGTCAAACTACTATTTAGTCCCCGAATTGTTCAAAAATACTATTTAGTCCCCGAATTGTTCACTCTCTCAACTATTTAGTCCCCGAATTTGAAAAAAATACTATTTAGTCCTCGAATTTGTAACTATGTCAACTATTTAATCCCCAAACTTGACAAAAATACTATTTAATTACCGAATTTACAACTCTGTCAGCTATAACGGGTAACAGTCAACTATTTAATCCCCAGATGATGATGATAATGATGATGATAAAGAAGAGAAGATGATGATGTGGCAATGTGGGGTGACGTGGCAGTGATGTGTCATGCCACGTCATTAAAATATAACACGTAGGGGAGAGGGTGTGCCACATAAGCATGCCACGTCATCATTTAACGACAAAAAGTTAACGGTGTTACGCTCGAGGACCAAAATCGACCAAAAAGTAAAACATTGAGGACCAACATTAAACTTCATGCAAACATTGAGGACCAAAATAATACTTTAGCCAAAAATTTATAATTTCTAAAATTTTAATAAAAAAAGATGACTTAAAATATGAATGCACAGACAAATACTAATGTATTCACCCTTTTTCATTGTTATATTTTTTTTGGGCCAATTTTTTTCATTGTTTAGAGTTCTTTTCACTCCCAACCTTGCTACAGTGCCCCACAACGCTTAGCATCGTTCCATTGCATCATTTAGGTCCTAAAAACAAGAGTAACTGATCAATAAAAAAATAGAAAAATTTAGGTCAAGTTTCTTATGTTCTTGCCATCAAGTTTCTCAATATAAATATGACACGTGACAAAAAGTATTTAAATGATCAAGTAGAGAGAAAATATAAAAAATCACATTTTATATTATTAATCATAAAAGAAAAAGATTGTAAATGAGACATATGATTGATGAATAAAAATATAAGAAAGTTAACCTAACTATTTTCCTAAAAAAATATCCAAACAACTAAAACAAGATTGAAATTTAATTTTCTTTAGATATGTGCTAAAATTGGCTAAACATGTTTCTATTACTTCGGGTAATGCTTTGGTTGCTTTGATTGGGCTTCCATTCTGACCACCATCTATAAGTACAACTACTACTTTCTCTATCATTTCTTTTGTTGACTTCCCAGATATTTCTATTCTTTCGTAGGTTTCTTTCCTATGTTCTTTTTCACCAAAGAAAATATCTTTTTTGTCACCGAAAATATTTAGTGAGTAAGTTGCAGTCTCTGATCGAATTATTATTTATATTTATATATATATACTAGAAATTTTGCACATATATATATATATATATATATATATACTAGAAATTTCGCATGCCTGTATCATGCATGTAATTTATTTTTTAATTTAAAAAAATATTTAATGTAAATTTATTATTATTAAAAATAAAAAAAAATTAAATATTTGATAGTGATAGTTTTTAAATTTTTAAAATAAAATAATTATTATTACATTTTAAAATAATAAATTAATCATGTGAAGTTATTTTTTTTTCACTTTTATGGAAACTACCCACCATATCTAAGTTCTCTCTTCTACATTCTCTCATCATATATTTTAATTGTATTTTTAAATTATAAAATGACTATTTTGTGAGTCTAATAATATATATATATATATATATATATATATATATATATATATATATATTATTTTATTGTCAGGTAATGTAAAAGGATTTCCACTTCCAAACAACAATAGTTTTTGTTTTCTTCAAGCAAAATATCTTCAGTTAACAAAGAAAATATCTCTTCAGAACAAAATATCCTAAAGGAGAGACATATTACATTAATTGAGAGAGCTTGTAAAAGCCAAATTTGATAGTTGAAGAAGTTTTCTATATTTTAATCTTAATTGATAAGATTTTGAATGAAAAAAAAACGAACTAAAAAAGAATTTCGATCTTACCTGCATAATTTAAAAGTTTTGAGAGTTTTAAATCAATTTTTATAAATAAAGAGAAAATCTATATTATTATGGCTTGAATTTTTTTTGTGTAAAAAAATATACTATTTTATAATTAAAATAAGGATTTAACTAACATACATGTGCCTTTGAACACATGTGTTTAAGGTTTATATATATATATATATGATGAGAAAATGTGAGAGAGATAAAGTAGATATGATGGTAGTTATTGAGAAAGTAAATAATTTTTTATAATTAAGTTTATTATTTTAAAATATATTAAATGAGAGAGATAAAGTGGGGATAATGAGTAAAATTATTAGAAAGACAGCAAAAGTAAATAACTTCTCCATGTCTAATTTATAATTTTAAAATATAATAATAAGTATATTTTATATTTAATTTGGATAATACTTTAATTTGTTGAAGCTATAGTGAGCCAAGTAATGAAAAATAATATTTTGATACATATGTTGAGATTGATTTAACGGCTAAAAAGTGGTGAGATAAAGTTTTTAATATTTCCATAATATTTTTTTATTTGGATAATATTTTGGAACTATAATGAGTCAAAATTTATCACTGATTAGTTATTGGATCTGTCTTAAAATTAGTATCATGTTTAATCTTAAAAAAAAGAAATATTTTAATATAGATCTCAAAATTAATTAAATATCCAAATAACAGTGAGACAAAGCTATCAATATACATTCCCCTTTATATTTGTATATCATATTATAAAAATTAAAAAATATATATACACAGATACATGTATGCAACCTTCTAATTTAATATATATATATATATGGACTTGAAATTTAAGGAAAATTTTTGTTGGCATCTCATACTTAATTTGATATGAGTTGAGTAGTAGAATCATACTTGCATATTTTATTGGATAATATTTCATTCGATCACAATTAACTCTGTACAGAATTAACGCAGGGCGCAAGCAGCCCTTTTCGCTAGGAAAAATTTTTAGAAAAATGATATCTCAAAACTAACTGTGAGATTAAAGATAATACAATATTCTCGATGGGACTCATCAAGTAAGTACTTCATTTTAGAAAGATACGAGCACAAGTCCTTGGGAGAACCACACCCCAAAGTTAGCTATTAGAGTGGGAAAGCCCAAGACCTTATTATAGGGCTCTTCCTTGAAGGTAACTTCCCCAATGTGAAACTTGTATCACCAAAAATAAAAATCATGATCTACATTGAAATTCCTATAAATACCGAGAGAAATCGTGACTTATTTTTCTCACTCGATAATCAATGTAGTTGCCTAGTTGGCATCTTGGAAGTTGGGTGTCTTTCTCAAAATCTCCATTCTCTTCATATATAAAGTGCAATTATCAGAACAGAAAATTAACCATACATGTCTGCGCCAACTCCGTCTCTTGTTTCCTCATCATCACCTTGCCCTCCCCCTCCCCCTCGACGCTCTGCAAATTATCATCCCACCGTTTGGGGCGTTCGTTTCATTTCTTGTGCTTCCCAATCTATGGTATATATTAACGCATTTAATTTCCTGCATGCTTTTTCTCTACAATCTATAATTCTATATCATTCTTTCATAACCAAAGATCATACATGACACATATGCATTATGTTTATGTACTTTACCTTTTGCACTAGTGTTTTCATACATGACACATATGCCACGTCACCCAAATGATGATAATATGAAGAAGAGAAGATGATGATGTGGTAATGTGGGGTGACCTGGCATTGATGTGTCATGCCACATTATTAAAATATGACACGTAGGAGAAAGGGTGTGCCACATAAGCAGGCCGCGTTATCATTTAACAGCAAAAAGTGAATGGTGTTACACTCGAGGACCAAACTCGACAAAAAAAAAACTTTGAGAATCAACATTAAACTTCATGCAAACATTGAGGACCAAAATAGTACTTTAGTCAATGCTTTTTGTCACGTATCTTATTTTTATTAGAAAACTTCATAACAAGCACCTAAGTAACTTCACCTTAATTTAATCGTTCAAAAATCTACGTGGATGGGTAGGTATGAGAAACAAAGAGGAAATTATGCAAAGGAAACCCACAGATGTCAACGTTGATTCCTAATAAAACTTTTTCATAAGCCAAATCCATGTTGATCTGGCGGAATAGAACGGCAACGCAGGATTGGGTGCTTTGGGAATAATGCCATTGCTAAGGTGGGCATGGGGTGATTGGCTCAAGTGAAGTTAGGATTGGGTCAAACTTATCTCTAGACTTATGAGACAAGTGATGACAAATTCAGTTGAAACTTGAACCTGCAGGAAGTGGATCACAAATTGGAGGAGCAAATTAAAATACTAAAAGAAGAAGTGAGGAAAATGCTGGTCCACCCTTCAATTGATCATAACAAGCCTTTAGCGTAAATTTACTTAATTGATTCAATCCAACGTTTAGGGGTGAACTACCATTTCCATTGGGAGATCGATGATGTTTTGCAACAGATTCATAATTCTTACGTTGAAAATGGTATCATAATTTTGGAAGAAGAAGACCTTCATTCCCTTGCCCTTCTCTTCAGGCTACTGAGACAACAAGGATATCGCATTTCCTCTGGTATATATACCGCTCCCTTCTATAATTAACTTTCTATTCTTTACAACTCAATATTGAAACATGATATACTTCACATGTAGATGTGTTTGAAAAGTTTAAGGATGAGAAAGGTAACATCAGTGAAAGCCTTAGTAGTGATGTTGAAGGAATGCTGAGTTTGTATGAAGCTGCACATCTTAGAATTCATGGAGAGCAAATATTGGATGAAGCACTTCAATTCACTTGTTATCATCTTCAATTGATGACTTCTCAATTGACTCCATCTCTTGCTGCTAAAGTCAATCATAGCTTAAGGCGTCCACTTCATAAAAGCCTGCCTAGGCTAGAGGCTTCCCATTATATTTCTATATACCAAAAAGACCCTTCCCATCACAAAACTCTGCTTGCCTTTGCAAAATTAGATTTTAATATGCTGCAAAAGCTACATCAGAAGGAACTGGGAAGCATTTCTATGTAAGTCTTTGATATAATTAATACTTTTCTGATCTATGTATATATATGCAAGTCACGCACAAGTGTTGGTCAACGAAACTAATTGGTGTTTAATTAATTAATTAGGTGGTAGAAAGAGTTGGATTTCGGAACAAAGTTGCCATTTGCTCGCAATAGGATGGTGGAATGTTACTTTTGGATATTGGGAGTATATTTCGAACCTTGCTACTTTTTGGCGAGAAGGTTAATGACCAAAGTCATATGCATCGCATCAATCCTTGATGACATATATGATGTTTATGGTACCTTTGAAGAGCTACAACTTTCCACCAAAGCAATTGACAGGTTTAACCAAATGTCTTCATTTCTTCAAAATATATGTCAATCATATATACTAGACAGAATTTTGTTAATTAGCCTTCAGATATTGACATTTTTAGAAAATGACGTTCAATTAGGTGGGATATTAACTGCATGGAGTCTCTGCCAGTATACATGAGACATTGCTACCAAGCACTGTTGGATGTTTATGAAGAAATAGAGAAAGAGATGATAAAGCAAGGAAGATCATTTTGTGTAAACTATGCCAAGCATGAAGTAAGGAAGTACTCTTAATTACTATATGCATCTATATACACACATTATGTATTGAACTAAATGGTTGGTGTGGCAGATGAATAGACTGACCCAAGCCTACTTTGAAGAGGCCAAGTGGCTTAATAGCAATTACACACCAACATTCGAGGAGTACATGGGCAATGCACAGATATCTTCTGGTTACCATATGCTCATAGCCACATCCTTCATTGGCATGGGAGGCATTGCTAATGAGGAAGCCTTCCATCTTTGATTATACAAACTCTCAAGGAGTTGTGAACCTGTGTCGGGTAGTAGATGTGCTTTACGCAGATGAAGATGGGTATACAAACTCTCAAGGAGCAACAAAGGATTATATTGTAGCTTCGCTCTTAAACCCTCTCCATCTTTGATTTATGTCTTCAAAATGTAACCAAATTGGAAGGTTCGACTAGAGAAGACATTGGATATACGAGTCTTTCTCGCCGAGGTTCTTTTGTACTTGGATTTGTATATTTTTTAATGAAACAAATTGTCACTACCCAAATTAATTAGTCTGTTACAATTTAGAATGTCTCCTAAAAATCACACAAAATAAGGAGAATGCGCGCGGAAAAGATAGAAGAAAATATAAAAGCAACTAATTTAACATGAGATTTGACCGATTAGTTTACGTTCACCCCGAAAACATATCACTCAACTATATAATTAGAGTTACAGCCCGAATCTCACAATTGATATCTCCTAAAATTATTTATTTGAGATAATTCATATAGGATAACTTTACATTTTCTAAATATAAACCCCTAAGAGATAAGTATCAATTATTGGCCTGTTGAATAAATTTAACAGCTTCCACGGAATTAGTTCCCAGATTCATTATGTTAAAACCAAGTTCACAATTCATGTGAAGTCCTTGCCCAATAGCCACACAAGCTCCACATGTAATTAACTTGAAAGTATAATTCCAAAAGAGTACGAACAAAAGGAGAGGGAGGGATGCGTGAAAAAAATCTGATAATCAGATTTTGGTTTTTTTTTTTTGGACGAAGATAATAAGATCTTGTTGATCCATATATATGTTTGGCAATATTATATACACAGAAAAATTATAATAATTGTAATAAAATTTAATAAAAAAATGGAACAAGACATTATAAACTTCAAAAAATCAAAGTTACAAATGGGTCAGCAGCCGTGGGCCAATTCATCGTGAATTTTTGCTAAGATAAATTGGATTGGGTTTGACCCACTTTTTTAGGGTGGACATAAAATATCAGTCTAACCCTTAATGGGTCAAGGGCTAGTCCATGGGTCATTTATTTATTTTTGTCTAATTTTTAATTTCATTTTTTTTAAATTTATTCTATTTGATCAAAATTTTAATATATTAGGTGTAAATAAGATTTAAAAAGTTATTTAATATAGTTTATTTTATTAATCAACATATTATGATCGAATATTACAAATTGACCTATAAAAATATAATTTATTTTACATATTAATATATTATAGATGAATATTACATATCAACATAGGTTATAAAATTTTATATAATATAAAATACTTTTAATATATTTGAAAACATAGGGGAAACAAAGGAAAACCCATGTGGGTCAACCCGCTCAACCATTGTAAGCCCACCATGAGTCGTGGGCCAAAATAGGTCAAGGCTAAAAGTCTTTCCTTAGAATATATTACAAATTTTTTTGGGTCAAGTCCTTATTATTTTAAGAACTAGACCGATCCTATGGGCCAAACTCATTTTAATATCCATAATTACGAAAAATCATACAGGTGAATGGATTAGCGGCTTACAAGTCATCACAATTAATGAATGGAGCACAATAGCTCTGAAGTCCCAAAGGATGTCTATTAATTACCACTAATTACTACGTAAAGAAAAAAGCAATCTTCCGTTTACTAGAGGACCAAATTCTGTCCCAAAATTATGTGATTCACAATTTTATATATTTATTATTAATTATTAAATAATTTCGCAGTAACCTTAATGAATTGAAGAATCTAATAATAATAAGGATTTATTTAAGGTGTGTCATAAGGACATATGTTAATTAAATTTTTTCTTGATTGATAGCATTTCATGCCTTAAAATCTATTAAATTTATTTAAAAAAATAATTTTTAATGTTTAACAATTCAATTGATCAATTAAATGAAATCTTAAGATTTGCGACCTTGATAATAATAATAATAAATACTAATGAAATAATGCTTTAAGTCTTTTAGATGCCGTTTGATATCCGGTGAGTATTTAGTGGGAAGCGGAAGTGGAAGTGGAAGTGGATGTGGATGTGGAAGGAGATAAGTGGAAGATTTATGTGTGTTTGGTATGTAAGGAAAGTAAAATGGAAATAAGAATAAAATTGTTTGGTATGATATGAATGAGATAGGGAAGTGGAAGTTAAAAAGTGTAAAAGACTATTTTACCCTCTAAGATTATGCCCTCACATAGGAAGGAAATGGCAAAATAGTACTTTCAAGTCTAATTCCTTCCCTCAACCTTCCATCTCACTTTCCCTCTCCATACCAAACATACAACACATTCACTTTCCCATTCACCTTCCCTCCTCAAATTATACCAAACAAGCCATTAGACTATGTTTGCCGTTTGGTATGTTTTGATTGGTGGGATTGGAATGGAATTGATTTTTTTAATATAAAGTATATGTTTGGTATGTAAAAAATATAATAAAAATTTTGTGAAAAAAAATGAATTAAAAATATCAAATTACCCTTCATACTATATTTTTAATAAAATAATATGAATTAAATATAGCCTTATTACATTAATTAACTACTAGGATCAAAAAACTCTTTTTCCATCTCAATTCCAATTCCAACCAGCAATTCTATGATCTCATCATTGAAATTTTAATTCAATAAAACCTTGAAATTGGAAAATTTTAAAAATCCCCTTTCCATAATTTTTTTGCCAGATCAAATATTAAAAATTTTGATTTTTAAGCAATTGCAATTCGAATCGTCAAACCAAACGGAGCCTTTCAGTAAAGAAATTTGTACCCAAAAAAAATTCTCGTGCAGAATCTCAAGAGCCTTCGTCTATATATCATTATCTGAGTTCCTCTCTAAAAATAGAAATAGAATGAGAATGTATTAAAATTATTACTTTACCTTTTATATTAAAATAATAAAAAAATAAGTTATAATTGTGTCTAATCAATAAGTATAATAGATATTTTATATTTATTTTTTTCTAATTTTTCCTAAAAGAAAGCAAAAAGTAAAAAATGGATGGGGCTCACTCTCTTTTCTATTTCCTCTATCCCAAACGAACATTCCCAAAGTCTACAACCAATCATAGTTCGTGGTTGAAAAAAACATGTACGAAGGTCATCATATGTTAAAAAAATTAAAGTACCATCAATACATGTAATATTTAAGTCTTCGGTCAAATATGCTCTTAAAATTTGATTGCGGTTGATTATATTTTCAAGTTTTTATTTTTTTGAACAATAATATTGCATTTTTCATTAACACTGTTAAAATAGATAACGATTAGAATTTAAGTGAGGTATACACACAGCAAGAAATTGAAACAGAAGGAAGAAATATGGGTGTTATCAAAATAAAGCATGAGATGTAAAATGAACTGAATGTGATATGGAAGATAGAGAAAAATATTACATTGCATAAATGAATTCAGTCAATTTTTCTTGCCACGTGCCATGTCATGTAAGTCCTAATTATTATATATTTTTAACGGTGTCAGTGAAAAAGGAAAAATTACTAAAAAAATTAAAGTTTGGGGGCATAATTGATGACGATTAAACTTTGAAGGCATATTTGATTGAATGTTCAAACATTGGAGGTATTAATTGTACTTTACCCAAAAATTTAGGTACCCCTTGTGCCACCTTATTTATATATTGCAATAAAATTTAGAGTAAATATTATTAGGCCAAATTACTCTTTTGGTCCTCAACGTTTGCATGAAGTTTAATATTGGTCCTCAACGTTTTAAAAAGTTATTTTAGGTCCTCAACGTTTTTTTTTTTGTCAAAATTGATCCTCTAACGTAACATTCGTCTGGTTTTGCCATTAAATGCTGACGTGGAAGGCTTATGTGGCACACCCTCTCTCCTAAGTGTCATATTTAAATGACATGACACTCTCTCTCCTACGTGTCATATTTGATGTTTTCATTTTTGAGTGACTAAATTAATTAATTTGTTAGATTAAATTTTATTATTTTTGTCTTTCCGTGATTAATTAACTTGTTTGGATTACCTAAAATATTTTCGGGAATATCTTACAATATTTCCATAAATGTTACAATTATGCATTTTGCTTCACTACCCCTGTCGGCAGTCGCCCACAATCTAGTTGAAATGTCTTGAATTGAATTGGTGGCATTTATTGATATATTGATTATATATATATTTTTTTGATGTCGATATATTGATTATATGCAAGCTAGATCTAGATATGGGATCAATCAAAGGCATTAATAAAACGTGGGTATTACTGGAACCTCACAGTTATTGAAGATAATTTTGTTTGAGTTAGCGAATGTCCTATAACGGGGTAGAACTCTCCCAATAAAAATTTTTTTATACGTAAGTTTTGAATTCAGAACCTTCCTTAAGGGGATTGAAGTACCTACCACTCCAACCGACCATGACCACCTGTTGGTTTTTTTTTTCAATGACGTCATTTTGCAAAAGGTGCATTAACATCTATTATTTAAGGTGAAAACCATATGGCACTGAGGTGGAGGTGTTCTGTTTCTATATTTTGTGCTAAAATTATACTCTTTTTTTTTGCTTTAATTAGTAACAAGAAATGTGTTCCTTAGATGGGAATTTAGATATTGTGCGTCCGATTGCAGAATTTAGCCCAAGTGTGTGGGGATATCATTTCCTCAACTCTTCTTCTACTGATCTCCTGGTAACAATCTACCAGCTTCATTCTTTTATGCTTTTCTTATTGTGGCTAGTGAAAAATTTTAGGTGCACTTAATGAAGTCATCTCATTAGTATATTGACTAATAAAATTTAACAAAAAACGTTATTTTATATATATCATGTGAATTTTCAACTTTAAAATAAGAAAAATTAGATAAATATTATTGGTTAATATATAAATAATGTAGTATGGTGTGTAAATATATATATATTCTCATATTAATATATATGTGATCTGGGAGTTTTTAAAGATAAAAGAAACTTTGCAATTTACAACTTTTGATTATTGTCTTTTGAAATTTGCTGACGCAGAATGGACAACAACCAGAAATCCAACAACGTTTACAACATCTGAAGGAAAAAGTTGGAAGATTGATTCTGGAAAAGGCTGAGCATCCTTCAGAAAAATTGGAGTTGATTGACAAAATTCAACGTTTGGGAGTGTCTTATCACTTTGAAAGTGAGATTGAAGAGATATTAGAGGACATTCATACTAAGCATAACAACCCTTCTTTTGATGCCAAAGATGTTCACACCATTTCCCTCTGCTTTCGTTTGCTTAGACAACAAGGTTACAATGCATCACCTGGTATATATACATACATATCTTCATTCACTTCACTTCACTTCAAATAATTAATTAGCTTCATTATATTAACCAATTTTAATTTTCAACCAACTAATTAAAAATATATATTTATGTGAAAGCAGATATATTTAAGGAGTTGAGAGATGAAAACGGTGAATTTAAGAAGTCAGTGATTATTGAGGATGTGGTGGGAATGCTAAGCTTGTATGAGGCTTCACATTTTAGGAGCCATGGAGAGGATATTCTTGACCAAGCTTTACACTTAACTACCTATCAGCTTGAGTCAAGACTGAGTGAAATGAGCCCTAACCTTAGGGAGAAAGTAGGACATGCCCTAAAATACCCAATACGCAAAAGTATTCCAAGATTGGAAGCCAGACAGTACATTGGCATGTACTCACAAGAGACTTCCCCAAATGATCCATTACTAGAGTTTGCCATCCTTGACTTCAATGTTTTACAAGCACTGCACAAGCAGGAGCTAAACCATGCAACACAGTAAGTCCAAGTCCAACTTGTTGATTGAATAACATATCTCTGAAAGAGATATCGTATTTTATACAACTCTCGTTCCTTTTTTATTGTTTTTTTTTTAACCAAACATTACAATGGTAAATTTTCTGTTTTCCTTTATATGGCTGATTAACAAAATGTGATAATCACACACTCAATTCTCATTTCTTCAAATTTCTGTAAAAAAAGTACTGTAGAGTAAAGTATCGTAGAATTATAAAAGAAAGTACTGTAGAGAAAAGTGAGGAGAGAGATAGAGAGAAAAAGTATGATAAAAAATGTGTTTGGTATGTATAAAATATGATGTAAATTTTTTTTGGGAATCGTGAAACACCAAGATTGTACTGTTTGGATTTTACACCAAACATACCCTAAATGCATAATAACTCAAGGGTTGGCCTTTTTTTTTGGGTGTGCTCTTTCCTTTTGATTGTTAGATAATAGATATGATCAAAATCTTCAAAAAGTAAACAAAGAAAATCTTAGGTTTTTGTACAGAAATATCTTTTTTTTTTAATTGTCATTTTTTAGAAACTATCAATAAATTTATACTACTTTTTCTGTAAACACAAATTTGCCATTAGTTATAACTAGGGATGGTAATGGGTGGATATGTGTGCTCAATTTTTTACTATCTAAATCCGTCCATTTCACTCAGTATCATAACTCTAATCGAATTCAAAAAATAATATTTTTAATATCTGTATCCGAAACTATCCAACACTAAAAAACAATAATGAATATAGGATACTAGATATCCTATAATCAAGTAAATTACTCGATATCTATTATCCAATATCTATCCAATAAATAAATTGTTATAAAAAAGTTAATTTTTTTTTTTAAAAAAATATGCATAATTTTTATAAATTAAAATTATTAATAATAATTTAATAACAAAGCATAAAATTTTATTTAATATTATATTTTATAATATATATTATTTGAATATCTGATATCAGGTATCATATTCCTATCTAATCATTTATTTCAGACAGATATAGGATATCTGAAGTTATATCTCTGCATCCTCTTAATACTCGATGAATAATTATATTCTATTATTTGTACTCTATCCAAATCGGATAATTTTTTCAGATGGATACCATCGGTTACCCATAATTAATATGGGTACCCATTTCCATCCCTTTATGATGATAACTTTAACCAGGTTAAGTTCAAGTGAAATTTACCATTGTTATTGGTGAATTCTGTGGAAGCCACATTTTGGATTTTGCTAATACTAAGCACGAAAAGGAGGCTACATACTTTCTTTTCTTAATTTTTTAGTTAACAAGTAATTGAAAGAAAAATTATAAAACAACATTTAAATAAATGTGCATATCAACCATTGATAAAGTAAATTAAATAAGGAAGGTTTGTTTTTGTATTGCAGGTGGTGGCAAAAGTTGAACTTTATAACAAAGGTACCATACACTAGAGACAGACTGGTTGAGGCCTACTTTTGGTCGTTGAGTGTATATTTTCAGCCTCAATATTCCCCTGCAAGGATCATCATGCTCAAGTTAATAGCTATAATATCAGCCGTTGATGATACTTATGACGCATATGCTACACTTGAAGAACTTCAACTCTTCACACAAGCAATCCAAAGGTTAAACAAACATATAATAAGCAACTCTACATATATTGTTTCATTCTTACAAAAAATGGTTTATTCAAACAATGTTTTGAATATTTTTAGTATTTATTTAATAAATTTGATATATGTTACTTCAAATTTATTAATTCTCAGATGGGATGCTAGTCCTCTGGATCCTCTTCCAGAATGCATGAAAGTGATATTTCAGGAAATTTTGGAATTGTTCAAAGAAATGGAGTTGTTGACCGCAGAGGAAGGAAAATCATGCTTTGTTCAATATGTTAAAGAGGCTGTACGCTGTTTACTTCTAACATTATACATTCTTAATTCTTCTAACTATCACTATTTCTTAATTTACAGGATCGAGCTTAATTAATTGACTTAGATTAATGGTTTTTTTCTTTTTGTTGATGCAGTTTAAAAAAATGGCAGAAGCCTATTTGGTGGAAGCCAAGTGGTGCAATGAAGGCCACATTCCAACATATGAAGAGTATATAGAAAATGGAGTCATAACATCTTGTTACCCTATGCTTGAGACGGCTTCGTTTCTTGGATTGGGAAATTGTGCAACCAAACAAGTGTTTGATTGGATTTCCAAAGTTCCCAAAATTGTGAGAGCTTCTTCAATTATTGGAAGAGTGACAAATGACATGAGTTCTCATAAGGTACAGAATACAAACAACCTAAATATAATTTCTAGATATATATATACGATGTCAATGCCATTAATTAATGATATGATTGAACTCATGTTATGATGTAGTTTGAGAGTAAAAGAGTACATGTGGCGTCAGCAGTGGAATGTTTGATGAATCAAGATGGGATTTCTGAAGAAGAGGCATATAAAGTTCTGCAGAAGGAGTTAGAAAATGCGTGGAAGGACATAAATGAAGAATGCTTGAAGGAAGAAGGAGTAGTTCCAAAAGTGGTGGTTGAGTGTGTAGTGAATTTCTCGAGGTTGATAGAACTTGTGTATGGAAACTTGGCAGATAGATACACAGAACCAGAACTGCTGAAACATCATGTTGCTGCATTGGTTGTGGATCCCCTGCTTCCTTCTCTGCTTTCAAAGTCTAGCTAGTGAAGTCTACGTGTTGGATAATATCCATAATGTTGTTTAAGGTTAATTGTCGGCTTTCTCGGTTTGAGTGAGAAATAAATAAGCTGCCATGTAGCTGTAATTAAGCAGTGCTGTAGCTTAAATTTCTGTTGTTGCTGTATTGCTGCTGTAGTTTTCGTTTCTCTGCTTAGTATGATGTTTTTGGTATCTTTGTATCGAAACTCTGTTATTTGTTGAAATAATATCTTTTTCGAAAAAACATTTGTGTGATGAGTTGTTTTGAATTATAGTATTTAATTTTGAAATTGATAGGGATAGTTCTTGAGATTACAAGATTCATCATTCGTGTTACTAATGAAACTTGGTCTTGAAGTATAGGTGGTGGAAAGATTTGGATTTGGAGACAAAGATGCCTTTTGCACGGAATAGGATGGTGGAAATTTACTTTTGGGTATTGGGAGTGTATTTTGAGCCCTCCTATTGTTTAGGAAGAAGGATAATGACTAAAGTCGCATGCATCACATCAACCCTTGATGATATATATGATGTTTACGGTACATACGAAGCATTGTTATGAAGCACTATTGGATGTTTATGAAGAAATTGAGAAAGAAATGACAAAGGAAGGAAGAACATTTTGTGTAAACTATGCCAAAAATGAAGTAAGTCTCTTTTAATTTCCACTTTAAAAGAGAGAGCATGTAGCCTCAGCTATAGAGTGCTACATGAAGCAACATGGTGTGAAGAAAGAAGAAGCCATTGAAGAGTTGAAGAAGCAAATCATGGAAGGATATAAATGAAGAATGCCTTAACCAAAGGAAAGTGGGAAGGCCTGTGCTTATGAGAATAGTGAATCTGGCCAGAGTAATGGATGTGCTTTATAAACTCTGAAGGAGCAACAAAATATTACATTGCAGCTCTGCTCTTAAAACCATTAACATGTGAAGAATGATTAGGAAGGAAGAAGGATCAAGAAGTGGAGATAACAGAAATTCAGGGATTTCATACATAATTCAACCATATTTTTCACCTATCTTCTGTCCATTTTGCTCTTTTTCTTCTATTATATATATCAACAAATAAATTAAGGACTAAATTGTAACTATTTGTCAATATTAATAATAATTTAATGTCTAATATATTCATGGTGACCCTTATTAGTGTGTGTTCCTATTAAAAAATTATTATTATTTTACAAACAAAGCATTTTAAAGTTAATGCCTAGGAATTACAGAAAAACAAATTGCATCATATTTAATTTTTTGTCGTTGATCACCGGAAAACAAAATTATAATTGACAAATTAATAATTTATTTAATTAATATTTTCTTATATTGTTTTGAATACATTTCATTAAATTAATAAATTAATTAATTTTTTTATTTATATAATAAACATGTATATTCATTTATCTATTTAATAGTTTTAATATCCTAATTTATATTCTTTACATGTCATCTTAATAAGTTTATTGTCAAAATTATATTTTTATACAAATTAATCAAACATAAATTATTTTTTAATTACTGATAAAAACGATTTTTAATTTAATTTTTTAAATACAAACTATTTCTATTTTACAGTAATTTTAAACAAATTTATTTAAAAATTAATAATTTTTATTCTAACTAATAATTTTTAAAAATATACACAGAAGAGCGTAACCTCCATTTAAATATCTAGTAAGGAATTTTCTATTTTTAAAAAAAAGTACGGAAGTCCTTCACAATCAACCCTTACTCAGTATGAATTATTGGCCTATTTAATAGCTTCCAGAGAGTTCCAAGATTCACTTTGTTCAAAGTTAAACGTCTGTCGTATTACATGGCTTCGAATTTCCCTGAAGCCATTCAAAATTCTGCTTTGGTAGACATCTCTTCTCAAGGAGACCCCTTGGCACCCAAGGATTAGTTGAGTAGCTGCGACTGGGTAAAACTGCTTACGGTTTAGGCCTGTGCAGTATATTCTTTGGGTTGGGCCTCTGTTGGTCTCCCCAACATGCCACTGGCGCTCTGTCCAGTAGTACTTGAGAGTGTCTTCCCTTACTACCATTTTTGTACACAACAAAAAAAACCAAGTTCAAAATTAATCTAGGGATAAGAGTTCAGAATTATTGTACTATTAAACTTCAGTATATCCCTTTAATCATATAGTGTTTGGTTCAAAAAAAAATGTGAAATTGGAATTAGAATTAGATTGTAATCAAAATTGAAATTAGTGGCATTGAATTATTTGAATTGAAACGTGTGTTTGATATGAAAAGATGGAATTGAAAGTTTGTAAAAAAATGTGAGGTAAGAAGACTAATTTGCCCCTCAATAAATATCAAATAATTTTTTTCTTTTATTTTTTTTTGGTATATAATTATTTTTTTATGTTCATTATAAAAAAATTAATTATTCAATATTAATTAAATAATTATAAAAAATATTAATAAATAATTATAAAAAATAAAAAAACAGTGAGAGAGAGAGAGAAAGAGAAAGAGAATAAGAATAAAAGTGTCTTTTAAATTCAATTTCACAAAATTTATTTCAGTTCTTTAAAAAATACCCTACAATTCAATTCCACAAAATTTACACACCAAATTTCACGTAAGCTAACCAA
The DNA here is from genome assembly GCA_014851425.1 of Senna tora. Taxonomy (NCBI): domain Eukaryota; kingdom Viridiplantae; phylum Streptophyta; class Magnoliopsida; order Fabales; family Fabaceae; genus Senna; species Senna tora. The sequence continues at coordinate 2,795,745 of CM026266.1, read as the reverse complement.
ATTAAAAAATTTCTAGGATATTGTGTTTTCATGTAGAATTGAATTCTTCACCCATGACCCAACCAAACATAATTTTACACTAAACAATTGTACCAAATCATTCATACATCAACAAATCACATCCGGACACCTCAATTTCTTTTATACCTCACATGGCCTCACAACACAAAAAATCAGTTTCACATAGGGCCCACAACTTATAATTCATGAATACTATAATTGCCGTGTAAACATTTCAAAGTGCGGAGAGAGCAAACTAAAATACAGGATTTGCTTCTTTCCATCCATTTTTTTTTGTTTCCCAAGGTATCCCCAGTCCGACAGGCCAAGGACTAATCTTCCGCGGATCTGAGCTCCATTTAAGGATTTGTCGCTGGCCAATTGGTTGCTGCATACACAAGGTGAAATTCGAACTCCCAACACTTGCTTAAGCGACCTAGTGAGCTAACCAAACTTAGTTGCTTCTTTCCATCCATTGTGCTTGACACTCTGTATGCCTCTTGAATCTTCCTGCTAAAAAAAACACATAGAATTAGTGAATTACTCTCCTTTTAGAGATATGATTCATCTTATTTTAAAAATTGAATCCGATCTAATAATTTATCTTGTAATTTTTATTTAATTATTTGTAAATTAATAATAATTTTTTAATAGAAATTCATATTAGTAGAAATCCATCCTAAAGTATCATTAATGTCCCCAAACTTTGCTGCAATGTTCATTCTTGCCTCCAAACTTTTTTTCGGTTCATGTCTACTCCCAAACTTTCAATTTTGTTCATGCTTGCCTTTTTTGCTAACACCGTTAATATGCTTGACTGAATTTACCACGTTATTGTCTACCTCAATTTACACCTTACATTTAACTTTTTACTTTTATTAAAAAAAATCTAATTCATTTTTTTATTTGAATGGGTTTAAGATAAAAGTTTAGTTTGTTTTTTATTTGGATTAGGTTAATTTTTTAATAAAAGTTAAAAATTAAATTTGTGATGGAAAATGAGGTTGACAGTGAGGTGATAAAAGAGATACACAAGTTTCGTCCACGTCAGCAAATTCCGTCAAGCAAACGGTGCTAGCAAAAATGACAGGCATGAACAAAATTAAAAGTTTGGGGGTATGAACTAAAAAAATTTGGGGGCAAGAATGAACATTACAGTAAAGTTTGAGGGCAGAAATGGTACTTTATCCAAATTATTATTAATATTGATAAATAGCTTTGTAAATAATCAACATATTATTTGTCAATATTGATAATAATTTAATTTTAATCCATTCATAGTGGATCATTGTCAACATTAATAATAATTTAGTCCCTAATTCATTTACAGTGGATTTCTATTAGTGTGAAGTTGTATTAAAAAAAGGTTAAAACTCCATGTTGGTCCTTTATCTTTATCAGAAGTTTTAAATTGGTCCTTTATCTTTTAAAATTTTTAAATTAATCCTTTATATTTTATATAAATTCTATATTAATCATTCTGTTATTATTTTCTTCATTAAATACTGGCGTTGCTTGCTTAATTAGATATTTTCTGTGTTCTATGTGGCAATTTTAGCTTATGTTGCATGTGATTCATTATTTTTTTTCATACTTTTCCAATTTCTTTTTTTCTCTTCATCCTATTCCCTCCCTTTCTGCGACTGCGACTGCTTCCTTATCTTTAGCAAAAAAGATGATACAGAAGATGTATAAGAAGGATTTGCATGCCCCAAAATAAATTTAAAAAAGAATTTGTGAGAAACAGACATAAATGTCGCTCTCACAAGTCACATCCCAATCCAATTTGTTTAAGGTTTTGTTTGGGAATTAAGACCAGAAGGGAAGGGAAGAGATTAGAGGAGAAGGGAGGAGAGGGGAAGGGAAGCTTAACCTTCCATATGTCCTCCCCTTGTTTGGGTATTGATACCTCCTCCAAAATATCCCAATTTGGGGTATCTTGAATTTGTGAAGGAGAAGGATAATGGAGGATTAATGCTTGATCTTTCATTATCTTCTCCTCTAATTTTCATCTCCCCAAACAAGGGGAAGATATCTCCCCTTCCCTTCCATTCTCCTCCTTAATCCCCAATCCAAACATACTCTAAATCTAAATCACGAAACCAATTGAAGAAAGCTCCAAACGATCTCACGGGTTTTCTGTTTCTGTTGGAGTTGTTACTTGAAATTCAACGTCACTTCTGCATCTCCTTCTCCAGTTTCTCAGAAATTAATTCCCTTTGATTTAATTTCTTCAATTCTTCAATTTTGTCATGTGTGTTAGGTTTTCAATTTTTTGTGAATTTAGGCGCGTTTGGTAATTGGAGTTAGTAAATAAAAATAATAATAATAATAATAGGTGAGGCCCCCTCACCAATTTTTACTTTTTTTTTTGTCAAATTTTTAAAAAAATGCAAAAATATTTATTATTTCCTTTAATTTGACATCATCATAATTTTTCTTTTTTTTAGGCCAAATTACTCTTTTGGTCCTTAACATTTGCACGAAGTTTAATATTGGTCCTCAACGTTTCAAAAAGTTATTTTAGGTCCTCAACGTTTTTTTCTGGTCAAAATTGGTCCTCTAACATAACATGCATCTGTCTGGTTTTGCTAGTAAATGCTGACGTGGAAAGCTTATTTGGTACACCATCTCTTCTACGTGTCATATTTAAATGACATGGCACCCTCTCTCACTCAAACTCAGCAAAACGACGCCGTTTTGATTTATTACAGAACATTTAAATGAACTAAAACGACGTCGTTTTGCTGAGTTTGAGTGAGAGAGGGTGCCATGTCATTTAAATATGACACGTAGGAGAGAGGGTGCGCCACATAAGCCTTCCACGTCAGCATTTAATGGCAAAACCAAATGGATGTTACGCTAGAGGACCAATTTTGACAAAAAAAACGTTGAGGACCTAAAATAACTTTTTGAAACGTTGAGGACTAATATTAAACTTCGTGCAAACGTTGAGGACCAAAAGAGTAATTTGGCCTTCTTTTTATTATTTTAATATAAGGGGTAAAGTGGTAATTTTATTATATTCCCATTCCAAATTTTTACAACCAAATACATTAAACTCATTCATATTCCCTTTCCCTTTCTACGTAAAGAACGCTTTTAATTTGTGCATCAGACCCACACGCAAAAGTGATAGCATTAGATGAGGAAAAAGAAGGACGAAGATGAAAGAAAAAAATTGGAAAAGTATAAAAAAAAACATTGAGTCATATGCCACGCCATTTAAAAGTGCCACATAAGAGAGAGAGAGAGAGAGAAAGTATTCAGCTAAGTAAATTATGTCAGTACTTAACGAAAGAAAGCAACAGATTTGGACATAAGGACCAATATAAAACTTATGTAAAACATAAAGGATCAATTTAGAACTTTTGAAAAATAAAGTACCAATTTAAAACTCGTGATAAAAATAAAGGACCAAAATGGGAGTTTGACCTAAAAAAATTATTATTATTTTACAAATGAAATTTTTTTAAGGAATTGCAGGAAAATAAATTGCACTGAATCTAATTTCTTGATCTTTTGTACCAATGTGCCCCTAGAAATTTGGCCAAACCAACATGGATCCAAGACAAAAATAATTGCCACATATGGATGAGTTTTTTTAGTACGAAAACAGGGATTCGATTGGGTATTAGCCAAGAGAATTAGATTCGGTGCAATTTATTTTTCTTCGCTTTTTATGCAATTCGATTAAATTGTACATTTTTACTTCATTTGTGAAGTAATAATAGATACAATAATAAGAATCCATTATAAATGAATTAGGAACAAAATTATTAATAATATTAACAAATAACTTCACTTTGATTGGATCTACTATGAATGAATTAATAATCAAATTGTTATTAAGATTGACAAATAGCTCGTAAGGCTATTTGGTAATGCTATTTGTTAATATTAATAATAATTTGATTCCTAATTTATTTATGATGGTTTTTTTTTTGGCCTATTTATGATGGGTTTTTATTAATGAAATAAAAATATGCATTTTAAATAAATTGCAAGCAAATGAAATGAATCGGATCCAATTTTGTTAGCCAAGTCTGTGTATAAAGAAAATAAGGAGACTCACTGAAATTATTTTATATATCTTAAAATTAATTTTGTAATTATTCGTTATTAATTTAATATTTCATTTCACAAAGTATAATACTCAAATATTTTGCAACATGTTTTTGTTAAACTTTATTAATTTTTAATAATTTATTAGGGTAATAATATAAAGCTATAGAGGTGTGTGATTAGTTTATGTATGAATGACGTGGTAGAATGGTTGTGTGTAAGAAATTCTCCAATTCATGTGAAGGCCAAACAAAATAATGAATTGATCAGCATGACACCATCCAAACCCAAAACCCACTAATCCGGCCATGATATGCATTGGTCGCTGTGCTTTCTTATTTAACATCCACCACTCATTTCATTAATATATGCAAGTTACGTTTGGTTTTAATTTATTTAAGCTTCAAAACATCCAAATTTTTAATTTCAGACTAATTAATGAAGTGGTGTATTTACATATAACAGAGGATTAAACTAAGAATTTATATATTTTAAAAATATATATCACAAATTCACAAAGGTTAGCTTTTTGCTTAGATGTCAATATTTGATAAACAAATTTTTTTTAAGGTCAAATTACTCTTTTGGTCTTCAATGTTTGTACGAAGTTTAATATTGGTCCTTAACGTTTCAAAAAGTTATTTTAGGTCCTTAACGTTTTTTTTTTGTCAAAATTGGTCATCTAGCGTAACATCTGTCTGATTTTGCCATTAAATGCTGACGTGGAAGGATTATGTGGCACACTCTCTCTCCTATATGTCGTATTTAAATGACATGGCACCCTCTCTCACTCAAACTCAACAAAACGACGTCGTTTTGATTCATTTAAATGTTCTGTTTTGGTCATTTAAATGAATTTTAGAGTGAAAGAGGATGCCATGTCATTTAAATATGACACATAAGAGAGAGAGTGTATCACTTTGGATCACTTCTCTCTCACCCCAACCTAGCAAAACGGCGTCATTTTGCTGAGTTGGAGTGAGAGAGGGTGTCATATCATCCAAATATGACACGTAGGAGAGATGGTGTGCCACATAAGCCTTTCACGTCAGCATTTAACAAAAAAAACCAGACGGAGTTACGCTGGAGGACCAATTTTGACAAAAAAAAACGTTGAGGACCTAAAATAACTTTTTGAAACGTTGATGACCAATATTAAACTTCGTGCAAACGTTGAGGACCAAAAGAGTAATTTCGCCTAAAAGTATGAAAAACTTTTTTTACCCTTACTTTTTAAAAAGCTACAAATTTTTTAAAGGCATTTTGGTCTTTAAACCTCACTTCACTTCCTTTCTACTTCCCTACCATCATGAGAATAGGAACCTTCCATCTTCAAAGGTCACTTCCCTCCTTCTAAATCAAATCAAGTATACATCACATAAAATTCACCTCATATTCCTTAGTCAAGAGTGATAGCAAACGTGTCCCAAAGATATTTATTAGACTATTACCACGTGAAAAGAAATAGCAATCTTCTGTTTTCTCTCCATTTTGCTTCTTGTCTTGATTTATTCAGAATACTAGAGGACCAAATTCTTTCCCAAAATTTATGTGATTCACAATTTTTTATATTTATTATTAAATGAAAGTCGCAGTCACCTTAATGAATTGAAGAATCTAATAATAATAATCTAATGAAATATGCTTCCAGTGTAAAGAAATTTGAACCAGAAAAACTTCCCCGTGCAGAATCTCAAGACTCAAGAGCCTTCGTATATATAACATTATCTGAGCACCCACTCTGACCTTCACCGCACCCTCTGTAAAATATCTAATGTTTAACTATTTAGTTAAATATATTTTTAAAGTTTAATTGGAGTTAATCATATCCTCGAAACTTTCATTTCTTGAATAACGCCTTTTTCATTAACACCGTTAAAATAGATAACGATTAAAATTTATATGGCCCATACACGTAGCAAGAATTATAAGGAAGAAAGATGGGTATTAGGTTTTCTAAGAAAAAAAAGCATTTTATGAGATGTAAAATGGACAAAATATTGACATAAAAGATAGAGGAAAATATGACATGACATAAATAAATTCAGTCAAATTTTTGCCATTTATCATGCCACATAAGCCCTAGTCGTTACTTATTTCAATGGTACTAGTGAAAAGGGTAAGATTGCTAAAAAAATTAAAGTTTTGGAGGTATATATAATAGACGTGATTAAACTTTGGAGGCATATTTGACTGAAGGCTCAAATATTTGAAGTACTAATACTTTACCCAAAAATTTAGGTATCCCTTGTGCCACCTTATTTATATATTGCAGTAAAATTGAGAGTCAATACTGAAAAATGTAATAATTTAATTTTTGAAAAATGAAAATATTAAATTTAAATCATGAAAAATGTAAGTTATCTCAATTTAGTCATTAAGAAATTTTCTGTTTAATTTGTTATGTTACTGGAAAGTCTATTTTTTTTAAAATCAATAAGGGGTTGGTCCAAGTGGTAGCAATTTGGTATCACTTAACCAATGTCTAGGGTTTGAGACCTTGTGAAAACAACTATCTCCGTTGGAAGACTCTCCTATCATAGTCAGATGTGCGACGCAAATCTAGTCCGGATTAGTTGGGACACTACGTTAAAGACCGAGTGGGTGACAAAAAAAAGTTTTAAAGATTAAATTGAGATAAATTGTACGTTTCAGGAACTAAATTTGATATTTTCATATTTGAGTAACTAAATTTGCTTATTTTTATCTTTCAGAGAGAGTCAATTGAGACATATTGTATCTTCTTGAAATCAAAATAATAATAATTATTATTATTTATCTTTTTAATTAATTATGTGTGCTTTTTTATTTTGAACTATAAAAATAAATATTATTGATTAATATATAAAGATGATAAAGTATTTATGGTATCTCAAATGTTTGCACATTCAGTCAAATATACCCCAAACATTTGATTGCGGTGACTTATGTTATCAACGTTTTAACTTTTAGACAATTTTACCCTTTTCACTAATAGCGTTAAAATAGATAATGATTTTTAGGGTGGCAAGAACATTTGACTAGATCTATTATTTCCACATAATATATAATATACTTTATTTCACCCTCCATGTGATCAATAAATCTAATCCTTTAACAAAAGCTTGGTTGTTCTAGTGGTTAACTCACTATGTCGTTTAAGCAAGTGTTAGGAGTTCGAATCTCACTTTGTGTATGCAACAACCAATTGGCCAGCGACAAACCCTTAAGCGAAACTCAGATCCATAGAGGATTAGTCCTTAGCCTGTCGGACCAAAAATACCTCGGAAAAACAAAAAAAATAAATCTAATCCTTTCATCTCTCAATCTGAAACAATATCGGACAGGGATTTACCGATTTGGGGGAAAAATAAATTAACAGGCCCTTCTTCCATTGAGATCAAAGAAGAAATTAAAAGACAAGAGAATCAAATCGCAGAGATATATGTAATCTTAATTCATAAAAAAGTTTTTATCTATTAGAGAATAGAAAGTAAAGTGAACTAACAAGCTAGCTAGTGTAAATGTGAACACCAATGACAATGAGAAAGATGGCGATGAGGCCGAAGTAGATGGTGGCGTGAACCATTATAGAAGCGCCACTACTCACTAGTATGCATATTCCCCAACTCAACCACTTTTCCTCTTCCTGGAACCTGAAATAGAAGAGCTGGACTCAACACCACAATAAAGCCTGAAATAAAATATGATGTGAAAAAAATAGAGTCAGTTACATATTCTTATCTTTGGCCAAAAAAAAAAGTTACATATTCTTATCATGTGTGACACTATGTTAACAAAAATGTGTATTAATAAAAATAGTAAGATTTTTTAAAATTAAAATATTAAAGGTATAATTGATGGCAATCAAATATTTGATCGAAAGTACAAACGTTAAAAATATCAAAAATACCTTACCGTATACAAAAGACATAAAACATAATATTCGTGGTCTAAAAAAAAATAGAATATACAAGTGCACCTAAAATTTTTGTCAAAAATATTTACCACTCGGCCCCATTATTAATGAAAGGAGAGACAAAATATTATTTAGTCTCTAAATTATTGGTCAAAGTACTATTTAATCCCTAAATTTATCAGAAATAATATTTAGTCCCTGAAATGTTTAATTATGTCAACTATTTAGTCCCCGAATTTGACAAAAATACTATCTAGTCCCCGAATTTGTAACTTTGTCAACTATTTAATCCCCAAACTTGACAAAAATACTATTTAATCACCGAATTTGCAACTCTGTCAATTATAACGGGTAACAGTCAAGAAACTAAATAGTTGACAAAGTTTTGCACATAAATTTTTGGGTGCAAATTTGTTAACAGGAAAATTAACGTGGAATTCATCACGTGTATGTTATTTGCTCTCATTTAGTTCGATCCACACATAAAACCCAGCTGGAACATTAATGCACAAGTCCAATTCAGTAGGAAAGTCCTATAAATATGTACACAAACATAACTTATTTCCCCAACTCACAACATACAACATTGAGTTGAAGTTTGGAGAGTGAATTAGTGATCAACTCAATATTCTATTATAATTGATAGTTGGTAACATATTATCAACAAAAGTTACGCAAAAGATAATTATGTCGATTGCTGCCACATCACTTGTTACTTCAATCCCCTCATCCGACTTGCCTCGTCGTTCTGCAAATTATCATCCCAGTATTTGGGGTGATCGTTTCATTCAATATGCTTCAGATTCTATGGTATTCATTCCAATTTTTTTTTGGCCAAGTTATTCATTCCAATTCATTTCATCTTTTTTTAATATTTGTTACATTATGTAAATAATAATTATAAAGAAATTTTAGTTAAATAGATGGGGATGTAATTTATTCATATATCCTTCAATTCTTTTTTAATATGTGAGAGGGTTTAATTTGTACTTTGCAGTAGTCACTAGTCAAATAAATTAACCATCCTGATCACTAATTTGTACTTTTGGAATTATTTGGTCCTTGATACTCTATAATTACGGAACAACGCAGGAAGTGGAATTATATGACGAGCTAACGGAGGAAAAGATTCAAGTGCTGAAAGAAAAAGTGAGGAAGAGGCTCAATTGTGCAACTAACAATCCCATTACAAAAATTGAATTGATCGATATAATCCAACGTTTAGGTGTTAACTACCATTTTGAAAGCGAGATTAATGATGTGTTGCTACAAATTCACAATACTTACGTTCAGAATGGGGTCATAATAAAGTTGGAATTACAAGACCTTCGTTCTATTGCTCTTGTTTTTAGGTTACTAAGGCAACAAGGATATCACATTTCACCTGGTATGTCCTGTCTCATCACTGTCTTTTTTAATTTAATTTGGACCATTAACATAATATATAATCAAGTGGGAAAGGACCACAGAAAAGCAAAGAATGGACGCACTACAATGGACAAGCGGTTCTCCTTTATTGACATTGACATTGACATTCTAATCCTCTATATATATATATATATATGAGATGATTATTCAGTATTACAGTAATATTAAATTTTAGTATATCTTTTTTATTATTTAGTTTTTAATTTATTTAAGGTGTGTCTTATTAGTGAGAGTTCATATTACTCAGTCGACAGTATGACAAAAATATTGAATTTCAGTGTATCTAATTAACTTGTGTTTGTGGTGTACAAATTATCAGGTGTATTCAACAAGTTGAAGGATGAGAATGGTAATTTTAGTGAAAGATATAGCAGCGATGTTGAGGGATTGCTGAGCTTGTTCGAAGCTACACATCTAAGGGTTCATGGAGAGCAAATATTAGATGAAGCCTTTGTTTTCACTTCGAATCATCTTGAGAAGATGACTATACATTTGAGTCCATCTCTTGCAGCAAAAATTAAGCATACCTTAAGACATCCACTTCACAAAAACATACAAAGGCTAGAGGCAAGGCATTATATTTCTACTTACCATGAAGACCCTTCCCATGATGAAACTTTGCTGGCCTTGGCAAAATTGGATTTCAATATGCTTCAAAAACTACATCAGAGGGAAGTTGGAATCATATCTAAGTAAGTTCCTAAAATTCATGGTAGGGTAACACTTGTTGGACCTCGAGCGCATAAGGCTTAGGCCCAACAAGTGTTTTTTTAAAAAAAAAAATTATATATTTTCTTCAAAGTCTCACAGGAGTGGGGGACTCGAGCTTTCAACACACATATATATAGACTTAATATAATTGGTCTATGATGATGAGGACCCTAATTACTTATTGAATTTGGTTTAATTTAATTTAATTAATTAGGTGGTGGAAAGAGTTGGATTTCGCAACAAAGTTGCCATTTGCTCGCAATAGGATGGTGGAATGTTACTTTTGGATATTGGGAGTATATTTCGAACCTTGCTACTCTCTGGCGAGAAGGTTAATGACCAAAGTCATATGTATCACATCAGTCCTTGATGATATATATGATGTTTATGGTACCTTTGAAGAGCTACAACTTTTCACCAAAGCAATTGACAGGTTAACCAAATGTCTTCATTTCTTCAAAATATATCTCAATCATACTAGAGAGAATTTTGTTAATTAAGCTTCAGATATTGAAATCTTTAGAAAATGGCATTTGTTTAATTAGGTGGGATATTGGCTGCATGGAGTCCCTGCCAGAATACATGAGATATTGTTACCAAGCACTGTTGGATGTTTATGAAGAAATAGAGAAAGAGATGATGAAGCAAGGAAGATCATTCTGCGTAAACTATGCCAAACATGAAGTAAGGAAGTAGTCTTAATTACTCTAATGCCTCTCTACACCAACCTCGCTTGTTTTCCAGCAATTAACAGGACACTTTATGGTATGGCAGTTGAAAAGACTGGTCCAAGCTTACTTTGAAGAGGCCAAATGGCTTAATAGCAATTACACTCCAACGTTCGAGGAGTATATGGATATTGCACAAATTTCTTCTGCATATCGTATGCTCACAGCCACATCTTTCATTGGAATGGGAAGTATTGCTAATGAGGAAGCCTTCCAATGGGTAGCCAATGATCCCAAAATTATTAGAGCTTCAACACTTATTTGCAGGCTCATGGATGATGTTGTTTCTAACGAGGTACTTTAGCACAAAATTCAATTTTCCCAATTTAATGAATGAATAATTAACTTAAAATATTTGTTAGCTTGAGCAAAAGAGAGGGCATATTGCTTCAGCTATAGAGTGCTACATGAAGAAACATGGCGTGACAAAAGAAGAGACGATTGAAGAGTTGAAAAGGGAAGTGATAAGTGGATGGAAGGATATAAATGAGGAATGCCTTGGCCATACGCAAGTGGCAAAGCCTCTTTTAATGCGAGTGCTGAACCTATCTCGGGTAATTGATGTGCTTTACACAGAGGCAGATGGGTATACCAATTCTCAAGGAGCAACGAAGGAATATATTGCAGCTCTGCTTTCAAACCCATTCCATCTTTGATTAATGTCATTAATTAAGGCTCGACTATAGGAGAAGGCATTGGATTTGGATAGATATGAGTCTTTCTCTTAGGAACTCGTTTGCAGCTTGTTGAAAACTTGTGTCAGTTATTTCGTATTAATGTTGGAGTTCTGTACAACTGTTTATGTATCATTTTAACACCACAAAAGAAGCTATAAAATGGTACAAATATCATTTTAATTGGTGATGATGAATCTCAAAATGTAGAGCATCCAAATCATAATTTTTAACGTGCCTGAAACACTATTAGAAAGGTAGTGAAATCATATTACATTTAAAGCCAACTTTCAAGATATCTAAATAAGAACTTTAACACATGTAAGAGAAGACACCAAAGCACGGACAACATGTTTTAAGACCCCCAAACTTGGCTAAATGAACTAGGTAGCAACCAATAGGTTTAGCACTTAAATAAGAGATTTCAACTGGGAAAAGTACACTATGAAGCAACGTTTAAGCACTTAAATAAGAGATTTCAACTGGGAAAAGTACACCAGCACCTAACATCATGTTTGAAAAACATGAAAACATCATTTGAGCACTTAAAGAAAAAAATTCAGGTGGGAAAATAAAACCAGCAACTAACACCTTGTTTACACACTTTAAAACACCATTGAAGCACATAGAAAAGAGATCTAAAGTGGAAAAACCAAACCATCAACCACCATATTTAGACACTTTAAAGTGTCCTTTAAACATTTGAAGAGGTTTGAAGTTAAAAAACTAAACCGGAAATTAACACTATGTTTACACACTTAAAAATTTATTTAAGCACTCAAAAAAGAGAATTCAAGTGGGAAAAAGAAAACCAGCAACCAGCAACATGTTTAGTTTACAGTTTACACACTTGAAAACAGCATTTAAGCACTTAAAAGAAGATTTCTCAAGGAAGAACAAGCCACTAAAACAGAGTTTATATCCATTATTTTGAACACTTAAAGGAAGGTTCTAACAGAGGGAATCAAATCATAAACCAACTCCATATGACAACACTTAAGAATTAAGATCAGCATTGGAGTTTTTTTATTTCAAAGAGAAAAAACACAGAACAGTGAGTCAGTGAGCATAGACTAATGCAAAATAACTTACCCACGATGGACACCCTGAGAAAGCATCATATTCTGGTGGATACACACTGTCTAGCTTGCAACTCAGAAATGGAAACAAGGGAACATATTTTCCTTCAAAAGTAAGGATGTGGTTAGATTCCTTTGTGTAACTTGGCAGGTGCTTTGGAAATGCAGAAATTTAAGGGTCATGGAGCATGTCAATACATGGCCTTCTCAAGCGATCAACATCATATATATATTCTCAATGGAATCATATTAAAATGGCTTTTCAGTTTGGGACAGGTCAACAACTTACAGTAAAGGAAAGCAATGATGCAGGTTCGGTTGGGTAATTATTTTCCAAAAGAGACAATATGGAAGCAGGGGAGGTAATGTTTTCAAGATGATGGCAATTATTTTCTTGCACAACAGAAAAATGGGGGAAGTCTGTTTTTGTGATCGAACCAACCTCCCAAGGCCAAGGGATCAGATTCAAAATCAGCCTTGCCACATATATAGTGGTTTTCAAGATTGGGCATGCTGATTTAATATTTTTAACTCTGTTACTTTTGTTAAATTAACTACTAATCCTAGGTTAGATGGTATAATTAGTCGTGATTGTAAGAACCATAATAGACAAGGATGGTACTGTCAGTAGCCTAGGTAGTTTGCTTTGTATAAAAAAAAATGGAGTAGGAACAAAAGGAGAGGGAGGGATGCATGAAAATGGAATACAAACAAAATAACAAACTGTTCAGCATCTAAAGGCAAAAGCTATTCATCCATGATATGCATTGATTGGTCTGCTTTCTTATTTAAGATCCATCACTCATTCTATTAATACTGTTGTGGATTTACATATATTTGGATATATGTATATTTGAATTGAAAATATTTTATAGATAGTTAGAATTATGAAGGGATATTTTTTGATAAGTTTTTGAGATATTATATTTAATTTTGAATTTTGTTAGATAAGGTTGTTATCCACGTTTAAAGATAACTTTAGAAGTTTGATTAGGATTTTTTATTTTCATGTATAAATATCCTGCAAAGGTGAATGATAAAGAGATGGGATTAGAGAGGATTAGAGAGGATTTTGCCCAATACTTTCTCTCTTTACAATCTTAACAGGAAGTGTATAAGTTTGGTTTTAAGCTTAAAAATATTAAAATTTCTAATTTGAGACTAATGAAATGGTGTTTTACATACAAAGGAAGACTAAACTAAGGATAGGTTTAGTACGCAAAAAGGGAATAATAATAGGAATAAGTTTATTGTGTTTGGTAGTAAAATTTGAAAATGAAAATAAAAATGAGTAAAAGTGAATTAAAAGTACCACTTTACTCCTTATGTTAAAATATTAAAAAAATATTATGATTGTGTCAAATCAAATGGTATAATGAACATTTCACATCTCAATTTGTTTTAATGTTTCTGCACGAAAATCAAGTCACTTTGCTGTTTTACATCATAATAGTGGGACCCAAACAAGGCTATGTTTCTTTGCAAGAATGATGGTGGAAAAAGGAAGGGAAAGGCCTCTTTTCTTTCTACTAAATAAACTCAACTTTTTGCAATATGATGAAATTATGTTTTTGTCCTTACTTTTTTATTCACTTTTATTCTATTTTCACTTTTAATGTAAGGATAACATGGTCATCTTATCCACTTTTATTCAATTCACATCACATTGACATAACATTTCTATTTTTCCTTCAACATTCTTATTCTCATTCCCATTTTCTATAAATAAGATTTTTTTTTGGGACAAAGATAATTAAGATCTTGTTGATCTATATATATGTTTGGCAATATTATATACACAATAAAAATTATAATAATTTTACTAAATTTAATAAAAAAATGGAACAAGACCTCTTAAGGCAAAAGTACATTTCCTACTCCCAACGTTTGGGGGTCTTGTCACTTTCGCCATTAACATTTTTTCGCCATCAATTGTACCACTAATGTTTTATATTTCTCCTAATGTCGGGCTTTTGGCTAACATCGTCAATTTTTAGACGGTTTTTTATGACGCGACATCCTATATGGCCAACAGTTCTAATTGGACATTATTTTTTCACATCAGCAATATATTTTAGGGGTACAATGGACCCCCAAAACTCAGTGCATCAGTAAATCCAGTACACAAAAATACTCATTACATCAGTAAAATGGACCCCAAAAAGTCAGTACTATTGATTACTGATGTGAAAATAATTAAGTCCAGTCAGAATTGTTGACCACATAGGATGTCATGTCATCAAAAACCGTTTAAAAATTGACGGTATTAACCAAAAGCCTGACATTGGGAGAAACACAAAACGTTAGAGGTACAATTGACAGCGAAAATACGTTAGGAGCGAAAGTGACATGACCCTCAAATATTGGAAGTAAGAGTGATACTTTTGCGTAAAGTTAAAAAATAACGTTTATGAAAAAAAAAACGTGCAGGAGGATGGATTAGCAGCTTACAAGTCATCACAAATGAATGGAGCAGAATAGCTTTAAGGGTGGTTTGGCACTTGCGAATGTGATATAATCATAGAGATAATTCCTTTATATTCTTTTAATAAAACATATTTTAATTTTTGTAATGTGATTAAATTATATTTTTGTCTTTATTTTTTTATTCACTTTATTCCATTCTTACTTCTAGTATAAGAGTAAAATAGTTATTTTTTCCACTTGTATTTCATTCACATCACATTGATATAATATTTCTATTCCCTCCAACATTCTCATATCTCATTCCTTCAAACATTTTACTAACCAAACATACCAAAATTTCCAAAGGATGTCCATGGGTGTACATAAAACCCGGCGACCTGACCAACCCGACCCGACCCAATAATTTTTGGGGTCATAGGGTCGGATCAGGCCCAGGTTGAGCTGTCCAAAACCCGGTCCAACTCGAGGTATCTCATTTTTTAAAAAATATTTTTAGTTATATTTATTATTTAATTATTTTTATATGTAAAATATATAATATTATATGTATAATTTTTTAAACATATAATAATTTTATTTTTTATTGATTATTAATTAAAAAACACAAAATATAACCTTAACTTAATTAAATTTATTTTTAAAATTATTAAATATGTCAAATTATTTTAAAAAAAGAAATACCCGACGGCCCCGATCAAAGTCGGATTGAGTTTCGGGTCAAGGTAAAACCCGGCCCTAGGATATGTGCACCCCTTCTATTAGTACATAAAGAACAAAAGCAATCTTTCCTCTTAATTTATTAATATATAATTTTAAAATAAATTATATAACAAAATAAAATAATATAAATTTTATTTTCCATCATATTACATATTTAAAAATTCACAAAAAAATTAATATATTTTATTAACCCTTTGCCCCACCTGGGGCAAAGGACCTACAAAGTGGAGCCTTCGCCAAGGGTAGGGGCGAAGGCCCCCTAATATTATATTATGGATCGAGGTATCCATTATATATAGATATATATATATATATATATATATATATATATATATATATATATATATATATATAATAAATTATTTTTTATACTATATTTATATGATATAGTAATATATATTATATTATATATAATATAGTAATAAATATAAGTAATGTAACACCAGAATATTTCACTCTATGGATACGTGGTATTAACCTTTTAGAAGGTTAGTCGGATTACGGATCAATGATACGTGGTAATACTCAATGGACTCGTTCGTGGCTTAAACCCATGCTTTCACATACACGCTCTCGTATTAGACATGTGGGAGAAGCTCAAAGATTATGAGTCGACCCACTACGAGCAAGAACGTGGACTATAGGCAAATGAACAGTTACATAATACGATAGAGATATTGGTACATACTTTCTCTCACAGGATACACTTATCCTCAAACTCTAAGGAGCACCTAAAGACTCAAACTATCTCATTCTTCTAAAGGGAAACCTCTAACAAGTGGCTCACCCGTCTGGAGTACTACACACAAGTGTAGTTAATATTATTATTACTTATATTTATTATTTTATTATAAATAATATAGGATAAAGTACCCTTGTTACCCCCAAACTTTAGTGTAATATTCATTCCTGCCCCCAAACTTTTTTTTTTGGTTCATGCCTATCTCCAAACTTTCATTTTTGTTCATGCTTGCCCTTTTTGCTAACACCGTTAACTTGCTTGACAGAATTTGCTTACGTGGACAACGAATGTGTATCTCTTTTGCCACCTCATTGTTCACCTCATTTTCCACCTCACATTTAATTTTTTTACTTTTATTAAAAAATGTTTTTTATTTGGATTAGGTTAATTTTTTTTAATAAAAGTAAAAAATTAAATGTGAGGGACAATGATATGACAAAAGAAATACACATTAATCGTCCATGTCAGTAAATTTCGTCAAGCAAGTTAACAATACTAACAAAAAGGACAGGCATGAACAAAATTAAAAATTTAAAGATAAACATGAACAAAAAAAAATTGGAGACAAAAATAAATATTGTAATAAAGTTTGGAGGCAACAAGGACTTAATAATATAATATATAATTATATATATATAAAATTTATATATAATATTATATTATATAAATAATATAAAACAACGTATAATTAATATATATAATTATATATATTAGGGGGCCTTCGCCCCAACTTTTGGTTTTTTAAATTTTTTTGATATGTAGTATGATGAAAAATAAAATTTATGTTATTTTATTTTGTTATATAATTTATTTTAAAATTATATATTAATAAATTAGCCTCTCTTTTTTTTGATGGACTCAGTATGTTTATATTAATTGGCCAAAAAAAGTATGTTTATATTACGTAAATATTAATTTAGTATTTTTTTAATCAATTATATATCATTTGTCAATGTATTAAAAATAATGATGATTTGCTAACCAAAACCTTAGGGTGTAAGTTAAAAAAAAAATCAACTAAAATAAGAAAATTTAGCTCAAAAAATTATTTTTGTTAACTTTTTATCAAGATAATAAATTTTTTTAACTAATGGAAGAAAACCTTCACAAATGTCAAATTAGGGCACTTGTTAAATAAACCCATAATAATTTAATCTTAAATCAATTAAGGTGAATCTCACTAATTAATTAATATGTATCCTCATTTATATTAATAAATTTTGTTAAATAAATAAAATGTTGTACTGAAAATATAGTGCTTGTAATAATTTATGATCCCTTGTCTTAATTGTTTCAAAATACTGGTGAACCAAATCTGTCCCAAAAATTCTCAAGTCACCTTAATGAATTAAAGAATCTAGAAGATTTAAATTTATTTTTTATTTTTCTAAAGTATGATAAAAAAATTTTATTTTAATTTTTTATATATATTTTACTTTAATAATTTTTTATTTTTAAAATAATATTCTAAATAATGAAAACATATTTATTTTTCAACTTTGTTAACAACAATTTACTTTTTTTTCATCTATTTTTCAATTATGTATTTTATTTTATATTTGTAGTTATCTAAAATTATTATTATTTGACACTAATAATTATAAAAACCAACGACTATATATATTAATATAAATATAATAATAAAAAGACATTTCGTTTTCGCCGGGCTCATTAAAATTCAAAATTAAACTTCTTCCGGTCTTTTAAGTAGGGGTGTTCAAAGGCTTGGTTTGGTTCGGTTTTACTAAAAAGTGGAACCGAACCAATGTAATCGGTTTTTAAAAGTGGAGGACCTTGTCGATTTAATTTTTGGTCGGTTTGGTTCGGTTTCATCATCGGTTTAGTTCGGTTATAGTGGCGGTTTTGGTTCGTGTTTATCATCTAAATTCTTACTCAAGAGTTCAACAATAATAAATTACTAACAATTAACTAAAAGATTGTAACTTATAAGTTATAACTACGTAATGATTACTTTATCAATCTAAAAGAAAAAAAATAATTTTATCTATCAACATTATATATCAAATTATCATTAATTATAAATGCATAAAAACTTACAACTTAGGAGAGAAGTTCTCTTCATTGGCAACACCAAGTTAGCAACATCATGAATTTAAATAAACAAAAAAGCAAAGTCAGCTCACAACAACTTCAGTAAGCTCCCAGACTTTTTCAGTTTTCCTTTCCTTCAATTGTCCCTGTTAAGACAAATGATTCATTATTATTTTAGAGATAGTATGTTATTTAGAATAGTGATGTACAGTTGTATTATGTCCACGCGTATTCTTTCTATAAATATCTTGTAACAGATTTTACCCTAATATACAGTATATAAAGAGAAGCTAGGGTAAGGATTACCTACCCTACTGATTTACACAGTATACACAGTCTTCTATTTTTTCTTGGTATCAGAGCCTGAGGGCATTATGGCGGCTAATGACTCATCCTCTTCTTCTACGTCTGCTGGTGCCTCATCCATGACCTCCCTGGTCTCAGCACTAAAAGTACAGCCTCTTTTCAGCAGCTCTAGTCAAGTGAAGGGAGTCAAGCTTGACCGCACAAATTATTTACTATGGGAATCTGTGGTTCTTCCACTATTAAAGGGAAATTTTCTTGAAACTCATGTTGATGGGACAGAAGCACCACCACCACAGATGATTCCGGATGAAGGAGGACCTAAGCCGAATCCAGCCTATAAGGAGTGGTTTGGCATTGATCAGCTACTGATTGGATGGCTCCGAGGTGCCATGACACCAGAAATAGGCACACAGTTGCTTCATTGCACAACTGCTAGAGACTTGTGGGTTGCAGCCAAAGATCTCACATGTGCCTCAGTGAAATCACGGGTTCTAATGCTCAAGGGAGATCTTCAACACACAAGAAAGGGCTCACTCAAGATGGATGAGTACCTGGCGAAGATGAAATTCATGGCAGATCAGCTCAAGCTTGCTGGTGCTCCAGTGGGATCTGATGAGTTGATTATGTATACTCTCAGTGGATTGGACAGCACCTAGCTCCAGTGGGATCTGATGAGTTGATTATGTATACTCTCAGTGGATTGGACAGCACCTACAACTCTGTTGTGACCCTCTTGGTAAACTCTCCAGATTTAACTTGGAGCTACACTCATACTGCTCTTATGAACTTTGAAAGCAGGTTGGAACAACTGAATCAATTTGCAAATATGGCAATCCATCCCTCTGCAAATGCTGTGCAAAGGAACGATGGAGGACAAGGAAGGGGCCAGAATACCCAGAACTGGCGTGGAGGCAACAATCAAAATCAAAACCAGAATCGCGGTGGACGCAGAGGATGTGGCCGCGGCAGAGGTAGACCTCCCAATAACAGTGGAAATACTGGAACTCGTCCACAATGTCAACTTTGTGGAAAAATGGGGCACATAGTTGGAAGCTGCTGGCATCGGTTTGATAAAGAATTTCAGCAAGTTGCAAGCACAAATGCTGGAAGTTTTGGAGCCTCACCACAAGCTTACTATGCCACTCCTCAAACTGTTGATGACCCTGCATGGTATATGGACAGTGGAGCAACACATCATGTGACACCCTATACAGAACAACTTGATAACTTTACTCCAACCACTGGTAAGTCTCACTTATTTACATGTACTGGTGAGCAAGCAAAGATAATTGGAACTGGTTCTGCTACCCTAGCTGGTCATAACTCAAATCTGCATCTGAAAGACGTTTTAGTGGTACCTAGTGCAACAAAACGTCTAATGAGTGTGAATAAGTTAACCAAAGATAACAATGTAAATGTGTGCTTCACTAATGAATCTTGTGTTGTGAAGGATAAGAAGACAGGGGCACAGGTAATGCAAGGGAAAACAACACAAGGAATGTACTCGGTGGGAGATAGGCATGGCTCCAAGAATGCACAAATAAATGTGGTAGAAACTGTTTTTCAGAAGAATGAGAAGGATGACAGAAATTACTTGACGTGGCATCAAAGACTTGGACACCCAAGTGATAGAGTATTAAAGCAAATTTTACATACCTGTAATATTGATATTAAATTGCCAAATTCTAGATCAATTTGTGAAGCTTGCCAATATGGCAAATCAAAGTTTCTACCATTTGATAAATCTCTATCTCGAGCCTCTTCACCTCTAGAGCTTGTTCACACTGATCTTTGGGGACCATCTCCAACGTTATCTGTTAATGGCTATCATTTTTACATTCAATTCCTTGATGATTATAGCCATTATACTTGGTTGTATCCCTTAAAACACAAAGGAGAAGCTGTGAGTGCATTTAATATATTTCGAGCTCAAGTGGAAAACAAATTTAATACAAAAATTAAGAAGATACGATGTGATAATGGAGGTGAATACAAACCATTCATTCAAATTGCTCAGACAAATGGCATTGAAATGCAATTTACTTGTCCATACACCTCTGAACAGAATGGGAGAGCTGAAAGGAAACATAGGCATATAGTTGAAATGGGGTTAACTTTGCTTGCTCAATCTTGTCTCCCACTAACATACTGGGTTGACTCTTTTCAGGTGGAAGTCTCCTTGATAAATAAGCTTCTAAGCTCTGTGCTGAATAACATTTCACCGTGGCAAGCTCTCTTTGGTGAACCACCTGATTACAAATCTTTACAACCATTCGGATGTGCATGTTATCCTTGTTTGAAGCCTTATAATACTCACAAATTTGAGTTTCACAGCCAGAGGTGTGTCTATCTCGGACCAGCGTCACAACAGAAAGGATACAGGTTTTTGAGCTCAATGGGAAGAATCTATGTTTCCAGGCATGTTGTTTTCGATCCTTCAGTGTATCCCTGTGCAAATGGCTTCTTAAATAGGCGAGATGTGTCAAGTGAGAAAGAGCATTGTATTATTCCTTTTCCAATTCATAATGGAATCTCTACAGCTGATACAAAAGAAGGTGGAGTCACGGGTTCTAATAAGGAAGACACAAGTACTGATAAGAGCTCAAATAATGGTTCAATAGGTGTTAGGTGTGATAGAAATCCAACAGCTAATGACTCGGTTGATGCAAGCTCATCGTTTGACGCGTTATCACGTGATGACAGAGAAGGGTCTTCATCATCTCCAACGGATAGTCCCTCGGTGGAAGCCAGCTCATCCACTAATTTGTCAGCAAGTGAAGGACAACCGAGACAGCTTTGTGTCCGTGATTCCCGTCCCTATGTCCGTGATTCCCGTGGTCTGTAGTCATGTGTCCATGATTCCTGTGGCCAGCTCAATGCCTCACGTGATGCACCTAATGCTTCCATTGAAGAACCAAACACTTTGGGCCAACCCGAAGATGTGACCACTCTTGAAGCCCAACCTACAGCTCAACAAAATAAAGGCACTCACCACATGACCACAAGATCTAAAGATGGAATATATAAGCCTAGATATCCTTTTGTAGGCTTATTTCAGAATGAGAATCCCTTCCTATCAAGTATACACGCAGAACCAGCCTCTGTGAAAGAAGCTTTGTCTTTATCTCATTGGAGGAATGCTATGCATGAAGAGTTCACAGCCTTGAAAAACAACAAAACCTGGGAGCTCGTCAAACCAACTGGGCAGCAAAGATTAATTGATTGCAAGTGGGTATTCAAGATAAAATACAAAGCTGATGGGTCCATTTTGAAACACAAAGCAAGACTTGTTGCCAAGGGTTTTCAACAACCTGAGGGAGTAGATTATGGAGAAACCTTCAGTCCAGTTGTGAAGCCAACAACAATCAGAGTGGTCTTGACTATAACAGCCACTTTTGATTGGGAAGTTCGTCAGCTAGATGTAAATAATGCTTTCTTGAATGGATACTTGCAAGAAAGTGTGTTTATGAGACAACCTGAAGGTTTTGTTGATTCCCAAAAGCCAAACCATGTCTGCAAGCTCATCAAGGCACTATACGGACTCAAGCAGGCACCCAGAGCATGGTTTGATAGGCTTCGATTGACTCTGATTCAATGGGGATTTGAAAATGCAAAAAGTGATGTTTCCTTGTTTTATCGAAGAAGCTCTAATCTCACTGTTTATGTACTAGTATACGTTGATGACATACTAGTTACAGGTAATAATAATGCCTATTTAAAGTCTTTTATCCAAAAACTTAATGATGTTTTTGCTTTAAAAGATTTGGGATGTCTCTATTACTTTCTTGGAGTTGAAGTTCATAGAGATAAATCAGGTTTTCATTTATGCCAAGCAAAGTATGTTATGGATATTCTGAAAAGATTTAATATGTTGACATGTGCCCCTGTACCTACTCCTATGGTAACGGGTAGACAATTTGTAGCTCTTGAAGGTGCACCAATGAGGGATCCATCTGTTTATCGACAAGCCATAGGCTCTCTACAATATCTGGTTACTACAAGACCAGATATTGCATACTCAGTTAATAAAATGAGTCAATTTCTTGCAAGTCCAACTGAAACTCATTTTCTTGGAGTGAAGAGGATTTTAAGGTATCTCAAGGGAACTTTTTTGATGGGGTTGCACATTCGGCCCTGTAGAGATCTTAAACTTACTGCCTTTACTGATGCTGATTGGGCAACTGATCTTGATGATAGAAGGTCAATGGCAGGTATATGTGTTTTCTTAGGTGATACATTAGTTTCATGGTCATCTAGGAAGCAACGTGTAGTTTCAAGGTCCAGCACAGAGTCTGAGTATAGAGCATTAGCAGATGGAGCAGCGGAAATTTGCTGGTTTTATTCTCTGTTAACTGAGCTTGGTTTATACTTGAAGCAGCCGGTTACAATATGGTGTGATAATCTGAGCACAAAGGCCTTGGCTACAAATCCTGTTCAGCATGCGAGAAGCAAACATATTGAAATCGACATACACTTTGTTCGTGATATGGTTATGAGGAAATTTGTTGATGTGAAGTATGTACCATCAGAGTTACAACTTGCAGATGGTTTGACAAAGGCACTTACACAAACCCAATTTGAAAATTACAGATACAAACTTGGTGTGATATCCTCACCCTCTCGTTTGAGGGGGAATGTTAAGACAAATGATTAATTATTATTTTAGAGATAGTATGTTATTTAGAATAGTGCTATACAGTTGTATTATGTCCACGTGTATTCTTTCTATAAATATCTTGTAACAGATTTTACCCTAATATACAGTATATAAAGAGAAGCTAGGGTAAGGATTACCTACCCTACTGATTTACACAGTATACACAGTCTTCTATTTCTTTCTGTCCCTCCAAATTTTAATTCTTTTCCTTGCTAATCTCACTTGCTAGCTAATATATATATATATATATATATATATATATATATATATATGTACTTATTACCATTCCACCTTTTTTTTCCTTTCAATACTATTTTCAAGGTCATGTGAATCTCCACTTCTCCGCAAAGAAAACTGAATAATCTAATTTTTTATTCCCCATTGCACCATGTGCCATTCTGGGAACATTCGTTAATATACAAGGCTTTCTTAGCCTATAAATGTCATCTCTTACTTACTCTCTTTGTTCAAGCAAGCAGCCCCCACAAGAAGAAGGTGTAAATGTAAATTCATTTACTATGTAGTGTTAGAATAGAGTTGAGTGAGTTTACAAAGATGTATATTTACAATAGGTGCGGTTCGGTCGGTTAACAGAGAAAAAAGCTTAAAAACCGACAACCGAACTGACCTAATCGGTTATACAATCATAGAAATCGAAAGTGGACCTTCTTTTTTCAGTTTTGATCGATTTTTTATTGGTTTGGTTCGGTTTGGGTCAGTTGGATCGGTTTGGTTCGGTTTTGAACACCCCTACTTTTAAGTAAAAAAATTTAAACCAGAGGAAAGTTCCCCGTGGAGAATCTCAAGAGCCCATCATAGTTCGTGGCTTAAAAAGAAAAAAAACTTGTGCGTAAGGTTATCCTATGAAAAGAATACCTCTCTTGTGTACCTTTATATATATATATGGGTCTGTTTGGTATGCAGAAACGGAATGGGTTTATTGAGTTTAGTAATAAAATTTGAGAATGAGAATGAGAATGAAAATAGATTAAAATTATTACTTTGTCCTTTATATTAAAATATTTTAAAAAAAAGAAATTATGAATGTGTTAAATCAAAGGATATAATAGATATTTTATATATATAATTTTTACGTTTCTCAATGTGAAAAACATTTTCTCCCATTTGAGGTGGGGCCCACATCCATTCCTTCACTTTCTTCCTCCTTTAGAAAGGCTAACAAATGGAGCCTATATTTCTTACCCTTTAACGTTTGGTGCCACTGTTAGTTTTACTCCAGATGTTTTTTTTTATTAATGTTACATTTTTTACTAGCACCATTAAATAATTAACAATTTTTGTTGATGTGGCATCACACGTGGTCAAATGAGTTGATGAACAAAAGTATTTTCACACGTGTCAAAATGAGTTGACCAGGAAAAGTGAGCAAAATGGCGCGGTGCTTCAACTTATTTGAGAAGAAAAGCTTTATGGTTCAAAACAACACATTGTTGTGTAGGCTAGGATAGAGAAAAATCTTAGATAAAAATACTTTTGCTTAGTCAACTTATTTTGCCATGTATAATGCCACATCCGTAAAAATAATTAATTATTTAACGACGTTAGTGAAAAGGGTAATATCGGTAAAAAAATAAAACGTTGGTGATGGACCTAACAGTGACGCCAAACGTTGGGGATAGGAAACACCATTTTGCCTATATATATATATATATATATATATATATATATTCATCAATAATATTTAGAGTATATAGTTATATATGATGATCCAATGTTATTAGTTTCAATTTAATTCTAAAAATTATTAAATTTAGTCTTTAATATATAGATAAAATTTGTCCCTCAATTTAGTCATTTAAATTTTTTTTGAATAAAATACATTCACCTCCCCTCTATTTTTAAAATGTACACTTTAGTCCAATTAATTAACTCTGTTAAGAATATTCTTGAAAAGATTCTTTAATGTCTTTTTTAATTAAATTATAAAATATAAAAAGTGATATTTACTAATTTATCATCAACCAAAATTTTTCAACGCATACCACACCCAAATCAAAAGTAACGTTTCATCTTCTTCCTCCAGCCGTCTTTGTCCAGTATTCGAAATAAAAAATTCCTTCTCACATTCATCTTCTTCCATGGTCTTCGACACTGAATAAGTTATTTGTTTCGAAGAGTAAACGTTCGATGCCACCACATTTCATTCCCCTCTCTATTCATCTATTATCGGCTTTACTCTTTATGCCACTGAAAATATAAATTTTAATAATATAAAATTGCATTTAATAATGCCATAAATGAAAACAATTGAATACAAAAAATTACATGAAAAAAAGGGAAAAAAAAAATAAAACTGAGAATTATGCTCACGAAAGATGTTTCGGCATCTAGATCTGAAAGCCAAAAGAAGCTTCCTCTTTCTCTCTCTTTTGGAGCTTGGGGAAGCAAATGAAAAACTAGAGATGAATTGGGTGGGATTAAGTGAAACCCAGAAAAATTCACCTCGAAAGCTCATCATTTCAGCTTCTTTTTTTATCATATTAATCTTCAAATGAATCTCAGACAAGAAGAATCAAATTCAGCAAGGTGAATGAATCTCAAACAAGAAGAATTCTGCACCAATTTCCGGCGGCTTCATCTTCTTCTTCATATAATTATAATAATTTAGAGATTAATAACAATAATAGTAATAATCATAATAAAAGAATAGGAAAATAACATTGTCAAACCCACACTCAACTCACACAAGTACGACAATAAGTTTTTGTTTTTAGTCATAAAGTGGGGCATTTTAGACGGAAAAAATAAATAAATTGTGAAATACACAAAAGGGGGTTAACTTTTGACGGTGGAAATTCTAAATTGGATTATAATGTAAAAAAAATTTATATGTAAAGAAAAGGGAGTGTACTTTTAGTATCTCTCAAGGGAGCGAAGTGTATTTTATCCAAATTTTTTAATTGTTATGTTATTAAAAAAATTTTAACGATTAAATTGAGATAAATTATATTGTTTAATAAGTAAAATTTAATCAGGTAAAAAAAACTAAATTTAATGCAGAGAAGTACAATTCACTTGGAAATTCCTATAAATATGGACTTTTTTTGTTGGTCAGATATAAATATGGACTTAAACATAAAATATTTTCGCAACTCAACCTTAAGTTCAACCACTTTTCCTCTTCTTGGAATCTGAAATAGAAGAGCTGGACTCAACAGCACAAATAAAATATGATACGAAAAAAATAAGTTAAATATTCTTGGCAAATTGACCAGAGAGTGACGTCAGAGTCTTGAAATTTGAAAATTAAGACATCAAGTCTTTTATTTTCGCTGCCATGACAAATTACTGTAGCATATTTTTTACATTTTTTTAAAAATAATTCGCACATCAAAACTGCGGGTCAATACAAAATACTCGCAATTTAAATTTGCGAGTCAAAGAATGACTCGCAAATTAAAAATGCGAGTGAAAGTCTGATAAAAATCAGACTTCCACTCGCATGAGAGTGTCCCGAGGGCAATACCCTCGGGACATCAACCCATCACTATGTGAAAGTGTGAATGACTGCACACGGTCATTCACACTTTCTATTTTTTTTTAAACTTATTAACTTTTAACTTTTATAGTATATTTGATTTTTGACTTACTTAATAAATATATAAAATACTATTTACTTGCAATTTTTTTTAGTATCATTCTAAAAATTCTGTAGTCATAAATTATAATATTTATATATGAGGAGTGACACAGTTGGTTAAGGTTCGGGCTCTTACTCCACAAGGGCTAGGGTTCGAACCCTATGACCGATGTGAGGGTCTTATTGGTGGGTAATATGTAAATCCTCCCATAAGTCTTCAAAGAGGTTAAGAGGTCTTCTTTGACCATATTAGAATACCGATGCTTACCCCCACCTAAACTTTTTTTCACCAAAAAAATTATAATATTTGATTTGTCAAAAAAATCTTAGTAACATTCGGATTTTTTATTCATAAACTAACAAAAATAAGTTTTTTTTAATAACCTATGTAAAAAAATTTTATTCATAATTCTATAAAAAAAATACTAAGCCAAAAAAATCATGGGTCATGGGTAGGAGTGTAGGACGGTTTATAATAATTTAAAAATTATTCTAAAGTGGGATGTTTAAAGTTACTCTATGATAAAAAAAAGTTCTATGATTTTTTTTGGCTTAGTATTTTTTTTATAGAATTATGAATAAATTTTTTTACATAGTATATTTGACTCGCAAATTTAAATTGCGAGTGTTTTGTATTGACTCGCAGTTCTGATGTGCGAGTTATTTTTAAAAAAATATAAAAAATATGCTACAGTAATTTGTCACGACAGTAGAAAATAAAAGACTTGATGTCTTAATTCTCAGATTTCAAGACTCTGACGTCACTGGTCAATTTGTCCATATTCTTATCACGTGTCACACGCTATGTTAACAAAAATTTGTATTTATTTTAATGGTGTTAGTGTAAATAATAAAATAGTCCAAAAATTAAAATATTGAAATTATAATTAATCGCAATCAAATATTTGGATCATATTTAATCGAAGATGCAAACATTAAAAATATCAAACATACTTTACCATATACAAAAGACATAAAACAGAATATCCGCGGTCTAAAAAAATAGAATATACACGTGCATCTAAAATTTTTGTCGAAAATATATACCACTCGGCCCCATTATTAATGAAAGGAACTTGCACATGCATTTTTGGGTGCAAATTTGTTAATAGGAAAATTAACGTGGCATTCATCACGTGTTATTTGCTCTTATTTCGTTCGATCCACACATAAAAGATAAAACCCAGGAACATGGGCATGTTCTTTTGTAAGGGTTAAAATACAACATGATTTGATACAATTATAATTTTTTTTTTATTTGGTTAAAATGCACATAGACCCCCTGAGTTTTTACTTTGGGACAGAGACACCCCTTCTGTTAGGGTTTTGTTAAAACTAGTCGTTAAGTGCCACGTCAGCAAGCATGTGTAAGAGGTGTCTGTGCTCAAAAGTGAAAACTCAGGGGGTGTATGTGCCCCTAAAGTGAAAACTTAGGGGGTGTATGTGCCCATAAAGTGAAAACTCAAGGGGTGTATGTGCCCTCACACATGTTTGCTGACGTGGCACTTAACGCCTAATTTTTACGGAACCCTAACAAAAGGGGTGTCTCTGTCCAAAGTGAAAACTCAGGGGGTCTATGTGTAACGTTTTAAAACTCAGGGGTTGTAAGTGTATTTTAGCCTTATTATTTTAATATAAGGGGTAAAATAGTCATTTTAATACATTCTTTTTCCATTTCCATTACCAAACTTTTATTACTAAACACATCAAATGCATTTTGTTTTTATTTCCGTTTCCATTTTCATTTCTATTTCTACCTAATGAACGTGATCTAATGCGTAAGTCCAATTCACTAGGAAAGTCCTATAAATATCTTTTTTTTTTTTTGTAAAGTCCTATAAATATCTTCTTCTACTTTTTTTTTTGGTAAAGTCCTATAAATATGTACACAAACATAACTTATTTCCCCAACTCACAACATACAACATTGAGTTGAAGTTTGGAGAGTGAATTAGTGATCAACTCAATATTCTATTATAATTGATAGTTGGTAACATATTATCAACAAAAGTTACGCAAAAGATAATTATGTCGATTGCTGCCACATCACTTGTTACTTCAATCCCCTCATCCGACTTGCCTCGTCGTTCTGCAAATTATCATCCCAGTATTTGGGGTGATCGTTTCATTCAATATGCTTCAGATTCTATGGTATTCATCATTCCAATTCATTTCATCTTTTTTTAATATTTGTTATATTTTATAAATAATTACAAATAAATTTCAGTTAAAATAGACGACGATATGATGTAATTGATCATTCATCCTTTAATTCTTTTTTAATATGTGAGAGGGTTTGGACTTGTAGTCACTAGTCAAATTGAATAACCATTATGAGCACTAATTTGTACTTTTGGAATTATTTGGTCCTTGATACTCTGTAATTACGGAATAATGCAGGAAGTGGAATTATATGACAAGCTAACGGAGGAAAAGATTCAAGTTCTGAAAGAAGAAGTGAGGAAGAGGCTCAATTGTACAACTAACAATCCCATTACAAAAATTGAATTGATCGATATAATTCAACGTTTAGGTGTTAACTACCATTTTGAAAGCGAGATTAATGATGTGTTGCTACAAATTCACAATACTTACGTTCAGAATGGGGTCATAATAAAGTTGGAATTACAAGACCTTCGTTCTATTGCTCTTGTTTTTAGGTTACTAAGGCAACAAGGATATCACATTTCACCTGGTATGTCCTGTCTCATCACTGTCTTTTTTAATTTAATTTGAACCATTAACATAATATATAATCAAGTGGGAATTGGGAAAGGACCACAGAAAAGCAAAGAATGGACACACTACAATGGACAAGCGGTTCTCCTTTATTGACATTGACATCCTAATTCTATATATGACACGATTATTCAGTATTACAATAATATTAAATTTTAGTATATTTTTTTAAATATTTAGTCTCTAATTTATTTAAGGTGTATTTTTATTAGTGAGAGTCTATATTACTCAGTCGTCAGTATGACAATAATACTGAACTTCAATGTATCTAACTTGTGTTTGTGGTGTACAAATTATCAGATGTATTCAACAAGTTGAAGGATGAGAATGGTAATTTTAGTGAAAGATATAGCAGCGATGTTGAGGGATTGCTGAGCTTGTTCGAAGCTACACACCTAAGGGTTCATGGAGAGCACATATTAGATGAATCCTTTGTTTTCGCTTTGAATCATCTTGAGATGATGATGACCACACATTTGAGCCCATCTCTTGCAGCAAAAATTAAGCATACCTTAAAACATCCACTACACAAAAACATACCAAGACTAGAGGCAAGGCATTATATTTCTACTTACCAAGAACACCCTTCCCATGATGAAACTTTGCTAGCCTTGGCAAAATTGGATTTCAATAAGCTTCAAAAATTACATCAGAGGGAAGTTGGAATCATTTCTAAGTAAGTTCTTAAAACTGTTATGTGTATATATATATCCTTAATATAATTGGTTTATAATGATGATGAGGACCTTAATTACTTATTGAATTTGGTTTATTTAATTAGGTGGTGGAAAGACTTGGATTTCACAACAAAATTGCCTTTTGCTCGCAATAGGATGGTGGAATGTTACTTTTGGATATTGGGAGTATTTTTTGAACCTTGCTACTCTCTGGCTAGAACCATAACCACCAAAGTCACATGTATCGTATCAATCCTTGATGATATATATGATGTTTATGGTACCTTTGAAGAGCTTCAACTTTTTACCACAGCAATTGAGAGGTTTTAACCAATTTTTTTCTTCAAATTAATATTTAACTTTAATTAGATAGCATTTTGTTAATTAACCTTCAGATATTGATAGTTTTAGGAAATTATTGACATTTAATTAGGTGGGATATTAGCTGTATGGAATCTCTGCCAGAATACATGAGATATTGTTACCAAGCACTGTTGGATGTTTATGAAGAAATAGAGAAAGAGATGATGAAGCAAGGAAGAACGTTCTGTGTAAACTATGCCAAACATGAAGTAAGGAAGTACTCTTAATTACTCTATGCATTATCTATATACATACAAACATTTCTTGTTTTATTCTGCACATAGGACATTTGTATGTATTTAATTATTACACGCATGGTATGGCAGATGAAAAGACTGGTCCGAGCCTACTATGAAGAGGCCAAATGGCTTAATAGCAATTACACACCAACATTGGAGGAGTATATGGGTATTGCACAAATATCTTGTGCTTACCCTATCCTCACAGCCATATCCTTCATAGGCATGGGAAGTATTGCTAATGAGGAAGCCTTCCAATGGTTAGCCAATGATCCCAAAATTATTAGAGCTTCAACACTTATTTGCAGGCTCATGGATGATGTTGTCTCTAACGAGGTATATATATATATATATATATACTTGAGCACAAAATTCAATTTCCCCATTTCTCATATATATTATGAATAGAATGATTTAGAAATTAATTAAAAGTGTTAATTAGTTTGAGCAAAAGAGGGAGCATGTAGCTTCGGCTGTGGAGTGCTACATGAAGGAAGAAGGTGTGAGGAAAGAAGAAGCCATTGAAGAGTTGAAAAGGGAAGTGGTAAGTGCATGGAAGGATATAAATGAGGAATGCCTTGGCCTTAAGGAAGTGGCAAGACCTCTGTTAATGCGAGTTCTGAACCTATCTCGTATAATGGATGTGCTTTACACTGAGGCAGATGGTTATACCAATTCTCAAGGAGCAACAAAGGAATATATTGCATCTTTGCTCCTAAACCCATTCCACCTTTGATTAAACTTAAACCCTTCTAGTTGGGGTTAATTGTATATTTTTTAGTGAATCAAAATTTTCAGGCCCAAAACAAATGGTTATCTCTTTTATATTTTTGCTAAACAAAAGGGTCGAAGCCCAAAATATACCAGAAGTCCAGAACTATATAACTATCCTAAGAATAAATGCTCATCTTTTGTAAATACGTTCTTCTAACTTTTTTTTTTTTTGAAGTGTCAAGGGAACTATTCTCAAAGAAAACGCTAAATAACGTGAATAAGCGAAATGTCAATAGTTTTTTTAAAATAATTATAAGTATCTTTGAGATATACCCATTGAAATTAAATAAATTGATACATTTAAATATAGATATGTGCCAAGACGATGCACCCACAAAAACTTATGGGCCTTCACAACTAAATAAGTATCTCCGGATCCCTTTATTTGAAGGAGAAAAAGTGATGAAAATAATTTCATTCTATAGAGAGAGTTTGATTTGTGTATATAAATGTCTCTACCTTAAAATTAAAATGATCTAAAAATCAAACCAAAATGCCCCTATAACTATAAGGCCATAACCCCACTTGTTGAGCCTCCTCTTCATCTTCCCTTGTTTTGGTCAATAATAATTGGTGTCTTCTTCCTTTCTTGTCAATCGTACATTTGGGCTCCTATCATATTCTCTTGTTCTTTCATGAACAGGAAACAATGTTAGAATTCAATACTTGAACTAAACTGAAAAAAAATTAATCTGAGAAAGAACCAAAATCGGTCATCATAATAAAAATTTGAATGCTAAATGCCAAATGGACACGACTCTTTTTTAATCTTTATCTTTGACGGTTATTTAAGAAATATACACAACATTTTACTAAGGTACGTTTAAATTTTAAAATTTTCAATATTTAATGAATAAGAGCATTTTAGGTATTAAAAAAATGTATAAATTAATTAATTTTCTATATAAAATAAGATAAATTTCCCACTATTGTCATTTCTTCAACCCTAAACCGACTGTAAATACCTTATTTTGTTCGAGTTAAATTATAAGATAAAACATAATACAAACAAAAAGAACAAAAAAAAAATTTAACGAGTTCACGACCCACTATTAAAAGTAAACAAGGTCGCATCCCCAATAATAGAGGTAACGACCCCCAATGTGCCCCTGATATTTTTTATTCTCTCACTCTCACTATTTGCTTCTCCTTGGCGGTTTATTAACCGCTACTATCTTGCTTTTGTATGATTTTTTCAGTAGTCAGCAAAAATCAATACTAAATCACTAGCGACAAAAGATAAAAATGACAGTTTTGTTGATTGCTATTAATTTATTTAACGACAGTTTTAACCTCCTCTAAGTACCAAAATTACGACCCTTATCTTTTTGTAGTGCATTCCCAAAATAATTTTTACCATATCTCACATGTTGATACAGTTATATTACTAAATAAAGTGGGTATTTGAACAAAACAATAAAAAAAACATTTTTTAACCATATATATTTTGATAGTCGCTTTTAATTAATTTTAAAAAAATATTTTTTTTTAACAATTAAAATCTGATCATTAAAATAATTTATTGTTATAATAATTAAATTTTGGTCGTTAAAATAAGTTGTTAAAAAAGTTAATTACGATATTTTTTACGCTTAATAGTTATCGATATTTTTTAATAATATTATTTTTGATAATATATTTGTCAACAATGATAACATTGGAAAAATATTGTTAAAAAGAATATTATCAATAATTACTGACCGTAAAAAATATTATTATTATTATCTTTTTTCAACAACTAATTTTGACAATAAAAAAATTTTTAATAGTTAAATGGCTGTTGAAATTAAATATAGATTATAAAAAATATTTATTTTTTTAATAAATTACTGTTGAAAATTTAATTAATCTAAAATATCCTATATATAAAATCTATTTTAAGTTATTATTTAAACAAAACAAAAAAGACAAACACCATCATCATGTTTCTAATAATTATTAATCATGAAGTACGATGTTTTTGGTTTATTGTGTGATATTTTATGTAGAATGTGTAGAAACTTGTGAGACAGTATTATATATATATATATATATATGATGTGAGGCTACAATTTTGTTTTGTGGTGTTGTAAAATAGTAAAGGTGATTATTTAAAGCTATTAATAGTTTTAAATTGTTAGATTTGTTTTGATATTTGTGTTACCATATATTTTTTTGAATTAGTTTAAATTTTTATCAAAAAAAAAGAATTAGTTGAAATTGTATAATTTTTTATTTAAATACTTTTTTATCCAAACATATAATAAAAGAAGTGCTTTTGAGATGTCCTTTTTGGTAAATTTCACATATTAAAAGCACTTTTTGTAAATCTATATCCAAACGTTGTTTGTATTATAAAAAATACTTTTAATTATGACATCCAAACGCCAATAATTTATTTTTAAAATGAAAGCTCTACTATTAAAAGATAAAAAAAAATTACTTTTTTTCAAAGTCAATCCAAACGCCCCATAGCCTTTCTCTTGGCATACAAGTGTCTAATCATGTCCTTAAAACGATTAGCTTAGCCTCTTAGGTTTTGTTTGATAGCTATAAACAAGAGGGAGAAGAATAGGGAATTGGTGGATTCTACTTTTGAAATAGTGGGCTTCACTTCGGCAAGGGAAGTGAAATGTTTATTATTTACTTTGATTTGACATAATCATAACATTTTTTTTTAATATTTTAATATAAGGGGTAAAGTGATAATTTTAATTCATTCTCATTTTTATTTTTAAATTTTACTATTAAATACAATAAATTTATTCTGATTCTCATTCTATTTCTGCGTACCAAACATACTATACTACTTTAATCCTCTTCTCTTCTCTTGTATCCGATATAAAAAAGAGTGTACTTTTTTTCTTTCTTTTTTTCATTTTGCAGGCATGGCGAAGGCCACAGTAAAATCTGTGAAACTTTCAAGCAGCGTATACAATCTCTGCGACAACGCGTTTTGATTTTTTCGCAACAAAATCTGTTGCTGCTAGAATTTTTGTTTACAGAAAATTTAAAATATTGTTTTTGAGAAAACAAATTATCAAATAAAAACTTTTAAATTTTGTATCTTGTAAAAGATTTTTTAAAAAACATTTTCTATATATTTATACTAGAGGTGATTCATCTATATTTTTTAATAATTAATTTTAGAATTATTTATTAAAAAACTAATTTAATTAATTATTTCAAAATGTCACTCTTTAGAAGCTGCATATTTAAATCAAAAGACTCTCCAATGAGTAGATGTTCAGTAGTACAGTAGTACTGAACTTCAGTACATCTTTTCAATCAGTTGGCTCCTAATCTATTCAAAGAAAGTCTTAATTAATGTGAATTTTTATTAATATTAATAAATGACACTACATAATTGAAATAATGCAATGAAGTTCAATAGTACGATACTACTGAACTTCTATCTTCTCAAGAGTAAACTTTATACGTACCTTCATTAATATATATAATTTCGGTCTTAAATCTTAATAAAGGAATTAGTTGACTAGTTAAAGGAATTTTGACTAAATCATATCACTAATTAAGGAATTTAGTATTTACCAAACATTTTAATCTACATATTAGGGTTTGGCATTAGCTAGGGCAAGCATGCTTGACCTTAAAGTTTTGCTTGCCTCTGAAAATGTTAAATTAAAATGCATGCAAGTGAG
Source organism: Senna tora (assembly GCA_014851425.1). Taxonomy (NCBI): domain Eukaryota; kingdom Viridiplantae; phylum Streptophyta; class Magnoliopsida; order Fabales; family Fabaceae; genus Senna; species Senna tora. Next base: position 2,760,224 of record CM026266.1, on the reverse strand, counting down.
GATTTGTTAGATATGTGGGGTTAGTTTTCTTGTTTAATGATGGTTCTCACTTTCTTGTTTTAGCTCTAATGAAATAATTAATTAAGCCGAGCATCCAAACTTAAATTAGAAGGGATAAAAATTCAGTAGTACCGTATATTATAATTATATATTTTATATTAAAAGTGATGCATGTATATTCTGTACATGCTATTTAATTTTTAAAATATAATATAAAATTTTTAAATTTTTTAGTAAATTTTAAGATTTTATTTACTTTAAAATTATATACATGTTAAAATGCTCAAATTTTCCAGGACGAAGATTTTTTTTTTTGGTCAGAAGGACGAAGATTCATAATATCTATTATATTGGAATTTTTTTAATTTTACAAAAATAAAAGAACATTAATTTTTTTATAATTTTATACTAATTACCTTTTCGTTCTTAAACTCATCCAAATTTAATGAATAAATAGTAAATAAGAGTAATTTAGTTAGGATAAATTAATCTTTTTATCTCATATTTATCTACGTGTTTCTATGTGCATCTATCTTAAACTAACAAAATATATTGTAAAACTAAGTACTCCCTCCGGTTCACAATATCTACTTTGTTGGATAGGTGCGCAAATCATTAATTCACCTAAAAAGTAGAGAATATGAGATAAAATGTCTAAATTATCCTTACTAAATTATTCCTACTAATTATTCTTTCTTCATTAATCTTATATTGAGAATATGTACTAAAAAAAAGTATTTATTAATAGGGTGTTTGGCTATGCTAGGTTGGGTTGTTTTTTCCTTGTTTTTTTTTTTTTAAAAAAACCTCTTATTTTAAAAGAATGAGTTGTTTTATCCGAAAAAAGAAGAAGAGCTGTTTAGAAAATGGACAAAAGTGCCGACAGCAAAACCAAGCTTTTAGTTTAAATTTTTGGTAGGAATTTAATTTCTATTTCTTATCAAAAATAAAAATAAAAACTTTTATATTTTAAGATTGAAATATTCTTAATTGGCAAAATAACAAATAAAAAGATAAAATACCATCACTAAAATTGCATAGTTTTTTTTTAGGAATAAAATTGCATAGTTTTGATTGTATCCTCATTTATTTTTTATTAACCTTTTCATTTATCTATTTAATTTGAATAACATCAATAAATATTTATAACAAAAATAATGAAAGTGATTTTTCACTGAGTGAAATTGATTACATAAATCAAACAAAGTCAATATATTATATTTTTACTTATTTCTATGGTTAGATTATTAAGAATTAAATCCTTCTAATTAGTCTTTCATACTGTTTTTTTGTCTTCTCCAACTTTTAGTTATTGGGTTATTTTTCATATGATCAATTCTATTTAGAGGTTTTTTTTATACATGTACTAAACTATCTAAGACATGTTTCAACTAATTTTTCTACAATAGATATTACTGTAACTTTTTTTTTCTAATGCAATCATTCCTTAATATCATATCCAAACATCAATAAATATTTAATTAAAAAATAATAATCTATCATAAATAATAATTTATTAGATAAATTAATAATTTATTTAACTAAAAATTTTATTAAATTAATAAAATAACTTATTTAATTAATAAATAAATAGAAAATTTTATTTTTATTTATTTAATTGAAATCAACAATAATAAATATTTAATTTATACAAGTTATTTAATAACATTGATCACTAAACAATAAACATCTATACATGTCATCTTTTATAATTTTACAATAATTAAAAATACTTTCTTTATAATAATTTCTCAAACACATCCTAATTCTTAGCTACTAATAAAACTTATTTTCAATTACATTTTTTTTTCTTTCTTTTTCACGTGATTTTTTTTTCAAGTCTATTTTAAAACAAGTCATCTAAAAATAAATAAATTATGACTTTAGGCAACAATTTCATGGGATATCTGGAAGGGACAATTGCTATACTAATTAATAAGGCAACAAGGATTACTACATAATTTCACCCGAAATGCTATTGTATTATTCCCAATATTTATAAGATGTGAAATTTTGAGCAAATTAATTATTCATGACATAAATTATCCCATTTTTCTCCACTAATTAAAAGGATTATGAAGTTATTCTTTCTTTTTCTCTTTTTTGAAAAATTACAATTTCCTCCCTTAAAAGATAAGAAAATTTTAAAGTTTTACCAAATTTAACCAAAATATTAAATGCTTATTATTATATAATTAAATATTTATTCAATTAAAATTAAATTAAATTTTTAATATTTAAAATATATTAAATTTATAATTTTAAGTAAAAATAGATATCATCGTAAGAAAATTCAAATAAATATCATTCACATAAATTTTTTAAAAAAATATTTCAAACAAATATGATTTTTTTTAAAAATTAATAATACTATTAAGGATATTTTAGTTAAAATGAATAAATGTATAAATTTTTTAATATTTAAGGATAGGAGAGTGTAAATTTTAAAATTAAAAGAAATATATAATTTGTGACCCCTGAAAGGTGAAATTGAAATTCCTATAAATAGCGATGCAATGGTGACTTACTTTCCAACTCAAAATCCTATTGTTAACTCTCAAACTCAATAAAGTTTCTTTATTTCTGAAACTATATATCATCACTTTTCCATATCTCTTTAATGTCTGTGGCAACTTGGAGTGTTGTGACTTCATCCCCTCGACGCTCTGCAAATTATCATCCCACCGTTTGGGGTGATCGTTTCATTCCTTATGCTTCCCAATCTATGGTATATCTATATATTTGTAACTTCATTAACCCCTTTAATTTCCTGCTTTATTATCTATATATATATATATATATATATATATATATATATATATATAGTAACTAAAAGATATATAAAGGCTCACTTGGTCACCTTCCGCCCATGATAATTGTATGGCTTGGGTTCGATTCTTGGTGATGCCTCATTTGGTGGGTTATCTGTAAGAACTTCTGTAAGTGCTCTTAGAACTCGGAGACCTGCCCTGACTCTGGACTGGGACGTCATCCCCTCACCTAAATTTCTGACGCACCAAAAGAAAAATATATATATATATATATATATATATATATATATATATATATAAGTGCGATCTAAAATTATATATTATATAATATGAAATTTAAAATAAAATATGTGATATGAAAAAAATGAGAGACAAAAATATAAATTAACAATAGGAAGTTACAGTAGAATGATCCGTTCTCATTATTTATTTTTTATTGTTTTAAAAGAGAATAATAATTATTTTATGATTAAGTTACAATTTCTTCTTTTGAGATATCCTTAAATATTTAGAAGTAAAAAATATATAATTAAATAAATATTTAATTAATAGAAAAATCATTTTTAAGTAATTTAAAATAAAATAAACTAAAATAATTAATTTTAGCCCAAAACAAAAAATATTTCAATAATTCCATAAAAAAATATTTCAATAATACTTTTAAAATATATTTTTTATAATAAATTTATACTTATTTTAAAAAATTAATAAGTCATCAAGGTATTTTGTTTAAAATGAGCTAGTGTGAACTTGTAGATTCTTTAATCTTTTAAAAAAATGGGGTTTAGATTTCTAAAAAATTAATATTAAAGTTACTTTTTATATTATATTAAAAAAATTAACGAAAAAATTGTTATGCTTTTTTACATGCAAATTAAAGCTTTAGTATTTCATAATTTTGTAAGGGTAAACTCTTGTTAAGATTCTTTCTATATTGATTCTATATTAATTTAAAATTTACATAATATAATTGATATAACTTGTATGCTTTCTTATGAATTTATACGTGGGTATATACGTAGTCATACTTCTTTTTAAAAAAAAAAAAAAACAAATCGATTATTTTGCAGAAAAAATATATATTTTAGATCCCGGGAGACTATAATATTCTACCTCTTTAATCATTCATATAACAAATTAATGTCAATTAATCAGCCATGTTGTGAACTTAGCTAGGTGTTAATTTTAAAGCTAGTGAAGCTTAATTTATCCACAAAACACTATTTAATTTAATGGTATATATCAAGACTCAAGAGTGACAAGTGATAACAAAGTAGAACGTGCAGGAAGTGGATGAGAAATTGGAGGAGCAGATTAAAATTCTGAAAGAAGAAGTGAGGAAGATGCTGGTCCACCCTTCAATTGATCATAACAAGCCTTTACCAAAAATTTACTTAATTGATTCAATCCAACGTTTGGGTGTGAACTACCATTTTGAACAGGAGATCAATGATGTTTTGCAATTGATACACAATACTTACGTTCAAAATGGTACCATCATTTTGGAAGAAGAAGAAAAAGACCTTCATTCCCTTGCCCTTCTCTTCAGGTTACTGAGACACCAAGGATATCGTATTTCCTCTGGTATACCCTTCCACTTTAATTAATTACTTTCTTATCTTTACAACTGAATATTGAAACATGATAATAATTAATGTGATATATATACTTAACAAGGAAATCTTGTGGTTTTTTCGTAAAGCAGATGTGTTTGAGAAGTTTAAGGATGAGAAAGGTAACATTAGTGAAACAATTACGAAAGATGTTGAGGGAATGCTGAGTTTGTATGAAGCTGCACATTTCAGGGTTCATGGAGAGCAAATATTAGATGAAGCACTTCAATTCACTTCTTCTCACCTTCAATTGATGACTACTACTCAATTGACTCCATCATCTCTTGCTGCTAAAGTCAATCATAGCTTGAGGCATCCACTTCTTAAAAGCCTGCCTAGGCTTATGGCTTGCCATTATATTTCTATATACCAACAACACCCTTCCCATCATAAAACTTTGCTTGACTTGGCAAAATTAGATTTCAATATGTTGCAAAAGCTACATCAGAAGGAAGTGGGAAACATTTCTAAGTAAGTTTAATTTTATAATCCAATATACTTGGTTTATAATTTATGTACTGCTTTGAAGTCTAATAATATATGTTAAAACTAAAGTAATTAACTTGAGGAATCCACCCTCAAAAGCTAGCTGTTAAGGAGAAAAAATCAAGCTAAACTACTAATTAAGTATTTCATTGAGCATCTTATTCTATCATATGTGGAATTTTGTATATCTCCAACACTCCCCTCAAGTCCAATTAGTCTTGGCTAATGATTTGTTTCTCTCTTTTTTTAATTTTTTTCACTATCTTTGGCTTGTAAGGTTCATTTTTAAGTTTCAGGGACTTCAAATCTTTCTCTTCTTTTTTGTCTAGGCTTGTACTCTTTTTTGAACCTAAGAGGTTACAGTTTTTTTCTTTTTCTAAACATTTTTGTCAATCTTTTTTTCCCTTACATCTTAGACATTGGTTCATCAAGGACCGTGAGTCTATTGTGCTCTGATACTATGTTAAAACTAAGTAACTTGAGAATCCATCCTAAAAAACTAACTGTTATGAAAGAAAAATAAAACTACTTAAGTATTCTATTAAGTGTCTCCTTCTATCATATGTGAGTCTTTGTATATGTGTAGTATATATAAGTCACACAAGTGTGTGTTAATTAATGAAACTTGGTCTTTGATTATAGGTGGTGGAAAGAGTTGGATTTCGGAACAAAGTTGCCATTTGCTCGCAATAGGATGGTGGAATGTTACTTTTGGATATTGGGAGTATATTTCGAACCTTGCTACTCTCTGGCTAGAAAGATAACCACCAAAGTCATATGCATCGCATCAATCCTTGATGATATATATGATGTTTATGGTACCTTTGAAGAGCTACAACTTTTCACCAAAGCAATTGACAGGTTTAACCAAATGTCTTCATTTCTTCAAAATACATCTCAATCATACTAGAGAGAATTTTGTTAATTAAGCTTCAGATATTGACATTTTTAGAAAATGACTTTCAAATAGGTGGGATATTAGCTGCATGGAGTCCCTGCCAGAATACATGAGATATTGTTACCAAGCACTGTTGGATGTTTATGAAGAAATAGAGAAAGAGATGATGAAGCAAGGAAGGGCATTTTGTGTAAACTATGCCAAGCATGAAGTAAGGAAGTAGTCTTAATTACTATATGCATCTACATATACACATTATGTATTGAATTAAATTCTTGGTGTGGTAGATGAAAAGACTGGTACAAGCCTACTTTGAAGAGGCGAAATGGCTTAATAGCAATTACACACCAACATTCGAGGAGTATATGGTTATAGCACAGATATCTTGTGGCTACTTTATGCTCACAGCCACATCCTTCATAGGCATGGGAAGTATTGCTAATGAGGAAGCCTTCCAATGGTTAGCCAATGATCCCAAAATTATTAGAGCTTCAGCACTTATTTGCAGGCTCATGGATGATGTTGTTTCTAACGAGGTACTTGAGCACAAAATTCAATTTTCCCAATTTTTATTATCAATAAACTAATAATTAAATTAAAATATTTGTTAGCTTGAGCAAAAGAGAGGGCATGTTGCTTCGGCGATAGAGTGCTACATGAAGAAACATGGCGTGACAAAAGAAGAGACGATTGAAGAGTTGAAAAGGGAAGTGATAAGTGGATGGAAGGATATAAATGAGGAATGCCTTGGCCCTACGCAAGTGGCAAAGCCTCTGTTAATGCGAGTGCTGAACCTATGTCGGGTAATTGATGTGCTTTACACAGAGTCAGATGGTTATGCCAACTCTGAAGGAGCAACGAAGGATTATATTGCAGCTTTGCTTTTAAACCCATTCCATCTCTGATGATGGATATGAGGCTTCCTGAGGAACTAGTTTGTCTTGTGTTTGTTTGATTAATGTGTTGGTGCTTTAGCTTTGTCCTTTCGGTGTTGCTTTTGCTTTCTCACTCTGTTTTGTTTCTTTGCTCTGCTGCTGCGGTGTAGGTGCTGCTCTACTTTTTTTTTTCTTCTTGTGGTTGGTTTTAATAAAGTTGTTTTCAGGCCAAAAGAAAACTATTCGTATTACTTTGCATCTCTTTGCGAAGAGATTGTTTGGTTTGTGCTTGCATTTGTATATTTTTTTAATGAAACAAAAAATTTCAGGCTATTAAAAATATAATTATATTAGAAGTTAATTATCTTTTTTGAGAACAGAAGTTAATTATCTGCCTATTAAAATTAAATAAATTGATACATTAAAATATTAATATGTCAAAGAAGCACCGATCAAAACTATCGGTCTCAAATTGCTCTACTTACAAATTGTCATTTTCTTTCTTTTTTTTTTTTCTTTTTGGTGCCCGAACAAAAAACAAAAAAACTACACAGGCCTAGCAGATGCCGAAGAACCAATTCTGTCTTTAGCTGTGTGTGGCACCCAAATTTTGAGACGATAGTGTAAATACAAAGCCTTCATGCATGTTTTAGTCAAAATGGGATAGCAAGAGCGGAGTCTGATTTGCCGACCAAACATAATTTTTTCTCATAAACACAAAAACGCATATATATATATATATATATATATATATATATATATATATGGAAAAAACTTAGGTCCATTTCCTTATGTTCATTTCATCCAATTCCATCAATTATATATTGTATTTACACTCTCTTTCTTCTTTGACTGGTCATATAAAAGGTGATCTTCTATATTCTCTCTCTGCTGTGATTGGTCATTTAAACACTTTTTGCCACGTGTCATAATTATATTGGAGAATTGGATAAAATGGACATAAGTTTTTTCCTATATATATGCGGAGTCTGATTTAGTCACATGTAATTTATTATTATTATTATTTTTAAGAATTTTATATAAAATAATAATGATATTTTAAAATAATATTAAATTATAATATTATTTTTAAATGAAGTAATGGGAAGTTATGCATTTCTTCACTTTTTTAGTAACTACCCATAATGCATGTATGTTAGAGTAGTTATTTTTTTGGTGTCACACTTTGATTTTGTGACACCAAAAACTCCAAAACCATATATATATAGAAGATATATATATAGGTAAAGTACCCTTGCTGCCCCAAACTTTGCTATAATGTTCATTCATGCCCTCAAACTTTTTTTTAGTTCATGCCTATCCCTAAACTTTCAATTTTGTTCATGCCTATCCTTTTTGCTAACACCGTTAACTTGTTTGACGGAATTTGCTGACATGGACAGTAAATGTGTATTTCTTTTGCCACGTCTTTATCCACCTCACATTTAACTTTTTACTTTTATTAAAAAAATTAACATAATCCAAATAAAAAAATATTTTAGGGTAAAAGTTTGGTTTTTTTATTTGGATTAGATTAATTTTTTTAATAAAAGTAAAAAGTTAAATGTGAGGTGGATAAAGACGTGGCAAAAGAGATGCACATTCATCATTCACGTCAGCAATTTCCGTCAAGCAAGTTAACGGTATTAGCAAAAAGGGCTGACATGAACAAAATTAAAAGTTTGGGAGTAGGCATGAACCAAAAAAAGGTTTAGGGCAGGAATGAACATTGCAGCAAAATTTGGGGGCAGCAAGAGTACTTTACTCTATATATATACATATATACATACATTAGAGGTTTCAGAATTTATTATTATTTTTAAGAATATAATATAAATTAATTATTATATTTTAAAATAATACTAAATTATAATATTTAATAGTTTTTTTAATTTATAAATAAAATTATTATCATAATTTAAAATAATAAATGAAGTAATGAGAAATTATGCATTTTTTTACTTTTTTAGTTACTAACTGAACATCTACTTCTCAAGTACATCCTTCAATAGTATTTTCTTTATATATTTTTATTTTAGTGGAACAAAGTGGGATTAGGATAATTATTTTTTTTAGTGTCATACTTTATTTTTATGACACCAAAAAGTCTAAAATCATATATATAGATAGATATATATAAAGTCAATTTTAATTGTTTGAGGAATGTTTAATACACACACTTTTTAATTAATTAGAATTTACTAAACTCAATTTATTAATTTTATTAACCAAGACATGAATTTTAATTATGGATGGTTTTTATAGTATTAGATAGCCAGACCATCTGATCATTACATTTCCATTGGTTGGTTAAAGAGTACTTGACAAAAAATACATAATGCGCATAATTTAAATGAACTGAAAATCAATGTCTGCGTCTGTATTAAAATATAACTTACACTAATGAATATAAATTCAATTTACTACCTAGCTCGTCCAATAATACAACAATCAGTGAAGGTTGTCGACAAGGAAAGCATAATGTATGCGATTCGTAAGTTTATCCTCTAATTTATTATTTCTTAAAAGTATGAGAATTATATAAATAAAAAAAATTGAATACTCTATATTAATTAGGACCAACCATAAATGGTTTAAGGACTACATTTTTATTTGTATCTATTTCATATTTTACTTTGTCATTTCTCAAATTTAGACGACTTGAACTCCAAAATTTTTTTATCTCAAATATATTTTGAAGCACCTAAATTATTTTATTGTAAAAAAAAATTATTAAAAAGTATTATTTAAAACTAATAATAGAAAATGACAAAAAAAAAAATAATGACTGAGGATCCATAAAATTCACATATACTAATCTACATAAGTACGACGTCAATCATATCGAAATAAAATTAATATTATTTGATATAAAATCTTTTTTTTTGAATTAATGTTTAATGTTGAATTATAAGTTATAAGTAACTACAAAAAGAGTCCGCCTACTTTCGTTTTCAAAATGTATTTCTAGCTGAAATCGAATTGGACGGTGCATGGATTTTTTTTTTCTCACGTGTATTTATTATTAAAAAGAATTATTCTTTTCAAAATATATTGTCAAATATTAAATATAAATATTCCTTTTAATAAAAAAAATCAAATTTAAATTTATCATATTGTGAGATCATTGGTGAGTTGATGGGTACTGTTATAGTGTTATGTACATATATTAATAAATAAAAATGGATATTTTATATTTGAAGCAAATCAATGAATGGATATTGAAAGTGGAGGTTCTATTGAAATAAACTGCGAATAGTGACGAAAAAAAAAATCGGCGTGTTATCGTACATTTAGGCTCCTATCATAGTCTCCTCTTCTTTGAACTAAAATGTCAAAAAACCCAGCGGTATTGGGCAATCATAATAACTTTGAATGCCATATACTGAAATACTAAATCCACACGACTCTACTTAATTTGTCTTTGACAGTTATCTAAGAAACTTACCCCACTTCTTTTTCTTTTTTTTTTTTTTTGAGATGTTTAAACTTTAATTGGAAATGGTGCTTCCTACCCCATTGTTTTATTTTTTATTAATGTTATTTTTTATTATTAAATAATTAATAATTTTTATTGATGTGGTATCATATGTGACAAAATATATGTTAATTGGACAAAAATATTTTTTAATTCAGATTTTTTTTTATCATAACTTACACAATACTGTATTGTTTTAAACCCAAAATATTTTCTTGTCAAAGAAATTGAAACATTGCACTATTTTGCTTTTACTTTTTCTCATCAGCTCATTTAATTTTGCTAGTGAAAATACTTTTGAAAGTCACATCAAAGCATGCATTATATATGCTCCAAACACCAAAACTAGAGTTGGAAGAAGATACTTCTTGACTTCAATGGATGTTTGACGGTAATATTAATAATGTACAGTGTGCTATAATTATATTAATTTGTTGGTTAAGGAGTGATAGTAATTGTTCTATATATGACAGAGGTGATAGGGGCCAGTCACATATAGTTGAATTGGTATTTGAGTTGAGTCAAATCACTTTAACTAATAATTACAATTTTTAGCCTAATAGTAAATGATCCATCCAGCAATATTCTATACTAACGATAAAAAAAGAAAAAAAAGAGAGATTAGAGGTTATGGTGGAACAATTGGCTCTTCTCCCACGAGAAAGGATTCTCTGATTAATTTTTTATATATTTTTTAAAGTTACAAGAGAGATAGATAGAAGAAAATTTAAGAGAGAAAAAAAATCTCAAATTATTATTTTGGTCCTCAACGTTTGTACAAAGTTTAATATTGGTCATCGACGTTTCAAACAGTTATTTTAGGTCCTCAACATTTTTTTGGGTCAAAATTGGTCCTCTAGCATAACTCCGTCTGGTTTTGCTGTTAAATGCTGACGTGGAAGACTTATGTGGCACACTCTCTCTCCTACATGTCATATTTAAATGACATGGCACCCTCTATCACTCAAACTCAGCAAAATAACGTCATTTTATCATATGTGACGGAATGGAAGATGAATTAAAATGGCGTCGTTTTGCTGAGTGGGAGTGAGAGAAGGTTCCATATCATTTAAATATGACACGTGGGAGAGAGGGTGTGCCACATAAGCCTTCCACATCAGCATTTAACGGCAAAACCAGACGGAGTTACATTAGAGGACTAATTTTTAGAGTAATTTTTTATATTTTTTTTATAGAGTTACGAAAGAGACAAATAAAAAAGAAATTAAGAGAGAAAAAATAAGGAAACTTTTTTTTTATTATCTCTCTCATAATTTCAAAAAAAATATAAAGAATTACTCTCAACAATTTTAAATGATGATGAAATGGTTTGTTATCGATGACATTGAAATTAAAGCACGTGCGAATGATGATGAAGGAAGGTTTGTTGATGACATTGAAATTAAATTCCTATAAATAGCGATGCAATGGTGACTTATTTTCCAACTCAAAGTCCTATTGTTAACACTCAAACTCATTAAAGTTTCTTTATTTCTGAAACTATATCATCGCTTTTCCATATCGCTTTAATGTCTGTGGCAACTTGGAGTGTTGTGACTTCATCCCCTCGACGCTCTGCAAATTATCATCCCACCGTTTGGGGTGATCGTTTCATTCCTTATGCTTCCCAATCTATGGTATATCTATATATTTCCAACTTCATTAACCCCTTCAATTTCCTGCTTTATCTCTCTCTCTCTCTCTCTCTCTCTCTCTCTCTCTATATATATATATATATATATATATATATATATTCTTTCATATCTAAAGGATACATGATAGATATTTTGTACATTTATCTTTTTCACACTTGTGTTTTGAATAAAAAAGATATTTACTTTTTTTTTATGAAGCTTGATTAATGTAATCAAATTTCATGAAAGTTAAGATCAGATAAAAGTTCAGTGATACGAGAGAATATGAAATTTTTTTTTTGGATGGAATTTTTAATACATTTTTTCATTAATTCAATGTTATTTAATTTGTAAATATTAATAGGTATTTACACTAATATGGAAATCCAGATTGAATTGAATAGAAATTAAAATGTTATTAATATTATGGCATGTATCTAGCTAATGGAGGTAGTACCGAATTCAATACTCCTGTAATATCAAACATTGTCTCGATGAGTACATATTATTTATTCAAAATAGATTTTACTTTTTTATTAGACATATGATGTTCCTAAACTTTGTGGTCTTTCTATTATATATGTCCCTAAACGTTTTTTATTGTTAATTGTACTCATAAACTTTTAAATTGCAAGCAATTTTACCCATCACTAAAATTTCGTATAAATAATTGGCAGTATAAACAAATGTGTCTAAATCCTATATTCAACTACAATTTTTTGTTAATTTAATTAGTTATGATAATTAATACCCTTTATTTTGTAATAAAACAGTGATAATTGTGGTTATATTGATGAAATATTGTTGTTAAATATATTATTTAAAATTAAAATTAACATTAGATGCTATACACCACTAATTATTTACACTAAATTTGGGATGAAGGACAAATTAAAATGTTTATTAATATTTGAAGTTATCAAGTTGCATGTATATATGGTGATTCTAGTAAAAAGGAATTGGTACATATAGAGCATATATGTTGAAGAAATTGACTTGATACCTCGGAATTAATTATATGTTTAACGAAAAATGGAAAAAAAAACTTCTGTACTTGTCTTTTAGTAGAATACCAGGGGCCTTCTTAAGTCATTTTGATGTAAAAACTCTTGTATTGGAGGAGCGGCTAGATCCAAAGGTATATGAAAACAAATTGACGGTGGCAATAAGAGTTGACTTATTTGATCTCTTCCGTTTATGACAAATCGGCCACGTTCTGATCGAAGAGTCTACGTACTGTTTTTCTGAAAAAAGTTTATTAACGAAAGGAATAATATTAACGTTTATCACTTATTTGATCGTCTTCCGTATGTAGGAAGTGAATGAGAAATTGGAGGAGCAGATTAAAATACTGAAAGATGAAGTGAGGAACATGCTGGTTGACCCTTCTTCAATTGATCACAACAACCCTTTACCAAAAATTTACTTAATCGATTTAATCCAACGTTTGGGTGTGAACTACCATTTTGAACGGGAGATCAATGATGTCTTGCAATTGATACACAATACTTACGTTCAAAATGGTACCATCATTTTAGAAGAAGAAGAAGAAGAAGACCTTCATTCTCTTGCCCTTCTCTTCAGGCTACTGAGACAACAAGGATATCGCATTTCCTCTGGTATATATACCCCTCCCTTCTACTTTAATTAACTTTCTACTCTTTACAACTCAATATATATATATATATTGAAACATGATATACTTACCATGTAAATCTGGTGGGTTTTTTCATAAATTTATTAAGCAGATGTGTTTGAAAAGTTTAAGGATGAGAAAGGTAACATTATTGAAAGAATTACAAAAGATGTTGAGGGAATGCTGAGTCTGTATGAAGCTGCACATCTTAGTATTCATGGAGAGCAAATATTGGATGAAGCACTTCAATTCACTTGTTATCATCTTCAATTGATGACTTCTCAATTGACTCCATCACTTGCTGCTAAAGTCAATCATAGCTTAAGGCATCCACTCCTCAAGAACCTGCCTAGGCTAGAGGCTTTCCATTATATTTCTATATACCAAAAAGACCCTTCCCATCACAAAACTCTGCTTGCCTTTGCAAAATTAGATTTCAATATGCTGCAAAAGCTACATCAGAAGGAACTGGGATGTATTTCTATGTAAGTTTTTTAACCCAATTATAACCTTGGTTTCATAATTAATACATAACTCTGATCGATCTAATTGGTGTTTAATTTAATTAATTAGGTGGTGGAAAGAGTTGGATTTCGCAACAAAGTTGCCATTTGCTCGCAATAGGATGGTGGAATGTTACTTTTGGATATTGGGAGTATTTTTTGAACCTTGCTACTCTCTGGCTAGAAAGATAACCACCAAAGTCATATGCATCGCATCAACACTTGATGATATATATGATGTTTATGGTACCTTTGAAGAGCTACAACTTTTCACCAATGCAATTGACAGGTTTAACCAAATGTCTTGATTTTTATTTCTTCAAAATTTAACTCAGTTATATTAGAGAGAATTTTGTTAACCTTGATCAGATATTGAAATTTTTAGAAAATGGCATATGTTTAATTAGGTGGGATATTGGCTGCATGGAATCTCTGCCAGAATACATGAGATATTGTTACCAAGCAATGTTGGATGTTTATGAAGAAATTGAGAAAGAGATGATGAAGCAAGGAAGAACATTCTCTGTAAACTATGCCAAACATGAAGTAAGGAAGTACTCTTAATTACTCTAATGCCTCTCTACACCTACCTCGCTTGTTTTCTAGCAATTAATATATAGGACACTTTATGGTATGGCAGATGAAAAGACTGGTCAAAGCCTACTTTGAAGAAGCCACATGGCTTAATAGAAATTACACACCAACATTGGAGGAGTATATGGGTATTGCACAAATTTCTTCTGCATATCGTATGCTCACAGCCACATCTTTCATAGGCATGGGAAGTATTGCTAATGAGGAAGCCTTCCAATGGGTAGCCAATGATCCCAAAATTATTAGAGCTTCAGCACTTATTAGCAGGCTCATGAATGATGTTGTTTCTAACGAGGTACACGAGCACAAAATTCAATTTTCCCAATTTAATATTAGTAATATTAAATTAAGAATTATATATATATATATATATATATATATATATTCGATATTCTCTACCTAATTAATAATTGATTTTCCATTAATTAGCTTGAGAAAAGGAGAGAGCATGTTGCTTCAGCTATAGATTGCTACATGAAGGAACATGGTGTGACAAAAGAAGAGGCCATTGAAGAGTTCAAAAGGAAAGTGATTAGTGGATGGAAGGATATAAATGATGAATGCCTTGACCCTACGGAAGTGGAAAAACCTCTATTAGTGAGAGTTCTGAACCTATCTCGCGTAATGGATGTGCTTTACACAGAGGGAGATGGGTATACGAACTCTCAAGGAGCAACAAAGGATTATATTGCATCTTTGCTTTTAAATCCACTCCATCTTTAAATAATGTCATGAATTAATAAGGCTCAACGAGGAGAAGGCATTGGATTTGGATACAAGAGTCTTAATTTCTCTCAGGAATTAGTTTAATTTGTAGTTAGTTCAACACTTGTGTGTTTGTTTGTTCGTTAGTTATTTGTGTTAATGTTGGGGAGTTCTGTGCAACTGTTTGTGGGGAGGATCTTTAATTTGTACTTGGATTTCTATACTTTTTTTATGAAACAAATATTTTCAGGCCGAAAACAGAAGCTTGTCATTTTTTTTTGGTAAACAAAAGGGGCAAAGCCCAAACTATAACAGAATTACGTATCCTAAGAACAAAATCTTATCTTTTTTTTTTGGTAGGGATATACAGGGCCCAATCAGGCGCAAGAGACAAAAGCTCATCTTTCTTTTTTGAGCTGAAGACAAAAGCTCATCTTTTGTTAATTGTTAGTATTCATGGAGTATATATAAGGGAGCTTCTAGAAGTGTGATGAGCTGAGAAGTATGAAGAAAGGTACAGGTACTATACAAGATTATATACTTAGAATTAAAGCTTTAGTTGATGCTGTGATCTCTGTTGGTAGTGTTATTTCTGCTCAAGAACATGTTGATACTATTTTGTTTGGATTACCCGGAGAATATGATGCATTTGTTACTAGCATTCGGTCCAAAAGAGATGCATATACTATTATACTGTATTTGAGATTGAATCTTTACTACTTGCACAAGAAGCTCGAATTGAGCAAAATAGACCTCTTGCTACTGAAACATTAACTGCTAATATTGCTAATGTAACCAACAATGATGGATCTACTTGTGGAAACAATTCTAATGCAAATAACAATAATAACCATGGAAGAGGAGGAAGACAGAATGCCAACAATCGTGGTGGCAGAGGAAGAGGTCAAAACAATAATTTTCAAGGCTTCAATAACAAGGAGGAGGCGAGGAAGAGTTTTTCTCTCACTCTCACTATTTGCTTATCTTGCTTTTATAGGCACATAAACTTGAGAGATGTGGTTGTGAGAGGTCACATCATGCTTATAATATGTGGTCCCCATAGGATCATATATATAATTTTATCTATAAATTAACTTGAGATTTTATCAAAATGGACTTCTAAAGAGAGGCTATACTCCTCTTTATTTTTTTGGTATCACATGATGAGAGATTATTTTCCTGGAAGTCTTTCTATAAGTATTGTGGTAGTGTTTCTCGGACTCAAATTGTCCACAATAATAAAGGTATTGTGCCCCGGTTTCACTTGGACCCTTCGTAGCCTTTATCAAATTAGAAGTGTTAGGATTGCAGATAAGTCAGCCCAGTTGAGGAAGGCCCAAGTTAGTATGAGTAGGTTTTGTAATTGTGGGCCTTTGAGTTAGTAGCTTGTAGTTCTGCTGGAAATATCTGTTAGGTTAGTTAGAGCCCGTTTTGTATGCTTCTTTCTCGAAAGGTGAGCAGTAGCTTTTCACGTCTGCATGTGTGGTATATAACATCACAGAAAAAGTGAGTTGATACACTAACAACTCAGAGATCGAGAAAGGTGAGCTGAAGCTTTTCACATCTGCATGTTTGATATATAACATCTCAGGAAAAGTGAGTTAATACACTATCAACCTTCCCTCATAATGTAGAGGGAAGGTGAGGCGGAAAAAAGGAAGTGATGGATAAAAGTATCATTTTGTCCTTCTCTCCATATATCAAATAATTTTAGTTTTTATCTTGAAGGGTAAAATAATCTTTTTGTATTTTTTAACTTTCACTTCTCTATCTCATTCCTATTATACTAAACAATTTTAATTTTTATTTCCATTTCCCTTTCCTAGCATACCAAACACACATAAAATCTTCTACTTCCACTTCCATTTCCCTTTTCATTTTCACTTCCCACTAAATACTGGATATCAAACGTCACCATAAAATTTGCTCTTATCCTCCCTTTATAAATAGGATAAAGATATAAAGTTCTTGAGAGCTTTGGCACACTGATTCAGAACTATTGGATTTATCTTAAAATTTGTACTAATATATATATTTTTAAAATTTAAGATAACGTAAATTTCAAGACAGATCCAATAATTCTGGATTGATAAGCCAAAGGTCTCCGAGTACCATTACCCTTATAAATATCTCTGCACATCTCTGCCGTTTTCTGCAATTAATTCATATATTCTTTTGTCTCTTCTTCTCTCAAATATCTTGTACACATCAAAGTCTACTAAGAAGCAATGAGAACCGTGCATTGTTTGTGTGGTCCGAACAAAAAGCACGTGAAAGTTCTTACCATATTGTATGTATAGCATTGCCATCTATCTATTATCTATTATATATTATAAAAACAACAATCAGACCATGCCACGTCTCGACTTAGTAGCATATCTCTTTTCAAAAAAAATTTTCTTACCTAATAAATTGTTAATATTTACACTTTCCTTCATATTCTTTTTTCGTAAATCGTGCTCAAATTTATCACCACACACAGAGAAGACCCACATCTGTCACACGTGTCCATTTTGTTTGCATACCTCTTTTCATGATTCTTTTTTTTTTTACTCAATAAATTATTAATATTTACGCTTTATTTTTTAATAAGTTGTGTTACAACTCCAATTTTATCACAATATGACATATTATTTATAATAAAAGATAAAATACTATTTAGTTATTGAATTGTTGGTCAAACTACTATTTAGTTCCTGAATTTATCAAAAATACTATTTAGTCCCCAAAATGTTTAATTATGTCAATTATTTAGTCTCCGAATTTGACAAAATACTATTTAGTCTCTGAATTTGTAACTATGCCAACTATTTAGTCCCCAAACTTGGCAAAAATACTATTTAATCATCGAATTTGCAACTCTGTCAACTATTTAGCCTCCTGACTGTTACCTGTTATAGTTGACAGAGTTAAACATTTCGGGGACTAAATAGTTGACATAGTTAAACATTTCGGGGACTAAATAGTATTTTTGATAAATTCGGGGACTAAATAGTAATTTAACCAATAATTCAGAGACTAAATAGTATTTTGCCTCTTATAATAATAAAGTATTTAAGGCTTGTTTGTTACTCAGAAAGGGAATGAAAATGGGTTTATTGTATTTGTAGTAAATTTTGAAAATAGGAATGGAAATGAAAATGATAAAAATTATCATTTTACCCCTCATATTAAAATATTTAAAAAAAAAAAGATAAAGTTTGTGTCAAATACAAGGATATAATGGACATTTCACCTTCCCATTTTTTTCCGCCACTCTTTCACAAAATCCAAAAAAATGCCGCAATCCCATAGCATGTAAATCCCATTTGAGCCACAACCCTTTCCATCATCTTTTCCCTTCTTCAATCTGCATACCAAACAGACCCTTAGTTCTTCTGTGTATTAATATATTAGATCATCTATTTTTAATAGTTTTCTCCCCTCTTTTTTATTTAAATTTGAGAAGAACTAAATCTTAAACTCTAAACCCTACTTTTGTCCCAAAAATTTGAGTAAAAGTAATTTTGTCTCAAAAATTCAAATATTAACTTCTATTATTTTATTAGAAGTAGATGCTCCAATTTTTAGCTTTATGCTTAAAGCTAAAAAATTATTTCTATTATAACTCAAAAGCACTTTAAAAGATGGTCTTTTTTACGGTGCAAACTACTTAGGGTGCAAATGCATACAAACGCTTACGTGGCACGTTTGAATGGGTCCAGTTGCAAAAATATAATTTTTCAGAAAAATATTTTTGCAACTAGACCAATACAAACGCGTCACATAGGCGTTTGTATGGGTTTGCACCCTAGAAGGACCCTTAAAAAATTTATTGAACACCTCGAAATAAAAAAATAAGCATTTTTTTCTCTTTTGCATTTGATGAAATTGTATCTAAATTTATTTA
Organism: Senna tora; assembly: GCA_014851425.1. Taxonomy (NCBI): domain Eukaryota; kingdom Viridiplantae; phylum Streptophyta; class Magnoliopsida; order Fabales; family Fabaceae; genus Senna; species Senna tora. The sequence goes on along the minus strand of CM026266.1, from coordinate 2,741,142 downwards.
GTAGAGAGCGAAATAGTAAAAGAAAAGTGATTATGAATTTCAAAAGTTTGAATTGAATTAAATTAAATATATTTTGTACAATGCGATGGCATTATTCATAAACCCCATATTTTTTTAAGTTCAATTTTTTTATTCTTTTTTTCAATCACATTATTTTTCATTGCATTTTAATTTTCATAATAAAAAGATATTGCAATAAAAAGACATGTAGTGTGTTTTATGTGGTGCAAAATTGTGGTACGACAGAAGGGCTAGAAAACAAATAAAAGTTTCATTTCTAAAATTTTCTCTATGTTGTTCTTAAGAAAACATTCAATTGCTTTTCTTAAAAAAATCTCCACAGTTAGCATTTAATGTTAATCTCCAATTAGATATTTATAAATAATTTTTAAAATTTAATTATATATTACTATAATATTTTTTTGTATTTATAAAAGTAAATATTGAATATAATTATTAACTAATAAAATTTTTAAACCTTTAAAATAATTTGATAAAAACATCCCGTGCAAAGCAGGTCAGGGTAACAATCTAGTTTATAAATAAAATGCGGAAATGCAAACCACCTTTTATAATTTTAAATTTTACATCAATTTTTATTTTTGTCATTAATTTTACTTTAAAAGTTTTAAATTTCATTTGAAGTTCTTAACACTTAATATTATTTAAATTATTAACCGCAAATAATAATATGAAATCATACATATAATATTATAATAATTTATAACTCAAAATGACATAACAATATTACTTATTAAGGTCAAAGGTTCATTTTGGTTCTCTATGTTTCATTCAAGTTTCAATTTAGTCCTTTATGTTTCAAAAGTTTTAAATTAGTAATTTCTTAAGTTAACTGCTGACATGGCGTGTTGAGGTGGACACATAATCTCTCCTACGTGTATCAGATAGCTGATGTGGCCTTATACACACTAAAATTACCCAAACAACGTCGTTTAAGCCAAAAATAAAACCATGCTGAGAGGACTAATATGAAACTCTAATGAAATATATATAAAGGACTAATATAAAACTTCAATGAAACATAAAGGATAAATATAGAACTTCAATGAAACATAACGGACCAATATAAAACTTGAATGAAACATAAAAGAACAATATAGAACTTTAATAGAACATGAAGGACAAATATAAAACTTTTGGGAAACATAAAGGACCAATATAAAACTTTTGAAAGATAAGGACCAATTTAAAACTTGAGTGAAACATAAAAAACCAAAATGAACATTTGACCTTAATAAGTTAGTACTAATATTATATGTATAATGTTATATCATTATTTACTATTAATAATTTAGATAATTTTAAGTGTTTAGACAATATTCAAAAAAATTTATATGGTAACTTACTTTGTTTTTTTTAAGAGTATAATACTACACTCACCTCCCGTAACCAATGATAAAAATACATTCCCCTCCTCTCTTATACAGGACACGTTTGGTTGAATGTTTGGTTGACGACGTAATTTCTTCACATCATTTCAACTAAACAAATTTTACTTTTTATAATGTGATAAAATTATATTTTTGCCTTATCTTTTTACTCAATTTATTCCGTTGTCACTTTTAATATAAGAGTATAATAATTATTTTACCCACTTTTATTCCATTCACATCACATCACTTTCATATTACTTTTTTTCATTCCCTTATACAATTTCATTACATCCTCCATTTCCATTTCTATTATATTCTCCACCCCACTAACCAATCACACGTAAAATTATACTCCTCTCCCTTTGCAGGTAACAACTAACAATACCGTATAATTTATTGTAAATTCCATTTTCTGTTAATGCCTCCGTAAAGTGTTGCGTTTTTGTAGACGTATACCTGTACTTCATGGATTTTTTTTGGTCAATTACTTCGTTGATCAATATTATTATTTTCTTGTTGTATTTTATATTATTTATGTTTTATTAATCTTTATAGTTATTTTTTATAGGAATTAATCTTTATAATTATTCTTATATTAATAAATTTAAATTTTAATAAATTATGTAAGTAATAATTTCTATAAAAAATTACTAACTACTTGAGAGTATTTTTTTAATTTTATCAAAAAATTGTGGCTTGTGATTTTTATAGAATTGTAATATGTAATTAGGAATTTTTTAAAAAAAACATTAATTATAAATAGCATTTATCAATTGAAATAATTTTGCAATTCTTTTATTTTGATTCATTTAAATATAGCAAAATCGGACAAAACGGCGCGTTTTTTGTGTGTGTCAAAATTGGTTCTCTAACGTAACTCCGTCTGGTTTTGGCTTTAAATACTGACATGAAAGGCTTATGTGACACACTTTCTCTCCTACGTGTCATATTTAAATAACATGGAACCATCTCTCATTTCAACTCAACAAAATGACATTAATTTACTCACGCTAAAATTAATTTTTTTTAGTGAATTAATTTGTTATAATATTTTCACATATGGAATATTATCTTCATGTTGAAATTTCTATAAATAGAGACGTAAGCATAACTTATTTTTCCAACTCAAAATACATACATATAGTTGAATCTTTTCAATATCATCGTCAGTAGTTTCAGAAATAATAATCATGTCGGTGGCAGCCACCTCCACTCTTGTTACCTCAACCGAAATGCCTAGACCTTTTGCAAATTATCATCCCAGCATTTGGGGGGATCGTTTTATTCAATACGCTTCTGAAATATCTATGGTATTAATTAATTCCAATCTAATTCTTTCAATTTTACTCCATCAAAAAAAAAATTTCTCTCAATTTTAGCTTTATATCTTTATATATATTATCCTATGATCAATTAGCAAAAGTCGATGTCTTATTATTATATGGAAAACCATTCAGTGTTTTAATTTAATTACCTTAAAAATTAGAAAGCTAATGGTAAATAATGAAGATTAATAACAAGATTGTGGGATGCATGCAGGAAGTGGATGACAAAATGGAGGAACAGATTAAAGTATTGAAAGAAGAAGTGAGGAAGATGCTCATCACTACTACTACATCTAATAAGCCTATGGAAAAAATTGATTTGATCGATTCAATCCAACGCTTAGGTGTGAACTACCATTTTGAACGTGAAATAGATAATTTGTTGCAAGAGATTCACAATACTTATGTTGAAAATGGTATAATAACTTTGGAAGAAGAAGACCTCCATTCTCTTGCTCTTCTTTTTAGGTTATTGAGACAAGAAGGATATCGAATTTCACCAGGTAATTATTAAGTTAATTAAAACTTCTTTGTTCATCTTTCAATTTTTTGTTTCATGAACAATCCTGAGAGTTAAATTAATAATTAATATAATATTGTAGATGTTTTCAACAAGTTCAAGGACAAGGAAGGAAAGTTTGAGAAAAGGGTTAGAAGTGATGTTAAAGGAATGCTAAGCTTGTATGAAGCAGCACACATGAGGGTTCATGGAGAGGAAATATTGGATGAAGCCATGGCTTTCACATCTTCTCACCTAAACTTGATGCTCACTCATAAACTATGTGAGGCTTGTGTTGTAGCACAAATTAATCATAGCTTAAGGCATCCTCTCCGTAAGGTATTGCCAAGGCTTGAGGCACGTCACTACATTTCTGTGTACCAACAACATCCTTCCCAAAATCAAACTTTGCTTACGTTTGCAAAATTGGATTTCAATATGCTGCAAAAGCTCCATCAACGTGAAGTTGCCAATATAACCAAGTAAGCTCTTTACAACACATATTAATTTTTTTATGAAAACAAAAACTTAAAGAATAACCTCTTTACCACATGTTAGTAAGAGAATATTAAAATTTAAAAGTTTAGAACCTGAAATATATTATTTGTCTTAATTTAGTCTATAAAAGATAAAAATGTTAAATTTAATATTTAAAATATGTAATTTTTCTCAATTTAATTCTTGAGATTCTGCATAAATATAATTGACAGATGAAAAAATTTTCAGCGACTATGTACATTGAAACAAATAGTATTTTTTAATGACTAAATTTGACATTTTCATATTTTAAAGACTAAATTCAGACAAATTATTTTTTTATAAACTAAATTTAATATTTTTATCTCTCAGTTACAGTAGCTAATAATAATAAGTCAAATCATTAAATTCTCCGATGAAAATTGGTCATAGATTCAGGGGTCTCAACTTAAAGAAGTGGTCACCTTGTTTTTTTCTTTGGATTTTTGTTCATCCATATGTAGTTGCTATTGGGTTTGGTTAATTTGTAGGTGGTGGATGGAGGATTTGGACGTGCCAAGAAAACTACCTTTTGCTAGAGACAGGATCGTGGAAGGGTGCTTTTGGATTTTGGGGGTGTATTTTGAGCCTCATTACGCTCTCGGTAGAAAGATAATGACCAAAGTGTTTGCTTTATCATCCATCATTGACGATATATATGATGCATATGGAACCATTGAAGAACTTGAGCTTTTCGCTCTTGCAATGAAAAGGTTCAGAATTTGAATCCTCTCAACTAATTAAGAAAAGAACATGATTGACGGTGTGACATGAGAAAAAAAATAAACACAAAATTAATTGTGTGACGGGTCTCATTTACATAAAGAAAACTAAAAGTGAATAGTATATTCCTAATGTATATCTTTCTTTACATGACACACTGTTATTATCATGTTATTATCATAATCCAAAAGTTTATAAGTTTTCATTAGATCTATCTATTGATCGATTACATGTTCATTTGTTAAATATCAGGTGGGATATTTGTTGTTTGGATTTTCTTCCGGAATATATGAAGGTGTGTTATAAGGCAGTGTTTGATGTTTATGAAGAAATAGAGCAAGAGCTGAGGAAGGAAGGAATGTCATACCGCATTGAGTATGCAAAAAACGAAGTAACGTTTCTCTTTAATTATGACGTATATAAATTTTTTATAATATATTTTAGTATATTTAATTAAAAAATATATTTTAATTGCCACCAGTTCGACCATTGAACCGTGAATAACACCTCAACCGGTTCAATGATAGGTCTAATTTTAAAAACATTAAATACTGTTTCTGTTTGCACTATAATTAATTATTAATGAGGAGAAAAAATATATGTTAGACCCCTCCTGTTGTTGCTGCTTAGCCTTCTAAGCTTCTCCTCTTACCCAATGTTTTAAAAATCGAATCGGTCATTGAACCGAAAAGTCTTATGAGTTACGAGCTAATCTGTTCAACCGCTTATCAAATCGCATGATAATATAAATATAAAAATACTGATAATTTACAAATATTAATATGACGAATAATACATTTTATATTATAAAAAATATATTTTTTATTCATAACATTTAAATGTAATGAGTAATTTAAATGATTTACTTATACATATGAAAAAAGTAAGCTCAAATAATAATTAAAGCATTTATATATTCTTATTCATTATATTAGTTGCTTTATAATCATCACACAAGATTTAATCGGGTCAATCCCATAAAATCGGTCCGGTTCCCGGATCAACCTTTCATCCGAATTTTTTTATCTAACCGGACCGGATTAATGAACGAGTACCGGTTCAACCGGTTGGACCGTCCGGTCGTCCAGTCCGTTTTTTTAAAACATTGCTCTTACAAAAAAATAATAATTTATATCCAAATTAAAAAGCAGATAATAGAACTTGTGCAAGCGTACATAGTGGAAGCAAGATGGCTGAATAGCAACCATACACCAACAAGTGAAGAGTACATGGCCATAGCAACAATATCATGTGGCTACTCAATGCTCGCCACAACATCTTTGATAGGAATGGGACCCACTGCCACTGAGGATGTCTTCAAATGGTCAGCCACACAACCTCTAATCATCAAAGCTTCCTGTATTGTTTGCAGGCTCATGGACGACATTGTCTCCAATGAGGTATACTCAATATAATTACTTTCCTTTTTTACCATGTATTGATCATCAGGTGATTGAGAGACTATAATCATATATCTGTACCCTTGAATTTTGTTGCGACATGCAGTTCGAGCAGAAAAGAGGACACGTAGCGTCAGTACTTGAATGCTACATGAAGCAGCATGGTGTGTCAAGAGATGAAGCAATTGATGAACTTAGAAAGGTGATAGATAATGCTTGGAAGGATATAAATGAGGAGTGCCTCAACCCCACAAAAGTAGCAATGCCTTTTCTAATAAGAGTTGTTAATCTTGCTCGCTGTATGGATGTACTTTATAAACATGAAAATAGCTACACCCATTCAGGTGGGATTCTGAAGAAGTATATTGAAGCCCTGCTTGTGGATCCCATCCCAATTTAATTAGTTGGAGTACAACTATATATGATATATTTACATATTTCTCATGATTTTATATAAAAGTGATGTTCGGTTTCACAAATATATAATTAAGTACTATACATATGGCTTTTTTTGGAAAAATACATGTTGGGAAAAATTTGAAGTTCCCAAAAGTAATAATTTGTTCATTCATTAATAGCCAAACATTGATATTTTTTTCATAATCCATAGAAACTTAAATAGATAACAGTTGAATTATAAAGTCTGAGAGAGGCCCCCAAAATAAAAGAAAACACATTACAAATTAACCAGGATCCTGTTGGACCATAATTCTACGACTTTTGCTAACTCCCAACAAGTCAACCCAAAAAACATTATAAAGAAAAGGAGGAACTGCATCAAAAGAGGTAAAGGGAATCTTGGACAAAGCTGCATGTTTTGCGAGTAAATCCATGCAGTTGTTCTTCTCCCGGTAGACATGACTAATGGAGCAATGGCATGAACAGAAGTAGGGATAACCTGCAGATATTAATAAGAGGAACAAGAGGGTGAGAATCAACTGGATTACTACTGCTGGAAACAAATTCCACAACACCTTTGCAATCCAACTCAATTAAAATAGACTCAACATCGAGATCATTTGCCCTTTGAAGATCGTGATAAAGGCTCCAAAGTTCAGCTTGAACACTGCAACCGGAACCTAATAATCATTATTATTATCTATATATGTCACTTTTTTTAATTAAAACTGAAAAAAGTTGATCAATTTAGTCATCTATATATGTCACATTTTTCATATTGGTCCTCGATATTTTAAAAGTTTTAAAACAAGTCATTATCTTTGCATGCAACTTGTTTCATTTTAGACATCAAATATAACGTAACACTGTCCAATTCCTTTGTTAACTGTTAAAGTAACATATATACTGATTTGGCATTTCTCACTAATGTCATTTCTTCAACCCTAAACGACTTCTTCTTTAACCCTAAACCGACTGTAAATACCTTATTTTGTTCGACTCAAATTATAAGATAAAACATAATGCAAACAAAAAGAACAAAAAAAGAAAAATTAAAGGAGGTCACGACCCCTATTAAAAGTAAACAAGGTCACATCTCCAATAATAGAGGTCACGACCCCCAATGTGCCCCTGATATTTTTACTTCTCTCACTATCTCTATTTGCTTCTCGTTGGCGGTTTATTAACCGCCACTATTTTGCTTTTGTGTTGATTTTTTCAGCAATCAGCAAAAATCGATACTAAATCACTAGCGACGGAAGATAAAATGGCAGTTTTGTTGACTGCTATTAATTTATTTAGTGGCAGTTTTAACCGCCTCTAAGTACCAAAATTAGGACCCTTATTTTTCTGTAGTGCAATCCCAAAATAATTTTTACCATATCTCACATGTTGATTCAATTATATTACTAAATATAGTGGGTATTTGAACAAAACAGTAAAAAAACATTTTTTAACCATATATATTTTGTTAGTCGCTTTTAATTAATTTTTTAAAAATATTTTTTCAACAATTAAAATCTGATCATTAAAATAATATTTTATATAATAATTAAATTTTGATCGTTAAAATAAGTTGTTAAAAAAGTCAATCACGATATTTTTTACGCTTAATAGTTATCGATATTTATTAATAATATTATTTTTTTATAATATATTTGTCGACAATGACAACATTGAAAAAATACCATTAAAAAAATATTGTCAAAAAGGGCATTATCGACAATTATTGACCGTAAAAAATATTATTATTATCTTTTTTCAACAACTAATTTTGACAGTTAAAATTTGATAGTTGAAAAAATATATTTTTTTTAATAATTAAATGACTGTTAAAATATAGATTATATAAAATTTTTTTTCATAGTATAAATTACTGTTGAAAATTTAATTTAAAAAATCCTATATATAAAATCTATTTTAATTTATTATTATTATTATTTTTTTTTTAAAAAAAGACAAACACCATCATCATGTTTCTAATAAATATTAATCATGACGTACGATGTTTGTGGGGTATAATGTGTGATATTTTATGCAGAATGTGCAGAAACTTGTGAGACAGTATTATATATATGATGTGAAGCTACAATTTTGTTGTGTGGTGTTGTGAAATAGAAAAAGTTGATTATTTAAAGCTATCAATAATTCTAGTTTATTAATTATACATTGTTAGATTTGTTTTGAGATTTGTGTTATCTTATATTTTAAAAAGAAAATGTATATTTTGATACAAATTTCGAGATAGATTCAAAAATTGATACATGGTGAGGTTGCGCTCTTGATAGTGTTACGAAGTTCAGCTCTATACGGATGTACTTTGGCCTTTGTATTGATGCCAAATTGGTGTTGGATCTTGCTCCACACCTCATGGATGAAAGAAGCCATGACAGAATCAACTTTATAAATTCAGGATTTGCTTTGCTAGATGTTTTATCTTCAACAGTACTTAATTGAGCTGGAATTTCTTTACTTGTGATGTATTGTTCCAAGTCATGGCCTTGAAGAGAAGCCAAAATCTGTTGTTTTCACAAGAGATAGTTTTTATCATCAAGTTTTATTGAAAGATTACGATTAAAGGCAATGGTAGTTTCTTTTGTGACATTGGGAGTTGACGGCGTGCCTGAATTTAGGGATCCCAAACTCAACATTTTGCCTCAGCTCTGATACCATATAAAGGGGTATAGAGAAAGAGGAAATGTATTAATATATTGCCTTTTTGCTCACACGATACATTAGGTATAGTGCTATATATATAGAGGTGTAGAGAAGGGTACAGAGACAGTGCTGAACCCTATGTACAGTCACGTGAAGCTGGGAAGTATGTCAACTAAATTGCAATTGCTGAAGTGTATTTTACAGTGCATCATCTCGGTCGTTGGTTTCATTAAGATTCAGCCAATTGATACGTTGTTTTTTCACCTACTAAAACGGTGCGCAGTGAGTTTTTCAATCTTCTTCTACAACTTTACTTCTCAAGTTCTCATGTACGCTCTGTTTTCGCTCCTCATTGATAAAACATGGAGGAAAGTTTCCAGCTATTTTTGTTATTGCCTCAAGCTTCTTTCATGGTAGAGAGACGAAGCTGAATTAGGTGATTTGGTTTGTCATTCTCTTGCTTCTTCATCTACATGTAGAGAAACGAAGCTGCTACTGTGTTAATAAGTATGTCAGTATGTGTGTGTGTATATATATATATATGAAGTCCATGTTTCTCTGTTGTTTTTGCTTTAAGTGATATCTATCTGATTCTTTCTCTTATAAGTTCTAGCTACTCTCAATTCCTTCTTCATTTTCCACTGAATTGTTAATATCTTGTTTTTTTTCCTTTTTCATGAGTAATTTATTTTACTAGTCTAGAGTATATAAATATGATTTGGCTATTTGGTCTTGAAGTCCATGTTCTCTTTTCTAAGTTGCAAATTTACTAATATGTTTATGTGAATGTCATTATACATTATACTGTTTCTAATCTTCTTTAATCTTAATTTCTTTTCCTTTTTTGTAGGGAAGGAACATCTACATTAAAGGCCTGTGACCAAAAACCATGACATCTCCCAAAATAAAGCCCTACCATTATTTTGCTCTGTTCTTATAATTTAAAACCATGTGAAGAATGTGAACCTAAAATAATTGTAGCTGAACTGGACATGGACAAGAGGAGGATGGACTTCTTCAATGGGAGGACCACTTGAAAAAGACAGGAGGAGGATGGACTTTTTCAATGGGAGGACCACTTGAAAAAGATAGGAGGAGGATGGACTTCTTCAATGGGAGGACAACTTGAAAAATAAGATTTATTTTCAGGTCATCTACCTCAACTTCTTCACTACAAGTGTCCTACATCAGATGCCTCGTAGTTCTGGGTCTGCAAACCAGCTTCGTTAGCACATAGGTTTTTCTGGGAAATCTTTGAGGGGAGGAAGAATTAAAAGAACTCATAGCTATGAAGAAGAGAAGAGGAAGAATGACGATGGTTTGCTGCAATGAGGGACTCAAAACGCACAGGTTCAATAAGTGAAATTATGCTTTGATGAGCTGGAGTGCTACGTGTCAACTTGCTGAATGCTTGATAAGATCAACAGTTATAATCATGCACTGTAAAATACAGTTCAGCTATTGCAATTTAGTTGATCCACTTCCATGAAGCTGGGCCTTATGGTGACATACTATTAAGGCCCTATTATATAAATAAAGCCCTATAACATAACTAGGCCTATTACATTATTATATACTATTAGGGTGGAATGGTTTAAACAAACGATTTCATTGATTGGGAGTTTTAAAAAAATAAAAGGATAATGGACAATATTATCTTTATAATGGATGAAGAAAAATAGAATAAAAGAGGATTAATAATGGAATTAAATATTATAAACAACACAAATCATCCTAAACCCCAATTTGGAGGGATTTAAAAATTGCAGTGTTGAAAAGATTTTCAAACTATCCTAAACTATCACACTCCATTACTCGTGGCCCAAAGCTTAGTGATATAATCACAAATAGTCAGTACCAAGACAATAATAGAAGGAAAAAGCAAATGAATAGAATAAAAATGGTAGATGGAAGCGTTGTGATCAGATTCCTAGAAGAATACAAAGTGATGACCTTATTCAAGCTAAGGCAAGCTCCACTCCAAAACACTCTCGTGTTCACAATCTCCAAAATACACATATTGAGCCAAGGTGATGACGCTGACTTATATGGATGAATCAGGCTGCTGAAGTCATGCCCATCGCTATCTGCTCTTTTGCTAACAAAGTACTAACCTACCCCTTTACATGTGCTTTCCACGTTGGGCCAAGCTTTCAGCCCATATTGGAGTTTTGGGCTGTCTTGGTTCTTCTTCTTATTGGGTTTCGTATCACTCAGCCTAAAGGACACTGCTAGTTTGAAAAGCCCGTATAAATCCAGCCCCCTAAATGGTTTCTCTAGAGGCCACCTGCCGAACTGAAAGGTTCGATAGAGAAGGCAATGGATGAGTCTTTCTCTTAGGAGCTAGTTGAAAATTTCGATTAGTTAGTTATTATTATTATTTTTTAAACAAATTGGTAATAAGGGAAGGCACTCCTAAATACTATCGGGCAGGGCGCTAATGATATGTTGGAGAGACCAACAGAGGCCTAACCCAAAGGATTACAGCACAAGCCTAAACCGCAAGTAGTTTTACCCAGTCGCAGCTACTCAATTAGCCCTTGGATGCCAGGAGATCTCTCTGAGGAGGGATGCCCACCAAAGCAGAATTATGGATGGCTTCAGGGGGATTCGAACCCTCGCCCATGGGTGAGGCGAGAACTTTCCTCCGGATCCTTGACCATTTGTACCAACCCACTTTCGCAGTTAGTTATTTTGTAATAATGTTGGAGTTCCGTGCTACTGTTTGTGGACAAGTTCTTTTGTATTTTGATTTCTATATCCTCAAAAAAAATGATTTATATTTAAAATTATCAGCCTATTGTATAAAATTAAATGAATTGATACATTTTTTTTAGTCAAAATCAAGGTATTTACTATTTATTGTCGAGTATAGTATTATAATGACTAATTTTTCGTTACCTAGTTAACAAGTATTTTAAAAGATGAAATAGTTAGTCTGAAAATTTAAAATTATTTCATATTTAAAATTAATGATCAAATTTATAACATTTAGTTAAAGCTAAACACGAGATTAAATAAATTGATACATTTAATGTTTGATATGTGAAGAAGCACCCACGAAAACTGTCGGTCTCAAATTGCTATACTTACACATTGTCATTAATTTTCCAATTAGTTTTGTGGTACCATTGGCCCGGCTTCACTTTATAAGTTTTACCGATATGGACCAAAATTTTGAGACAATAATGGTGCAAAGATAAGCTCTATTTTTTTGTTTGGAATAAACTAAGATAAAATTATTTAGGTATTTGTTATGAAGTTCTTCAATAAGAAATAAGACAATGACAAAAAGTACTTATATAACTAATCATAAAGAAAGAATATAAAAGATTAAATTATAATAACTAATCATTGAAGAAAAAAAATATAAATAAACCGCATATGATTGATGAAACTTCATATCAAACACCTAAATAACTTCACCGTAATTTTTTCCCTTTTGTTTTAGGGCACGCTTGGTATACATGCACAGATGTAAAGTACTGTAAAGAAAGTACTGTAGAGTAAAGTACTGTAGAATAAAGGAAAGTACTGTATAAAAAAGTGAGGAGAGAGATAGAGAGAAAATTAGGAAAGAGAAAAAATATGATAAAAAATGTGTTTGGTATGTATAAAAGATGATTTAAAATTTTTTGGGAATCGTGAAATTACATATAATGTACTGTTTGGAATTGCTACCAAACGAGCCCTTAGTCAGAAGAGAAAAGTAAAGAGTGGAGTCAAATTTGCATAGTACACGTGGATTGTAGGTAGATGTGTCAGTGATGTGGGGTGATGTGGCAGTGATGTGTTATGCCACGTCATTAAAATATGACACGTAGAAAAGAGGATGTGCCACATAAGCAAGCCACGTCATCTTTAACGACAAAAGTTAACAGTGTTACGCTCGAGGGCCAAAATCGACAAAAAAAAAACTTTGAGGACCAACATTAAACTTTTGAAACATTGAGGACCAACATTAAATTTCATGCAAACATTGAAGACCAAAATAGTACTTTAGCCAAATAACTTTTTGAAACGTTGAGGTCGTACAAACGTTGATGACCAAAATAGTAATTTGGCCCAAAAAAAATTATATCATTAGCGTTAGTTTAAAATTATCTTTAACGTTATGACTCTTTCAATTCTACAATCGACGTTAACTTAGAGATAGTATTGAGAGCATTTTCATGTTAGTTATAACAATCAAATTAACAAATAACATTATTAACAAATGACATTAATTCACTCACTCTAAAATTAATTTTTTATAGTGAATTAATTTGTTATAATATTTTAACATATCTAATATTATCTTCAGGTTGAAATTCCTATAAATAGAGACGTAAGCATAACTTATTTTTCCAACTCAAAATACATACATATAGTTGAATCTTTTCAATATCATCATCAGTAAGTTTCAGAAATAATAATCATGTCGGTAGCAGCCACCTCCACTCTTGTTACCTCAACCGAAATGCCTAGACCTTCTGCAAATTATCATCCCAGCATTTGGGGGGATCGTTTTATTCAATATGCTTCTGAAATATCTATGGTATTAATTAATTCCAATCTATAATTCTTTCAATTTTACTCCATCAAAAAAAAATCTCTCAATTTTAGCTTTATATCTTTATATATATTATCCTATGATCAATTAGCAAAAGTCGATATGTCTTATTATTGTATGGAAAACCATTCAGTGTTTTAATTTAATTACCTTAAAGATTTGAAAGCTAATTGTAAATAATGAAGATTAATAACAAGATTGAGGGATGCATGCAGGAATTGGATGACAAAATGGAGGAACATATTAAAGTATTGAAAGAAGAAGTGAGGAAGATGCTCATCACTACTACTACATCTAATAAGCCTATGGAAAAAATTGATTTGATCGATTCAATCCAACGCTTAGGTGTGAACTACCATTTTGAACGTGAAATAGATAATTTGTTGCAAGAGATTCACAATACTTATGTTGAAAATGGTATAATAACTTTGGAAGAAGAAGACCTCCATTCTCTTGCTCTTCTTTTTAGGTTATTGAGACAAGAAGGATATAGAATTTCACCAGGTAATTATTAAGTTAATTAAAATTTGCTTCTTCTTTTTTCATCTTTCAATTTTGTGTTTCATGAACAATGGAATTCCTACTCCTGAGAGTTAAATTAATAATTAATATAATATTGTAGATGTTTTCAACAAGTTCAAGGACAAGGAAGGAAAGTTTGAGAAAAGGGTTAGAAGTGATGTTAAAGGAATGCTAAGCTTGTATGAAGCAGCACACATGAGGGTTCATGGAGAGGAAATATTGGATGAAGCCATGGCTTTCACATCTTCTCACCTAAATTTGATGCTCACTCATCAACTATGTGAGGCTTGTGTTGTAGCACAAATTAATCAAAGCTTAAGGCATCCTCTCCGTAAGGTGTTGCCAAGGCTTGAGGCACGTCATCATATTTCTGTGTACCAACAAGATTCTTCCCATAATCAAACTTTGCTTATGTTTGCAAAATTAGATTTCAATATGCTGCAAAAGCTCCATCAACGTGAAGTTGCCAATATAACAAAGTAAGCTCTTTACACCACATATTATTTTTTGGCAAAAGTACCTTTCCTTCCAACATTTAGAATTCCTGTCACTTTTGCCCCTAACGTATTTTCGCTGTCAATTGTACCCTTAACGTTTTGTGTTTCTCCCAATGTCAGGCTTTTGGCTAATACCTTCAATTTTTGAACGGTTTTTGATGACGTGACATCCTATTTAGCCAACAATTCTGACTGGACTTAATTTTTTCCATATCAGTAGTCAATAGTACTGATTTTTTGGGGTCTAGTTAGAACTGTTGGCCATATAAGATGCCACGTCATCAAAAACCGTCCAAAAATTGACAGTATTAGCCAAAAGCCCGACATTGGGAGAAATACAAAACATTAGGGGTACAATTGACAACGAAAAAACGTTAAGGGCGAAAGTCACAGAACCTCCAAAAGTTAGGGGTAGGAAAGGTACTTTTGCCTTAATTTTTTTATGAAAACAAATTAGTAATGACTAAATTTTAGTAAGAGAATATTAAAATTTAAAAGTTTTAATGACTAAATTTTACATTTTCATATTTTAGAGACTAAATTGAGACAAAATTAATTTGAGTGACCAATATATTGCAGTAGCTAATAATAAAAAGTCAAATCATTAAATTGTCCGACGAAAATTGGTCATAGATTCAGGAGTCCCAACTTAAAGAAGTGGTCACCTTTTTTTTTTCTTTGGATTTTTGTTCATCCATATGTAATTGCTATTGGGTTTGTTTAATTTGTAGGTGGTGGATGGAGTATTTGGACGTCCCAAGAAAACTACCGTTTGCTAGAGATAGGATCGTAGAAGGGTGCTTTTGGATTGTGGGGGTGTATTTTGAGCCTCACTACGCTCTCGCTAGAAAGATAATGACCAAAGTCATAGCTTTAGTATCCATCATTGACGATATATATGATGCTTATGGAACCATTGAAGAACTTGAACTTTTCACTCTTGCAATGGAAAGGTTTAGAATTTGAATCCCCTCAAATGGATAAAAGTTTAATGGTACCGTATCACTGAACTTCAGTGCATCCCTCCAATTATATAGTGCCATCTGTTAATATTAATAAAAATTCATATTAATTAGGACCCACCTTGAATGGTTTAGGGACCAACTGATTGGAAAGATATACTGAAGTTCAGTACTATCGTACCACTGAACATCTACTCCTCTCAAGTGTCAACTAATTAAGAAAAGAACATGATTCACCGTGTGACATGAAAAGAAAAATAAACACAAAATTAATTGTGTGGCGGATCTCATTTACATAAAGAAAACTAGCTAAAAGTGAATAGTATATTCCTAATATATATATCTCTCTTCACATGACACACTGCTATATATCATGTTATTATCCTAATCCAAAAGTTTATGAGTTTTCATTAGATCAATCACATATTGATCGATTACATGTTCATTTGTTAAATATCAGGTGGGATTTTTGTTGTTTGGATTTTCTCGCGGAATATATGAAGGTGTGTTACAAGGCAGTGCTTGATGTTTATGAAGAAATAGAGCAAGAGCTGAGGAAGGAAGGAATGTCATACGGCATTGAGTATGCAAAAAACGAAGTAACGTTTCTCTTTAATTTCACCTCCCTTTTATATGTTTCTCTAGAACATATTTTACATGGCAGTTATAAATTATTAATTATTGCTTCTATTACTAATTAAGTAAGTTGAATCAATGTGAATGATAATACTGTTTCTGTTTGCACTATAATTAATTATTAATGAGATGGAAAAATATATGTTAGACCCCTCGTGTTGTTGCTGCTTAGCCTTTTAGGCTTCTCCTCTTACCAAAAAAAAAAAATTTATATCCAAATTAAAAAGCAGATAATACAACTTGTGCAAGCGTACTTAGTGGAAGCAAGATGGCTGAATAGCAACCACACACCAACATGTGAGGAGTACATGGCCATAGCAACAATATCATGTGGCTACTCAATGCTCGCCACAACATCTTTGATAGGAATGGGACCCACTGCCACTGAGGATGTCTTCAAATGGTCAGCCACACGACCTCTAATCATCAAAGCTTCCTGTGTTGTTTGCAGGCTCATGGACGACATTGTCTCCAATGAGGTAGTCTCTATAATTACTTTCTTTTTTTTACCAGATCAGACTACTAGAGATCTCTTATCATCATATGTACCACATCGTGTTGTTCAATATTAATCTATTTTAGAAAGCATATATAGACACAGTTACATAATTATATCTTTGAATGTTGTTGCGACGTGCAGTTCGAGCAGAAAAGAGGACACGTAGCGTCAATAATTGAATGCTACATGAAGCAGCATGGTGTGTCAAGAGATGAAGCAATTGATGAACTTAGAAAGGTGATAGATGATGCTTGGAAGGATATAAATGAGGAGTGCCTCAACCCCACAAAAGTGGCTATGCCTTTTCTAATGAGAGTTGTTAATCTTGCTCGCTGTATGGATGTGCTTTATAAACATGAAAGTAGCTACAGCCATTCAGGTGGGATTATGAAGAAGTATATTGAAGCCCTGCTTGTGGATCCCATCCTAATTTAATTAATTGGATCCCATGACCCATCCCAATTTAATTAGTTGGAGTACAACTATATATGATATATTTACATATTTCTCATGATTTTATATGAAAGTGATGTTCGGTTTCACAAATATATAATTAAGTACTATACATATGGCTTTGTTGGGAAAATTTTGAAGTTCCCAAAAGTAGCTTGTTCGTTCATTAATAGCCAAACATTGATATATATTTTTTCATAATCTATAGAAACTTAAATAGATAATATCCGAATTACAAAGTGTGGGCAAGACTCCCAAAATTGAAGAAAACACATTACAAATTAACCAGGATCCTGCTGAACCATAATCCTATGACTTTTACTAACTCCCAACACGTCAACCCAAAAAATATTATAAAGAAAAGGAGGAACTACATCAAAAGAGGTAAAGGGAATCTTGGACAAAGTTGCATGTTTTGCGAGTAATGGAGAGTAGGGATGACTAATGGAGCAATAGCACATGAGGAGCAAGAGGGTGAGAATCAACTAGATTACAACGGGAAACAAATTCCACAACACCTTTGCAATCCAACTCAATTAAAATAGACTCAATATTGAGATCCTTTGCCCTTTGGAGATCGAGATAAAGGCTCCAAAGTTCAGCTTGAACACTGCAACCAGAACCAAATGATCATTATCTATATATGTCACTTTTTTCAATTAAAATTGAAAAAAATTGATGATTTTAGTCCTCTATATATGTCACATTTTTCATATTGTTGCTCGATATTTTAAAAATTTTAAAACAAATCATTATCTTTGCATGCAACTTGTTTTATTTTAGACATCAAATATAACGTAACACTATCCAATTCCTTTGTTAAGTGTTAAAGTGACATACTGATTTGGCATTTCTCACTAATGTCATTTATTCAATCCTAAACGACTTCTTCTTTAACCCTAAACTGACTATAAAAATCTTATTTTGTTTGAATCAAATTATAAGATAAAACATAACACAAACAAAAAAAACAAAAAAAGAAAAATTAAAGGAGGTTACGACCCCCAATGTGCCCCTGATATTTTTACTTCTCTCACTATCATTATTTGCTTCTCGTTGGCGGTTTATTAACCGCCACTATTTTGCTTTTGTGTCGATTTTTTCAGCATTCAGCAAAAACCGATACTAAATCACTAGCGACGGAAGATAAAATGGCAGTTTTGTTGAATGCTGTTAATTTATTTAGTGGCAGTTTTAACCGCCTCTGAGTAACAAAATTAGGACCCTTATTTTTCTGTAGTGCAGTCCCAAAATAATTTTTACCATATCTCACATACTGATTCAGTTATATTACTAAATAAAGTGGATATTTGAACAAAACAATAAAAAAACATTTTAACCCTATATATTTTGTTATTTGCTTTTAATTAATTTTTTAAAAAAAATATTTTTTTCAACAATTAAAATCTTATCATTAAAATAATATTTTATAATAATTAAATTTTGATCGTTAAAATAAGTTGTTAAAAAAAGCCAATCCCGATATTTTTTACGCTTAATAGTTATCAATATTCATCAATAATATTATTTTTTATAATATATTTGTCGACAATGACAACATTGAAAAAATACCATTAAAAAATATTGTCAAAAAGAATATTATCGATAATTATTGACCGTAAAAAATATTATTATTATTATCTTTTTACAACAACTAATTTTGACAGTTAAAATTTGATAGTTGAAAAAATATATTATTTTAATAATTAAATGACTGTTGAAATATAGATTATAAAGGATGGAATGGTTTAAACAAACCATTCCATTGATTGGGAGTTTAAAAAAATAAAAGAGTTGTGGACAATATTATCTTTATAATAGATGAACAAAAATAGAATAGAAGAGAATTAATAATGGAATTAAATATTAAAAACAACACAAATCATCCTAAACCCCCAATTTGGAGAGATTTAAAACTTGAGGTGTTGAAAGGATTTTCAAACCATCCTAAACCATCACAATTCATTACTCACTTAAAAATGGGCCAAAGCTCAGTGATATAACCACAAATACTCAGTACCAAGACAATAATAGAAGGAAAAAAGCAAATGAATAGAATAAAAATGGTAGATGGAAGCGTTGTGATCAGATTCCTAGAAGAATACAAAATATAGAGAAGTGATGACCTTATTCAAACTAAGACAAGCTCCACAATACTCTCCTGTTCACAAGCTCCACGTTGGGCCAAGCTTTCAGCCCATATTGGAGTTTTGGGCTGTCTTGGTTCTTCTTCTTATTGGGTTTCGTATCACTCAACCTAAAGGACACTGCTAGTACTTTGTAAAGCCCGTATAAATCCAGCCCCCTAAATGGTTTCTCAGAAGGCCACCTGGCGAGATTTGGTTTCTCAGGATTTTTAATGTCATGAATTAATAATGGAACCAAACTGAAAGGTTCGATAGAGAAGGCAATGGATGAGTCTTTCTCTTAGGAGCTACTTGAAAACTTGGATTAGTTAGTTATTTTGTAATAATGTTGTACTTCCGTGCTACTGTTTGTGGACAAGTTCTTTTGTATTTCGATTTCTATATCCTCAAAGAAAATGATTAATATTTAAAATTATCAGCCTATTGTATAAAATTAAATGAATTGATACATTCTTTAGTTAAAATCAAAGTATATTTACCGTCGAGTATAGTGTCATAATGATTAATTTTTTGTTGCCTAGCTAGCAAACACTTTAAAAGATGAAACAGTTGGTCTGAGAATTTAAAGTTATTTCATATCCAAAATCAATGATTAAATTTATAACATTTAGTTAAAGGTAAACACGAGATTAAATAAATTGATACATTTAATGTTTGATATGTGAAGAAGCGCCCACCAAAGCTGTCGGTCTCAAATTGCTACACTACAACAAAACATGAATTTACCCACTAAATCTGTGTTTTGTTGTAGTTCTATACTTACACATTGTCATTAATTTTCCAATTAGTTTTGTGGTACCATCGGCCCGGCTTCACTTTATAAGTTTTACCGATATGGACCAAAATTTTGAGACAATAATGGTGCAAAGATAAGCTCTTTTTTTTTTTGAATAAACTAAGATAAAGTTATTTATGTGTTTGTTGTAAAGTTCTTCAACAAAAAATAAGAAAATGACAAAAAGTACTTATATAACTAATCATAGAGGGAAAAAGAATATAAAAGATTAAATTATAATAACTAATTATTGAAAAAAAATATAAATAAAACACGTGATTGATGAAATTTCATAACAAACACCTAAATAACTTCACTGTAATTTTTTCCCTTTTGTTTTAGTGAGAAAAGGAAAGTAAGAGTGGAGTCAAATTTGCAGAGTACACGTTCTATACTCAACGAATTTGATTAACATTTTAAGTTTACTTAATTAAATGAGTTGGACTTTTAAGAATTTAATATTTGGTTCATTAATAATAAAATATTATTTTATATAATATAGCATGTATGTATTAAACTTTGAAGAATATATATATATATATATATATATATATGTGTGTGTGTATATATATATGTGTATATATATTATATTAATAATATTATGTGGGAATTATTCATGAATCTCAAATCATTTATTAAGCAAAACTGAGTTAAATTATGATTCTTTTAATTTTAAAACTCAAATTTATATTAATTTGAATAAAAGAATTTAATCATAATAAAATTACCTTGACTCAATTACTCAACTTATTTAAGATATGTTTGGTTAGTGGGATGTTTGAGCTAGAGAATGAGAATGGGAATAAAAATATAATGTCAATATGATTTTATGTGAATAGAATAAAAATGAGTAAAATAACCATTTTACCCTTATATTAAAAGTGAAAATAGAATAAAAGTGGATAAAAAATAAAGACAAAAATATAATTCCATCATATTACAAAAAGCTAAGTAAGATATATTTAGTAAGAAAAATATTAATTACATCACAAACTACAGCATTTTTTTAGTAACCAAACAGCTCCTTAATATTTACACCCTTCTTAAACAACACAATGATTGAAGTGTGACAAAGAAAGAACCAGACATAGTACTCCTACAAAAGAAAACACGAAACGTGTGTCCATTCAAGTCCACAAACGAAGAGATGATTACGTACTTAACTGATCAACCAAACAACTAACAATTAACATATAGAAGGGCCCAGGCCCACCAACAAAGTTTTATTTTTCAAAGATTAAAGAGAATATAATCCATAGATATTTTTTCAAAGATTCGCTATGTTGAAACCAAGTTCACACAAATTAAAGCCATGCATGTGATCAAGGCCTTGCCTAATAATTAACAACACACAAGCGCAGCTCCACATGAATGTTAGTATATATCAAGGAAACCCGATCGAAGATAATACGAAAGAGAGAGAGAGAGGTGCACAAAAATCGAATCCAAACCAAATGATGAATTCGGCATCTAAATTCTAAAGCTACGCACGTACTAGTCGATGAACATGATTGATGTACTATTCCATGTTATTTAACATATCCATCACTGATTTCATTTCATTTATATATGAAAGTTACGTCTGGTTTTAATTTAGATTTTAGATCAAATTTATATATATGCATGCATGTCGTCACAAATGAGCTCGTGGAGCAGGAAAGTAAGACCGGATTCTCAGTTGTTCACGATTATGTAGTTTGATTTAGTCGCAGTTATTATAAGGGCTAATCAATCAATAATCGTAGTTAAAAATTTAATTATAATTTTTTAATCGATTAACTACAGTGATAACTGTGACTAAAGTTGAACAATATAATTGGGACAACAGAAAATTCGCATTCGGATCGGAAAGTTACACAATAATTGTAAGTTCAATTCGAAAGGATGTCTATTATCACGTGAAGGAAAGCAATCTTCTATTATTTATTTTCTTGTCTTCATTTATTCAGAATACAAGTGGACCATGCCAATTTCTGTCCCAAAATTTTGTGATTCACAATTTCTTATTTTTTTTATTAAATACAATCAAATGTGCAGTGAGCGTGGATGAAGAATCTAATGTTAGAATGTGGATACAAATTTCATTTATCCTACACATTTGCTCACGTGAAGATATACACTAGATATGAAGAGATTGTGTTGTATTTTGATCTTCCACGTACAAAAAGAAATAGCCATCAAATTTTGACTATAATAACACATACAACATTTATGATAAAGTATGCTCCATCTGATTAATGTCAACATGTAGCCACCTAGCTACACTTTGAAATGCTTCACGTCTTGCACTTTGGAGAATGAATCTTTGCCTAATAATATAAGAGATGCATTTTATGGACATTTGGTGATAGAACACATTCAAGAAGACAACATACTTTGGTGTGAGAGAAATTGCATGATGTGTGTGAAGCAATTTCTTTGAGTGTAGATTCATATACCGATGAAAAAAATATAATATGAGATATTTTTTGGTGTATTTAAGGTGTAAGTTTTGAGTGCAATTAAGTCACTTTTATAATCTCTATTTGTTCTTGTTAGTGAAATTTATTAATTGTCTTTAATTTGCATGTAAACGTAAACTAAAGTCGAACCACGTTAAATTTTTTGTGTCCATATTTTTACCACTTTATTATTTGCCCATTTTTTCTTTTAATTGAATCAATTTCGCAATATCTAATAATAATAATAGATAACAATAATAATAATAATAAGAAGAAGACATGGTTTGATGAAGATTTAATTAAAATAAAACTGCTTCCAGTAAATAAAGAAATTTGAATAATATATATATATATATATATATATATATATATATATATATATATATATATATATATATATATATATATATATATATAATAGATGATAACTATGTATGATACATACATGATACACTATACGGTTTAAAGTTTAGTTTTAGTGGGCAAAAATAAAATTTTAGTCCTTATTTTCTATCAATTTTGTTACGTTCCTAACTTTTATAAGTCCTTAAACTTTCAATTTATAAAAAAATTTATCATTTATCATAGCTCAATCTAAATAATTATCTCAATTATATATTATATAATGAGAATGAAATTATTTATTTTGTCACTCTTCTAAAAATTGTTCATAAATATTTGATAATATCATATTTAACCATGATAAATTAAAATTACATGTGATACATGACTGGAGGATCCTTATTCACCTCGTATTGGGCTAAACCAACCTCGATCTAAGGCCTATATATAAATACACCTTCTTGTTTAAACCCTAGCTGATACCTTATATTGCATATTCATAACAACTCTCTAAGAATAATCTCCCTGCACCCTAGGAAGCTCATTGCCTCCATGGCATCGTGCTGCCAAAGAGCCTCTGCGGCTCTCTTTCTGTGATGTGATCATCGGCGTTTGTCCTCGTTGCATGCGGCTTCCATATTCTAGATAACAGTCACTATACACGTAACACCCTTCTTCGAATTACATAAATTTTGATCCCTCTTCAAGCTACGTAGGCACTTATGGAGCTGTTTGGTTACTTATCAAATTAATTATTTAATCATAGGCATTCTTCCAACTAAACATACTTTACTTTGTGTAATGTGATAAAATTATATTTTTGTCCTTACTTTTTTACCCACTTTATTCCATTTTCACTTACTATTTTACCCACTTTTATTCTATTTACATCACATTCTCATTCCCTCAAACATTCTACTAACCAAACATACCCTATGGTCAAATCCCCATGGTCAGTACTCATCGTGATCCACACATCCCAATCTTAAATTTATTGACCAAAAATTAATTTAGCAATATCTATAACTTTATCTAATCATATAATATATTTTATTTTTTAATTATTACATAAATATTTTATAACACCAATTACTAAAAAGGTCCGGACCATATAAATATACATACCGTACAATTCATACACTAAATATAAAACTTCCACGTGCAGATCTCTAGATTCTTCGTATATATATATATATATATATATATATATATATATATGATATATCAACTTCCTAAGAACCCACCCATCACCGGAATTCACTTCATCAAGCTAGGAGTGACTATAACCCATCATAGTTCGTGGTTGGAAAAGAAAACGTGTCTAATATCATCCTCGACAAATTCCCAGAGACACTTTAATTTCCATTAATCATCGGCAATTGTATCAATCATGTATATATATATATATATATATATATATATATATATATATATATATGTTAATTCAACCAATAATATTTCCTGATCGGACTTGCGGCCTCGTCAATTTGCTAAATTATCATCCCATTATATATTTGGGGGGACCGTTTTAATTTATTCAATATGCTTCAGAATCTTTGGTATTCAGTCCAACTTCATGCTTTTTTATTTTACATATGTACAACTATTAATTTATGTTAATTAAATACTTGTTTACCCTCCATTATTTTGGATAAAATTAAATAGTTAATGAAATTATTATTTTGCACAAGCTGTGAATCTTAAAGAATTTTAGATCAACAAATTTCTTTAATTAGAATTTTGAATTAATTTGAGGTAGAGTGTGTTAGAGATCGTTACGTTCTAAATGAAAAACAATTAATTATGGTTCCTTATGTATTTGAATTTAATATTAAAAATTATTTTGGTTTTTTTTTGTTTATATTTTTATTAACTTTAAATTTTTTCAACCAATGATATAAATTTGAAAGTTTAGGGCATCAAAAGTATTTTCGCCTTAAAAAATTATTTTGAGATTTTTTATTTTTCAGTTTAAATATATATATTTTACTTTAATTTTTCTCAATCAATGATAAAAACATAAGAATGTGTATGGTACACGGATTAAAAAATAATTTCAAGATTATGAGCTCTGACATCTTGTAATCATTCATTTGGAACACGGATTAAAAATAATAGTTCTAAGAATCTTACATTCTCGAAAATCTTATAATCTCATAGTTATTAACTTTTTAATCCCACCTAAGGAGGTGATATTATTGTAATCCCATGGTCGGGATGAGATAATTTTAAGTTATGTAATTTAATAAATTACCCTTGACTTAATTATCTCGCATAAAGTAAACCCTTGCACACACACCTTTCTCCTCCACAAAACCCTTAGAAAAATTATATAACTGAAAATAATCCCATCACATAGGATAACAATAATATAACTCTCTTAAGTGAGATTAAAAAAGTGAAGAAATATAAAATTTTTGGATTGTTGGAAACGTAAGATTCTGACAATGACTATTTTTTAATACGTATATCAAACGTGAGACTATAAGATGTCAAAGCTCATATCCTGAAACTATTTTTTTTAATTTATGTACCAAACGTGAGATAATAAGATGGCAAAGCTCATAATCTCAAGAGTATATTTTTAATCCATGTATCAAACACGTCCTTATATTTTTACCATTGGTTGAGAAAAATTAAATTCAATAAAAATACAAATTCAAAAAAAAAAACTCAATATAATTTTAAGGCAAAAGTACTTTGATATTCTTGAACTATGCGGCATGTCAATAATATAATGTTCCTAAACTTACAAATTTTTATCGTTGGTTGAGAAAAATTAAAGTTAATAAAAAATATAAATTGAAAATAAAAAACTCAAAATAATTTGTAAAATTAAAAATTCAACATGAATGCATATTTGGGACTAAAATGAAAGACAAATATATTTTTATATGTTGCAAGAATATAAATTTATTGGGACTAAAATGTAAGATATTTGATCCCAAATTCACAAATATAATATTCCCATTAAAGCCCTCCCTTCATTATAGGTGGAAAACAGATTTTCACAGCAGACGGCGTCGTTTATGGGTGAACAGCAACGGATCTCATCTCGTCAAGGTTCACATGGCAGCACTTGTTGGTTGTGGTCCATAACTCCATATTACCTGTTGCCCGTCACGTGACCACACAGACTCTGGCTGGTAACTGGTAAGTGCGTGGACGTGACGTGAATACTCCAAACTTTCTGCTAACTAATTCAATTTTTTTTAATTTCTTTTTTATAAAAAAAATAAAGCCCTAAATTCAAATGAATTAGTTTAGAGGGGCCAAACGCAAGAAGCATATGAAACGTTCTCTTCTTCCTCCGATCCATAGCCTTCTTCTTTGCCTTGATAAGCAATGCCAATCTGTTAGTTTATAAGTTTGTTCACAGTAGTATATACTATATATTGTGGGCAAAAGACATACTTTTGCCGAAGCTAAATAATTGTGACAAGAATCAAGAAATTGATTTAAAAATAAGATCCATTATTAATGATGTGGTGCCACCTAGCTCCTCAGAAAATGTAGTGGTGTATTTGAAATTTGAACATAGGGAAGAATGAAGATGAAAACCTTGAACAGAATAGAAGGAGAATATTTGATCATGTATTTGGTTATTACATTAAATTAAATTAGCTTTGTTTGTCTAATGAATCCTCTAACTTGGGATACCATTCCGAAAAAGTCCATGTATCCCGTAATATGCATGATAAAGATGCAAATACAAATTAAAGTAAAAAGAATGAAAAATAGGGGATGCTGAAGGTAGAAGAGGAGAGACGAACAAGTAAAGAGACGATGCAGTAAAATTTGAGTAGCTTGAGAGGAGCCATAATTAATAATCGATGCAGAAGAGGCGATTATTTGCTGAAAACAAAGTTTCAGATGCGTCAATGAAGATGGCGCTTCAGATGCTTGTGTTTAGCTGGCTGAAATTAGGGTTTTATTTTTTATTTTTATAAAAAATTTGATTTAGTTAAGAGAAAGTTAATAGAATTAGGTATGAGATGATGATGAGGTGTAAAAAAAATGTCATGTATTCTTTTGTAAGAAGTATAAACAAATAGTATATTGTCTTTTATCGAATAATATTGAGAGGGTACAAATGAGATGTTGATTTAAGTAGTAAGTGATTTAATATTACTTAAGTAAGATTTTGAATTTAAAACTTTATAAATGCAACTATTTCTATTTGGAGACTCTCTGCATAATTTAAGTCTAATCCGAATTATTAGGTTAAGATTATTAAAAACCAAACTGACTATCAAAATAATTATACAAAGAAAGCTAGAAGCACTGAGAACCAAACATTGTTTGTGTGGACCCAAAAAAACACGTGAGAGTTAACACCACATTACATACATGTTCACTTAGGGGGCGTTTAGTATGATATCATCTTTAGATAATATGGTATCTTAAATACCATAGTATATATAAAGAATGTCATTTCAGATACCATGTTATCTTTGATACTCAAATTTGGTATATGATGTTTAATATCAAAGTGAAATAAGATACAAGTATCTAGTGTAAAATAGTGTCATCTAAGATACCATATTTTTTTTTATATCTTCCAAATTTACCTTTATAAATTTAAGCACATGAACTATTATATTTATTCTATAATTATTTTAAAATTTTCATAATGTAACTCTAAATTAAAAAGACTAATCAACATAGACAACAAAATATTTTAAATAATCAAATAGTTTAATATAAATAAAAATAATATTTATCTAATTAAATAACCCCTTTTAAATAATATATTTAAAAGAAAACAAAATATAATTAATAAGGATAATATTGACAAGTTAAACAAATCACGTGCAAGGGTGTCATCTCAAATGACACAATATTTTTAGTGTCATGAGATGATACCATAACAAATAAAGTCATTCAACAATGTCATCCAAGATAATATATTATCTTAGACGACACCATACTAAACACCCCCTTAGTGTTTTTTTTTTATATTTTTAAACTTTATATTAATTTGTAATTTTAAAATTTTTGTTGTTAATTTTGTTTCAAATATTTCAAATGTACAATTAATTTTGTTTTTAAATTAAAGTTTTAAGTTTCGTTATAACATCTAATATCGTTCAAACTATTAACTACAAATGACAATATGTCATACATGTAATAGCTACTACGTAATGTTAATTCATCACTAAAAACGATCTCATTTTTGTATATTAATATAAACTCATCATTTAAAATAACTTTTTTTTCCCATTATTATTTATTTATTTATTTGTTGTTAGTAATTTAAGCATTGTTAAGTGTTAGGATAAAATTTAAAATTTTAGAATAAAATTGATTATAATTTAAAAGTTTTAAAATAAAATTCATTAAAAAAATTTTGGGAGCAAAATTAAAAATTTGTGTAAAATTTGGAGTTAGTAATTTATTTTTTATTTATTTATGATAATTGTGGATCAAATTTGGTCCCAAAAGCTGTTTCAGTACAATTAAAATTGTGGATGCAGTCCCACCTGTCTGAGGTTAGAGGATGAGAGGTGGGGAAAAAAATCTTTCCTTTCTTGCTAAATTTGGACATATATAGAAGAGTCGTGTGACTGTGATATTGACAATTTCATTTACTCTTAGATATTATTTGTGGGGCAAACGAAGAGTGGTATAATTAGTTAAAATTCAAACATTTATTCTATTGGTTGTTTTTTAGTAATTTTTTTATTTTTAAAAAACCTTCTTTTAAAAAAATCTTGTGGCTTTTAAAATCAAGTCCTTTTGAGAGGGAGGGGTCGACTTTTCTTTATGAAAGTCCACAATACAAATCTAGTAAGTAACCTAAAGGCCGTGTGACAACAACTTTTTAAAAGCACTTATTTTTAAATGATTTTTTTTAAATAGAGTTTTAAAAAAATATTGAAAGAGAAGCAGTTTGTATTTGACAAAATGAATTAAAAAATATTTTTATCAGTTACTCAAAAACAGTTTGTGTTTGACAACTTCATAAGAAAAATACTTTTAATTGTAAAATTATCAAGAATGACATGTATAAATTTAGAGTATTATAATGTTATTAAATATATAAATGGGTATAAATATTTTTTATTGTTAAATTTTAAAGAAATAAATTTAAAATTTTAATTATATTATTAATTTCATAAAATGTTAGTTAAATAAATTATTGGTTTTATTCCCTCCAAAAAATTATTTTTTTATTAAATGACATTTTTTATATATGAATATTATTTTTATTAATTAAATATATATATATTAATTTTATTTAAATAAAAAATTATATATAAATACTTATTATTATTTATCTTTATTAATTAACTAAATATTTATTAAAATAATACAAAGATGACAAAAAAGAAGAGAAAGGGAGGTTAAAATAGTAAACACAAAATTTTAGTAAGGGTAATTTTGTTCTAAAATAATTAAATTTTAACTTATGTTTTTTGCTAGAAGCAAAGCTCAATTCTTAACTTCTTTTTAAAGCTAAAAAAATAATTCTGGTACAACTCAAAAGCACTTAATTTTTTATAGCTGATACGGCAGAGCCATCCTGACGAACCATCAGTCTCGGCTCGGCCTTCCATGCCATCAGGCTCGGCTCCGCCACAATCCATCCAACATGGCTCCGACATCAGACCCATCTGGCTCCCTCCGACCTGAGGGATCGCCTGTCAACATCACAAGCGTTATCCACGCCTCCGCACTTTCCGGGGTAGTTATGATGACGTTGGTTACCGCCAAACGACTCCCCTTGGAAAGATCCAAATTGTCCCTGGCGAAGCCTATATAAACATAGGTAGCTTCCTCAGGTTCGGTACCGAATTCTTAGTCTCTTACTATATACTCTCTACTTTCGATCTCTGACTTTAGCATCGGAGTCCTACCGCGGGAATCTCTTCCCGCCGTGAGTTGATTGCAGGTCGCGTTCTGGGAGCTGGAGCTGTAGGAAGGGAGACTAATTCACCAATAGCCAAACACAACATCTTCAAAAAAAGCACTTTTAAAAAAAGCACTTTTGACTTCAAAATAGGTGCAACCAAACAGGCCCTAAAAGCTATGATAATTGAGAACCAATCATTGTTTGTGTGATCCCAAATAAATAAGCACGTGAAATTAAAGACCACACCATATATAGTATACATACCAGCTATTAAGCGCCAAATAAAAAAGAAGAGAAGACATACAATAGACATTGGACAGGTCAGTGGTCAGTGGTCACATTACTTTCTAAAGGCTTGAATCAACATTAATTGATGAATAGTATCTTCACATTGAAATTCCTATAAATATAGACATCAACATAACTTATTTTTCCAACTCAATATAATATACATACATATAATTGAATCTTTCCAATATCATCAGCAAGATTCAAAAATAATAATCATGTTGGTGGCAGCAACGTCCACGCTTGTTACTTCCATTCACATTCCCTCAATCGAAGTGCATAGACCGTCTGCAAATTTTCATCCCAGCGTTTGGGGAGATCGTTTTATTCAATATGCTTCTGAAATATCTATGGTATTAATTAATTTATTTCAATCTAATTCCTCTAATTTTAGCTTTATATCTTAATTTATAATTTTATATATATTATCCTATCAATCAGCAAAAGTCGATAAGTCTTATATTAATATATGAAAAATATAATGTTATGACTGCCACATCGAAAATGTTACCTTTAAGTAAGTTTCTTAATTATAAAGTATTGGGCGGCTCTCCAACTCAGTTAACTTATAGGGCGCGCGGGTGTGGTTGTAAGGACTTGCAATTGTATTAGAAAACCATTCAGTACTGTTTTAATTTACCTTAAAACTTTCAAAGCTAATGGTAAATAATGAAGATTAATAACAAGATTGTGGGATGCATGCAGGAATTGGATGACAAATTGGAGGAACAGATTAAAGTATTGAAAGAAGAAGTGAGGAAGATGCTCATCACTACTACTACAACTAATAAGCCTATGGAAACAATTTATTTGATTGATTTAATACAACGCTTAGGTGTGAACTACCATTTTGAACGTGAAATAGATAATTTGTTGCAAGAGATTCACAATACTTATGTTGAAAATGGTATAATAACTTTGGAAGAAGAAGACCTCCATTCCCTTGCTCTTCTTTTTAGGTTATTGAGACAAGAAGGATATCGAATTTCACCAGGTAATTATTAAGTTAATTAAAAATTGCTTATTGTGAATCTTTTATCTTTCAAATTTTTGTTTCATTATTCCTACCTACTCGTGACTCCTGAGTTAAATTATTAACTAATATAATATTGTAGATGTTTTCAACAAGTTCAAGGACAAGGAAGGAAAGTTTGAGAAAAGGGTTAGAAGTGATGTTAAAGGAATGCTAAGCTTGTATGAAGCAGCACACATGAGGGTTCATGGAGAGGAAATATTGGATGAAGCCATGGCTTTCACATCTAATCACCTCAAAATCATGCTTACTCATAAACTATGTGAGGCTTGTGTTGTAGCACAAATTAATCATAGCTTAAGGCATCCTCTCCGTAAGGTGTTGCCAAGGCTTGAGGCACGTCATTATATTTCTGTGTACCAACAAGATTCTTCCCATAATCAAACTTTGCTTATGTTTGCAAAATTGGATTTCAATATGCTGCAAAAGCTCCATCAACGTGAAGTTGCCAATATGACCAAGTAAGCTCTTTACACCACATATTAATTTTTTTTATGAAAAAGAAAACTTAAAAGAATAAGCTCTTTACCACATATTAATAAGAGTATATTAAAAGTTTATAATGTGAAATATATTATTTGTGTGAATTTAGTCTATAAAAGATAAAGATGTTATATATAATTTTTAAAATATGTAATTTTTTTTTTAATTTAGTTCACGAGATTCTCTATAATATATAATCGACGGATGCAAAATTTTTCGGGGACTACGTACATTGAAACAAATAGTATTTTTTTTAATGACTAAATTTTACATTTTCATATTTTAGAGACTAAACTGAGACAAAATTCATCTTTTATTTCATGTTTTATAGTTTTAAAAGTTAATTAAATTGAGACAAATTGTATTTTTCAATGACAAAATTTTACATTTTCATATTTTATAAATTAAGTTGAGATAAATTATATATTTCAGTGACTAAATTTGACATTTTCATATTTTAAGAACTAAATTCAGACAAATTATTTTTCTTATAAACTAAATTTAATATTTTTATATTTCAGTGACTAAATCGAGATATTATAATTTTCTGTGACCAATATATTACCGTAGCTAATAATAATAAGTCAAATCATTAAATTGTCCGATGAAAATTGGTCATAGGGGTCCCAACTTAAAGAAGTGCTCACCTTTTTTTTTTTTTTCTTTGGATTTTTGTTCATCCATATGTAATTGCTATTGGGTTTGGTTAATTTGTAGGTGGTGGTTGGAGGATTTGGACGTGCCAAGAAAACTACCGTTTGCTAGAGATAGGATCGTAGAAGGGTGCTTTTGGATTGTGGGGGTGTATTTTGAGCCTCACTACGCTCTAGCTAGAAAGATAATGACCAAAATCATAGCTTTATCATCCATCATTGACGATATATATGATGCATATGGAACCATTGAAGAACTTGAACTCTTCACTCTTGCAATGGAAAGGTTTATTTGATTAATCCTCCCATCTTAGAAAATTAAAGAATATGACGGTGTCACATAAAAAAATAGACAGAAAATTAATTGAGTAATAAATCTCAATATATTCACATAAATGAAACTAAAAGTGAATAGCATATTTTTATTATATGTGTATTTTTTTTCTTCACACGACACCATCATTTTATTCTCCTTAATCTAAAAGGTTTATGAGTTTTCATTACATCATTCACGTATTAATGACATGTTTCTTTTTTCTTATATCAGGTGGAATATTTGTTGTTTGGATTTCCTTCCGGAATATATGAAAGTGTGTTACAAGGAAGTGCTTGATGTTTACAAAGAAATAGAACAAGAGCTGAAGAAGGAAGGAATGCCATACGCCATTGACTATGCAAAAAACAAAGTAAAGTTTCACTTTAATTATTGCTTCAATAATTAATGAAGTACTACCTCCCTTTTATATGTTTTTTCTTTTTACAAGACGGGCCCAAAAAACCCACCCACACAAAGAGTACTGAAAGACTAACCTCCCCGGTTCCCTAGCTAGGCTAATTTTCTAGGACATATTTTACATGGCAGTACCTCCCTTTTATATGTTTTTTTTTTAATTATTGTTGATCAGGGATATTTCAACTCCCCTTGTAGTAGCATATCACTAATGCTCCTGGCGTCTTGCATACATTGCTATAATTAATTTAAATCCAAATTAAAAAGCAGATGATACAACTTGCGCAAGCGTACTTAGTGGAAGCAAGATGGCTGAATAGCAACCATACACCAACATGTGAGGAGTACATGGCCATAGCAACAATGTCATGTGGCTTCTCAATGCTCACCACAACATCTTTGATAGGAATGGGACCCACTGCCACTGAGGACGTCTTCAATTGGTCAACCACACAACCTCAAATCATCAAAGCTTCCTCAGTTGTTTGCAGGCTCATGGACGACATTGTCTCCAATGAGGTATACTCAATAAAATTTTTTTTTAACAAGATATTTATCAGAGTGTGACGATAATAAATCTCTCAGATATTATCAGACTTTATTATTGGGGGATAATACTCCAACAGGTGATATTGGTTAAAAAAATATTACAAATTATTTGTCATCTGTGTCATATCGTATTGTCTAATATAATCTATTTTAAAAAAAGATATATGGGCACAATTAATTAATGACATACTCTAATTATATCTTTGAATTTTGTTGCGACATGCAGTTCGAGCAGAAAAGAGGACACGTAGCGTCAATACTTGAATGCTACATGAAGCAGCATGGTGTGTCAAGAGATGAAGCAATTGATGAACTTAGAAAGGTGATAGATGATGCTTGGAAGGATATAAATGAGGAGTGCCTCAACCCCACAAAAGTGGCTATGCCTTTTCTAATAAGAGTTGTTAATCTTGCTCGCTGTATGGATGTACTTTATAAACATGAAAGTAGCTACACCCATTCAGGTGGGATCATGAAGAAGTATATTGAAGCTCTGCTTGTGGATCCCATCCCAATTTAATTAATTGGATCCTACTATATATGTTATATTATATATTTCTCATATGTTGGCCTTCAAATAATATGGAATATATGAAATTGATGTTCAGTTTCAAAAATATATAATTAAGTACTATATATCGCTTTGTTGGAAAAATTCTACATGTTGAGAAAATTTTGAAGTATCCAAAAGTGATTTGATTTTTTAACAATTTGAGAAATAAAGGATTAGACGCGCTATTTTTGTGATCGTTTTTTATTTGAAACTTAGCGAATCGACGCATTTTTAATAATGGAAGAAGTTTCTTTCTAACGATAGTGTCACGCTACGTAAGTCACAACCGTTATCTATTTTAACGGTGTTAGTTAAAAAGGTAAGATTGTTCAAAAAAATAAAACATTAATATAATTGACCGCAATCAAATATTAAGAGCATATCTAACCAAAAGCTTACGTTGAGAGTATCAAAAGTACTTATTTTTCTTTTCAAATGATGTATTGCTAAGAAATAAAAGATAATATATTCATGAGTAGCCGTTGCCCTGATGTTGACTGCATCATTATTGGATTTTTGTTTTAGCAATCAGGGGCTCCTATTTGATCATCATCATCATATATAAAACACTCATTGCATCTTAATCATTAATTAAGTTAAACTTAATTAAAACCTCCTTGATATGAATTGGTGGTTCTTCACTTATTATAAAAGTTTGATAGTGTAGCAAAATCATCAGCTTTTAATGGCTGCTGTCAGGCCAAAAAAAAAATGGCTGCTGTGCTATATTGAATGTTGCTTCAGGAGAAGTTTGAGAGCCAAGTCAAAGATTCTCTAATAAAATAGTCTTTTTGTTATCCAAAGTACATATGATAATAATTTTATTTAAAAATTAAATAAATTATCAAATATTATAATTTAATATTATCTTAAAATATCATTATTATTTTATATTATATTCTTTTAAAAAAATAAATTACATGCATATGCAAAACTTCTAATATGTATATATAAGGTTTATTTATATGTCATTAATGATCTTTCCTTCCATCCTCCATAAAACTTCTCAACATAACCTAAAATTTCACCTAATTGATCATTAAAATATTTAATAATTTATTATTTGTGAAAATTTAACTAATTAAAAAATAATTTTTAATATTTAAAAAAATTATTAACATAAAAAATTTTACTAAACAATGTATGTCAGATAAATCTATTTATTTATAATTGTATTATATATAAATAAAATTTATCCCTTGAGTACTTAATTAAGGTAAACGTAAAGTAGCCGCCACACACAAATCTGTTGTTGTCTTCATAGCTGGTTTTAAAGCTGTCTTTTTGAAGTAACAAAATAAACAAGGCGAATTGGCAGAAGCTGATGAAGGCTTTATTTACTTTCCATGGTTTATACTCTATTTTTTTGGCTTGGGCTTTGAGACTTTGCTTGATTAATTTGGACTCGATCTGTGTTGTACACCTAATTATAATGGGAATTGAGACTTTGAGAATGTCCCAATAAAATTAGCTGCATTCACAAGATTTAATTCAAACCTAAGATATTAATCTTATTTAAATGATAACAAATTACTTATCATCCGTTAGACCAACCCCTTAGATTCCAAGTTTATAACAGCTCCCTAAGATTTTTCCTAAGGATAATACAAAAAGATAAGGCAAAAGTACCTTTCTTCTCCCAACGTCTGGGCTCCTGTCATTTTCGCCCTTGACGTTTTTTCGCTGTCAATTGTACCCTTAACGTTTTATGTTTATCTCAATGTCAGGCTTTTAGCTAACACCAATAATTTTTGAACGGTTTTTGATGACATATAGCATCCTATGTGGCCAACAATTCTGATTGGACTTAATTTTTTCACATTAGCAATCAATAGTACTAAGTTTTTTGGGTCCATTTTACTGATGTAATGAGTATTTTGGTGTATTGAATTTACTAATGTACTGAGTTTTTGGGGTTCATTATACCCTTAAAATGGATTGCTAATGTGAAAAAAATTAAGTCCAGTCAGAACTATTGGTCACATAGGATGCCACATCATAAAAAATCGTCCAAAAATTGACGGTGTTAGCCAAAAATCTGACATCGGAAGAAACACAAAATGTTAATGGTACAATTGACAGCGAAAAAACGTTAGGGGCGAAAGTGACAGGACCCCTAACGTTGAGGCAGGAATGTTACTTTTGCCAAAAGATAATACAAATTAAGTAACTATTATAAATTTAAATTACAGATAACCCATTAAGATGATAATTAACAATAATATCTTATCCCCACAATATGAACGGAAAGATTTAAGGCTATGTTTGGTTCAAAATTTTTATGGAATTGGATTATAATTGGAATTGGAATTGGAATTGAATTATTTGAATTGAAAAAGTGTGTTTGGTATGAAAAGATAGAATTGGAATTGAATTATTTGAATTGAAAAAGTGTGTTTAGTATAAAAAAGATGGAATTGAAAGTTTATAAAAGAAGGTGAGGTAAAAAGATTAATTTGCTCCTTAATAAATATTAAATAATTTTTTTAAAATTTTATTTTTTAATATTCATCATAAAAAATAAAAAACAGTAAAGAGAGAGAGAAAAAAAGTAGAGACAAAAATGTCTTTTAAACCCAATTCCACAAAATTTATCTCAATTCCTCAAAAATACCCTACAATCCAATTCCACAAAATTTACACGCCCAATTCTAAAAAACCAATTCCACGTAATTCAATTCCAATTCCACATAACTCAACCAAACTAAATAATTCCTAAAATATTGTGCAATTCCATGTGGAATCCAATTCCACGTCCAACCAAACAAAACTCACTTTATGGAATTGAGTCAATTTTATGGATTCCAATTCTAATTCCACATGACGAACCAAACTGAAACAGCCTAAAGCTGTCTTTGTCGCTTAGGATTCTGCAAGGATTTGAGACTTGCGGCGGGTAATCTTTATGGTGCCGCGCGTTGTGATGAAAGAGACTACAAGAATAATAACAATCAGAGACGGACACCCGTGTCTGATTATGGTAAAATCCGTGCGTAATCAGATTAGATACGGATTTAGACACGGACACTAATCATTCCTAAAAACTACGTTCTTAAATTTCAGACGCAAACTTTTAGACACAGACATTAGTTCGTTCTTAGAAATACTGATTAGAATTTAGAATGCGTAGTTTTTTAACTTTTTATTGTTGATGCTGAGTTAAACTCAGTGTTTTAACATTATGGAATTATAAATTTTTTTAATAATATTAAAATATTTTAAATATGTTTTGAAATGACAGAAAGTAGTTATTAATATATATATATATATATAAGTACTTGAAAAATAATTAATATGAAATTTAAGAGAAGAAAGTGAGATTAAATCATAACAAAATAATAGTAGTACAAAAACTGTAAGAACTAAGCTTAATTAATTTTTTAAGGTCGAAGAATGGGTATTTTTTTTATCAAATTTTTTTTATATGTAATATTACATCAACATCCACCATTATATATTTAGATTGTGTTAGTAAAATGATAATATTACTTGAAAAGTGAAATATTGATAGTAGAATTGATCACTTTTAATTTGAAACATAATTATTAGAAGGTCAAAGTTTGAGAGTATCAATGTATTTTTATCTTAAAAACAATTATAAAAGTCGTATGGATCATCCACATGTTATCTATATTATGATATTTCTAGAATTTTCTGAAAAATAATTACATAAATTATATATTGTAAATAATTATAAAATAGAATTAAATTGGACGTGAGTGGATTTGATCACATCTATAAGTGACTCACTACTCCATGACCACAAATTTAAAGAATAATGTAGCTTTCAAATTATATATTTTAAATAATTAAAAAAATTGATCAAACTAACGTCAATAAAATTAGTCACATTCATATTTTATAACTAATCTACTGCTCCATGTCAATGTAACATTATTAACCCATATAATAATTTATATTATATTTTAATAAATAATAATAATAATAATAATAATAATAATAATAATAATAATAATAATAATAATAATAATAATAATAATAATAATAATAATAATAATACGCACCCCGCCTTACTATATATATTAGTGGCTTACAAATCAAGTTAATAGTTATCTCAAATCACAAGTCACATTCAGATCTTTTAAGTAACACACTACTCCATGAATAATATATTATATTTTTTAATAAATTAAAAATAATAATATGCACCCCCTACACACACACATATTTATTTATCTATATATATATGGTTTTAGAGTTTTTGGTGTCACACAAGCAAAGTGTGACACTAAAAAAATAACTTCCCCCTCAACCTCCCAATAAATAAACAAGTATGATATGTGGTTACTAAAAAAATGGAGAAGTGCATAATTTCCCATTTTTTAATTTTTTTTGTTTTAAATTATGATAAAAATTCTATTTAAAAATTTAAAATTATCAAATATTTAATTTTTAATGATTTTAAAATATAATAACTATTTTATATTATATTTTTAAAAAATTTAAAAATAAATTACATGTATGCACGTAGGTGCATGCGAAGCCTCTAGTATATATATATATGGCTTTGGACTTTTTGGTGTCACACAACCAAAGTGTGACACCAAAAAAATAACTTCCCCTTCAACTTCCAAATAAATAACCAACTTCTAATAAAATAATATGATTGGAAGATGTGGGAGAGAGTAAACAAGTATGATAGGTGGCTACTAATGTGGAGAAGTATAAATTCTCATTTTTTTAATTTTTTTTTATTTTAAATTATGATACAATTTCTATTTAAAAATTTAAAAATGATCAAATATTTAATTTTTAATGATCTTAAAATATAATAACTATTTTATATTATATTTTTAAAAAAATTACATGTATGCACGTAGGTGTATGCGAAGGCTCTAGTATATATATATGGCTTTGGAGTTTTTGGTGTCACACAAGCAAAGTGTGACACCAAAAAAATAACTTCCCCCTCAACTTCCCAATAAATAACTAACTTCTCAATAAATCTATATCTATATTTATAGCTATATTTTATAATTAAAAAATACAAAAAAATAATATGATTGGAGGATGTGAGAGAGAGAAAACAAGTGCATAACTTCTCATTTTTTTTATTTTAAATTATGACAAAAATTCTATTTAAAAATTATCAAATATTTAATTTTTAATGATATTAAAATATAATAACTATTTTATATTATATTTTAAAAAAATTAAAAATAAATTATATGTATGCACGTAGGTGCATGCGAAGCCTCTAGTGTATATATATATATATATATATATGTATGTATATATTAGTGGCTTACAAGTCAAGTTATCGCAATATATAAATATATGGAGCAGCAATTATTGTTGTAAACAACTCGTTTTTTACCACTAATCAGCATCGAGCACCATTTTGGACAATATTGTATACTCTATATACCATCAAAAAGCTAAAAACCAATCGTCTCTATTTATTTATTTATGAATATTATGTGTGATTGACAATATAATTTAAAGTTTATTAATTGATATATTAATGTAGTAATATGATAGAATCATATTATTATAGTCTTGGACGTAATATTTCGATTTAATGATTTCGAATTCTGTACCTGTCAATTTCCTAGCTCCCTTCATTGCCTTTATCAAATTATGCAGAAAGGCTAGAAGCAATGAGATATTGAGAATGAGATCCAAGCATTGTTCTTGTTGCCCTAGCAAAAGTACCTAAAACTTCTCATCATATTATGTGTATACCCAGCGCGCGCCATCTATAAAATTTTTTTAACAAAAAACTCTAAATTTTAGATTATTTTTTTAATTTCATCATTTAATTACTTTTTTATATTAATATTGTCACAAATATTTCAAAAGTGCAATTAATTTTGTTTCTAAAATTTTGAATTTCGTTCTGACTTATAATATTGTTAAATTACTAACGACAATAACAATATAACATGATGTCATACGTGTTATATTAATATTAACCTATTACTCAAATTATAAATATCACTTTTTTATATTAATATCAACTCATTATTTATAATGATGTCGTTTCTTTCATTTAAGAGAAAGAATATGAAAATATAATGTTATTTTAAGTTATGAGTCATTATTATTATATATATAATGCTATGTCATTATTTCTTTGAAGTTGATAATAATTTGGACGAAATTATATATTATGATCAAATTCAAAACTTTGGGAGGAAATTAATTATTGGTCAAAACTTTTAAGAACAAATTGATTGTAACAAAAATTTTAGTTTCGAACAAAATTAATAATTTGTGGAAAATTTGCAGTAATTTACTTTCTTATTGTGAATATTATAGTGAATCAAATTCAGTCAATTGTGGGTCCGATCCAGTCCCACGTGTCTGAGGTTAGTGGATCCAGAGGTAAAAATAGAAATATGTTTTATTAAAACACTATTTTAGTCCCTCACAAATGTTTTTTTTGGACAAATGTTTCTTTTGCCAATTTGATACCTCACAAATTGACATTGTAACCCAAATCGTATGCCCTGAATCCGACTAGTACCAGGGCAAAACAAATCTCACAAATTCACAATCAATGCCAAATAATTTGAACAAACACAGAAGTTGGTATCACAATGTACATATATTAATCTTTTGAGTATTCTCCGTAGTCGTCGGATTCAATGCTCCCCGTCACTGGCCAAACGAATCGTTTCCTTTCATTTTTTAAGCTTCTTCCACCATCCATTTCCATGCCTCCTCCTCTTTATTTTCTCTTGTCTTTTCACTTCACACCGACTCTGTTTCTCCTCTTCTTCTTCCCACCGACCAAAACTTTTGAGGCTTCCAATATTATTTCATCAAATCTTAAATATACTTACACCATATTGACAATTTTACTTTAAAACCCTATTTAAAAAAATTAAACCCCTAAATTTTTTTTCTAAAAAAAATATTCCTTTAATACTCTATTTTTGTCCTTTTCCTATTAGCAATCTGTATGGGTCTGAGACAAATTGAAATCCGTCTCAGGCCCAGACAAATTAGAATATTTTTTTTTTCATTCATTGCATTGCAATCCGTCTTGCTGAGAGACGGATTGCAATGCAATATATATATATATATATATATATATATATATATATATCTATATATATATGGCTTTAGACTTTTTGGTGTCACACAAGCAAAGTGTGACACCAAAAAAATAACTTCCCCCTCAACTTCCCAATAAATAACCAACTTCTCACAAAATAACTATTTTATAATTAAAAAATACAAAAAAATAATATGATTGGAGGATGTGAGAGAGAGAAAAAAGTATGATAGGTGGTTACTAATAAAATATAGAAGTGCATAACTTCTCATTTTTTTATTTATTTTAAATTATGATAAAAATTCTATTTAAAATTTTTAAAATTATCAAATATTTAATTTTTAATGATTTTAAAATATAATAACTATTTTATATTATATTTTTAAAAAATTTATGAATAAATTACATGTATGCACGTAGGTGCATGCGAAGCCTCTAGTATATTTAAAGTGTGTGTCCGTGTATATATATATATATATATATTAAATATAATATATAATTTTTTATTTATAATTAAATATATAATATTAATAAATAGTTGGTTTGAGTAGTAGGTATTTCTTTCTTTTAAATAAGATTTCGAGTTCGAATTTTGTGTATGAAAAAACTTCTGTTGGGAGAACTCTATCTCTGTTATGATACTTCAGCTACCTCGAACATAATTGTCTCCAATAAAAAAATACCTGTGAAATAAATTATTTAAAATATTAAAATATATATATATAATTAAATAAATTATTTTTATTCTAATTTATATATATATATATATTGGTTTCCACATGTATCCTTCTATTGGAGGTAATCATGTTCGAGTTAGCTGAGGTCCTCTAATAGGTCTCAGCAGAGGTTTTTCTATACACAAGACTCGAATCCGAGACGGAAAATGAGTACCTACCACTCTAACCAATGACATATTAGTATTATATATTTAATTATAAATAAAAAATTATATATTATATTATTATATTTAATATATATATATATATATATATATATATATATATATATATATATATATATATTTAAAGTGTGTGTGCGTCTGTGTGTATATATATATATATATTGCATTGCAATCCGTCTCCCAACAAGACGGATTGCAATGCAATGAATGATAAAAAATGTTGTAATTTGTTTGGGTCTGAGAAGGATTTCAATTTGTTTCAGGTCCAGACGGACTGCTAGTAGGAAAAGGACTGTTAGTAGGAAAAGGACAAAAGTAGAGTGTTGAGAGAATACTTTTTTGAGAAGGAGAATTTTAGAGTTTAATTTTTTTAAACAAATTTTTAAAGTAAAATTGCCCACCATATTACCTAACATTTTTCATTCCTTCATAATACTGTACACTTCTAATAATCTATAACCGTCTAAATGTTAATCCCCAATCTTCTCTTTATTCCTTATGCATGGAACTTCTATATAATATAATTTGGATCTTCTATTGTTGGTTGTTCAACCATGGCTAACCGATCAAAAAATCGCAATAAAATTTTTAGTCGTGGTTATTGATTGGTTAATCACGATTATAACTGTAATTATAATCGAACAATAAAAAATCCAAATTCTCTATATAAACCCCCACACACCAATAGAATAG
The DNA here is from genome assembly GCA_014851425.1 of Senna tora. Taxonomy (NCBI): domain Eukaryota; kingdom Viridiplantae; phylum Streptophyta; class Magnoliopsida; order Fabales; family Fabaceae; genus Senna; species Senna tora. The sequence goes on along the minus strand of CM026266.1, from coordinate 2,698,639 downwards.
ACATTGAATTTTCTTTTTTTAGAACTATTTAGTTAGCCTCAAATCTCTATATCTAAAGAACTAACCAAATACAAAAATGGCTAAAGTATTATTTTGGTCCTCAATGTTTGCATGAAGTTTAATTTTGGTCCTCATGAATGTTCCAAAAGTTTAATGTTAATCCTCAAAGTTTTTTTTGTCGATTTTGGTCCTCGAGCGTAAGACCGTTAACTTTTTGCCATTAAATAATGACGTGACATACTTATATGGCACACTCTCTCTCCTACATGTTATATTTTAACGACGTGGCATGACACATCACTGTCACGTCACCCCAGATTGTCACATCATCATCTTCTCTCCTTCATCAGCATCATTATCATCATCATTTGGGGTGACGTGGCAGTGATGTGTCATGCCACATCATTAAAATATGACATGTAGGTGAGAGGGTGTGCCATATAAGCATGCCACATCATCTTTTAACGGCAAAAAATTAACGGTGTTATGCTCGAGGACCAAAATCGACCAAAAACAAAAACTTTGAGTACCAACATTAAACTTTTAAAATATTGAGGACCAACATTAAACTTCATACAAATATTGAGGACCAAAATAGTACTTTAGCCTAAAATTTTTGTACTTTATTAAATACAGGTCATTTTGAGTGGGAGAGGCGGACTTCTCTTTATCAAAGCCCACAATACTACTTAACTAATAAAATAATTAATTTTGGGTTCATTAATTTTTTTAAAATAAATATCCAGTATTTTAAATACAGAAATTTGGAAACTCATATTAACTAACTAGTAATAGATTTTTGAGAGCTATATGACAGAATTATAGTCTTGAAGTTGAACGTAATACGAATTCAATAGTTCAATTTGATAGTTTTGAATTTGTAAGTATCAAATTCCTAAGCACCCTACCAACATTTGGTTGGTTTTAGAGTGGTAGGTACTATATTCCTTTTAAGTAAGATTTCAAGTTTGAATCTTGTATATAAAAAAATATTTATTGTGAGAGCTTTACCCGTTAAAAGACCTTAGATAATTTGAACAGGATTACCTCTAATAAAAATATACTTGCAAAAACAAAAACAAAACAAAAAATTCCTAAGCACCCTTCATAATTCATAATCTAGATAAGCTATGATAATTGAGAACCAATTGTTGTTCGTGTAGTCCCGAAAAAAAAAAGCACGTGAAATTGAAGCCGACACCATATATAGTATTAGTAACGTATACCAACTACCAAGCGTCATGTATAAATAAACGATTTAATTATCAATATGATAAGATGCAGATTATTATAATTTTATTTTTTAAAGATGTTTTTTTGTTTTAATTTAGTTTTTTTAACTTTTTCTATCACTGTATATACGTGTTGTTTTTTTAGAATTAAAATTAAAAAATATTTTTTAAAATATTTTTATTTTTTAAAAATTAAATTAAAACAATTCATATTTTTTAATGACCAAATTAATAATTCTCTCTAAATAAAAAATGAAGACAACAGTACAACACGTACAATAATTAAAGAATAATATCTTCACATTGAAATTCCTATAAATATAGACATAAACATAACTTATTTTTCCAACTCAAAATACATAGATATACTTATTTTAGCAAGTTTCAGAAAATAATAATCATGTCGGTGGCAGCCACGTCCATTACTCCAACCCATATTCCCTCAACCGAAGTCTCAAGACGTTCTGCAGATTTTCATCCCAGCATTTGGGGGAATCGTTTTATTCAATATGCTTCTGAAATATCTATGGTATTAACTAATTAATTCCAATCTAATTCTTTTAATTTTAGCTTTATATCTACATATATTACCCTATAATCAATTGGCAAAATCGATAGGTCTCATATTATTATATATGGAAAATTAAACCATTCAGTGTTTTAATTTAATTACCTTAAATTTTCAAAGCTAATAGTCATGAATAATAATAACAAAATTGTGGGATGCAGGAAGATGACGAAATGGAGGAACAGATTAAAGTATTGAAAGAAGAAGTGAGGAAGATGCTCATCACTACTACTACAACTAATAAGCCTATGGAAACAATTTATTTGATTGATTTAATACAACGCTTAGGTGTGAACTACCATTTTGAACGTGAAATAGATAATTTGTTGCAAGAGATTCACAATACTTATGTTGAAAATGGTATAATAACTTTGGAAGAAGAAGACCTCCATTCCCTTGCTCTTCTTTTTAGGTTATTGAGACAAGAAGGATATAGAATTTCACCAGGTAATTATTAAGTTAATTAAAATTTGCTTCTTCTTTTTTCATCTTTCAATTTTGTGTTTCATGAACAATGGAATTCCTACTCCTGAGAGTTAAATTAATAATTAATATAATATTGTAGATGTTTTCAACAAGTTCAAGGACAAGGAAGGGAAGTTTGAGAAAAGGGTTAGAAGTGATGTTAAAGGAATGCTAAGCTTGTATGAAGCAGCACACATGAGGGTTCATGGAGAGGAAATATTGGATGAAGCCATGGCTTTCACATCTAATCACCTCAAAATCATGCTTACTCATAAACTATGTGAGGCTTGTGTTGTAGCACAAATTAATCATAGCTTAAGGCATCCTCTCCGTAAGGTATTGCCAAGGCTTGAGGCACGTCACTACATTTCTGTGTACCAACAACATCCTTCCCATAATCAAACTTTGCTTATGTTTGCAAAATTGGATTTCAATATGCTGCAAAAGCTCCATCAACGTGAAGTTGCCAGTATAACCAAGTAAGCTCTTTACCATATAATAATAAGAGGAAATTCACATTTTGGTTGTTGATTAATGAAAATGTCAAATTTAGTCTTAAAAGATATAATTTATTTCAATTTAGCCTTTGAAACATTTTGGATTTTTGTTCTTGGATAGATATATAATTGCTATTGGGTTTGGTTAATTTGTAGGTGGTGGATGGAGGATTTGGACGTGCCAAGAAAATTAGCGTTTGCTAGAGATAGGATTGTGGAACTGTGCTTTTGGATTGTGGGAGTGTATTTTGAGCCTCACTACGCTCTAGCTAGAAAGATAATGACCAAAGTCATAGCCTTATCATCCATCATTGACGATATATATGATGCATATGGAACCATTGAAGAACTTGAACTTTTCACTCTTGCAATGGAAAGGTTTAGAATTTGAATCCTCTCATATATATAAAACATGACCGTGTGAAATGAAAAGAAAGATTCACACAAAATTACTTGAGTGATGAGTCTCATTTACATGAAGAAAACTAAAAGTGAACACTACATTCTTACTTGTGTCTACCTCTCTACTCACAAGACATCATTATATATATTATTCTCCTAATCTTGAAAGGTTTATATGAGCTTTCCTTAGATCAATCACGTATATATATATTGGTTACATGTTTCTTTTTTCTTATAATTAAGTTATGGATATAATATTATTAATTTTTTTATGACAGGTGGGATATTTGTTGTTTGGGTTTTCTTCCGGAATATATGAAGGTGTGTTACAAGGCAGTGTTTGATGTTTATGAAGAAATAGAGCAAGAGCTGAGGAAGGAAGGAATGCCATATGCCGTTGACTATGCAAAAAACGAAGTAACGATCCAATTTCACCTCCCTTTTATACGGCACTTACAAATTATATTGACTAATAATAATTGCTTCAATCAAGGGTAATTATGAAGTAAAGTTACTACAACATATTTGATATTCTTGATTTTAAGATGAAAGCAAAGAAAGCAGATCTAAAAAAATTACTAGGAGAACTAATGTAACCAAATAGTCTAACTAAAAGAGAACTACCAACTAACCAGAAACTGAAACAAAACTGAACAAATTACATACTCAGATACTTTGGCCCAAATACACGGCCCAATCTATAACAGATACAAAATACAACACAAAGTTATAATGCTAACCCAATACAAGTTTTCAATAATTTCTACAGATATTTTACATGGCAGTTACAATAATTGCTCCAATCAAGGGTAATTATGTCGAATCCATGTGACTGATACTGTTTGCACTATAATTAATTAATTAGAAGAAAAATTATCTTTGAGCCTAATTAATATTGTTCATCAAGGAATATTTAAACTCCACTTCTTCTAGCACATCATCCCTAATGCTCCTGGCCTCTTGAGTCTTGACTATTATCATGCTGTAACTTTCCTCTGTCTCTACGTCTATTGCTAGCTAGTTACTTTTATCCTTGCAACTTTGGACTGTTTGAATGCTTTTTTTTAAATGCTTTTATCCAAAAAAATGTTTGACTACGTGTTGTTTCAATTGAAAACAAAAGATCAAATATGTTTTGATAACTAAAACACGAAACAATTTAAAAATGGTCTGAATTGGAGCTTTTTTTTTCATATATATACTATGTTGTTTAATACATGAAAAGAATAGTAACATCAATGTCTAAAACCATTTTTATAAAATAACTTTAAAGAAGGAAAGAAAAAACTAGATTGTAACATTGGCATAACTAATTTATATCCAAATTAAAAAGCAGATGATACAACTTGCCGAAGCATACATAGTGGAAGCAAGATGGTTTAATAACAAACATATACCAACAAGTGAGGAGTACATGGCGATAGCAACAATGTCATGTGGCTACTCAATGCTCACCACAACATCTTTGATAGGAATGGGACCCACTGCCACTGAGGATGTCTTCAAATGGTCAACTACACAACCTCTCATCATCAAAGCTTCCTCAGTTGTTTGCAGGCTCATGGACGATATTGTCTCCAACGAGGTACTCAATATAATCTCTTTTTAACAAGATATTTATCGGAGCGTGATGATAACTAATCTCTCAAATATTATCAAACTTATTATTTGGGGACGATACTCAATAGATGAATGTTGTTGCGACATGCAGTTCGAGCAGAAAAGAGGACACGTAGCGTCAATACTTGAATGCTACATGAAGCAGCATGGTGTGTCAAGAGATGAAGCAATTGATGAACTTAGAAAGGTGATAGATGATGCTTGGAAGGATATAAATGAGGAGTGCCTCAACCCCACAAAAGTGGCTATGCCTTTTCTAATAAGAGTTGTTAATCTTGCTCGCTGTATGGATGTACTTTATAAACATGAAAGTAGCTACACCCATTCAGGTGGGATCATGAAGAAGTATATTGAAGCTCTGCTTGTGGATCCCATCCCAATTTAATTAGCTGGAGTTCAACTATATATGATATATTTACATATTTCTCATGATTTTATATGAAAGTGATGTTCAGTTTCACGAATATATAATTAAGTACTATATATGGCTTTGTTGGGAAAGTTGTTTAAGAAAATGGTATTCAATTAATTAGGTGGAATATTTAGGTGTATGGAATTTCTGCCAGAATACATTATACACGAGATATATATTGTTACCAAACACTGTTAGATGTTTGCGAAGAAATCAAGAAGGAGATGATGAAGGGAGGAAGAGCATTATGTGTAAAATATGCCAAGGGTACTTTACTATAGGTGTTTAGGTTGGAATTTGAATGTAAAATTGCTTACAGTTTAAATTGGAAAATATGAGGGAATGGGAATGGGAAAAGACGAGGGTATGGAAATGTCATGTTAATATGATATGATGTGATGTAAATGGGATATAAGTGGGTAAAATGATCATTTTGTCTTTACATTAAAAGTGATAATAGAATAAAAGTGAATAAAAAAATAAGAGTAGAAACATAATTTCATAATATTAAAAAAAATAGAATTTGTTTATTAGAAAGGAGAGGGAGAATCTCCCTTTCCATCATGATATTTGCCAAAAGAAGACACCATTGCTTTTTCTTACTACTACTTTTCTTTGTCCTTTTCTTAAAAAAACAAAAAAGAAAGAACATGATACAACTAATAAATATTGGATTTAATTTTTAAATTTTATTCATTGCTCCTTATAATTTATTTTAATTTTTAATAGGTCTCTGTATAAATTCTTGATAATTATTGGCTCTGTATATATAATTACAATTTTAAATTCCTGCAATCATTCCATAGAACATTGAATTGAGATATGCCTTGGGCAATTTTACCTAAAACCTATGGTTTTAAATTTTTAATCCCAAAATTCTTCTTTGCAGCAAAGTATTCCACAGATACCCTATTTTTGTCATTTAGTGAGTCCAAATCCGTCTGGGCCTCAGACGGATTTGAATCCGTCTGAGGCCCAGACGGATTGGGTTTATTTTTTTTTTTAAATATGACTGAATCCGTCTGGGTGGCAGACAGATTCAGTCATATATTATTTTTTAATATAAAACCGAATCCGTCTGTCACCCAGACGGATTCGGTTTAAATTATTTTTTTTTTTTAAAACATCTCCGTTTCCTTTTTTTTAAAAAACACTTGTCCGTTTTCTTTTTTTTTTTAATTAATTTTTTTTATAAACTAACTTTATTACTATAAAATAATTAAGAAAATAAATAATTATTTATATTAATAATCATCTTTTCATTCTTGTCCTTTTTCTCCATAAAATTTAAATAATAATAGAGACTAATTTTTAATGAAAATAATTAAATTTCACTAATTTTAGATATTACAGAAAATGACCACCTGTTTCACATTGGGTTCTTCTAATTACTCTAGTAGTTCTTCTAGGTTGTTGTTGTTGTTCTTGTGGTTCTTCTTGTTGATCAAATGGTGATGGCTCAGTGAAGAAAAACTCTGGCGTTTGACAATATGGAATAGGTTGAGATGGAGTTTGAAATTGTTGTTGACTATTTAATAAATCCATCATCGACCCTGTTTGTTGTATAGGCGTACACTCTTCATAGGGAATGTCTCCACCTAAGTGATGAAATGATGCGGGCGTGTATAATGATGAAGGCCCGACAGTATATGGTGGTGGCATAGAAGATGGCCCGCCCGTATATTGTGGTGGCATATTTTGATGTGCATAATGTTCTTGTTCAGGTATAACGTAGCGTTGTGCAATTGGCTCTCTGTGTGATGCATATCCAGGAGGTCTCTTACTGCGCTTTGGTGGAGGAAGGTCAAGGATAGGCATGGGATGTACCGGAGGAGCTGGGTGATCATCATTATGTAAATGACCATAATTGACCTCTAATGCATGCATCATACCCATGCAAGCCCGATCAATGAAATTATCAAATGGCCTAGGTCCTGTGATATTCCTCTCCTGAATAAGAAGTGTCTGATCATGCTGCAAATAATAATTTGACATAAATATAAATATAAATACAAATAAATCATGAAAGTGTATGAAACTCGTGAAAAGAAAGAAAGAATTGGGTTGTGGAGCTTACCATATAGCTATATGTGGCTCCGTTTACATCAATCCATCGTCGAGTGTGCCTCCAGTACCATTTCATATATTCAGATGTTCGGTTTAATATACCGTGGTATGGAGGCGCAAAAGCAACTCGAGCTTGCCAATTATTCCATACGTGGATATAAAATTGGTGCTCAATGAACCAATTAGCTGATATGTTCCCTGTCAATTTTAAGGTATGTAGGAAGTCTATGTCCACAGGGTTTTTTGGGATGGGTTGGTCCATGCCAAATTGACGTAGAACACGGTCGGAATATTGCCACTCGACGATGTGGAAGCAGATTAGTGGAACATTTGCAAGCCAAATATGTCGATTATCAATGCAATAATGTGGGATTTGTTGGCTTACATGATCCTCATCATAGGGGCGCCATTTGATCTGGTAAGAAATATTTTGAAAATAAATCTTATAAATAAGCTATATAAGACATAATATGTTATACTTATATTTTTGTATTTAAGCTTATATGTAAGAGTAGTTACCTGGTCTTCCTTCAGCGAATCAAGAAGAAGTCTATACTTTTTTAATGTGTCATACCTTTGGTGGTAGTGTACATTGTGGCCTTCACGAGTCCTAGAATTGGTAAGTGCCTAACTCCCCTTAGTACTGAATTCATGCACTCAGCTAAGTTGGTAGTCATGTGACTATACCGACGTCCCTCATCATATGCCCGTAACCATTTTTTCCTTGGTATTGCGTCAACCCATTCATCAAGATCATCTTTGAGAGTTCGAAACTCAGCCAACTGTGCATCTACCACGTCACGTTGGCTTTGGTAACCTACAAAGCAAACAAAAATTTATAACCCATAACACTAAATCAAGAGGGTAAATATAAAAAAAAACATAACACTTACCAATGTTTACAAACAAATCCTTCAAGTTACTATCGCTGTATTTCTTGTTCAAGTTACTAGCCAAGTGACGGATGCAATATACATGATGGCCATAAGGTGGTTGCCACATTGTACGTGGATCACTGACGGCAGATAGTATGGAAGGATGCCTATCTGATATCAAGCAAATATTTTGTCTTTCACCGACCACATGCAAACGAACTCTCTTAAGAAACCATGCCCATGCCTCTAATGTTTCTCCCTCCACGATAGCAAAGGCAAGTGGCACAACATTAGAGTTACCATCTTGCGATGAAGCAATCAAGAGGGTTTGAGTATATTTTCCATACAAGAAGGTTCCATCCACTTGGACCATTGGTTTGAGGTGTGGAAATGCATCAATGCATGGCTTGTATGCCCAAAAAACTCTTTGAAAGATTCGAATGCTAGGATCCGAAGGGACTCCACGTGGGCGTGGTTTATAACAAAATTGAACAACTGTCCCGAGTAAAAAGTGTTGTATGGCAGCCATCCATCGAGGTAACTTAGAATAAGAGCTCTCCCAATTACCAAAAACCCTTGTAATGGCCTTGTGCTTTGCTAACCATGCCTTTTTGTAAGACACTTCAAACTGAAATTGGGTGTTCATTCGTTCAATGATAGAAGCTACAGAGACATCAGGCTCTAAAGTCACCATACTAATGATAAAAGATGCAATCACGTCAGAATCCAACTTTGGATGATCTTGTGACAATGTCATTGTGACACATTTGTGTTTCTCTGGGCATATGGTTATCTCCCAATGGTATGTGTTAACCTTTTGAGTTGCCCTTAGTCTCCAAGCACACTCCTTTCCGAACTTGGGACACCGCCAGTCCTCAAAATTACTCCCTGACTTTGCAACTACAAATGTGCAGTTATTCTTAATATGATAAAGCTTCACATGCCTACGTAGTGCGGCCTTCGTTGGAAACTTCATCCCTTCATACAACTCCCCAACATCATCACTGCATGGACCAAAGTCTCCAGTAAAGCCCCTTGCTCTCTCCACATCCACTTGAGAGTAAAAATTAGCTAATTCTTCTTCAACAATATCTTCCCAAACATTATCATCTTCTTTGTCTTGATGAGACATCCGAATAGGAACACTTGCCTCATATTCATCTTCGTCTGAAAATTCACCAAGGTCTTCTGTAGGAGGTTGACATGTACCAACAATTTGTAAACGCGAGGAACTAGCAATTAAAGTTTGATCCGTCTGAGGTGTTGGCTGAGTATTGTAGTCGGAAGATAATTGGTTTTCTATATCTATATTGGTATCATGTGTTGATATCTCTACATAAAACTCCATCAATCCAAACTCAGAACAAATTTGCAAGTGCCTCTCTATTGCAAATTGGAAATCTGAATCTTCTCCCACGTGCAATTGTCCATACCTCAAAGGATTCATGTTTAACGGCATCCTATAAATTATTTTAGACACAGTTTGATTCTCAGAAAGATTTAATTTCTCATTTATCAAGGTCTTTAAACCACCCAATGTAATATTTTCCTCTAGACTTATTCCTTTAGGTCGTCTACATGTAAATATAACACCCTCTGTGCCATTCTTAATTTCTCCGTCATAATAAACATATGCAAATATTTTTCTATGCATTTTGATACCTACAAACACACATATTTCATATTAACCACATATAAATAACTACTAAATATTATTATAGTTAACTACTAAATTATATCAAAACTAATCATCCAAATATATCATCACTAAAAAATTTTCCTACATATGGATTTTTTTAAAAAAATAATAGTAACTACTACATTATATCAAAACTAATCATACAAATATATCATGAGTAACTACTACAAATATATCACTAAAAAATTCTCATACATATGATTTTTTTAAAAAAAAAATAACTACTACATTATATCAAAACTAATCATATAAATGCATTATTAATAAAAATAAAAATACCACAATAATATTTCCCTGAGATTATTGGTCCATAGGTAAGAAGAATAAATGAATACTCACAATCATATTCAACAAATTTATCAAACAAAAATTTAATACTCATCTCACTTTAACATAAAAATTCTGAAAAATTCTAAAAAAAAATTGCAAATTCAACTAAACAAATATAAATGATTTAAAAAATATACTTACATTAACAAAATTTCTATTAACTTTTCAGTATACTACAAAGTAAAAATTTTTTGTAAAAAAAATTTACAAAATATTAAAAAAATTACCTGGATTGAATATCTAGCCCACACTTAATTTGAAAAGTCCAAGAACACAACTGAAATTGTAACATTAAAAAAAAATTAGATAAAAATTACGAAATTAACCACTTGGACTATTTAAAAAAATTAAAAAATTACCTGTGTAGATCTGGACTACACTATCTGATTTCTTTATACTGGTTGGACCACCAGCAAAATCTTGCCCCACCACCGAAAGAGAAAAGGAGACAAAGGAAAAGGAAATATGAGAAGTAGATGAAGAAATGAGAGATGTGAGATGAAGATGAAGAGAAGCAGAATGAAAATGTGAAAATGAGAAGCAGATGAAGATGAGGATTGAGAATGAATTAATGGGGTGAGGTGAATTAATGGGTAAGGTGAGAGGTTGGCAGCGTAGGGTCACATCTCCTGACCCTACACTGCCCTATGCGTTCAGCAACTAAAAAAAAATTTAATTCAAACCGAATCCGTCTGGGTGGCAGACGGATTCGGTTTTATATTAAAAAATAATATATGACTGAATCCGTCTGCCACCCAGACGGATTCAGTCATATTTTAAAAAAAAAAACCCAATCCGTCTGGGCCTCAGACGGATTCAAATCCGTCTGAGGCCCAGACGGATTCAAATCCGTCTGAGGCCCAGACGGATTTGGACTCACTAAATGATAAAAATGGGGTATCTGTGAAATACTTTGCTGCAAAGGAGAATTTTAGGATTAAAAATTTTAAACCATAGGTTTTAGGTAAAATTGCCTATGCCTTGGGATTGGATTTATTCACAATAATTTTATCCCCTTCATCAATTTAATTTTCTTTGAAGGCTACGCTTGGTATTCAATGAGATATAATTAATTTCTCATATTGAAGCTATCTGGTATAAAATTCTCCTTCGTCCTGAAAGAGAGACATAAAAAGTTCTTTTGAAAAATTAAGATCGAATTGTATAAAATAAGTAATTTTCTTTTTCTTTTTCTTTTCATTAGAGAACCTGATCAACTTAAAAAATATAGAAATGATTTATTTTTTTAAAAAAAAAACTGAAAGATTTCAAAAAGAGTGTGGGTTAAGTAGGAAAATAATTACAAAATCTTTTTGTATGAAATGATTTATTTCAATATATAATTGGAAGAAAATGAACAAAAATATTTTATTTTATTTAGGTTAATTGAATATTACAATATGAATTTTGAAGGGTAAGAATTTCAAATATTATTTTTGTGATATTACGGTAAGCAGAAGTTAAAGGATAAAAATTAAAATTATAAATAATTTTAACATTTTCCAAACGCTCCAATTTTGAAGACATGAGAAATTAAATTGAAGTATATATATATATATATATGCATGAAATGATTTAAAATAATTCTGAAACCAATGGAAGATATGGTCCTATATATATATATTAATTTAATTTTTTTTATTTATGTATTGACCAGGCATAATTTTTATTCAATTCTTATTTAATAAATTAAAGGATTCACAATCTCATATAATTTTATAAAATAAAAAAGTAAATTAAATTAATGAATATATAAAAGGCACATGTAATTATCCTTTTTGTATCAGCGCATCTTCAAACAAATCTGTGACCTCCTGGCTCCTGCTCTGGATGAGCTTATTTTGTATTCTCTCCTAAACATATTTAATTTATTATTTTAAAATATATTAATAATTACCAAATAAATACTTTGGTACTTAGATTAATTTTGTATTCCCAAAAATCCTAGTCCTAAGAATCCGAGAATCACACAAATATTAGAAATTTTTTTTGTTTCAACTTTCATATTTTAAAATATAATAATAATTAGGAAAAAATACCTAAGATATCCCAAACTTTGAAATTTTTATCAATTATGCCCCTAAACTTTGATTGTATTCAATTGTCTCCTTAGTGTGGGTTTGGTACTATGGTACACGGATTAATTTTGTAATCTCAATAATCTTAGTCCCGAGAATTACACAAATATTAAAAAAGTTGTTTGTTTTAACTTTTATATTTTTGAGACTATTTTACGAAATTTTTATTCTATAGTTAAAAATAATCTCATCCCCTGAGATTAGAATAATATCATCCCTTAAGTAAGATTAAAAAAGTGAAGAAATGTAGAATTATAAGATTCTCGAATTCATTTTTTTAATATGTGTTATATAAATAAAATTTTAGTTACCAATGTTAAGTCCACGTGAAAGAAGCACACCTAATCTATTGTTGTGTTCCTAAATATAGCTGGTTTTAAAGCTGTCTTTGTCGCTTAGGATTCTGCAAGGATTGAGACTTCCAAGTATCTTTATCGTGCCGTTGTGATGAAAGAGACTGCTTCATCCTCGTAAACGTGTTTATCCAAATTCTATACGAAGGTTGTCATCAATGGTAGCAATTTTTCAGAAAGTTGAAACACAGGAGATATGTGGCATGCCAATTGTTTCAGAAAGTTGTTATTAGCAATTTTTTTCTCGTATAAAAATTGACGTAATTGATAGCGATTTATGTCATTATTTAATTTTATTTTCAAAATTTTATAGATGATTATTTGAAATATGTTGCCTGTTTATAATTTTTTTTATAAAAATAAACATTCATTTTTTTATCAACATGAAAAAAAATAGTAAAATAAAAAAAAAGAAGACAAATGAGAGGGAGAAGAAGAAAGCTGAAAAGAATAAAAATATGATGTATGAGAAAGAGACAGATGAGAAAGAAAAAAAGAGGATCAAAAAAAAAATGAAGAGGGGGAGGAAGAAGATAAAAAAAAATGTGAGTGATAAATTAAAAGAGATAAACATTTTAACAAAAAAAAACATAGACATGGAGATAACAAATAATAAATAGAATTAAATAAAAAATATATAAAAACTATATAAAAAATAAAGTAAATAAATATGTGAAGAAAATATAAAATATTAATTGTTTAAGATTATATCTTTAATGCATATTCTTCTCACCACTTAGGGATGATCAAAATACCCATACCTAGTGGGTACTCTAAAAATTTACCATGTGGATCTGGGTATAGGTCCGGGTACAAAGTCAACGGGTCCCAGTCCGGGTAAGGAGGTACCCTACCCGTACCCTACCCGCAATAGTAATTATTTATTTATATATATATAAAGCATTCTTTTTAAAAATTTTTGTGTTGAGAAAATATATAATTCTAAGAAAAAATATTAAATATCTTATAAATATTAAATTAATCTAATAGTACATTTATATTTATGATTTTATTTTTTTATTTTTTGTGCTTATAGATGAAAAAGATTGATAAAAATAAATTTTATATTAATAAAATAATAATTTATTTCAAATTTGTATGGATCTGGGTTCGGATATAGGGATTTAACTACCCGTAGAGTCCGGGAATGGGGATTGATTTTGATACCCATTCAAGTCCGGGTCCGGGTCTGGGGATTATTGTACCCTACCCATACCTTACCCATAATCATCCCTATCTCCACCCACTATACGCAGTATATTATATAAAGTAATAAAACATTACTCACACCCAAACGACACATGAAGATGAAAATGAGCGATAAAAGTTTAATATCATGGTATTATTGAAATCGAATTATATAAAATTATTTGTTAATATTATAAAAATTTACATTAACATAATTTTAATATAAATAATTTAGAGGTCAATTGATTGAAATAATGTATTAAAATTTACTACTACCTAAATATTTCCTTGAGAATAATAAGATAGGTCTAATTCTCTAGACCACTCGGACACACATTTGTGTATGATGGGTCAGAATTGAAATTGCACGAAAATTAAAAAAATTTTAATGTTTGATATGATATTTAAAATTTAAATTAGTTTCTTAAAAAGTGTTTGGTTGTGGTTTTTGATTTTCTATTTTATTTTGAAAAAATAAGCTGAAAATTTTTTTTGGCTACTCACCACTTGCGAGTTGCCACCACCCACCACCCACCACCAATACCATACCATGCACGATCTGTCACCACCAACCGCCACCTCACACCATCGCCCACCGCCACCACTCACCACTACCCGCCACCACTCATCACACCCACTAACAACCACCACCACACATACCCACCACTAACACCATGCACCATCACACCATTCGCCACCACTCATCACCCGCCACTACCATCACACCCACCACCACCATCCGTCAACCATCACCATGTACGACCACCATCCGTCAACCACCACGCACCATCACCCACCACTAACCGCCGACCAACCACCATCACCACAAACACTCATTATCTATCATGAATGTGCATGAATCTTCTTGTTCCCCAAAACATCTGCATAAGTATATCTTGAACTTCCATAAATATTTATTTTCTGTTATATTATTAATATAGAAAACTGAAGATATAAAACAAAACAACAAAAATAAAAAATAGAACACAAAAAATAGACCACAGACGTCAATTTTCAAAAAACATAAATCTAAAAACTAGCATAATACCAAGCACTCCTTTAGAATTTTCTTTTCAATTTCAATTCCAAATCACTAATTCCAATTCCAATTCTAATTTTTTTTTTTAATTCAGTTCAATTCCAAAACCCAATTACAACACAATATAACCTGCAAGAAATTCAAAAACTCTTACACACACTATAAGAAATTAAAAAAAAAAAACACGTTTGGGAATTAATGAGATAGGAGTATTAATCTACATTTGTATTTTCAAGAAATAAAAATTAAAGGCAACAATTACCGAAAATGTTTTAATGAATTAGCGAGGTTTTAATTAAATATTATTAATCCCATAAAAAAATAAATATGATTACTGATAGATGGTTCTTAATTAGTCTTTAGCAATTAATTAATTGCAATGTTTTAATTAAATATTATTAATCTCACATGTGGGTACCACTTATGTGTAGGACCCACTTATGTGTCACTCTCTCTCCTTACTTTTCTATGCTGTCCAGCATAGAATCCACTCTCATGCCATTGAGAGTGGATCTTAGGCTGGGACCCACTTATGTGTCACTCTCTCTCCTTACTTTTCTATATTGTCCAGCATAGAATCCACTCTCATATGGCGTTTCCTCCAGAATCGAGAATGCAGAGGCAATGTTTTAATGTATATTAAAAATACAGTTTTGAATTTTTATTTTAGTCAATTTCTCCAATTTTCATCAATTTTTTATTAATACAAAATATTAACTTTTTTATTTTTAATTCTTTTTATAACTATTTTTACTTATTTACCTTTTACTTTTCTCATATATATTTATTAGGCCAAATGACTCTTTTGGTCCTCAACGTTTGCATCAAGTTTAATATTGGTCCCCAACGTTTTAAAAAGTTATTTTTAGTCCTCAACGTTTTTATTTTGGTCAAAATTGGTCCTCCAGCATAACTCCGTTTGATTTTTTTGTTAAATGCTGACGTGGAAGGCTTATGTGGTACACTCTCTCTCCTACGTGTCATATTTGGATGATATGACACCATCTCTCACTCCAACTCAGCAAAACGACGCCGTTTTACTGAGTTGGAGTGAGAGAGAAGTGATGCAAAAGAGCGTCGTTTTGCTGAATTGGAGTGAGAGATGGTGCCATATCATCTAAATATGACACGTAGGAGAGAGGGTGTGCCACATAAGCCTTCCACGTCAGCATTTAACAAAAAAAATCAGATGGAGTTATGCTGGAGGACCAATTTTGACCAAAATAAAAACGTTGAGGACCAAAAATAACTTTTTGAAACGTTGAGGACCAAAAGAGTCATTTGGCCTATTTATTACCTATTTTTAATATTTTCTTTACTTAAATCAATTCATAAAATTTTTTATTTTTCCTTACCTTTCTCCATTTACTTTTTATCAATGTTTTAAATCTGGACCGGTTCAACCGAGAATCGACCGCTCAACCGGTCTGAATTTAGCTATAAACCTGTTTTTGAGTTGGCCCGGGTTGGATCAGTCAAAATTGGTGACCCGGCAATTTAATCGGGAAACAGACCGATTTTTTATGGTTGACCCATTTTTGTTTTTGTTTTTACTTTTTTTAAGGGTTGGACTTGATATTTTGGGCCAAACTTGACTATATACATTATATACATGTTTTACAATTTTGAATCTTGTATAATTTTGAAACAACCAATATAGTGTGTAAATGAAATAAATATTTTGATTAATATTATTTAAGCTTATCATTTATATATATATATATATATATATATATATATAGTTGAATACTTGAATCATATAAAAATTCATGTATAAAATTATAATTTTTGTAATATAAATATATATTTATATTTATATTTATATAAAAATGATTCAAACATCATTATTTTTATATTTATAATGTCAACTTGTTAGTCCGTGACCCATAAAATTTTTCGGTTTAATGACCGGTCTGATTTTTAAAAGATTGTTGTTTTTTGTTTCTGTATCTATCTCCTTCTCAGCATTTTTTTCTTTCTCAAAGACATTTCTTCATTTTCTTTTCATTCCCTTTTTCTCTTACTCTTACTCACGTTATTATGCATTTTTTTCTCTTTCTCATATCTTCCTCACACATTATACTTTTATACTCTTATTTTTCTTTTTCTTTTCCCTATCATTCATCTTCTTTTTTCTATTTACTATTTTTTGTCAACTTGATAAAAAATGAAGATTTATGTTTACAAAAATAGTATAAATGGCCAAAATCATCCAAACAGCAATGTATAAAAATTTAGAAAAGAAAAAAATAAAATAATGACATAAATCGCCATAAATGGTGACAATTTTAGTACAAGAAAAAAATTGCCGCCATTGATGCGAACTTTATATAAAAGCCGGTAAACCACATATCTCCTAGGTCTCATCCTTTTCACTTTTTGCAAAAAATGCCCGGGTGATTCTTTGCGAGATTTTTTAGTAAATTGTTAACAATCATAATATTTATATGTTGTTGTTTACATGTTTTTGGTAAAGTTAACCAATTAAAAAAAGATATGTGTCAATTTTGATATTTTAAAAAAAATAATAAATCAATAAATATAAAGTTTTAATTTGTGTGTGTATATATGTAAAAGAAAACCTATTTTCTGGAATTCTTTTTAAATTTTAAAAGCAAATATATAAGTCGTTTTCCATCTCGTTCTTTAATTCTCTCTTTATTGTATTACCCTAGTATATATATTACACAATTTGACAATTAGTGCCCACACTTTTTTTATTATAGTATTTGACTTTCGTTCCAATCATTTTTAGAATAAATTAATATTTTAGTTTACAGAAAGTTATTCTTATTTCACTGTAATCAATTAAATCTAAAACCTTTTCAATTCTGTCCTCCAATTTATTTTTTCTTTCAATCAAAATCTTTCTACATTTAAATAAATAAAATTTATTTCTTTATTAATCAATAAAATTTTGAAGAACCGTTTATGTAAGTTTATTCAGATGACATTTTAAAAATAATATTGATAATTTTTGTAAAATTAATTGTTTAAATGACTTAAACTACTTGTGAAATTAACTAATTAAATAACAATATTTCGAGAAAAAGTATCACCAAAAAAATTTATTCATGAGTTAAGGTTATTTAATTAAGTTTTTGTTTATTAATTGAAAAATATTTGTCTAACTACTATTTGTTTTAAACTGAAAAGAAAATAATAATTGATGGTATAAATTTGAAGAAAAAATATCTTCTAAAAAATTTAGTCGAGACTAAATCAAGATTTCCAAAAATAATGATTAATATTATTTAATTAATGAATGAGTTTTCAATCTCTCCATATGTATAATATATATAATATAATACCCGTATCGATCTCACCTGAAAACTCAATCCAAATAAAGTCAAAAGGCTTTCTGTGTTTTAGCCTTACTCGATCTTCTCGTGTGAGATGGCCACTCCCTTCTCATCGGATTCCGATGATCTCCGGTCACCACTTGTGTCGTCATCGGCGTCATTGTCGCTGGAGAAGCTAGGCATCGACGAGATGCTCCATAAGTATTGTGGCGAGTTCGGTCGGTGGCAACTGAAGCACTTCGTCCTGGTGAGCCTGGCTTGGACTCTCGTGGCTTTTCACACCATGGTCATGATCTTCGCTGATCGTCAACCCCAATGGCGATGCCTCCCCGGTCCACCCGGCTCGGGCTGCGATGACTCCGCCACTACTGTGTGCGGTTTCCGGCCCGGTTCTTGGGAGTGGGTTGGAGGATTCGGAAGCTCAACCGTTGCGGAATGGGGCTTGGTTTGTGGAGATAAGTTTAAAGTTGGGTTGGTGCAGTCCTTGTTTTTCACTGGCTGTATGATCGGTAATTACTTTCTTTCTATATCTTTAATTTGCCTTCAACCACTTATTCAATTTCTATTACAAATCTCCTATGTAATTCATTTACTTTTCTTAGTTCTTATGTATGTGATCCATATATACACAAAAATATTTACGAAACTTATATGGATGCATCTAAGTACTCCATGCGTAGCGAGTAATTAATTATGTGGTAACATTCTTGTTTACCAAAAAAAAAATACAGTATCATTAATTTGGATTAACAGAATCTTTCAAATTTTAAAGAAATATAGATATAGTTAGAGAGATATAATTCAAATAAAATTTTCCAATTAATGTTAATAATTGGATTAATTTTTGCGTGATTTATGGATATCTTACTTTTGTACTTTTGTAATCTAAAGATCCATCTTTACCTAGTACTTTGGTAGTATATATTAAAAATTCATTTCTCTATATATTATAAAAATTATATGTTATATTATTAACAAATTAATATTCACCAAATCAAAATTCATTACTAGCTAGTATACAGTAAATATTAAGTACAATTTTTAGTTTTTTTACATCTCTTCCACTCAAATTATGTGCACACAGTATGAGATAAACATGAAGTCTCGCATCTGATAACATAAGATACTCATTGTTTAAGAAAGTTTAATTCTTCTCTTTACGAGATAACTTTTAAGGGTGAGTTCCCAAGTTACCTTGAATTTCAACAATATACTTGATAATAAACTCTCTCACTGTGATTTCAGGTGGCGGAATATTCGGTCATCTCTCAGACTCATTTCTAGGAAGGAAAGGGTCCCTCACAATGGTTTGCCTCCTAATGTCCATATTGGGCATCCTCACTGCATTCTCTCCCAACTACAACACCTACGTCCTCCTCCGCTTCCTCACCGGCATCAGCACCGGCGGCAGCCTCAGCGCCTTCGTCCTGGCCACCGAGCCCGTGGGGCCCACAAAGCGCGGCCCGGCCGCAATGTCCACCTTCTACTTCTTCTCGGCGGGCATCTCCCTTCTCTCCGGCATCGCCTACGTGTTCCCGACGTGGCGTGCACTGTACATGGCCTCCTCCATCCCCTCCTTCCTCTTCCTCATCCTCGTCCTAATTCCTTTTACCTCGGAATCCCCGAGATGGTACCTCGTACGTGGCAGAATCAAGGACGCCATGCACCTCATGTCCACCATCGCTGCCTCCAACGGCAACCGCCTCCCACCCCACGTCATGCTTGCTCTCGATGACGAAACCGCCAATAACGATAATAACGAAGTAGTGATCACCGGGTCTCTAATTGACGCAATTAAATCGCCACTCACTCGCACGCATTTATTCCTAGCCGTGGCCATCAATTTCTCGTGTGCAGTCGTTTACTATGGACTCAGCTTAAACGTGGTGAATTTGGGAACCAACTTGTTGGCGAATGTGGCACTAAACGCAGTGGCGGAAATGCCGGCGTTTACAATAACGGCGGTTCTATTGAACAGGGTTGGGAGGAGGTGGTTGACCATTGGCACGCTTTGGTTCGGGGGGTCGTTTTGCTTGGTGGGGAGTGTGGTAGGGAATAATGTTGGGGTGTGGAGAGTGGTGACAATGGTGTGTGGAATATTGGGAATATTTGGGGCGGCGGGGACGTATAATTTGTTGTACATTTATACGGCGGAGCTGTTTCCGACGGTGGTTAGGAACGCGGCGCTTGGGTGTGCCACGCAGGCGTCGCAAGTGGGGGCGATATTGGCGCCGTTTGTGGTGGTTTTGGGGGGTGGGATGCCGTTTGCGGTGTTCGCCATGTGTGGAATAATGGGTGGGATACTTGCGTTTTACTTGCCGGAGACGCTGAACAAGCCCTTGTATGATACTTTTGCGGGGATGGCGAATGGGGAATATGGTTCCACATTACTCGTGTGAAGAATTAATTAGGTAGGAGTAGGATGCCTTTCTTGTTTAATTTGTTTGTAAACTGATGAAGCACTCCATAGTATCATCATTAATTTCAATTTCCTTTTTGGTAATCATTAATTTCAATTTCTAAATCATGGCCCGGGGGAGTTTGAATTTGCATTGATAATTTGTCACGGGAGTTCGAGATAGCAGCTGGAGCATTCAAACTTTAAGTCATATAGAGCTTGATGCAGACGATGCGTGCATTGCTTGAACTTCAAGTACCAAATTTGTTTGAGTTTAATCTAGGGTTCTTATATTTTTAAACAAAAATTATATATATTAATTTACATATTATATATAATTTTTGTTTTAAAATATAATGTTTTCACTAACACCGTCAAATATTTAACATTTTTTGCTAACGTGGTAGAATTATCTGATTGGGCATATTTTTTTCCACATCAGATTTTTAAACGTTTTTTTTTCTGTCAGTTGTACCCCTAACGTTTTACATTTTTGCCAATGTCACCTTTTTCATTAACACCATCAAATATTTAATAGTTTTTGCTTACGTGATATCCTATGTGGCAAAAATATCTGTCTTGGTATATATTTTTTCCAAATCAGATTTCCTACTCATCTTTTTCCATCAAAGCTGTGTTGTTTTGGTCTCACTCTATTCCTTCTAAAATATAACTCAAACGCACGCGCTATTCTACTCACAAAAACATCAGAGACATTATTACTGAGAAAACGTGAGAGCTTCCGAGCACCAATTCCGACTTCTCTCCAACGACGTCTTTCCGGAATAGAGAATGGATAACGTCTCCGATATTTTTGTCAGCAAAATGGCACGTGTGTTTGAGTTATATTTTAAAAGGAAAAGGGTGAAGCCAAAACGACACAATTTTGTTGGGAAAAAGATATGTACAAAATTTAATGTGAAAAAATATGCCAAGTCAGATATTTTTGCCACGTAAGATGCCACGTAAGCAAAACTATTAAATATTTGATGGTATTTGTGAAAATAGTGACATTGGCAGAAATGTAAAACGTTAAGGATACAACTGACAGAAAAAAATGATAGAAAATCTGATTTGGAAAAAAATATGCCCAGTCAGATAATTTTGCCACATAGGATGCCACGTCAGCATAAAAATGTTAAATATTTGACGGTGTTAGTGAAAAGGGTGACATTGGCATAAACGTAAAACGTTAGGGTTACAATTGACAGCGAAAAAACGTTAGGGGCGAAACTTACAGGACCCCCAAACGTGGGGGCAAAAGTCCAAAAAATAATGGGAGAAAGTGATACATAATTGGTCTCACACGTGAATCCCATTTATATGTAAAATCCACTTATATGTCATTATAGGATCCATTCTCAAACTCATAGCTAATTACTTACATATCAAGATTGGTACTTATTAATTGGCGGGTGGGTTTTGATCTGTCACACTTAATAGGGAGTGGATCCTTGTGATTGTTTTTTCTACAATTATCTACCATTAGTTTAAAATAATACTTTTTAATAGTTTTTTTATAATAAAAAAATTTAAGTGCTTCAAATATATTTGAGATAAATAAATTTTGGAGTTTATGCTGTCTAAATTTGATAAATGATAAATTTCTCTAAAATATAAGATAGATACAAATAAAAGAGTTGTTTCTAATCCATTCATAGTTGATCCGGATTAATGTAAGGTATTCAATTTTTTTATATATCTCTTTTACTATTAAGAAATATTATGAGGCAAACTTAAAACTTTTAATTGTGAAAAAATGACAAATGATCCATTCTCCACTTAATGACATTTGTTCATAAATCTCAATTAATTATCAGAAAAAATGAATAAATAATGATTGGGCCACTATAAAAGGACAAGTTGATATTACTTTTTTGGTTTCCGAAAGTATCCTCCAGCCCGACAGGTCTAGGATTAATCCTCCGCGGATCTGAGCTCCATTTAAGGGTTTGCCGCTGGTCAATTGGTTGCTGCATACACAAGGTGGAATTCGAATCCACAACACTTGCTTAAGCGACCTAGTGAGCTAACCAACTAGACCAACCAAACTTGGTTGGACAAGTTGATATTATGACTTATGACTTATGAGAGTTGAAAATTTGAAATTCTACTTTTTATTTTTTTACAAGTAGTACTTTTTATTTAACATTTGTTAATATTAATAAAATTAGGTTTTTAATTTATTCAACTTGAATATTTAATTTACTTGTGTAGTTCTTATTATTATTGACAATTGAGAATGAATAAAAGAATATATTAAAAATTGAGTACTTCGGATTAAAAAAAAAATTGAGTACTTCCATATATTAAACTTGTATCCGCTCAGAAGAACCAGGATTGTTCCTTCATTAATTTTCTTGTTCTGTTAGGAGAATAATTTGCTAAAAATAAAAGTATTAATGTTACTTCGAAAAGAATATAATATAACCTTAGGGCCTGTTTGGTATGAAAATGACTTTGTAATGTAAAGTAGATTACTTGAAAAGTGTAAAAGGGAATGCAAAAGAGATTACAATATAAAGAGAAAAAAAATTGTTTGGTGTGAAAAAAATTGAAGGGAAGTAGAGTAAGTAAAGTATATAAAAAATACTAAAATGCCCTTCACCCAACCCTCATTCATCTTGCCGCTGCCGCCTCCACCCAAACCCTAAACATCATCCAAACCCAAAACGTCATCCATGACCACTGCTCTCAGATATGCAAATCAAACCCTAAACATCATCTTCGGCACCGCTTTCATATATGATGGAAGAAGCAAGACGGAGAAGAACGACGCCGATGAAAGACAGAGAAGGACGATATGGATGAGGGTGAAGCAAGACGGAGAAGAAGCGATCTGATGAAAGGTGACAATATAATGGAAGGAGAAAGACGACGTCGACGGAGAAGCACGAGTCCGAGAAGCAATGAAATCGTAGATGGAGAGTAACTTTAACAGTGAAATCGTAGATTGATGATGGAAGACGGAGAAGGACGAGTCCGAGAAGCAGAAGGCACAACGATGGAGAAGAAGCAGAAGGCACAACAATGGAGAAGAAGACAAGGGTAAAGATGTCATTTTATGCCACATTCCTTAGGTAAAGATGAAAATCGTAGGTTTTGTGATGTAAAATTTTTGGGACTATTCATTGTAATTTAGATTACACTGCAAAAGAGATTATAGACCTTAAAATTCTTACCAAACCATTTCAGATTATAGGGACCTGTACCAATTACTTTACAACCTATGGATTACAATGTAGCAAATAGAGCCTTAGAGTTAGTTACAAATTTTACAACTGATACGGTAGATTATATATAATGATTTTTTTTTTTTTTGGTTATAAAGTACATTAAAGGACCACAAAAAGCAGCCCAGGCCAACAGGCCTAGCTAGCCATAAGACTTTCTTTTCTAATCACCCCATTACATATATAATGATTTTTAAATATTAATTATAATAATTAAATTAATAATAAATATTAATTAACTCACGCTAAAATTAATTTTTTTATAATGTATGCGAGCACTAACAAAAAAAATTAATTGGTTAATAATATATATATATTTTTTATAGGTAATTGGTTAATAATAATTTTAATTAAGTTAAATTTATATTTAAAATAAATGTTCGACTAAGACTTTTTTTTTTGTTTAAAGAAATGATTTGTGTATCACTATATATGGAGTCATCCCAGTAGCTAGAAGCTACCAAAAAGTAGAAAGATTATAATTATATCCAAATGCACAACGGGCCCCAAACATATATAACTGTTTTTATCTTCTCAATTAGCACTATTTTCAAAGCTATGCAGTAGATACTCTAAAAATGTCTAATTAATGCCTGTCACTTCAAATCTCGTGTGGATATAGTTAACATCTGCATAACTCTCAACATTGGCTCATCTAAAGTAGGGTGGTAAAATGGGTGGGTTGGGTGGGTTTGGATTGAGTTAAATTTGGGTTGGGTCATAAATGGGTTGGATCATAAATTGATCAAATTTTAAATGAGTTATGAGTCATGACTCATTAATTATGGGTCAAACCTACATAACTCACCAACTCATTAATTTTCTTTTTGTTATTTTATTTGATTTATTTTAATTAATTTGGCCTATCAATCATTCTACTTTATATTTATATCAATAAAGATAATAAAAATCAAAACCACTAGACAAAGAGTATAAAGTTCAACACTGATACAATTCTCCACCAGACATAAGAAACAATAAAAATCAAATCCTACAACTACTTGTCAAAAATACTGATTTCTCTTGGAAATCTAAATCCAACAAAGTTAGCATGAAAACATGCATTCAAAAAATTAGCCAATACTTTTGTTATGTAATTAAAATTAGGTTTTGCTAACCAAGAACAGTAATTAAGGAGGCATTTAATGATGTTGGATAGTGGAAAAATGCCTAGAAATCGCAATTTGTAATAAATGTGTTTTTTGTTTTTTCTTAAAAATATAAATGTCCTTCACTTACTTTTTAATAAACACTTATATAAATTACATCTCTATCTCTTAATTTTTAATTATTATAGTAATTATTTTTATATTTTTATTCATATTTATCACTCTAATTTATTATTTA
Source organism: Senna tora (assembly GCA_014851425.1). Classification (NCBI taxonomy): domain Eukaryota; kingdom Viridiplantae; phylum Streptophyta; class Magnoliopsida; order Fabales; family Fabaceae; genus Senna; species Senna tora. The sequence continues at coordinate 2,673,534 of CM026266.1, read as the reverse complement.
TTTATATTTTTTATTTTTAATTTATTATTATTGAAGTTATCCTATTTTTTTAAAAGTTTTTATATGTAACTTAAATGACTAAATGATATTATTATGTGATTTCAAAATTTATACGAAAAAAATGAAATGTCACAAATGAAAAAAATTTATTATGTGATTTAAAAATTGAATAGATTTTAGATAAGTGCAGTAATATAAATTAAAAATAAAATAATATAGTTCTTCAAAAAGGAAAATAAATTTGGGCCGAAATGCAGTTATTATAAAAATTGGGGTCAAAATGTAATTTCTACAAATTTGAAATTGAGGTCAGAATGCAATTTTGAAAAGTTTCCATGACTTAAATTGAAATGGAATAACTAAAATGCAATTTGGGCAAAAAATGTGATTATGACAAAAATTAGGGTCAAACTGTAATTTTGGAAATTTTAGAATAAGGGAGAAAATATGAATATAAATATTTTCTGGGTCAAAAATCAAAGAAAGAATGAAAATCAAGATTAAAATACAATTTGAGGCAAAACTATAATTTTAAAAAGTTGAAACCAGGAGAAAAATGAAAATACAAAATATATTAAATGAATTATTGGGTTAACCATGGGTTTTGCCCAACCCAACCCATATTTGAATGGGTCAATTTTAACCCGACCCACATGACCTATTTATTAATTTGGTTGGGTTGGATTGGATCAAAATGTAGTTGGGTTGGGTTAGGTTAATGGGTTTTGGTCAAAATTGTCACCCCTAACTGAACTCAGTGCATCTCTCAAATGAGTTGATTTTTAATCCGTTCAAAATAAATTTTTATTAAAGGAATTTTTATTAATATTAATAAATAGTGTTAATAAATAGTTTTATCACTCCCTTTTATATGTTCACTTTCTCGTTACTATGACATATTTGATATTCTTGATTTTAAGATGAAAGCAAAGAAAGCAGATCTAAAAAAACTTACGAGGAGAACTAATGTAACCAAATAGTCTAACTAAAAGAGAACTACTATACTAACTAACCAGAAACTGAACAAATTACATACTCAGATACCTTGGCCCAAATACAACACAAAGTTATAATGCTAAGCCCAATACAGGTTTACGATATTTTCTACAGATATTTTACATGGCAGTTACAATAATTGCTCCAATCAAGGGTAATTATGTCGAATCCATGTGACTGATACTGTTTGCACTATAATTAATTAATTAATTAGTAGAAAAATTATCTTTGAGCCTAATTAATATTGTTCATCAAGGAATATTTAAACTCCACTTCTTCTCTTTTTTGGTAGAGAAAAGGCAAGAAATTAAACAACACAAAGCCCTCACACACATGTAGCAAACATATCGGCCACACGATTAGCCTCACGAAACACATGCACGACTTGAACCAGAGTTGCATGGGGATGCAACTCATGCACTTGGCCGAGAATAAGCTCATGCGCATCCGACGACTCCATTTCTAAAATCACCTTCCTAACTCCCAAGCAAGCTCCAAACCAAGCAGCACACCCCAAACTTCCGCACCAACCACATTGCACTGCACCAACTTTCCTCTGTCTCTACGTCTACTGCTAGCTAGTTAGTTTTATCCTAGCTTTTTTTTTTAAATGCTTTTATTAAAAAAAAAATGTTTGACTATGTGTTGTTTCAATTGAAAACAAAAAATCAAATATGTTTTGATACCTAAAAATGGTCTGAATTGGAGCTTTTTTTTTTCATATATATACTATGTTGTTTAATTCATGAAAAGAATAGTAACATGAATGTCTAAAACCATTTTTATAAGATAACATTAAAGAAGTAAAGAAAAAACTAGACAGAAACATTGGCATAATTAGTTTATATCCAAATTAAAAAGCAGATGATACAACTTGCCCAAGCATACATAGTGGAAGCAAGATGGTTGAATAACAAGCATATACCAACAAGTGAGGAGTACATGGCGATATATAGCAACAATGTCCTGAGGCTACTCAGACTTGTATATATATTAATCTCCAATGTGTTATAAGCGGGCCCCCTCTCCGATAGTATTACTTCTCCTTACTATTACTTTTCTTTGTCCTTTTCTTACAAGAAGAACATGATACAACTAATAAGGGTTTAATATTTAAATTTTATTCATTGCTAGGTCTCTGTATATATTCTTGATAATTATTGGCTCCGTATATATAATTACAATTTTTAATTCCTGCAATCATTCCATAGAACATTGACTTGAGATATGCCTTGGTTCAACCACAACCACAAATACGACTTTTATTATATATTAAATATAAATGGGCCTTTTAATACGACTTTTGGTTCAACCACAATTAATATACATTAAATATAAATGGGCCTTTTAATACGACTTTTGGTTCAACCACAATTAATATACATTAAATATAAATGGGCCTTTGCCCCAAAAAAATATAATGGCTAAAATGCACATACACCCCCTGAGTTTTTATTTTGGGGCAGAGATACCCCTCACACATGCTTGTTGACGTGGCACTGAATGCCTAGTTTTCACGGAACCCTAACAGAAGTGGTGTCTCTGCCCTAAAGTAAAAACTCAGGGGGTCTATGTGGAACATTTTAAAACTCAGGGGGTCTATGTGCCCCTGCCCCAAAACTCAGGGGGTGTATGTGCATTTTAGCCAAATATAAATAAGCTTACCTAATAAATAAAATTAGGACGTAACTACCATTGTTATTGTTTTTTTTAAAAAAAATTACAGTTATCACTATTCTTATTTTCTCTCTTCTATGATCTTCTCACATCATATTATTTTTATACGCATGGTAAATATTATTATTATATTTTTAAATAATAAATTGAATTACGAAAAGTTATTTGTTTTTTCACTTTGATAATAACTACTCACCATGTCTACTTTCTCTCTCCCACTCTCACATCACCCATCATTTTTTTGTTTAATAAATTATTAAATATCTATTTTGGGAGACAAAGGGTCTAGAGCCATATAAATATAGATATTTTCAAATAATAAAATATTATATATTTAATAATTTTTAAATTTCTAAAATAAAAAATAAAATAATTATTATTATATTTTAAAATAATAAATTAAATTATGAGAAGTTATTTGTTTCACTACTAACTACTCACCATGCATATTTACTTTCTCTCTCCCACTCCCACATCCTCCCATCGTTTTTTGTATTGAATAAATTATTAAATATCTATTTTGGGAGATTGTTGACAGAAAGGGTCTAGAGCCATATAAATCTGCTTTTCCTATGTGTGCAATATACTTCTTTAAATATGTGCGCGTATAAAAAAATATATTTTTACCGTGCGTGTTGTCTGCTTTTCCTACGTCTGTAATCAATCTACTTCTTTAAATATGTTCCTGTTTAAAAAAATATATTTTTACGGTGCATGTTATCTGCTTTTTTCTATGTGTGTAATTTACTTCTTTAAATATGTGCGCGTATAAAAAAAATATATTTTTATCTAATGTCTTTATTGTGCGCACATATAATATATATTTTTTAAAATATTGGTAAAAATATTTAATATATAAAATATTATATTAGATAAAAAAATATACCAAATATAATATAATATTAAAAATATTATATTTAATATATATTTAACGTATATTATACATTAGATATAATATAATGTATCTAAAATATAATATTAAATATAACATTAAATATATACCAAATATAATATAATATTGGTAAAAATTAGACATATCTAAAATATATATTAAAAAAATATACATTAGATATTTAATATATTTTTAATATATATTTCATACTGGTAAAAATATACATTAGATAAAATATATTAAATATTGGTCAAATGTAAAAATGCGAAGCCTACAAAATATTTTTACCAATATTAAATATATATTAAAAATATGTAATGTCTATTTTCTAATATATGGACCATATTTATCTTATGTCTTTATTGTGCGCACATATATTATATACCTTAGAGTTGTTTAGGCACGTTTTTTACATTAAAATTTACAACAAGTTTGATAAAATTGTAAAAAAAAAAAATTTGGAAGTATTTATAGAGTTGATCATTTGATCCTATAAACGTTCTCAGTAAGAATTTTTTCAATATGTACAATAAAAGTGATATATATCTGTAAATATTTTTAAAAATAACTAAATTTATGTATATATTTTTTATTGAATATATTTATATTCAAAATGGCGTTTTCCATCCCGTTCTTTAATTGTCTCTTTATTGTATTACCCTAATATATATAACAATTTGTGCCCACACTTTCTTTATTATGGTATCTGACTTTCGCTCCAAGCCTCCAATCATTATTAGAATAAATTAATATTTTAGTTTACAGAAAGTTATTTCCCTTTCACTGTAATCATTTAAATTTAAAACCTTTTCAATTCTGTCCTCCAATTTATTTTTTTCTTTCAATCAAAATATTTTTTCATTTAAATAAATAAAATTTATTTATTTATTAATCAATAAAATTGTGAAGAACCGTTTATGTATGTTTATTCAGATGACATTTTTTAAATAATATTGTTAATTTTTGTAAAATTAATTGTTTAAATGACTTAAACTACTTGAGTAAAATTAACTAATTAAATAACAATGTTTCGAGAAAAAGTACCACCAAAAAATTTTATTCACGAGTTAAGATTATTTAATTAAGTTTCTGTTTATTAATCGAAAAATACTTGTCTAACTAGTAAGTAGTAACTACTATTTGTTTTAAACTGAAAAGAAACAATAACTGATGGTATAAATTTGAAGCAAAAATATCTTTTAAAAAATTTAGTTGAGACTAAATCATGATTTCAAAAAATTATGATTAATATTATTTAATTAATGAATGAGTTTTGTTTTGGTAACAAAAGCACAGCAACAAAACAAGGAACACCTAGACCCACAGCGTCCCTCAAAACCAGCGACCTACAATCAAAAGGTGGAGTCTGAATGCTGTGTTGTCCGAAGTTATGCTGTTCGATTTAGCTACGATTATAACCGTGGCCAAATTTTTAGCCACGATTTTTTTACCGATTAGCCACGATTATAACCGTGACTAAATCGGACAGCACAACTTTAAACAGCAGAGAATCCACGCTCCAACCCAATCTTTAGACTCACTATTGACAGCAAGCCAATTAGCCACCTCATTACATTCCCTAAAGACATGAGAGACTTTCACGGATCCGATCTGTTAAAGTGTACAACATGAATCGTTAGATGAAATTATTACAGTATGAATGCGACATGGTCGGTATGATACACTTCATACATTTTGCATTTCATTTGATCTTCTTCCGACTTGCACCTGCCAACACCTGTCAGGCAAATCACGAGCCACCTTCACAGCATAAATTAATGTCGCAAATCACAACCCTTCAAGATAAGATTCACAGCATCCTGTAGCCCAACCTCCAGAGTCCAGCTCAAAGCAAACCCTCCTGTAGCCCATCCTCCAGAGTCCAGACTAACTCAGCTCCATTGACAAAGCCCCAGATCTCCGCCATCAGAGCACTGCATTCCTCAGCTCGCGAGAGAAACCGCCCAACCAGCACTTGAAAACTCAATCCAAATAAAGTCAAAAGGCTTTCTGAGTTTTAGCCTTAGTCGATCGTCTCCTGTGAGATGACCACTCCCTTCTCATCGGATTCGGATGATCTCCAGTTACCACTTGTGTCGTCGTCGTCGTCGTCGACGCTGTCGCTGGAGAAGCTAGGCATCGACGAGATGCTCCATAAGTACTGTGGCGAGTTCGGTCGGTGGCAACTGAAGCACTTCGTCCTGGTGAGCCTGGCTTGGACTCTCGTGGCTTTTCACACCATGGTCATGATCTTCGCTGATCGTCAACCCCAATGGCGATGCCTCCCCGGTCCAGCCGGCTCGGGCTGCGATGACTCGGCTGCTACTGTGTGCGGTTTCCGGCCCGGTTCTTGGGAGTGGGTTGGAGGGTTCGGAAGCTCAACCGTTGCGGAATGGGGCTTGGTTTGTGGAGATAAGTTTAGAGTTGGGTTGGTGCAGTCCTTGTTTTTCACTGGCTCTATGATCGGTAATTACTTTCTTTCTTTCTATCTTTAATTTGCATGCCTTCAATCACTTATTCAATTTCTATTACAAATCTCCTATGTAATTCATTTACTTTTCTTAGTTCTTATGTATGTGATCCATATATACACTAAAATATTTACGAAACTTATATGGATGCATCTAAGTACTGCATGCGTAGCGAGTAATTAATTATGTGGCAAGATTCTTGTTTACCAAATTAAATCAACTAATTAATGGCGCAAAAAAACAAAGTATCATTAATATGGATTAACGGAATCTTTCAAATTTTAAAGAAATATACGATATAGTTAGAGAGATATAATTCAAATAAAATTTTCCAATTAATATTATAATAATTGGATTAATTTTTGCGTGATTTATGGATATATATCTTACTTTTGTACTCTTTGTAATCTAAAGTGAAAATGCATTATATGTTAACTTTTTGTAATCAAAAGTGTTGGGAAAAATGTGGAATGGGCCTAAAAATGATTTGATCGATAGTGACAAAGTCTAAATGAAGTGTAAGGGATGAGAAATAATAGACAAAATATTTAACGTGGTTCGGCTTCTAGCCTACGTCCACGGGCAAAGGTGAGGAGCAAATTCCACTAAGAATACAAATGGAGATACAAAAGTGGTTAAATGAACACTCAAAACCACAACCCAAATACACTCAAATTACTCACAATATTTTTCTCTCACAAAAAGTGTATAATCTCCACACTAAATACACAAATAGAATATTAACTTAAACACAAAGCATACACTCAAGAAGCCACTCCGGCCACCTTAGTGCACAATTTATCAATCCAATGTGCACTTCTTTGGTGCATCAAATGCATGCTTCCATGCTCTCTTATATAGCCATGACACTGGGTGTGAAAGCATTAATTTTAGTTAACAAAAAAGTCCAAAATGGTGGCTAGCTACTTCTTCATGCGGAGGGTAAAATGTTTTTTTTTTCACATTTTACTTTAAACATTCATTTAATGCATGTCTCATCATGCATATTTTATGTCAGAAAATTGTATCCACATTGACAAAATTCAAGGCAACTTTAACAAAAAGATCCATCTTTACCTAGTACTTGGTAGTATTAAAAATTCATTTCTCTAAATATTATAAAAATTATATGTTATATTATTAACAAATTAATATTCACCAAATCAAAATTAATTACTAGCTAGTATACTGTAAATATATCAAAGTACAATTTTTAGTTTTTTACCTCTCTCTCCCACTCAAATTATGTGCACACAGTATGAGTACATATATATATATGACACTTGTGTAATATAAATACTCTCTTACTGTGATTTCAGGTGGCGGAATATTCGGTCACCTCTCAGACTCATTTCTAGGAAGGAAAGGGTCCCTCACAATGGTTTGCCTCCTAATGTCCATATTGGGCATCCTCACTGCATTCTCTCCCAACTACACCACCTACGTCCTCCTCCGCTTCCTCACCGGCATCAGCACCGGCGGCAGCCTCAGCGCCTTCGTCCTGGCCACCGAGCCCGTGGGACCCGCAAAGCGCGGCTGGGCCGGAATGTCCACCTTATACTTCTTCTCGGCGGGCATCGGCCTTCTCTCCGGCATCGCCTACGTCTTCCCCACGTGGCGTGCACTGTACATGGCCTCCTCCATCCCCTCCTTCCTCTTCCTCATCCTCGTCCTCATTCCTTTCACCTCGGAATCCCCGAGATGGTACCTCGTACGTGGCAGAATCAAGGACGCCATGCACCTCATGACCACCATTGCTGCCTCCAACGGCAACCGCCTCCCACCCCACGTCATGCTTGCTCTCGATGACGAAACCGCCAATTATAATAATAACGAAGTAGTGATCACCGGGTCTCTAATTGACGTAATTAAATCGCCACTCACTCGCACGTATTTATTCCTAGCCGTGGCCATCAATTTCTCGTGTGCTGTCGTCTACTACGGACTGAGCTTAAACGTGGTGAATTTGGGGACCAACTTGTTTGCGAATGTGGCACTAAACGCAGTGGCAGAAATGCCGGCGTTTACAATAACGGCGATTCTATTGAACAGGGTTGGGAGGAGGTGGTTGACCATTGGGACGCTTTGGTTCGGGGGGTCGTTTTGCTTGGTGGGGAGTGTGGTAGGGAATAATGTTGGGGTGTGGAGAGTGGTGAGAATGGTGTGTGGAATATTGGGAATATTTGGGGCGGCGGGGACGTATAATTTGTTGTACGTTTATACGGCGGAGCTGTTTCCGACGGTGGTTAGGAACGCGGCGCTTGGGTGTGCCATGCAGGCGTCGCAAGTGGGGGCGATATTGGCGCCGTTTGTGGTCGTTTTAGGGGGTGGGATGCCGTTTGCGGTGTTCGCGATGTTTGGAATAATGGGTGGGATATTTGCGTTTTACTTGCCGGAGACGCTGAACAAACCCTTGTATGATACTTTTGCGGGGATGGCGAATGGGGAATATAGTTCCACATTAGTGGTGTGAAGAATTAATTAGGTAGGATGCCTTTCTTGTTTAATTTGTTTGTAATGTGATCAAGCACTCCTTAGTATCATCATTAATTTCAATTTCTAAATCATGGCCCGGGGGAGTTAAAGATAGCTGCTGGAGGCTGGAGCATTCAAACTTTAAGTCATATGGAGCTTGATGCAGACGATGCGTGCATTGCTTGAACTTCAAGTACCAAATTTGTTTGAGTTTAATCTAGGGTTCTTATATTTTAAAACAAAACATATATATATATTTATATATATATATATATATATATATATATATATATATCTTCAGTTTGGTATTACTACCAGTTTTTAGATTTCTATTTTTTGAAAACTGAAATCTGTGGTATGTTTTTTAGTGTTCTGTTTTCTGTTTTTTGTTTTATATCTTCAGTTTTCTACATTAATAAAATAACAGAAAATAAATATTTATGGAAGTTCAAAATATACTTACGTGGATGTTTTGGGAGTAAGAAGATTTATGCACATTCATGGTGGGTGGTGGGTGTTGGTGGCGGTGGTGGTTGGTCGACGGTTGATGGTGGTAGTGAGTGGGTTGGTGGTGATGGTACGCGGTGGTGGTTGGTTTGTAGTGAGTGGTGGTGGTTGCTGGTGGTGGTGGACGTGGCTGGTGGTGGTGGTAAGTGGTGGGTGGTGATTGATGATGGTGGTGAGTGGTGGTGGTAGGTGGTCATGGTGGTGGGTGGTCATTGTGGTGGGTGGTGCTGAGTGGTGTGGTGGACGTGGTTGGTGGTTACTGATAGTGGTGAGTGGTGTTAGTGGTACGGTGGACGTGGTTGGTGTTGGTGGTAGTGGCAGGTGGTGGGTGGTGATTGACGGTGGTGGTAGATGGTGGTGAGTAGTGGTTGTCATGGTGATGGGAGGTGGTTGTGGTGGTGGACGTGGTTGGTGGTGGTGGCATGTGGTGGGTGGTGGTTGATGGTGGTGGTGAGTGGTGGTGGTGGATGGTCGTGGCAAGTGGTGGTTGCAGGTGGTGGGTGGACGTGGTGGTGGGTGGTGGTGGATGGTGGTGGTGAGTGGTGGACGTGGTTGGTGGTGGTGGCAGGTGGTGGGTAGTCGCGGTTGTGGGTGGTGATTGATGGTGGTGGCGAGTGGTGGTGGGTGGTGGCCTGTGGTGGTGGTAGACGTGGTGTGGTGGGTGGTGATTGAAAAAAAAACTGAAATAAAATTTGTGGAAACCACTTTTTGTGGTTTCCTATATGGTGTTTTATGTTTTAATATTAAGTCCAAAATTGAAAATAAAACTCATTCAGCCAAACAAGTTTTCAGTTTTTTTTTTTCCAAAATAAAACTGAAAACTGAAAACCGCAACAATACCAAACGCCCCCTTACATATTATATAATATTTAATTGACATCTTACCTTCCTCTTAGTGAGACTGGATCCTATGCTGACCAACATAAAAAAATAATGAGAGAGTAGTGGGTCCCACACGTGGGTTCTATTTATGTGTGAAATCCACTTATGTGTCATTTTCTTTTCTTATTTTTTTTATGCTGGACAGTATATGATCCATTCTCAAACTCATAGCTAATTACGTACGTATCAAGAATGGTACTTCAACAATTAATAGGCGGATGAGTTTTGATCTGTCACACTTAATAGGGAGTGGATTCTCTGTCATTGTTTTTCTACAATTCTCTGTCATTAGTTTAATATAATACTTATAGTTTTCTTTATAATAAAAAAAATTTAAGTGCTTCAAATATATTTGAGATAAATAGATTTTGGAGTTTATGTTGTCTAAATTTGAGAAATGACAAATTTCTCTAAAATATAAGATAGATACAAATAAATTAAAAGAGTTGTCCCTAATCTATTCATGGTTAGTTCGAATTAATGTATGGTAGTCAGTTTTTTTTTTAAAAAAATTTATATATCTCTTATACTTTTAAGAAATCTTACGAGACAAACTTAAAACTTTTGATTGTGAAAAAAATGACAAATGATCAATTCTCCACTTAATGACATTTCTTCATAAATCTCAATTAATTATCAGAAAAAATGAATAAATAATGATTAGGCCACCATAAAAGGACAAGTTGATATTATGACTTATGAGAGTTGAAAATTTGATATTCTACTTTTTATTTAATTTTTTATAAGTAGTACATTTTATTTAACATTTGTTAATATTAATAAAATTAAGTTTTTAATTTATTCAACTTGAATCTTTAATTTATTTGTATAGGTTCTTATTATTATTGACAATTGAGAATGAATAAAAGAATATATTAAAAATTGAGTACTTCCATATATTAAACTTGTATCCGCTCAGAAGAACCAGGATTGTTCCTTCATTAATTTTCTTGTTGTGTTAAGAGAATAATTTGCTAAAAATAAAAGTATTAATGTCACTGCGAAAAGAATATAATATAACCTTAGAGTTAGTTACAAATTTTACAACAGACAGTATAGATTACATATAATGATTTTTTTTGGTATAAAGTACACCAAAGGGCCATAAAAAGCGGCCCACGCCAAGAGACCCATCTATTGCAAAATTTCAACCCGTTTATTAAAGGGGTGGATGAATCTGACCCACCAAAATCTTTGAGTTAGGTGGATTGGCCCGTAACCCACATAACTTAAAAAAATTAAAAAAAAATTCTAATCATATTTCTTTCTTTTTGTGATATTTTTATTTTTCACTATATTTGCAGGAGCCAGGAAGAAAAGAAATTAGTAACGTTGTAATATTTTGACCATGTTTCATACTTTTATTGTTTTATTTTTAACTATTTGTGAGTAACATGATGAATGATAAATCTTTTCTTTCATTTTATCATATTAAATTTCTTAGTTCATGAAAAAAATGTATAAAAAAAGTATAGATTTATTTTTTTAAAAAAGTTAGAAAAAAGTTTAAAAAAAAAGGTGGGTTGGCCCGACCCACCACCTTGGTGGGTCGGTTGGGATTCCCAACCCGTTTAACGTGGGCAACCCGTGGTGGGTCAACCCGTGTGAGCCGAGTTAGCTCACTTTGACAGCTCTATATATATAATGATTTTTGGCTAAAATGCATGTACACCTTTTGAATTTTGGGTCAGGGGCACATATATCCCCTGAGTTTTAAAACATTGCACATAGACCCCCTGATTTTTTACTTTGGGGCAGAGACACCCCTTCTGTTAGGGTTCCGTGAGAACTAAGCGTTAAGTGCCACGTCAGCAAGCATATGTGAGGGGTGTCTCTGCCTCAAAGTGAAAACTCAAGGGGTGTATGTGCCCCTAAAGTGAAAGCTCCGGGGGTGTATGTGCCTATAAAGTGAAAACTCAGGGGGTTTGAAAATACTAAATTGCACTCACACATGTTTGTTGACGTGGCACTTAACGCTAATTTTCATGGAACCCTAACAGAAGGGCTGTCTCTGTTCCAAAGTGAAAATTCATAGGGTCTATGCGCAACGTTTTAAAACTCAGGGAGTGTATGTGCATTTTAACCATGATTTTTTAATATTAATTATAATAATTAAATTAATAATAAATATTAATTAATTCACACTAAAATTAATTTTTTTATAATGTATGTGAGCACTAAAAAAATAATTAATTGGTTAATAATATATATATATTTTTTTTATAGGTAATTGGTTAATAATATTTTTAATTAACTTAAATTTATTTTTAAAATATATGTTGGACTAAGACTTTTTTTTTTGTATAAAGAAATTATTTGTGTATCACCATTGAAAACACATTTAATAAAAAAAAAAAAGCCCAAGAAGCATGAGAAAGGTACTATATATGGACTCATCCCTGTAGCCAGAAGCTACCAAAAAGTAGAAAGATTATAATTATATCCAAAGGCACAACGGGCCCCAAACATATATAACTGTTTTTATCTTCTCAATTAGCACTATTTTCAAAGCTATGCAGTAGATCAGATAGGTCTAAAAATGTCTAATTAATGCCTGTCACTTCAAATCTCGTGTGGATATAGTTAACATCTGCATAACTCTCAACATTGGCTCATCTAAAGTAATATTTTTTTTAAAGTTTATTTATTACTAAATTTTGATTGGTCTGTTTAAAAAATAAAATAAAATAATTATATATATATATATATATATATATATATATATATATATATATATATATATATATATAAAAGTATAAAACCTCCGAAACTTTAAAAAATCAAAATTTTAGAGAATTCAAACCCCATAATTCTCTCTGGCCAAAAAAAAAACCCCCCGTAATTCTCAAGTATTATCTCTTGAATCAGTTGGCTAGCCACTAGCTAGCTTTTGATTGTATATATTTCCCTTTTGGTAAGCTCCACTATCAAGATCTTTAACTCTTGTCATAGCTATACATATATATATATCGAAAAAACCTTGTATTATTTTTATATATAACAAGATCTATGGTTTAAGTAATTTATTATATGATTGGTTAATTTTTTAAATATTTCTTCTAAATATTTTTTTTATTAAAAAACCTGAAAAATAAGTACATAATTGTATATATTTAATATTTCAATTTAACAAGCTTCATTAATTATTTTTTGTCTACGCCACAGTATTTATTGTCATCAAGTACAGTGACTAAGTCTTTCGCTAATTTATAGGCACGCGAAAGAGTGAGAATGAGACAACTAATTTAAAAATTTTAAATTATTTCATACTCAAGACTAAAAATCAAACCCTTTATATTTTGTTAAAAATAGATAAATCTCTTCAACTCATTCATGGTCTTGGGTTAAATTGTGACTAAATATGGAGGGATTAATCCCATGAAATCCCTTAAAGAGGCACAAGCAAAAGTCTCACAATATAATGTATCAAAATATAATTGCTCAATGCAACGTTCTCAGTTTCTGTGAAAATCTGGAACATCCTTTTATAAAATATAATTATTCTCAAAAGAAATATTTAATGTTTTATCCTTTATCGATCTAATTGGAAAATCTACAGTTTTAATTTGTCCCTAAACCATAAACCAGGGGAGGTTTGTGTTTATTTTGCCTCTAAACTTTATAGTCAATTATATTCATAAACTTTGAATTTGTAACTAATTTTGCTCTTTACTCCAATTTCATTTAAATAAATAAACATCATATGCAGATATATAGTCATACAAATATATACAAGTGGGCAGTGGCTTTTCAATACCGACTCTAATACAAGTTGAATAATTTAGCTATAATTATCAATTGTGTTATTACATAAATGAAAGGCATTATCATGACTATAAATTGACAAAATAATGAAGGCAAAAGTACATTTTCTGCGCTCAATATTTGAGGGTCCTGTCACTTTCGTCCCTAATGTTTTTTCGCTGTCAATTGTACCCCTAACGTTCTGTGTTTCTTCTAATGTCAGGCTTTTAGCTAACACTGTTAATTCTTAGACAATTTTTGAAGACGTGGCATCCTATGTGGCTAAAATTCTAATTGGACTTAATTTTTCCCACATCAGGAGTCAATTTTGGGGTCCATTTTACTGATGTAATGAGTATTTTGGTGTACTGGATTACTGATGTACTGAGTTTTTGGGGTCCATTATACCCTTAAAATTGATTACTGATGTGAAAAAAATTAAGTCTAGTTAGAATTGTTGGCCACATAGGATGTCACGTCATAAAAAACCATCTAAAAATTGACGGTGTTAGCTAAAAGTCTGACATTGGGAGAAACACAAAACGTTAAGGGTACAATTGACAGCGAAAAAATATTAGGGGTCAAAGTGATAGAACCCCCAAACGTTGGGAGAATGAAAGATACTTTTGCCAATAATGAAATACTACAGCTAAATGAATGATTTTACATTACATTCAGCATTTATATTTATATCGGTCATTAATTATTTAGATGTATGTAATTACAAAGAATGACACAATAACTTATAAATTAAAATTTTACTAATTTAATTGATAATAAAGAACCAAATTTAGTAATTTAGAGAAACTATATAGTTAATTTATGGACTAAAATATATAACTGTTTTTATCTTCTCAATTAGCACTATTTTCAAAGCTATGCAGTAGATCAGATAGGTCTAAAAATGTCTAATTAATGCCTGTCACTTCAAATCTCGTGTGGATATAGTTAACATCTGCATAACTCTCAACATTGGCTCATCTAAAGTAATATTTTTTTTAAAGTTTATTTATTACTAAATTTTGATTGGTCTGTTTAAAAAATAAAATAAAATAATTATATATATATATATATATATATATATATATATATATATATATAAAAGTATAAAACCTCCGAAACTTTAAAAAATCAAAATTTTAGAGAATTCAAACCCCATAATTCTCTCTGGCCAAAAAAAAAAACCCCCCGTAATTCTCAAGTATTATCTCTTGAATCAGTTGGCTAGCCACTAGCTAGCTTTTGATTGTATATATTTCCCTTTTGGTAAGCTCCACTATCAAGATCTTTAACTCTTGTCATAGCTATACATATATATATCGAAAAAACCTTGTATTATTTTTATATATAACAAGATCTATGGTTTAAGTAATTTATTATATGATTGGTTAATTTTTTAAATATTTCTTCTAAATATTTTTTTTATTAAAAAACCTGAAAAATAAGTACATAATTGTATATATTTAATATTTCAATTTAACAAGCTTCATTAATTATTTTTTGTCTACGCCACAGTATTTATTGTCATCAAGTACAGTGACTAAGTCTTTCGCTAATTTATAGGCACGCGAAAGAGTGAGAATGAGACAACTAATTTAAAAATTTTAAATTATTTCATACTCAAGACTAAAAATCAAACCCTTTATATTTTGTTAAAAATAGATAAATCTCTTCAACTCATTCATGGTCTTGGGTTAAATTGTGACTAAATATGGAGGGATTAATCCCATGAAATCCCTTAAAGAGGCACAAGCAAAAGTCTCACAATATAATGTATCAAAATATAATTGCTCAATGCAACGTTCTCAGTTTCTGTGAAAATCTGGAACATCCTTTTATAAAATATAATTATTCTCAAAAGAAATATTTAATGTTTTATCCTTTATCGATCTAATTGGAAAATCTACAGTTTTAATTTGTCCCTAAACCATAAACCAGGGGAGGTTTGTGTTTATTTTGCCTCTAAACTTTATAGTCAATTATATTCATAAACTTTGAATTTGTAACTAATTTTGCTCTTTACTCCAATTTCATTTAAATAAATAAACATCATATGCAGATATATAGTCATACAAATATATACAAGTGGGCAGTGGCTTTTCAATACCGACTCTAATACAAGTTGAATAATTTAGCTATAATTATCAATTGTGTTATTACATAAATGAAAGGCATTATCATGACTATAAATTGACAAAATAATGAAGGCAAAAGTACATTTTCTGCGCTCAATATTTGAGGGTCCTGTCACTTTCGTCCCTAATGTTTTTTCGCTGTCAATTGTACCCCTAACGTTCTGTGTTTCTTCTAATGTCAGGCTTTTAGCTAACACTGTTAATTCTTAGACAATTTTTGAAGACGTGGCATCCTATGTGGCTAAAATTCTAATTGGACTTAATTTTTCCCACATCAGGAGTCAATTTTGGGGTCCATTTTACTGATGTAATGAGTATTTTGGTGTACTGGATTACTGATGTACTGAGTTTTTGGGGTCCATTATACCCTTAAAATTGATTACTGATGTGAAAAAAATTAAGTCTAGTTAGAATTGTTGGCCACATAGGATGTCACGTCATAAAAAACCATCTAAAAATTGACGGTGTTAGCTAAAAGTCTGACATTGGGAGAAACACAAAACGTTAAGGGTACAATTGACAGCGAAAAAATATTAGGGGTCAAAGTGATAGAACCCCCAAACGTTGGGAGAATGAAAGATACTTTTGCCAATAATGAAATACTACAGCTAAATGAATGATTTTACATTACATTCAGCATTTATATTTATATCGGTCATTAATTATTTAGATGTATGTAATTACAAAGAATGACACAATAACTTATAAATTAAAATTTTACTAATTTAATTGATAACAAAGAACCAAATTTAGTAATTTAGAGAAACTATATAGTTAATTTATGGACTAAAATTTTTTTACCTATCTAAATTAATATTAATCCATTTAGAGATAGAAGGGGAAAAAAAGGCATAATCCATCATTAAATATGGACATGCCAAAATTGTGTCACTGAGGAAACAGAGAGCAGAAGAGTAGAGTGGAGCCTTAATTAGAACTTTCAACTACTTCAATTCTGTTACAAATTAAATAACAATAATTGGAATGATACAGAAGGCCCATATCATTTGCAACTACAACTCACAACAGCTAATCTATCTAAAAACTTTATATTCAACACTTATTCTTATGCCCTCAACCAAAACAAATATTTTTATATACAAATTTGCTATCATATACATATTATATATATATATTGAAAATTAATGATGGATCAGAACATAAATGGCGTCGGAGAAAATGGTGGTATAATCGTTGGACCCGTAGCTCGCCTGCAAATTGCATCAATTGCAGTTTTACAGTTATTTATAAGCCAAAGCCAAAGTAGCAAGTAGATGTTCAATAATACGGTAGTACTGAAATTCAATACATCTATTCAATCAATTAATATATAATTTATTTAAGGTAGGTACTTATTAATATGATTTTTTTTTGAAAACGAGTTTTTATTAATTAATATTAACAAATTATATTACATGATTAGAGGGATACACCGAAATTCAACGATAATACTAAATTTTTATCATTATATTGAATCACATAAAGTAATAAAGCATACAAATTAATTAAGTGACACTTAATTGGGACATAATATATATGACTGCAATATTATTCACTATTCAGTCACGTTAATGGTGGATGCCTTACTTATGTGATCATCATATATATCCATCGTTGAATCATATTTCGATAATATTATTTGATTCTCACATGTGTGTGTATATATATATATATATATATATATTACAAAATTATCTATTTTTTTAATAATGAATTAACTTTTGGCATGACTAATTTTACACCTTACCCAAAAAAAAAAGTGTGTAATTTTCTTATGGAAAAATTTAGGTCAATTTTCTTATGAAAAAATTTAGGTCAATTTTCTTATGTCCATTCCATCAAGTTCTTCAATATAAATATGACACGTGGTATAAAATGTTTAAATGACCAATCACAATAGAGAGAGAATATAGAAGACCACCTTTTATATGATCAATCATAAAAAAGAGAGTATAAATACAATATATAATTAATAAAACTTAATAAAATGGATGTAAGGAAATGTATTAAATTTTTTTCTTTTCTTATCTGAATTTCTTGGATAGAAGTCAACTTGATATGAGTCGTACCATCAAGCGAAAGGAAAATATACCTACCCTTGAAAATAACTACGTCCAAGAACACACCAACCATAATTATTAATGTATGGCAAAAAAAAAAAAACCATAATTATTAATGTTCACGTAACACTAAAGATTGTGGGTTTATTTTTCTCCTTTCGTTAAGTAATGGAGATATTATTAAAGATCCTCCCATCCACCCTATCTTTCTTTTTATTTTTGTTTTCTTCTGTAAAAATTAAAAATTGCAGTATAAGTAAAACGAGAAATTAAGGCAATAATTATTATGCATACGACGTGGAATAATAATGAGCAGATAAGATTATTACTTGTAATCGTCGCCGTAATTACGATGGCGAACCTTAGCAGCGGCGTCGCTCTTCCTCTTGACCTCTCTTTCCGGTCCCACCTTGCCGTTCCGGCCGTCGCCTCTCTGCGGCACGATGTTGGTTTCCGAAATAGATCCCAGAGACGGCCTCCACTCCGGCGGTGCGGCGGACGCGCCAAGCCTCCCGCGTTTCTTACGGTGGCGCGTGCGGGAATTGGAAGGAGGCACGAGCGACCTGATCTCCTCCTGCGCGGAGGTTGTGGTGTGATGAGGCGTGGGCCGTTGAGTGGTGGGCCCCCAACAAGAAACGAATTCTAAGAAGAACCTCATATCAGCAAAATCGAATTAACTTAATTTTGCGAGAGAAATTGATCTTAGAGAACTGAATTATTGGGGGGATGATATAGAATAGAATAGGGCGTTAGAGAGTGAAGCCATTGAAGAAGAAGAAAGAAGAGAATCTGAGAATGGGCTTCATTGTGGTTGTTTTGAAGCACTGTGCTTGCTCCGTACGATGCGTATACTGTGTGTGAGAATTCTGGATCTTCGACGCCCAATTCTATTATATAAAGCCAGAAAACGGAACGGAATGTAACTCCCACAGATTTGTCTTTGTCATTCCGATCATAACATTTTCACCACGGGCTTCGCCTTTATTACTATTCTGCCATTACTTAAGTGGGCGGGTACTGACTAGTGAGCAGGTATCGGGCCCACTGGGCTCCACGTGGCCCACACTCCACGTGCTAAGTGGTGTGGGTTATGGCACCATCTCGAATGAATATATATATATATATATATATATATATATATATATATATATATTTTTTTTTTTTTTTTCTATTTTTTTTTCATTTATGAGTAAATAATTTTAGAAAATAAAACTCCTAATATTATACATGGCTACATGATTTTGCCAATTATGCGCTATAAAAATATCTTTGACACTGACGTGACGTTGGTTTCGTTTAAACTAAATTTGTCTAATAAAAATGTAGTATAAAATGTTCTATGAAGTTTCAATTTCTATTTTCGTTTTCAATTATTCTTACTATTTACGCATATAATATTAAATCGAGCAACCAATTTTGTAAAAATAATTAATATGACAGGTGAAAATATAATAGTCTTCGTAATCTCTAATGTTGATTGTAATATTAAATCAAATATTTAATTATAATTTTTTATCAATATACTGATCACGTGAATAATATTATTTATTTTGTAGTGTTACATAGTGATAATTATGACTAAAATTGATGAAATAATGTTGTTGAATATATAATTTGACATCATAATAAATATTAGAGGTTATGAGAAAAGACACACTTCTATATACCATTAATTATTTATATAAAATTTAAATAAAAGATAAATTTATTTACAAATTAAAAACTTAGGAGTGCATTTCACAGTAAATAAAATTTAGAGTATAATTAATATAATAGACACTAAAGTTTAAGAGGATGAATGGTAGTTTTACAAACATTCCAAATAATTGGCAAAATCATAGGTTAGGATTATCGTCTTATCACAATGAAAGTTTAGGCTAGATTATTGGTACCATAGTGACCACATCTAATTAATGTGACAGAAATAAAGTTAAAGTTGTATGCTATCAACACTAAAGTCAGCATTATCTACGACATTAATAAATTCCTGTGTTATGTGTCTGGTCCCCATAGCTATATTAAATTGAAAATTCAAATTAATGGCTGCTATTATAATTTATTTGGCCATCACTTTTTGTTTTAATATTAAACTTTAATTTAGTATTCGTGACGTTCGTAATTTAAAATTCCAAACCCTGTTTTTCTTTCATTTTGAAATTAAAGAATTTGATAAAATGTTTTGTTTTATACATGCTATGGGAATAATAAAATCAAGGTCATATATAATATATTTTTACGTATAACCTTAATTATTTATCATGATATTCATGTGGATTTTGTGAAAAAGAAAATACTTTGCCAACTTTTGTATATATAATGTAAATCGTGCAATTTTAACATGAAAAGAGCACAATTTTTTTTCTTTTTAAAAACGTACGTGACTTGAATTTCATTAGCCGTCTTTTAATTTGGTCTATATAACTAGGTCATTTTAATATATTTTTTAAAAAAATTTATAGCACATGATTAATAACGTAATTACAGGTGAATGTATATAAAATCCAAGTGGAAATTAAAGTTACAAAATGTAACCATGTACAATCACTCGCCTAACAATTGACTCCAGTATTTTAATTAATTAGGTTTCATTTAAATATTGTTAATGGCACGTTAAGTATAATTAGGATTAGTGGGTTTAGATTTGAATTGAAGTAATAGGTGCATGCGTTATTAATTATTAGAGATAATTGACTGTTATTTGTAATGGGTCGGCATGGAATGGTAGTGGAGTTTATAAACAATATGAACCATATAGTTGCTTATATTTAATTTATCTTCTTCACAAATTAAAGGTGCAAATATATCCTTAATTACGTCTATCTTCAAACTTCAAAATGCTATTATATAATTTCATTATGCTATACACATAGGAGAGAGACTTCGCCCTCTTTGATTATGGATCGATCTTTAGTTTTATATATCTAAATAATAGAATATATTAAGGGTATATTTGGTAAAGAAATCAAACAGTAAAATTATGATGTTTTACAATTCTTAAAAAAATTTACATAATATTTTATACATAACAAACATAATTTTTATCATACTTTATTTTCTCTCCTAATTTTTCTCTATCTCTCTCCTCACTTTTTTCTATAGTATTTTCTTTATTCTACAGTATTTTACATCCGGGCATTTATACCAAGCGTATCCTTATAATTAATACTTAAAAATACAATAACGTTTATACATGAATACTATTTATTTTAAATGAAATTTTAGAGATTTGAGATGATACCAACCACAACAGGATATATTTTTTTAATATATAAAATATTTTATCTGATTTTCAGGAATTTGAGAACAACTAATCACAATATATAGCGACAAGCTACTTTCAATTATGTTCAAAGCCAACAGGATATTTTTTGGGGGTTGGGGGGACAAAAAAGGGAAAGGTTACTCAATTTTTGGACAACACAAATAATTATAAAATAAAAAATTTTGATAGAAGACTATTTCTGTAAATTTGATTATGTACACACACCAAAAAAAAAAAAAGAAAAACCAAAGCCCTTTGGCAATAATTGGCGGTTATATTCATAATTTCATATGAATTATTTTGTACGGCCAATGAGTAGATGTTTAGTGGTACGGTAGTACTGAACTTCAGTACATCCCTCCAATCAGTTAGTTCTAAACCATTCAAGGTGGGTCCTAATTAATGTGAGTTTTATTAATATTAACAAATGACACTATATAATTGGAGAGATGCACTGAAGTTCAGTAGTACGGTACCATTAAACTTTTATCCTGCTGACAGATACAACTTACAAGTTACAACCTTCTCTTTGTATACAACTTACAAGGAGTTTGTACAGTCAAATTAATAACCATTTAAAGAAATCCAACCCAATATTAATCATAAAATTTGACAAAGTTTTATTTTGACTATCGATTATTTAATACAATTATTTTTCTTTTACTTGAATATGAGATTGACTATACAAACATAGATATTAAGAAAATCCAACTCCAAGGAATTCAAACTATATTAACTAAATTATGCTTATATATATATATTTCCTGACATCGAGTATGTATTATAGAAATTTTTTTACTATTTATTTTTTATGGATAAAATTAATTTCATTCGTCGAAAGAACGTATAATAAACAAAAGAATTAAATTTATGGCAAAACCACCTAATTTGTCTGTGAGATAATTTTGGTTTCATTTTTCCCCTCAAACTTGTCTCTTATCTTTATTTAATCTGCAATTCATTTCCCTAATTAACCAAAGGTTATATATATGCATGTGTATGTAATTGTTTTAGTTGTTCGGCCGATCGATTTTCGAAGTATTATCTCGATTAATTTGGATTTGACTCATGTTGCACATCTAACTATATGATGGGAGAGAGTATTTAAATAGAAATAGTTGTATTCACAAGATCTCGTATCCAGAATTTTACTTAAGCGATATTAAACTATTTTTCACTTAAATTAACCCCTTGTTGGTTATATATATATATATATATATATATATATGATATCTACATGTATATATGTTACGTACTAAGCAACAAACGTCATGTGTCAAACTCATGAAAAAAATTACTCTTGTTAAAATTAAAACATAGAAGAGCTTACAGAAGAGAATTCAAATGAAGCTAAGACATCCATTCAATTCAATAGTTCAATATCACTTCAATTTTTTTTTAAAGTCCTTAATTCATGTTTGGGTTTTGAATACACCAAAAAAAAAAATCAAATTGTTTTGAGTTTTGACATCTAAGCTTAAATTATACTTTAGCTAACTAGAGTAACTCCTTTTGAATAAGTTTAATTAAAATATAACTGGGAAGTACATTTGGAAAGAGAGAAAAATTGTATCGATCAAATAGTGAAGATTTTTTTTTTGGCCAGAAAATAGCGAAGATTGTTAGAATTATATTATTAAAAATAATTATATTATGGATTAGCACTAATCAAATTATTAATATTAATTTTTGTATAATTAAATTGTCAATTTGATAGCACTGCATAATTTGATTTGGTCATATTCTTGTTTGGATGTACGTAGTCATTCCATGATATGAATGTTTGACTCTAAGTCCATTTAGAGAAAGAGGCCCAACCTGCCATTCAAATTGAAACATTCAACGACCTTATCGTGTTTTCATATAACCCGATTACTCATAGCACCTAGCACATGTCTCACACCCAAGTTCTATATAAAGAGGGCTATGGGGACCATTAGACACATCAAGAAAGTGAAGTGTGCATGTTAGAAGTGTGATACAAGTCCCACATTGGGAAGGCCTTTCCATAATTATAACCTCCCTGTGAGACTTGTACCAAAGTGTGAGTGAGTGATCTTGTGGGTTATGAAGTGAAGTGTGTTAAAAAATCATTGATATTATATATATATCACATATAATTTAACCAAATTTTAGAAGAAGGGTTCTATAAAATTTGTTTTACTTAACCTATTTTTGTTCTTTTCTTCTGATTACGTACTCCAAAAGTTCAAATCGATCGTTTGATTCCTTTTTTATGATTCATGAGATGTGAACATATTAATTAGAGGCCCCAGAGACATACATACAGATGTAACAATATATAACTACTAACTGTTATATAATTGCCCATCCAAAATTCATTTCCACCACAATCAATCTGATCTCTATATAACCATATATATATATATGCATTCCATTGTTCTCCCTTTTTGTCATTTTCCATATTCTTTCTCGAAAGCTCGTTTCTTTAATTTCGTTCTGGTATATATGTACATATATAGCTCTAGAAGAAAAGGACACCTTCATTCATATATATGCACTACTTAGCTTGTCTCACTATAAAATACATTAAATTCTGAAGCAGTTTGCTGAGAAACGATAACGTAAGACATATATATATACATGCATTTAAATTCCCATTGGTGGCTCCAAGAAAATTTAATATAATTAATTCCATATTTGTTAATTTTGTCTTGACACGATTTTTTACCTGAGTGCACTTGAAGACTAATACTTCAAGTAATGTCGCGTCCATTGTTGGTGTAGATCCTTTTAACATATGATAAGCGCGAAAGTTAAGGGAACAAAAATTCCTTAAGCCCTAAGCCCCTAACCATATGTGGCACATCGCGTATTGTTAATTAATTCCGTATTTCACAATAACAAAGGGTACATGATTGCACTTGGAATTGAAAATATCCTCTGTTTGGTTACTTTCAGTGTCATAAATTTGTAGGAGTTGCCTTTAAGAAGAGGGCATTGGTCTAAGACCATTGGTCCATTTATTGCAGAGTGAGAGAATTGATTTCATGGGGCTTTATTGAATTGAGGCCATGTGTGTAATAGTAGTTGCAGCTGTCTGAATGTGATAGTGCTTCATGTCGCTTTACACTCTAAATAATGACCAAATTCATTGAGACGTTGTGAGTTTACATCTGAAAACAACAATAAGGACACGGTCTACGTTTTGTTATTATTTGGTGAGGTATTCGATTACTAGAATCTCACAATTCATTGTTTGGTGTGTCTGCAATTTTTCTTTGGATTTTGGTGTATCTTATTTTAGCAGCCACTACGTGGATCATTGGTACTAACATATGCCACTTCTTCTTCTCTTTTGCCATAAACAATTTAACCAACACATATATATTGGCCTCATTCCCCAACTTCATTTAACTTTCCATTTTGTTATTGTCTTCTTTTATTACTTCCCCTTATTATTAAACTTTTGTTCTCTTTCTCTATGAATCATGAAAATAATAAATTTAATTCTTAAAAAATTTAATTGGTCTCAATTTAATTAATATATTAATGATTTATGGACTAAATTGAAACACATAATCTCTTATGATTAAAATAATAGTTTACTCTAAATTTTATTAATGTAATAAAGTAATGTTATTTTGGTACTCTAAATAGTTAATATTCCTTGCTTACAAGCCGGAGAAATAATATAATAAAAGTAGATGATGATTGATGCCAAGTAAAAACTATTCACGTGTGTGTATATATATATGTGGCACATGATGATTTAGAAGAAATGATATTGTTCTTATCAAATTTGACCCTCCTTTAAGAATACATGTGTCACACTTATCCAACAAAGAGGACTTATGTTCTATGCAGGGGTCCATGGCCTATTAGTCTATTTATAACACAATAAATAGTATGCTACATACGAAATTCTAGACACATTACCTTTTATATATACTCTTCATACTCACAAGAGCTGCCTCCATCACTTCACCGATCACCTAACTTTACGTGATCTCTTCACCATATCGAGAATCCAACCATCATTGCCGTGAGTGCTTCCCGCCATCCAAAGCACCCTTGTTGCCTTGCAGAGCCATCCTCATCAGCTCTCTAGTGACTTTTTCACCTCCTACACGTCCTAGTCGCAAATGAATTTAACGTATATAAATTATGTATATTCAAAGTATTTAATAAGTATATGGCTGTCACAAATAAGATAAGTTAAATGACACATTAAACAATGAACAATGGTTAATGATCGGACCAAATGGAGATTTTCATAAGGTTTGAGGAGAATAAGGAAAGGAAATGAGAGAAGAAAATGTTTTTTTTTTAAATAAAGAGAGAAAATAATGTTAAGTGGCGGTTTTTCCTTTGAATCTTTTAAAAATTCTTAATTTAGAATAATTAAAATTAGTGAAAGAGAAAGGTTAAGAAGAATTAGTATAGAATCTTTCAAAATTTTAAAATCCAAATAAAGTTTCAAATTTTTTTTGGTTTTGGTTGTTACCCAATTCAAATACATCCGTTAGTTACGTTGTTACCCAACAAAAAACACACACACACATCCGTTGACCGTTAGTTTTGGTTTTTTACAATTTGATTACAATATTTTTGTAATGTCAATTTCTGTTTTACATATGTTTAAAAAATTGATATCTTTCTGATTGTTAAATTAGTGAAGTTAACATACCTATTAAATATGTAACTGAATATTAAAGGATGCAAAATGTAAATATAAATTAAATTTTATTTTAGCACAAAAAATGCATATTTATTTTAGTGGAACTAATGACACACTTTTACTTGTGATTTCTTTGAAAGAGAGGGGGAAAAAAAACGAAACACTATTTTCCAACATTTACCCTATAAGAATGTTATACAAATGGAGTAAAAAAGAATCTGGCACAAAATTAAAATAGATCTATACAATTAAAGATTACTAATATAAAGAGAAATCTATTGAATTGTGAATCATACGGTTTTAGATATACAGTGTCACAGTCAAATTCAAATTTTTTAAGCTTCTCATACAAGAAGATGAACCACTCTGGTCCTGGAGAAAAAAAATGAAACACTTACAAAGAGTTTAGCAAAAAGTTGAGTATTTTTTCTGTCTCTCTCTTATTTGGTTTTTTTCCCCTAAAGATCAGAATTATATTACACGAAATAGTACCTTACATACAAGGAATACATAAGAAACAGTGAGCCGCGAAACAAAAGAAGGCTAACTGTGGACATTAACAGCACTAGCTAACAGACTCAGAATATTCTACTTATTCTTTTTTTTTGAGAAACATTCCACTTATTTTAGGCCAAGCGGAAGCGATACCCTGTCTGTTTCTGTCCTTAAAAGATTTATTATTTTTGTGTTCTTGCTTAAATCCTTCTGGCTTGTGGCAGTTTACAGGTTGTTGTCTATTTCTTGCATACTGCACAAATATAATCCAACCATCCAGAAACTGTATAAAGAGGGGAAAAAAAGAAAGAAAGAGTCAACTCTCTTTAGGGGAAAATGTAACAGAAATTGAACATCTGTTTCGGAAAGACACCAAACACAATGCAAGCATTGTATTAATTGCTTAGGACAATAATGCAGACTAAAAGGTTTCTCAGACAATCAAACCTTAAAATGACAAGGGCAATGTAAAAAAGCAATTCATTCAGTCAACAACCAAGTGTCAATACCCTCACATATGGTTGCTGTGTCAAATTCTACATATTTGTGTTGTGTGCGTCTGGCAATATATATGCATGAAGTTCGGGGTAGCTAAGAAGCAGATATTATCAGGAAATAATTTAGAACAGTTACGATTAACTTATATAGTGCTAGGTTTATAACCTTACCTTTCAGTATAAAACTACATATATATCCAAGGCTATTATATTACAGCTTTAAGTATAAAGCCACACAGAGACACACATGATAACAAAATTATGAATCCCAGGTCTCCCCAAAGAGGTCTTAGCATAAGGTTTGGTTCGGCTTACCTTTCCATCCATGCCTTTAATGCCCTTTGCAGCCTCTTCTTTAGTAGTATATTTCACAAAACCAAATCCTTTAGAGACACCTGATAGTCTATCCGTCATCACCCTAGCTGAAAACAGCAAACAGTGAACTAATTTGGTCTCTATGAAACAACTCTGGATGCTAAAACTATACTTACACTATAAAAAGTGAATGATAAAATCTTCTTGGAGATGGAGAACAAACCGTGAACAACTTCACCAAACTGGGAAAATGCTTCCCGAAGCCTTTCTGCAGTGGTACGTTTGCTAAACCCTGAAAATGAGACATATTTAGACTAATAGAGTGAACTAAATAATCCTAAGTGATAAAAGTATTAACTAAATCAATGGCATACTCTGTTAAAAGAACAAGTCTATATCTTAGCATTGAAACAGGCAATTGTAACATCATTAGCTTTTCTAGAGAACAAAAGGAAATTGAACCATTTTGCTAAACAGGTGATTAGATTTCAACACTGTTGATATTGAAGCCTGGGGAAATTAAACAAGTTCTATTTCCCTTCTTCAATTTGAACATCTGGCCCCACCATGACCCTTCCTCCAAATAATTACCTTCCAAGAAAGGGCAAATTTAGTTTTCAGCACCCTCAACTTTGTATTGGATCACACCATTTTGCTAAACAGCTGATTAGATTCAGTAAAAGATCGGAGTCAGATTTCTCAATCCAAATCCAGTGTGATCACCACTGGCTACATAAAAGTTAGAATATACTCAAGTTTAAGAAGTAAATTAACCTTGGAATCAAACAGCTATTATAATTTCCCTTCCCTAGGATCCAATTAAAAGAACCAATGCATGGATTGGACATTCAATAGTATATTTTCTTTCTAAAAACATATTGTTCTCATTACCATGCAATGCCTAAATATATAACAATTAGGGGATACATGACTTCTAAAAGCATTAACATCTTATTCAAATTTACCTAAATGAAATGAATCATGTACTCAAAATATTCACCATGTTTAGGGTAAGAATTAAATTAATTTTGTATCCCCAGAGTTTAGGGTAAGAATTTAAACTTTTATCTTTTTATTTTACAAGTAGACAGTAGTAGGGAGAGAAGAAGACTCAAGACTCCAAAGGAATGTGCAAGTTCTACTAAACTGAATTGAGGAGGTTGTGACATGAGTTTCAGGGTGATAAGATTGAATTAGAAACTATTAATTAACATGAGCTACTACTGAAATCAAATTGGCAGAGGAGGGACCCCTCCCAACGTTCTTATAACAATGCAATTTGTAGTTCATACAACTTAATGTAAGTTATAATTAAATAACTGTTTCAGATTGTACAATAAGCATTCAAGATTAACCACAATCCTGAATCATCATAGTACAGGGATTCTTATTCCTCCTTCACGGGATAAAGATTCACAAAATTCAGAAGTGATTGGCCTCTAGTTCTATGTTTCTAGCCTTCACATTCTTTGCTAAAATAAGCATATCACAACCATATCAACAATGTCATCTTCAATCTTACCATGTTTTAATCTTAAAAGAATGACTATCGCAACCCACAATTCCAGAATGTAATCTATATTTATTAATGTTGAAAACCCACGACAGATTCAAACATAGGAGGCATCTCAGATTCCTACCCCAAGCATCTTAGACACCCGCACAAGTATAGATTTTGAGATTCTCAAGGCTTTAACTAACTCTCATAATTACTCGAAGACAAGACTCGAGCAAATCTAAAAGGTTTTGAGGAATGATGAAGAAGGAAAAGGAAAACACACCAGCGACTAAGAGGCTTTTGCTGGGCTTTCGCTTTTCTAAAGCCGGAGGAAGAATGGATGAAGTTGAAGTTGCATCGGTGCCGAAAAGCCGTCTGAAACCACGATGAGTGGCCACTGCTACTCTCACCGCCATCACCGCGGGTTTGAGCTCAACTTTGGATCCAAGAGACGAAGATGATGATCCAGAGGGACTTCAGCGACAAAGGTAAAAACTTTTTTGTTTTTGGTTAATTCGGAACTAAAAGCCCGCTTTTGAAAACCTTCCCTATAGGCCCGTTAAAGTGGGCCTGCCTTTGAATATTATCAGACAAGGCTATTATAAA
Source organism: Senna tora (assembly GCA_014851425.1). NCBI lineage: Eukaryota > Viridiplantae > Streptophyta > Magnoliopsida > Fabales > Fabaceae > Senna > Senna tora. Next base: position 2,644,380 of record CM026266.1, on the reverse strand, counting down.
TATTATTATTAAGGGTCCTTGTTAAAAAAAAAAGGGTTCTTTTGATATGTGTCCTTAGAATATATGTTAGATAAATTTTTTTAATCATATTAAAATAATATTACTATTTTTAAAAGTTGAATTCAGACAAAAAAAAATAGTTGAATTGGTTTTTTTAAAATATTTTCACAGTTATTCTTAGTAAATTTAGTAGATGTCGCGTTAGACATTAACGACGAGAGTACCTCTCTTAATTGAAATTCAAATTTTAGTTTACTGTATTATAACTCGTGAGTAGTGATTCCTTTCACTAATCCTACCTTGAACGGGCTTTATATGCTCCTTTTGTTTAACTTATGGCGCAAGAGTTGCTAAAATTCAACATTGTGTAAATTTACTGTGATTTTATTTAACTATTTATATTTTCCCACTTTATTTTCACTATTTGTTCCTGGGGGCTATGTCTTTCTGCGCCTAGTCTTAGTATGGTGGGTTATTGATTTCTTTCTCCTAGTGGATTGTAGATTTTTTTTTGGACTGAATAATTATGGGTTAAGGTCAATTAGCGAAGGTAATGGCTCTTTAGGCCTTTTTGGTTTAAGAAATTCATTGAAAAAAAAAAAGCCTATTAAGGTGATTTCTAATAGGTTGTGTTTTGCTATAAGCCTAAAAGCTCACGGAAGAGTGACATAGTTGGTTAAGATTCGGGCTTTTACGATAAGGAATTCGAATCCTATGATTGATGTGAGAGCCTTATTAATGGGTGATATGTAAATCTTTTCATAAATCTTCAAAGAGGTTGGGAGGTATTCTCTTACCTAGTGGGATACCGATACTTACCCCTATCTAAACTTTCATTTGTGAAAAAAAAAACTTGTCTTCCAATTCCAAATGATGACTCAAAACTAATCTTTAAGGTTTGGGCTAAACTAAATAAATTTGGCTAGATACCTAAATCTGATTTCATGGCTATTGACTATTATAATAAATACACACAAGTCTTATTCTGAATTTTATTGTGTATAAATAAGGAAAAAAATTAGGTCTAATTTTTGTATATATATATATATATATATAGTAAAACACTGTTTTGGTCCTCCACAGATGTCTTCTTTGTCAATTTAGTCCCTCACAGATCGGTGTTATCAATTTGGTCCCCCACAGATCAAACTGTTAGCAATTTGGTTCTTCCGTTAATTAACTTGATGACATGTCAAGTTAAGTTGTGACTCAACAATCTTTTTATCTGACTAGGCATCAATTAATTTAGAGTAATTTATTTTTTTTATTTAAAAGACCTTTTAAATTAAAAAAACTTCTAAATAAAAAAAAGTAAAAAAAAAAGTGGCACAAATCTGTTTATTTGCGTTAAAATGAGGTATGTCAAAGGTTTTTTTTATTTTTTTTAATTTAAAAGGTTTTTTAAATAAAAAATAAATTATTCTAAATTAATTTATGCCTAGTTAGATAAAAAATTACTGAGTCACAATTTAACTTGATGACATGTCATCAAGTTAATTAACGGAAGGACAAAATTGCTAACAGTTTGATCTGTGGGGAACCAAATTGATAACACCGATCTGTGAGGGACCAAATTGACAAAAAAGACATATGTGGAGGACCAAAATAGTGTTTTACTCTATATATATATATTAATCAAGGTTTTGAATGATTTTATGACTTATCATTTTATTATTGTGGACACCTCATTTTTATGAGGCCCAAATTTTATGGCCCATCAAAACATGCACGAACTACCAAAATAATGAAAATATAAAAGATAAGATAAAATAAAACAACCATAAATATTAAAGAATCTTCTTCCTTTTAAATCCGAATAAAAATGTAGAATCAAAAGTTAATAGACAACTAATACAATCTACAAAGAATCAAGATAAAAAATATGAATAAAGAAAAAAAAAGGAAAACAATCAAGAGTAAACATAATAATAAAACAAAATAGAGATAAATACCTTCTAATTCAAAATAGAGATAAGCACACACACAAAATTTCCACTTCAAAATTTATAATTTAAACTAAAAGATAAAAGGGGATAAAAAATAAAACAAGAAAAAGCTTGAATATTGAATGAGAAGATTATCTTATGTGATAGATGAGAAGAATTCCTTTTAAATATTTAGATTAAATTGAGTAGTTGATGTTAAAGTATTTTTAAAACCTCACATCATTATCATATATTCGTTTTAAAATAATATTTTAATTTGAACAGTTGAATTTAATTTAAACTCTTAAAAAGAACTCATTTGATTTGTCATGTAAAACGAGTCTTATACAAATGTGACGTGAGTAGAAGATAGATTAGAGAGAGCTTGACAAGCATATTAGAAGAATTGTCTATATAGGTAATTATTCAAAATTTACTTCTATTTAATTAAAAAAAATTGTCATTCACATTATTATTTAAGTTTCCAATAATCTTAGAAGTTTCACAAGAAAATCATATTGGCGTACATAAGTTTGAAAGGCATCCAATGCTGATGGTAAAGCTTGGAATTTCTTAGCAGTTTACGGATCCCTTGAGCAAAATAAATAGTGGTATGCTTATATGTATTCAACTATTCATTCAATTATGTGTTATTCTGATTTAGTAGTACTAGATATTTTAATTTTTCTTTAATTGTGTGACTTTTGGTCTCCACTTGTAAACTGCAAAATACGATAGACATGAAGAATTGGTATTTAGTAACGTCTCTGGTTAAAATTTTATCACAAAATGTATAGACACATATGAGTCCAAAATATTATCCAAATTCTTCATAATTCCATTGCTTTTAGAAGATGGTTTGGACTTTGAACTTGAATTCTTCGGTGTTTAGACAAAGTTAGGTGGCTTGGTTTTATCTCTTTGTTTGTTGCCATCTCAACGCACATGGACAATTCTTATTCTTATCTTTACAAATTTCTTTATTGTAATCAATATTTTCATGTATGTACGTATATGAAATACAAATAATCTATTCATTGGTGCCTTTAACTCTATCTTATACAAATAATTTACAAGTTTATTGATTTTATTATGCATATTTTCTTTTGCTTTCCGGTAGGACAAAGGCACTAGCAAACCTTAATCCTATTTTTTTGTCAATTAGATAAGAGAATCTCATTGAAAAGTATATGAATGCTTATTATATACTTTATCAATGATTATTCAATAATTCCGTGGCTACTTTGAGGATAAAAGGTTAGGTTTCGTTTCGTAGTCATAATTAAGGAAAGAGAAGAAGAGGGAATGGGTGGGGTCACCTCTGAAATAGTGTGCTTCACTTTTATAAGGGATTGCATGTTTTTTCTTGGAAAATATGTACAATCATAAAAAAAATTTAGGTGTGAAATATCTATTATGCTTTGTGATTTGACACAATTATTATCTTTTTTCTTTTTAATATTTTAATATAAGGGGTAAAGTGGTAATTTTAATCTATTCTCATTCCCATTCTTAAATTTTATTACCAAATATAATAAACTGATTCTCATTCTCATTTCCTTTCTGCGTACCAAACGTATCCTTAACTACAAAATTTTTCAATATCACATTTATTCTTTTACATCTGTGCATTTATACCAAACGTACCCTAAATACTTGAAATACCGGATTTTGAGCAATCCACCAACATCATCTTGCTGTTTGAGTGTCTTTTGCACCAAAGAAATTAGAGAGTGAAGAAAAACAGAGAAGTTTGAAATAGGAAGGTTCCAGCTATATGGGATGGGTATGCATGTCAGCATGTGTCATTGAGAAGGTCTCTTCTCCGCAACTATAACCTCCAAATTGACGTAGATAGCCCCATTCCCTGATGTTCAAGTTTCCTATATATCTTTTATATTTCCCTTCACACACAAACTCACTCACTCTTACCATATTTTCTCTAACACGAAAGCACAGAACAAACCCCCCCAAACAAAAAAGAATTAAAAGAAAAAAAATCTTTTGCTTTCCAAATGTGCTATCTTAATTCCTTCCTAATCCTCTGTTTTCCCCTGCCTCTATGGGGGTTCCTCTGTTTCTGATGTGTGTGCAAATTCCCACAAAAATGGGATTAACTCAATTCAATTGTCAGATTCTAAGCAAACTCATTATTGCTTTTGTCTATTTGTTCTTCAGCCATAGGCTTAACCTTTACAACAAAGTTAACTAGCATTTTTCTCTCTTTATAAATTCAAAGCTGGACATCCTTAATCCACAACACAAACTCTTCATTAAACCTCAACCACCATGAGGATTACTGGTATTGCTCTGTTTCTTCTCATGACCCATCTCTTCATAAGCACAGAATCAATTTCCAGAGGAGATTTCCCAGATGGGTTTATCTTTGGAACTGCTTCTTCAGCTTACCAGGTCAGAAAAGAATCTCACTTCTCCTAATTAATTGTGAATTTGTTCTTCACATGGGACTTAATGCTTGAATTGAATACACAGTTTGAAGGAGCTGTTGATGAAGGGAATAAAGGAGATAGCATATGGGATACTTTCACCAGGCTACCAGGTAGATTCAATTCAAAGTTTAAAGGAAAAAACAAAAAAATGTGATCAAAGTTGAGAAGAATTATTGACTTTTTGCAGAGAAGTTTCTGATTCCCAGTTTTGCATTCTGATAGGGAGGATTCTGGACTTTAGTAATGCAGACATGGCTGTGGATCAATATCACAGATTCAAGGTGACTTCAACTTTGCTTAAGCTTCTTCTTTACTTGCTCAACTTTTCTTTGTGTGTCTCAATTTTAATTGCTTGTGGCCGAAATTCAAGGAGAGCATGCTGATATGGATTAGAATAGAAATATAAACAATTTAGGATGATGTCATGCACCACTATGTATTAAATATGAGAAAATATTGAAATGGTGACAAAATGGCATCACCGACTTTAAGCATTAGAAAATTTGAGTACAAAAAGTTTTTCAAAGATGTTCTTGTTCTTAATAAATTATACGGTTTATTGTTGTCTTTAACATATAGAATTAATTGTTCTTTAGTTAGTAGTACTTCAAATAGGTAAAACTGGTGAATTAATACGAGACTTTTATAAGCCTATATGCTGATGTGGCATTACTCAAGTTTTTCTAAACTTTTGTGATTAAAATATTTAATAGTCAACTGAAGAATTAATAATATATTCTATTTCACACAGAATGATATAGAATTGATGAAAGATATGGGGATGGATTTTTACAGATTTTCCATATCATGGTCAAGAATTTTCCCAAGTAAGCATAAAATATTTTCAAAATCTTCTTTTTCCTCTGCAATTTGATTCTTTTCAATGGCTAACTCTATTTGTAATAACTGTTTATCTTAACAGATGGAACAGGGGAACCTAATGAAGAAGGAATAGATTATTATAACTGTCTGATAGATTCTTTACTGGAAAAAGGTTATTCTAAGAAATTTCCATAGGAATTAAATTTTACATACACCACAAAATAGCATTCAAATTTTAGCTCTTCTCTCCAATCAGGAATCCAGCCTTTTGTAACCCTATATCATTGGGATCTTCCACAGATGCTAGAAGATAAATATGAAGGATGGATAAGCACACAAATAATGTAAGTTTCATGTTATGACTAATTATTTTGTAATAAAAATGGCAAGACTTTTTAAACATATATATATATATATATATATTAAATTTTCATTCACTTGCAGAAAAGACTTTGAGCACTATGCCTATACATGCTTCCAAGCTTTTGGGGATAGAGTAAAGCACTGGATTACTTTCAATGAGCCTCATAACTTCGCCCTCCATGGCTATGATTTAGGAATTCAAGCCCCTGGAAGATGTTCAATTCTGGGTCATTTCTTATGTAAGAAGGGAAAATCATCCACTGAACCATACATTGTTGCTCACAACATTCTCTTATCTCATGCTGCAGCTTATCACACTTATCAACTACATTTCAAGGTTCAAAACAAGTACATTTTGTTCACAAAAATTCACTAAGAAAAGTGTAACAATTCTGATATCTGAAGTATAAATCCAGGAAAGACAAGGAGGTCAAATAGGGATAGCACTAGACTCCATATGGTATGAACCCATTACTGATCTTGATGAGGACAAAGATGCAGCATCAAGAGCTATGGATTTTTCACTTGGATGGTAATTCTTCTTGATGATTATGATAATATAAGTTTGTGACATTTTAAAAAAGAAATGAAGAATTCATGTTTTATATCAGGTACCTTGACCCACTTTTCTTTGGGAAATATCCTCTTTCAATGGAACAACTTGTAGCTGACAGATTACCAGAGATTTCAGAGGCAACCTCAAACATGCTTGTGGGAACCTTGGACTTTGTAGGCATAAATCACTACACCTCACTTTATACTCGTAACGACAGGACTCGAATCCGAAAACTTGTTTTTCAGGACGCTTTATCTGATGCTGCTGTCATTACTACTCGTAAGCCATCAATGAATTAAAAATTGTGACTTTCTTTTTCTTCCTCTCTCTCTCTTTTGTACATAGTACAAGTTGAATGGTAGGGAAAGCCTTTGCTTACATTATTTTCATTTGTCCTAATTCGCAGCATACAGAAAAGGAGCAGCCATTGGAGAAAGGGTATGACCCATATAGAAACATTGATTCTTTTTTATAGATAAAATTTCAAGTACTTCAAAAATAAAAAAAATTAGGATAAGCAATCTTTAATTCTTGTTTCTTCAGGCAGCTTCACGTTGGCTGCACATAGTGCCGTGGGGAATTCGAAAGTTGATGAACCATGTGAAGAACAAGTATGGGAATCCCCCAGTGATTATAACAGAGAATGGTGAAGAGTTTGTGAATGTGAAACCTTAATTTTGTCAAGCATTCACACACAAGTTTTGTTTTGACATTGTTTAGATTTAATATTGTAGGAATGGATGACCCAAATGGACCTTTCACGACCTTAGAGAAGACTTTGCAGGACGACAAGAGGATAAGGTTTCATAGGGACTATCTCTCAAACCTATCTGCTTCTATAAGGTATAAAATTCCTGGTGCTTAGAAAATTCTGCAATATTGAATTATGTGGTTTCTGAATTCTAATAGAACTAAAATGATGTTGATCCAAACAGGGAAGATGAATGCAATGTGCAAGGTTACTTTGTGTGGTCATTGCTTGACAATTGGGAGTGGAACATGGGATATACTGTCCGGTTTGGACTGTACTATGTAGATTTTAAGAACAATCTTACAAGGATACCAAAATCTTCAGTACAATGGTTCAAAAACATGCTGAGATTAAAAACAGATATGAGTAGTGACATTTGATTTGAATTAAGCTGATTTTTGTTTTTTTGTCAAGAATATGATACACATATATTGTAACTGTAAAGTGCTTCAAAAATTAATGAGAAGAAAGAAACAAAGAAGTGAAATATCCATGAAGATGTTAAAAATGGTGACTACTTGTCTGCTTCTTCCCTTGCTTAGTTCACACTCCATATATAAAGCCATAAGGAAAAAATGATTAAGCAAAATGAGTGAGATAGGAAAGAGTTTCTTGGTCCACACTTCATATAGCTCAAAAAAGATTTGTTTGGAGGCTTTTGTTGGGTAAATCAAACTGAAGAGTTAAAAGTAGAAAGCACCTAACAAAAAACAAATAATTGGTACACATTGGAAGAGAATGGAGAGTCAAATACAATTTTAATGTTCATTGACAATGCCAACCCAAATATATTACATACTTTAGTTGTTGGCAACACGTAGGAAAGCAACAACCATTGGCAATACTTTCGTTGTTCGCGTTTGATATCCAATGAGTATTTTAGTGGGAAGTGGAAGTAAGTAATAAAAAGTATGTTTGGTATGCAGGGAAATAGAAGTGGAATGTAGAAGTAATATTGTTTGGTATGGTGGGAAGAAGATAAGAAAATAGAAGATAAAAGTATGAAAAACCTTTTTTTGCCTTTACTTTTTTAAAAGCCACAAATTTTTAAGGGTATTTTGATCTTTAAACCTCACTTCACCTTCCCTCCCCATCATGAGAGAAGGAAGCTTCCCTCAAGGAAAGCTCACACTCACCTTTCCTCATCCTAAACCATACCAAACATGCTCATACCTCACCTTCCCTCTCCAATCATACCAAACGGGACCATAGGGTATCTTTGGCAGATAGAATGTCACGAGAATGAGAATAAGTTTACTATGTATTGTTTAGTAATAAAAAATGGGAATGGAATAAACCTTATATTAAAATATTAAAAAAATTAAGGACAAAAATATAATTTCATCATATTACAAAAAGTAATATATGTTTGGTAGAAACAATATTGAAGGGAATGTTAGATTACTTTCAACATTACTTCTAATATTCTACATAACAAACACACTCGTACTTTCTAATCATTAAAAGAATAATACACTTTAATCAATCTAGTGTGTCATAAATACAAGGGATTTTTCTTCTCTTAAATAAGAATTAATCCTCGTATATCAATCTAAGTCGATTTTAACAATGAATTCCACAATAACAAAAAAAAAATATACTGAAGTAAATCTCAATAAAAAAAGTTATATTGAGGTAAAAAAAGAATATATTATAAATAGAAGAAAACTTGCATTTTGGTCCCTGACAGTCAATCTATTATATAGTCCATAAATAATAAAAACTCTGAATATTAACTATTTTAGTTTATGAGAAGTTAGTCTTTATCTAACATCAACATTTAAGAGTCATGTTACTGGATTAGATAATGATTAATGTTTTAAGCACTAAATATGTATAAAAATTCATGTACCAAATAATTTATTTATATTAGTCAAGGACTAAACAGTAGGTTGACCCAAATTACTCAGACCAAAAACTAATTTTCCTCAATAAATATATAAAATTTGGATATCAATAATAAGAAGGACCAAGATCAAAATATTTTATAATTGCATATATAAACTAAACATATATGATCAACAATTATATTTTCTCAATTAATATAGAGACAAGTAATCTTTTGCGGCTTGAGGCTTTCTCATGCTTACAAAGAAGTCAAAGAACTTGAACAAAAGAAAGGAAAAAGCAAGGTGTTGAGAGAGTATTGAGAATCAAAAAGGCAGAATTATTAGGTGCCGTTTTACCAAATCCAGAAACTATCTCTATCTGTCGTTTTGAGTGTTAATTCCTAAAGTAAAAATCAGAGACACCTGCTTCTTCTGGTTCTGAGATTAGGGGTCGTTTGTCCATTTGAGCTACAAAAAGCTGATACAAGTACATCTAGAAAAGCCGTCGACGAGAAGCATCTGATTCATCTGGAGAAAAATAGATGCCTATTTCAGGTGTTACGCACACCACTATTCTTCCCTGCTCTCAACCAATCACAAGGTGCTAGCTAGGTCCCCTCATCGCCCCCACCTCCACAACTATGAAGTTTTGATTTTGAAGACACAGTAATATCTGGTACCTTCCGTACTTGCCTCAATTTGGGTTTTGATTATGTCCGCCTGATCCAACTCGACGACAGAATACCTAAACAAACGACTTGGGAAGACGTTCGATTGTCTTTGACGAGACCCAAAACTAACGGTTCTTGAAGCATCGAGGTAGAGGGAGTCATACTGTCATTCTGATCGTTCCCCATGAAACGAGGATACCAGGAATCTCCTTCAACCTCTTTCGGGCCGCCTCAATCAAAAGCCAGATATAACCCAGATGGTAACTTTGTGCTGCTGCGTCTCGTTTGTTCCTTTTCTTCGATTTGTTTAGTTGTATTGTTGTTCACGATTATGAAGGGTAATTTGGTGTTTTATGGATCTGGCTTCCGTGGTTTAGAAGTATTAAGCTTGGTTTGGTTCCTGTTAAACGAACGAAGAGCTAGAATTCTGGTGGTGAACTGGAAAAGAGGGGAAAATTTTAGCTTTTGCGTTGAATAACAATAAAATGTCAATGAAAGTTCACCCTAAGTTTGTAAACACAGGGAACTTGTGTCATTTACCATCCCTATTTCTTGCTTTTTTGGTAAGAGCTCATGGGGTTGTGGGTATTGTGTTTATTTTCGTTTGGTGAATGTGTTTAGGTGACTCACATTTTCTGGAGGATGAAACCACAAAGATATTTGCCCGGAAAGTAGCTGATCATTACAGTGCAAGAACCAACCAAACTCTGGAGGAACGAGAGGCTAGTCCCATTATTCATTTAAAGAAACTCAACAATTGGGTATGCATTATATTTTCTAATATATAATTTGTTATCCACAAAAGTATTACCTCATGGTTAATTATTCCTGTACATATGTTTTCATTGACAGATTAAGAGTGTCTTGATTCAACTTTATGCTCGTAGAGGAGATGCAGTCCTTGATCTCGCCTGCGGCAAGGTGTTAATGGGTTCTAATTCATATTCAATATACTAAAAAGAAACCCTTGTACCTTCGCTAAGCCTTCTGTTATGTTGATCAGGGAGGTGATCTAATTAAATGGGACAAGGCCAAAGTTGGATATTATGTTGGTATTGATATTGCTGAAGGCTCCGTAAGTGTTAAAATTTGCTGGAATTCTCTTTACTTGTGTGCTGTATCTGAAATTGCTGTAAATATACTCTATGTGTGGTAGAATAATGTCTTCAACATGTATCATTTGTATTATCTCGAGACAAGATTTATATTGTCTCACTGCTAACCTCATATTCTACAGATTTTATTTACAAAGCCTTGCTTTTGGCTATCTCTCACAGATAGTTAACTTTGTTTTCTAAACTAGTGGAATTACATAGTTTTATTTTTGCTGTTCTCTGCTTATGGGATACAAAACCTTGACAGCAAGTCTTCCCTAAGATTGAATTAGTGTTTATTCCTTGTACACTTAAAGCTATACTACTAATTTCTATTTCAAATTATTTATAAACTTATACTTAGTGAGAATAAATTTTTCATTGTAACTCTGTATTTTCCCTCATTCCAGGTGATGAATTTCTAAAATGTTATAGCTCAAGTCCTTGATATTACATGGTGAAAGATTGCATGCCTTTACCTTATTATGTCAAACTATCTGCAATTGTCATGTGTTTGTAGTCCTCAGCATCAGCTCACTGATTTCAACTATCTATCCAGATCGAAGACTGCCGTACACGGTACAATGGTGATGCTGATCATCATCAGCGACGTAAAAAGTTCATATTTCCTGCTCGCCTCTTTTGTGGAGATTGTTATGAGGTGATTAGTACTGCATTTATTTAACTTATGCAAATTCCTTTTCTTGATGGTTGATAACTTTTCCAGATCCCAAAAGTAAGTTTCACTTTCTCCTTCAATGTTATGAAGTGAACAGACCCAAAAGGGATATCCTGTTTTAACTAGAAATTTGAGAATACATATATTAAAGCAAATTAAATGAAGTTAGTTGAAAGAAGCATGACAGTGATGAATAATCTAAAGAACACATCAACAATCAAGATATAAGGAATTGGTTAAAATTGTAATGTAAAGCTTTTTTTGTATTTTTTGTGCCTAAGATAATCGAGAAGTTGACCATGAAAGTATACGATGATAGATACACTTGTAATCAGGAAGGACTAATACTCACTGTTTTAAACAATAGTGGTTCATTTGGGCAGAAAAATGATAAAGGAAAGGCTGCCATGTGAAAGTGTGATTGCAGCATTAGCAGCTATTTTAGTAGTATTTTTACTGTTATAAATTAACCCTAAAATCCTCTGTGCCAATGAAATAATGTGCGGGTTTTAATCTGTAGTTGAATAGTTTGATAAAACTTAGGTGTTGAATGTTGGTTTACCAAATTTATAACCTGAAAATTTGTGCATTTACTCACGCAAACCTTTTTTCTTCATAGTGATCTAATAATCTTAATCAGGTGATTGAAAATTTCATAGTTGAGTTTCAGTCAGAAAAAGTGATGTTTTAATCTTTGAATTTAATAGCAATTTTGAATTTTGTTTAGATGATGCAATTGAGTTTTATTATTATTAATAATCATCGATGATTTCAGGTTCGCTTGGATAAAGTTCTTGCAAATGATGCACCCTTCGATATTTGTAGTTGCCAGGTGAACTATGCACTCACTCTTAAGTTAATTGCGAGTCACCTTTGAATTCAGAGAAGAATGTGTCTGTGCTACTACAATGAAGTGTGATATCCATTATCTCTAGAAGCAACCTTGCCTAGTGATCAGCTTGTTTTTCCATATATTGTTGAAAACCACGGTGTTCTTTAAATATACTCACTCTTCTTTGTTTCCCTTAATAGAAATGTAAACATTTATTATGTCATTATCTGCTATGTCTACCAAATATTCTGAATGACTTCCATTTTTCTCTGCCAACTGTTTAATTTCATATCTCATGCCATGCAAATTACATTCATTGGCTATTTTCAATTTTGAAAATTGCAGCTTGGTATCTAATCAGTTAAACCTTTTAAATTATGCAGTTTGCATTGCATTACTCTTGGTCTACAGAGGCCCGTGCCCGGCGAGCATTGGCTAATATTTCGGCTTTACTTCGTCCAGGAGGCATTTTTATTGGAACTATGCCAGATGCTAATGTGCTTATCAAAAAGCTTAGAGAAGGTTTTTGTGCACCTGGAATTAATCATATATTTTCTTTGAAGAAATATGATAAATATTGATATCATGTAATAAACGATAACTGTGTTGGTCATATTCTGAGGAAGTTAAAACATAGAACCAGAGCATATGAAGAGGGATCTGGTCTCTGTTTAGTCTTCAAGTTATTAAAAGATTAATCTTGAACCTTGATAAGCTAATCCACATATTCTATTTAAGCACAAGTCTGGTGGAACTATTACGTGCTAGTGGCCTGGTGCTATCTAAAAGAGAAGATATTTCACATATGGATTTGTGCTGTCTGTTCGTGATTTTTCATACTGAAGTGAATCCTTAAGTATTATGCATTAATTTAAGCTTCACTAATAACTGTGGCTATGAAGGGCTGTATTGAGGTTTACTTAAATTGTCATAAGTTGATACTGTTCTACTAGAAATGACCACTCAATGTTCAAAATGAACTTATAACAACATTTTGGTCCTTCAAGTATATAATAGCATAAGTGTGAATTTTATTTTATTGGGCATGGCAGATTAATTTGTCACTCTTGAACTTGATTGGAGATGCTATTTTCATTCTGTGAAATATGCAGCTGAAGGGATGTCTTTTGGAAATAGTGTTTACTGGGTGCACTTTGATGAAGAATTTTCTGAAAAGGTGACACTATTCTCATTTTGCATCTTCATCATTATGTTTCTCGGGGGAAATTGATTGTGTAATTCAAGGAAAAGTACTTCTAACCTGAAGTGCTTATGTGCTTATGTGTGATTCAGAAATTCAAAGCTTCCAGTCCCTTTGGCATAAAGTACAAGTTCCATCTAGAGGTATTATATCTATTTAATTAATATCCTTCTTCATATAGCTGTTTTCAGGAAAAACCAAGGATGATTAGTAGTTTTTATGTCAAAGTGTTGGTTTGATCATAGATGTTCAATCCTCTGGACTGAAGGGATACTATTTATACTTCTCTTATCATTTAATATGCTACTTCTTGTTGCAGGATGCTGTTGATTGTCCTGAATGGATAGTCCCGTTCCACTTATTCAAGTCATTGGCTGAAGAGGTAACACTTCTTTCCAAATTTCTATTTTATTTCAAGTTTTGTGCTTTCTTGATAATATACATCTCCATGCCTTACAGTACGATTTTGAGCTAGTCTTTGCAAAGAACTCACACGAATTCGTACACGAGTACATGAAAAAACCGGAATTTGTGGAGCTCATGCGAAGACTCGGTGCCTTGGGTGATGGGAACCAGGATCATAGTAAGCCTTCAAGTCGTCTTCTTGCATTGCTTCTTTTATGCTGCTTCTAACACAAAATCTGATGTTTGCTGTGTTTTATTTTCAGCCACACTCTCGGCAGATGAATGGGAAGTAGCATATTTATACTTGGCGTTTGTGTTGAGAAAGGTGAGTAGCCCTATTTGTTTAAATGAATAAATCCACCATCATCAATCATCATTCATCACATTGTTGAAGAAATGAGTTTTATTGTGATAATGCAGCGAGGTCAACCAGACAAAGCACAGGCAAGTGGAAGAGGAGAGCGAGGTTTGATGCATATATCAAAGGAAGACATAATGTATATTAGCAGTGATTAACAAGAATGAACGAAACAGGGGAAGCTGTTTGAACTCACAACATTGGGGTTCTCGCTAATATTTACGTTGCATCATAATACACGATGAATTTTGTAGGATGGCAATAATTTGCTGAGAAATATTTTTTGCCTCAGAATTGTATTCTCTTCAGGATAATCAACTTCTATAAAGCGATTAACTGTATTTTTCATTTTTATTTTCGGGCACCATTAATAGTAATATCAGTGAATTTCATTTACTGAAACAATTTTTTTTTCACCAAATCACATCATCTTAGATTTTGTAACATTTACATTTTGTTACTCAATAATATTCAAGATATTATAGAAATACTAAATATTGTTATATCAAATTTTGTTGAACATTTATAAATTTACGACATTTTCAACTTTAAAGATAATTTTAGATTTAGTACGTAGTACGTAGAAAATATATGAGTAACAACTTTGTTGATAATAACAAGAATAATAAAATTTTTCATCTTAAAAAAATAGAATTATCTGAATTTATACTTTGTTTAAATAGCTTAACAATTATTATGATTTATTCTTTAGTATTATTAGATTAAAAAATTTTAAATTATTGTAAGTAACGTTTGACTTTTTCTGTAATATAATAAAGACTTAATTTTTTTTGTCAAAAAAAAAATTAAATGACATCTATAGGAGCAACTTTAAATAACATTTTTTTGGTTATAAATCAAAGTATCAATAACAAACAATAGTAATTAATATTCTCATTGGAATCCTCTACTTAGGAATAAACAAAACACATAATACTTTCTATACTAAAAACTAAGATTCAAAGACCTCACTACTTAGTCAAGGATCCAAGTGAAAAACCATCCTGGCCTATTAATTTTATTTGTACTGACATTAGTTTTTTTTATAATCTACATTAACGTTATATATAACGCTATATTCCATAAAAAAAATATAACGCTATAAAACGAATTCTAATATTGACGTATAAACAATATTTATTAATTTTTACACAATGTGAATTTTTTAAAATAACAAAATCATTAAACTATTTTTAATTTGGCTAAAGTACTTTTTTGATCTTTAATGTTTGCATGAAGTTTAATTTTGATCCTCAATGTTTCAAAAATTTAATGTTGGTCCTCAAAGTTGTTTTTTTGGTCGATTTTGGTCCCTGAACGTAACACCATTAACTTTTTGCCGTTAAATGATGATGTGGCATGCTTATGTGGCACGACATCTCTCCTACATATCATATTTTAATGACGTAGCATGACACATCATTGCCACATCATGAAGGAGAGAAGATGATGATGTAGCAATTTGGAATGATATGGCAGTAATGTGTCATGCCAGGTCATTAAAATATGACATGTAAGAGAGAGTGTACCACATAAGCATGTCACGTCATCATTTAATGGCAAAAAGTTAACGGTGTTACGCTCGAGGACCAAAATCGACCAAAAAAAACCTTTGAGGACCAACATTAAACTTTTGAAACATTAAAGATCAACATTAAACTTCATGCAAACATTAAGGACCAAAATAATACCTTATCCTTTTAATTTTTATTGTTATAACAAGTTGTTCTAAATTTTAAAATAATATTTTAAAAATTTAAGTATAACAGTGAACTGAGGAGTATGCTATTTGACAATAAGAAGCAAAACCCATGAATCAAAGGACAGTTCATAATTTCTCTATTAACAGGGTCAAAACAAAACTCATATGATATAACTTATAGCATATTTTATATCCAATCCATCCTTTGAAAAAGCACTTAGACGAGAGTCGTAACAGAAAAACTGTATCAGAGTTTATTAGAAATGCACAGAGAGCTTGTGGTGGCGCCAAGAATTTTAATAATTTCGCTTTAGCAGAACCACCATAACCACCATCACTGCCAGTCCCATAATAGATCCTCCCACGGTAACAGGATCTATGAAGCTTGCTTTAGTGTTTCCAGACGAAGTTTTCTCATCTGCTGGCACCCCAAATATGTTGTTAAAGTAATTTGACACATTGCTTACCATTTCTTTCACTGAACACTTGATACTCTGAAATATATCCTTGAAATCATCAAAAACATTTCCTCTGTTTATATTTTCGTCAGAACTGGGTAACTCTTCCACATTTTCAGTAGATTTCTCTGATTCAAAACCTGCAGCTGCACAACATTTTGTATTAACATAACATCCATTTACACATGCCTCAGAAAAGTATTACAAGTCATGATATGAAATACAGGAGACCACTCGATATTGATTACCTTTTTGTTGTGATTTGAAGTATTCCTTTAGCGTTTCATTTTCCATGATTGCATTCCATACGTTCGGATCAGAAGCAAGGGATGCTACAATAGTCTGGTTAAAGCCACAGTCAAGTTTATTTAAGTGATTAAGTCAAAACCAGGATTTGAGCATAAACTTAGAAATCTCTTTGAAACATTACACTCAAAAAGTACCTGGGCCTCAGAACTTGAGTTCAGAAATTTAAAAGCCTGAAGGGCTTGATTCGGCACTGTGAGGGATGAATTAGACTCAATGACACAAGATTTGGTCTCCGTTCCGGGAAGAAGAGGAGAATGAACAGAGACTTCACTTCCAGTAAGAGAACCCTCACACTGGGAGGAAGATAAGTATAATCTGATAAAAGATAAAAGTTGAGCTTAGCATAGAGAATAGTGCCCTATAGAAGATACACATGAACAATTGTTCACCACTAGAAATATCAAATATGTCTATGGAAGTAAAATAAATTTCACAGTCATAACCAGCATTCCCACGACTCTGGTAAAACATTAAAACTCTGCTGAAATAAATATTGTTGTTCAATCACAAACTTCATATTTGTAATAACAAGTTTAACATAGGGCTGAGGTGCAATTAAAAAAAAAAATTCTTGTGTATATAGGGTACCATTTGTTTTGAGCAAAGAGCAAACAAATAAAAAATAAACAGTTAATTTCATATTCTTAGATCCTGTTAGTCCTCATAAATACATCTTGTGATCTTTGATTTTTTTCCTCCTAATCTTTCACATAAGAAAGAGTTATAAATTGCAGAAGTTTCTACAGTCAACGGATTTGACGTAATAATCACGCTAAACATAATTTGAAATCGACAAATTAAGAATTTCCCAATCCCACAGACTTTCCAATCAACAAATCTGTAAACCGAAAAATGAAATCACAAAATCAAAGAGAAAAAATATACTCATCAATAGCGTCTTTCAATTCCGCGGTGGCTGCCTTGGCCTCGTTAAAGCTTGGGACGCCGTCGAACACAACTCTAGGCGTAGGCTCGCCAGCCTTCATAACCAATTCTTCGTCGAAGGCTAGGTCCCAGTCGTCCGAGTCCCATGACGCCGCCGTGTGCAGCGGTGCAACTTCAGCGGCTTTCGCTCCCTGCGACGATGCCGACAGAACCGCAGACACAGGTCGCGATGCCTGCCGGACGGAGTGCTCGGCCGGTGACGCCCCGGGAAGACCCCTGAGCCCCGTGGAGGCGACGCCGATACCGGCGGCCTTCACGACTGTTCTCATAGCTCCACCGCCTCCCATGATCACAGAAATCTTAACTTGATGAAAATGGAGAACGAAGAAGAGGCACAGAGATTAGAAAATCAAGGGATGGATTATAATATATATAAATTCATATAGTTGTGGACCCAAAAGTTTAATATGGATATTGAAGATAAGGGGCCCAAAAATTCGGAAATAGGAAAAAAAAAATGAAATTAAAGGAGTGTGACGTGGCACTCGATATCAATATAATATGATCGCGTATTTACATTTTTTATTTTGAAATTGAAAATCCGAGGAATCAGCAATTTTGTGTAGCGTAATTTCGAAGGAATCCTTGGACAGAGATAAAAAGGGGGTGGGTGACAGGGTGAGTGTGGCATTTTGTTTAGCATTTTGTTCAAGTTTAATATTAAATCAAATTACTGAACTAAATAATTAGTTAAGTAATTATAGGTAAATTATTTACTGGTGGATATTGACAAGTATAACAATTTTGTTTAAAACAATCTCTTTAGATATTATACAGATTCATCCCTCCATTGAAGTGAGCATGCATATTTTGTATTATAATACATGAAAAGTAAAATTTTCTTGAGTGGAAACCTAATTTTTGGTTCATGGATTTTTGATAAACTCAAGTATTTAGTTTTTGGAACGTTAGTTATTATTTCATCAAATGACGTGACCATCAAATATCGATGTGTCAGTGTTAACTTGTAACTTATACTGCTATATCACACTGCCACATCATTTTAAAGTGAAAAGTTAAAAATAAAAATAAAGAAACATAAGGTATGATGTTTCATTTTGAGAACAAAAACTCTTTTTTTTTCATTCTTCCTATTGTTGCAAAACCCTTGGACTTGTCTCAATCATAACAATTGTCCACTCTCACTGCCAACCGATCTTTGTCACTGAAGTAGTAGGCTTGACCAATGAGGATGAGTCGATGTGAATGTCGGGGGTGAGTCAACTATCTCTTTGTTATCTTACCCGATTTGAATCACTGTGTCGTTATTTGATTGTTATTTAGTCGTTTATGCATTCGTTACTCAGTTTAATCGTTCATACATTTGTTTTATTCTGAGTGAAAATAACCAAGCTAGAACGAAGTGTTTATTTGACATGTTATTTGTATTCTGAATTAATGAACCTAAAAGAGTTGTAATCCTTATCATCATTTTTCATGGGTGTTTCACTACATGAAAATGACGTTAAATCTCATATATAAATGTTCTTTTTAACCTTCCTCTTTAAAATGACATGGTAGTGTCAAGTTAGCAGGAACACATTAGCATTTAGTAGTTACGTTATCCAGTAAACTAACGGTTAATATCACAGGGACTTAATATTTGATAGAGGCGATTTTTTAGAGATCAAATAATTCATTTCCATTATTCAGGGACTAAATTGTAGGTTAAACAAAATTCAAGTACCAAAAAGTAAATTTATTATTTTTATGGGTAGAAAAATAGAAAGATGTTATTAATTGAAGTGACCAAAAACACAATAAGTGTAGTGAAGTGTAAAGGTAAATGAAGTTTAATGTGGCATAATTATTTGTGGGCATCTCAAAATCTTTGGAGAAAGATGCATGATAAGATTTGTGTATTGATTAGGAGAGACGGTCCATTGGAGAGTAAAATTATAACTCACCATGTCCACGTTATGACTCATAATGCCTAACCTATTTCTGCTATTTCTAAACTCACTAGTCACTTACCCTTACCCCTCTGCCTGCCTCTTGCACTTTTGGAATTGGAAGGCTCCAATTTTGGTAATTTCCTATTATGCATCTCTCTTTCGGCGGGAAGCTGCTGTTTTTGTTGTTAATTATCAATTAACAACCCCAACAAAAATGCTATCTCACCTTTCACAATATTGCATATATACTATAGTCTATAACTCTATATATCCTAAAACCAACTTTTTCCCAAATTTTTGGATGAACTTTTTTTTTTCTTTAATTTCTATTTCTAAGAATTATTTTGAAAATTGTTTTTAAAAACAAATTTTGGATGAACCAAAAACAAAATTGTGTGATTAAATTCGTTTTGGGAACAGTTTAAAAACAGTTCTCTCAAAAATGTTACTAATGAAAAAAAAAGTAAAATTACATAATTAATATTAATGAAAACAATTATTTCAAAGTTGTTATATGTTTTTTCTGAGAAAAAAATAATAATACAAAATAAGTTTTACTTGTTCTGCATTTAAAAAAACAATCACTTTTTTTTAAAAAAAAAAAAACTGATTTTGCAAACAAATTTCAAATTTTTTATTCTTTTGTTTAAAAAAGGA
Source organism: Senna tora (assembly GCA_014851425.1). Lineage (NCBI taxonomy): Eukaryota > Viridiplantae > Streptophyta > Magnoliopsida > Fabales > Fabaceae > Senna > Senna tora. Next base: position 2,624,478 of record CM026266.1, on the reverse strand, counting down.
AAAAATTTAGGTCCATTTCCTTATGTCCATTTCATCAAGTTCCACCAATCATATATTATATTTATACTCTCTTTCTTCTATGATTGGTCATATAAAATGTGATCTTCTATATTCTCTCTCTACTGTGATTGGCCATTTAAACACTTTTTGCCACGTGTCATATTTATATTGGAGAACTTGATGAAATGGACATAAGGAAATTGACCTAAGTTTTTTCCTTTAAAAAAATACATTATTTTTTAAAATTATTGTCAAACAGATTTCAAAAAAAAAAAAATCCATAATCTCACTTAATTGTTTTTAAATGGGAATTTAAAAATAGATCTAATAATTAAAAAACTCAACTTTTAAGATTTCCCTTGAGACAAGTATGGTTATTACTTATTAATGTTATTAATGAAGGGGATCACGAACAAAGTTTGAATTGATGAAAATTACATTGGTGGCTCATATGATTTGAATAGTCTCTTATCCTACGAACTTTTTGCTTGGAAGGACCTTAGAAAAGGAATAGTTTCAGCAAAGAGAAGAGGAAAGGATGGATGCTACGTTGATGTTGTGAAGCCACAAGAATAAAAGAGAAAGCTATCCTATTCCTATGACACATAATAAAGTGATGAACCCAAATGGTAAAGTAAGCTTAGTTAAAACCAACCGTGACCCCACCCGTGACTTCGTCCCTCGCGTGAACCTAACACAAAAGCACCACACCACCCTAAAACCCTATTCCTAATAATGCTCATTACTACTACTACTTATCCTATAATATGACAAATTTATATCATCAATATGAATTCCACTAAATCTACGTCTAAATACGCCCAATAGAAGAATAGTAGGTGTTGTATGCTTTTGAGAGGGAGGCGCTTTTATTTTTCCCTTTCAAGCATCACAAAGCTCAAGATTCTTTTTCCATTTATATGCAAGACTAGAGAATTTATAGACGACTTTTTGAGACTGTGAGGAAAGAATTCAAAAGGGATCTTAATTCAGCCCATGCTATGGTTGGTATCTATTATTTCGCGTGGCAGAAAGTAAGGAACAAAACATCTACTTCTGGTGGCCAAAATGAAAGAGACAATAAGCATATTTTTCTTCATCTTCTTAAGCAAGATTTTACTTAGTCACTGTTTGGGGATAACATAATCTAGAATTGATCCTTTGCTTAGCCACTTGTAGTTCCATATCTTTATCTTCGAACACTGAACTACTGAAGAATGAGCTATGAGCACAATTAGGTTTGAAGATCTGAACTTATAATTTGATGATTAGAACATTAAGATTCCGAGAGTTTCCTTTTTCCTCCCACTTTCTTTACAAGCTCTCACCAACCAACCTCCCCTATTACACCACCTACGTTTATAAAACTGAAATTGCAAACAAAATATATAAACAGGACAAAGAAAAAGACAACAACCGAAGCCTGAAAAACAGGGTGGCATCTTTTCTATCTCAGAGCCTCAAATCCTTTCTCCTTCCTCACATGATTCCTCAACCCACCTGCACAACCACACAATTACCCTTCAAAATCAATACCCAAGAAAAAAAAAACGACACTTAATTAATATATATAAAGCGGTGACAAGAACAATTGTTTTCATCAGAGGAAAGTTCCTACAAATTGTTCAGATTTTTTTAGTAACGTTGTCTGTGACCGCGTTGGCGTTTTGTTTTCTTGGTGAAGTGTAGGTACAGAAACAGGGGAAATAGTAAATACTAAATAGAGAGTTAAAAAAACAAATAAAACAGATATTGGGAATCTGTCATACAGTCAAACGAGTTACGAATGCAACTAGAATTATCAGACACCACACTGAAAAAGCTGTATTGTGAAGAAGTGTGGATCTAAATTCTAAAAGACTGAAATTAGGGATGGAATTAAAATGTGAATTAATTACCTTGGGGCTTGCAGTGAGGTGGATCTTCAAAGAGAGAAAGGGAGAGTTGTTTGTGAGCAACCCCAATGTCGAAAAGAATCAAACCAGATTTGGGATCATCCAAGATGATATCTTTAACAGGTAGCCAGAGAAATAGCTCTTCCTGGGAGAGACCCTCGACGCCGATGAGGCTTCCATAAGTGAGATTAGCAGTGACGACGCTGTCAAAGAGGACTCTGTTCTCGAATTTGGTGAGGCAAGGGCCGTGGAGGAAGACCTGCAATCGGCCGTCGTCGGAGAGAGTGTAGGACTTGACCTCCTCCGGGAGGAGGCCGGCCGGCAAGCCCTTGGAGCGGAGGAGATCGTGGATGGTGGAGGAGGAGAGAGAAAGATGGGAGGAGAGAGAAATACAGAGAAGAACTGTGAGGAGGGTGTTAAAGAAAGCCATGGATGCTAGAAAAAAAAAGTATTAAGAGAAAGGGGAAATTAGGGGTTTAAGGGAAGTTTTTTTGGGAAGCTCCAGAGAGAGAGAGAGAGAAGGAGGAAATTGGAATTGGAGAGACAGAGTGAGCAAACTAGAAAAGGAGGATGGGAGTGCGGAATGACGATACTACCCTTGGTTGGTGACTTTGATTGAGTTGTGGGGGCCAAAAGGGTAATTGATTGAGGTTTGTTTAATTGGTTTCCCATTGCGTACTGTTCCCACCGCAAAAATGCCTCAATTACATCTTACGTTGGTTTGTTTTTACGTTTATAAATCTAGTTGTTGGCTTTTCTCTTTTTCTTTTGGGCAATTCAGGAAATTCGTTATTTGCTCCTCACCATAATTAGTGGTAACAACACTAATAAATAAAAACAGTGCTTGTTCTCATCTCACAAAACCTTCCCTTTCCTCCAAAGTAAAAGCAAGATGCTTGCATAACATATAATCAACGACTTAACAAGTGGTAATTAAATAAAAACAATTTAGTTATCAAATGTTTATTATCATGGTGTAGTCAATGTCACACAATTACAAAATATAATATATTTTAATGTATGAAGTGGCCCAATTAGCCGAGCTTTGACAACTAGTATGCTTTTATTTTAAAGCGAAGGTTGTATAGTAAGATAGGTAGTTAAGTACATTAAAGGACATAATAATGAGTGTGTGCATATAAAAAAAGAGAAACATAATCATAAGGAAAATTAACCCTGGTTAAGAAGGAAGGGTATTTTGGTGAATCCACTAACGCCTGGAAAAGACTGATTGAATTGAATAGGAGGGTGAAACGGTAATTCCGGGAGTTACCTACATTGTTGGTGTTAGATTCTGCGGGCGAACCGTTCTTCACATCGCATGCTAGTTTTGTTACAAGTACTGGGCATAAGATGCGGAGGAAATTAAGTAGTTGATGTGGTTTCACGAGAATAGACACAGAAAGGTAGGTTTATTACAGGAATGCCACTGAGGAGTGAAGAGTGAGTGGGGCTGTGGTTGAGGAAAGTATGAAGCGACAATGATGAGGTTAGCCAAAGGGGGACCAAAATAGGTGCCTCAAGTTGAATGATTTAAAACACGTGGATAAACAGTGATAAACAACCTGGGATTAGGATTACCAGATGGTCCGTTATATTTTACGAAGCCCATGGTAGATTTACGAAGGGGTTGATGACAGTGAGAAGTGGTTGCCGGTAAGCATTGGCCCACGTGCGAGTTGTGCAGGTCCCCATATATACTTAAGAGCGTGACTACTATGTCTATCACCACCTCTTTCAGGACACGAGCCAATTGAATTAATGGGTTTGATTGGGTCTACTAGAATTAGAAACTACTAGTATTCACGTTCTGATGTTAATGTCAGATATTTTTGTTATTCTCATTTTCATTTCAAGTGAATGCATTATGTAGATCACATTATAGACAAAGGGATAAGGTTTTAAGATCGTTAGGTGGGCATTCATAGTATTTGCCGTCTATTTCTTTGTCTGATTCATTGGATTACAACTCTAATATATTTCAATTTTTTAGATGTTGGGAATTTAAATATTATATTTGTTTTTTTAATTAAACTCGATGTTGTAAACTAAACTCAAATTTATTTGGGGAAGGGTAAGAATCAGAGACGGGCGCTCACAAAGTGACAGCATCAAATTAATTATTCTCCATGAATCTTATATAACCTGTTCAGTAGTATATGATTATCAGTTTATCACAAGGATTGTGTTGTGTTCCAGTCCATGCATCGATCAGAGAAAATGGCAATACCTTAATTTTCAAAGGAGGAACCTTGAACTTTGTTTCTACACTTGACTAATTTCCGAAACAAACCTTAATTACCTCGGAATTTGGCACAAACAACGGTCTCACCCCAATCAACGATTCCTCTATCAATCTTGTCCTGTCCCAGAACAACATTACTGTCTAGTATACAAATTCCATCAGACAAGCACAAAGTCCAATGGCTCTGCATTTTATTGGAGGTATTATATAAGAAGGATGAAATCTGCTACAACTAACCTTTAATCCAAACAGAAAATTATTCTTATATTTCAAGGTGAAAAAAATGTGAGAATGTTGTTTCAGAGTTCAGACATGGGCACTCGGGAAAGAAGGGAGGGCTTTAGTATTTATAGAATTAAACATAAAGATCTACCAATCTACCATGTCCTAATTATGTTGAAAAGTGGGATGGAATTAATTAGCTAGCTAATCCTAATATGTTAGAACAACATATAAAGAAGGAACAAAGACTTTGATGCGTGAACAAGAACATTTTCCTTAAAAAATATAATGTTAATTCAATCAAGATCCTTACCATTATTACATAAATTGTTCATTCTAGTTTGCAAAACTGTTGAGTTTCTTCTCCCATGAGAGGATGCTAAAGGGATTGTTGACCCCAAAGCTCTTACTAAAATTGATTGCATGGCAATGCATATGAATATTCCATCTTTAGGAGACTTCTCTTTCACCCTCTAACATCATCTTATACAAATGTTCTTCAAGTACGAAATCATTTAATGCACAAAACATGAATGGACATTAATTCGTGGATTCGAGTCCTAGCTAGCAAATAGCAATCCTTAATTTTCAATTGACGTCTCTTTGACCTGACCTCAAATTAAAGACTCTGTAATATTAACATTTGTTCTTCTTCGTTTGGGGTGTTGATAATTGATAATTGATATATATATATATATATATATATATATATATATTATATATATATATATAACGTGTACTACTTCAATTATTGTTCTCCTTCAGTTAGTTTCCCCACTAATTCTTCTCAAAGAAGTTCAAGTCTCTCTTCCCACGACTTTGCTTGCCAAGAGGAAAAAAATCCTGCCTACCCCATTAAATTTTTTGACCTCTCTTACACATTCATCCTTGACTTTTGTAATATATGGGCGAATCGGAATCCCTCACACGAACTGCCAAATTGCTAGATATTTGACTTCCACCGTCTTTTTCTTTTCAATGGCCATTCTTTCTTCCCTCACTATTCTTTCCTATGTTCTTATCCCTTTTCTTCAAACTTCCATGGGAACTGATTCCATTTCCATCCTTCACTCCAATTCCTCATTGAGTGATGGCATGAGTCATGACATTAGTTTCCAAAGGTAGAACCTTTGAACTTGGTTTCTTCACTCCTGGAAACTCCAAGAAACGCTATCTGGGGATCTAGGGAGGAGGTTGGAGGTATTATATAAGAACAAGTCCAAGTTACTATTGATTATTGAAGAGAGTGGGTTGCTTTCTCATCGAGAGGGGGATTGGAGAAAAGCACAAAAAGCCAAAAAAGAAAAGAGAAAGGGCAATTCCTATTTCCTACTAGTTTCTACTTTCTACGCCTCAAGTGTAATATTGTATATGGTGTCTCCAATTCCATGACTAATAGTATTTTGTCTGTCTGTTCATAAGAGGGTTTATTTCTTTTTATATCTACTAGTATTGAACCATATGTATCATATTATTTTAATTTAATTTGAATTATTTCGTAACTTAAAAAAAATAGACACATATAATTTTGAGTATAATAATTTTTTTGGTGTTTTCGTAAATAAATAAAGGTCATTGTCTATTTATTTGTCAATAATCTTATACAGATACTAATGTTGTTAAATACTATATATCATATGACATATTTCTTAAATACATATTTATTTTAATTTGATTATGTAATTTATTTAAATTTCTTAAAAAAAATTTGTACTAATCAAATACATATTAAATTTTGTAACTAATAAAAATAAAGATATTTTGGATAAACTGGATGAAATTTTAGGTTGTCTTATCTCTCAAGGGAGGAGAGTGTAAGTTCTAAAAATAGAGGTGAGGGGAGGGTACTTTAAGGACTCTTAGGGGATGAGAGTGTAATATACTATTTTTAAAAGTTTATGATCTCAAACTTTCTCGCTAATGCGAAGATGTTCAGTAGTACAGTAATATTAAACTTCAACATATCCTCCAATAAGTTGATTTCTGATCAATTCATTGTGGGTCATTATTATTATGTGCTTCTATTAAATTTAACAAATGCCATTATACGGTTAGATGGATGTACCAAAGTTATGTAATAACATACTATCGAACTTTCATCCCTTGTTATTAAAAAACATAATTACTATTAATGATGTCCAATTTTTTTAAAAAAATTGGGAGTGTTACGCATCATTTTCAAAACTTAAAAGATTATTGATCCGGTCGATGTATTAATTTAGTATTTGTTGATAGTTAAACCCGTCTTAATATATATATATATAGTAATTGTTTAATATAAATAAAGGAATACATATAAATATATATAAATATGTGTTCAACATCTTTTTATTCTTTTTAATAAAATAAATAATTCACATATAATTTCTTGAAAAAATTTAAAAGATTTGAAATATAATATTTAAAAATTAAGACATATTATTATCTCTCTATAATTTTTTATATATATTTTATTACTTATCTACTTTTTATTTTTTTCACACATACCTTTATTTATCTACTTTCATTTTTTCCATACATATTTATTTACCTATTTTTTATAATTTTCAAACCTACATCTATATATTAACTTTTTTATTCTCCCCATTTCTTTTTTCATTTACTTTATTGTTTCTATGTTTATCTTCCTCACACCATTTCTTTTTCTTTCTTCCTCTTCTTCTTGTTCTTGTTCTTCTTTCTTCTTGCCACAATCTCTTTCTCACCCTATTATGTATTTTTTTCTTCCCCATACATATTTATTTACCTATTTCTTATAATTTTCAAACATAAATATATTTATTAACTGTTTTATATTCTCCCCATTTCTTTTTTCATTTACTTTATTTTTTCTATGTTTATCTTCTTCACAACCTTTCTTTTTCTTTCATACTCACATTTCTTCTTCTTCTTCTTCTTCTTTCTTCTTGCCCACTATCTCTTTCTCACCCTATTATGTATTTTTTCTTCACTTTTCATAAACCGTTATGTATTTTTTCTTCTATTTTCTTATCTTTCTCTCACATATCATGTTTTCCTTATCTCATCTTCTTTTTCTTCTTCTCACTCCTTCTTCTCCCTCTCATTCTTATTCCTCTTCTTTTCAGCTTACTAATTTTTTTTGTCAAAATAACATTGTTATTTGATTGGTAAGATTGAATTTATTTGTTCCAAAAATAATGAAATCATCATTTTATATGTATATGTATATATTTAATTATTGATCACAATAATACATTTTTGAACAAAAACTAAATAATTGCCAAACTACAAAAAACTTGTAATTTAATGGCGGTTATTTACTGGCGGGTCAATTCAATTGCCAAAAAAGTACATACTTTCTGACGGTTGGGAACCTGCCAGTAAACAAAATTAATTTGTGATGGTTATTGTAAATTGCTTGCGGTTAAACTACCAAAAAATAAAATTTATTTAATTTGTTTTTTTTTGTATGTAAGCCCTAACGGGTTGAAAGTGTCATAAAATGACATAGTTAAAGAAAGCTTACGGCGAGAAGGCATTTTCAGCGAGAAAGCATTTTCAGTTCCCGCAGCCTCCATTTTCCTCCTTCCATCGATCAATTCCCTCTCCGTTTTCGCGAGCCTCTTCTTCTCCATTGGTGGCTTTCTCGAGCCACCACCGCACCACCGAAGCTTCAGGTTAGAGATGTATTTGATGAGGTTTTGTATTTTACAGTGCCTTAGCTTCCTTCCATTCTGAATTTCACTGATGCGATTGGCTGTTCTGAAAATCGTTCTGATTTCTCACTTAGTTTTGAGCCTACTTGTGGAGTTGCTTTGAGGAAGGTCTTCGTGGAGCACGGTGGTTTAGGGCATTGAAGCAAGACAACACGAGTAAGCATTGCAATTTAGGTTTTCTTGTTTCACTAAATTCCTTCTTCTGAAAATCATTGTTAAGAAATAAAGCTAAACCGTCTAATAAATGAGAACCAAGGATAGCGAGCTTGTCCCAGGAATGAATGGACATGGTGATTGAGGGAATTGTGAACTAAATTAATGATGAAATTGATGAGAGGTAAGGTAAGGGAAAGAGTAGTGATGATTTTATAGAGTGATGATTTGCAGTTGAGTGAGTGAGGGAATGCGGCATAAAGTCTTGTGCACATAGGTAATTATAACAGAGGAGCAAAAGGAAAAAGAGTTGGTAGAAACAAAGCTCTGCTTTGATACGTTGATGATGGTGCTGGCTAACGGAAAGGAACGAAAAGAAAAAGAGTGGGCAATGTTATCTTGGGTTTAAGATCCCTCATTGAACTCTATCCATAACTATAAGTATATAACTCTCCTTGGTTGTCTCTATATGTATTTGTTGTTCTGTTCTGTTGTTTCTTGCTGGTTGTTTTCTGTTTTCCTTTTGCTGTTGCTCTGTTTTGTGGCTCCTTAGAAGTTGGTTGCTAGATAAATCAAAGAAGAAAAGGGGGGGGGGGATGTGACAAATAATCCACTTATCCACACTACAACTACTTTTAAGTTTTAACACTGAAAGAAGCAAAACATACAGCTCTTATAAAAATACCAAAATTTTGTAATAAAAAGAAAAAATTAGAGAGAAGAAAAAGTTATGAGAAATCCATTGAACTAGATCAAATTATAAGAGAGTAAGAGACCATCTGAAAGAATGATAATGATAAAAATTCTAATGACATTATGATAAAATACCAGGTTAGACACTTCTGGGGTTGAGAAATGGAATCCTTCCTTAGAGCCCCATTGCTCACTTGAACATATTTAAAATACCTACTATAAATAAGAAAATGGAAGAAGGGTGGAGGTACAGAGAGGTCAGGCTAACCCACTACTTTTGTTTATTATACACAAAGAAACCTGACGTCATTCCAAGATATTAGAATTCACAAAATACTAACTAGGATAGATAGTTCACTTGCTATATCTTCACAGCATAAAATTTGAAGCAACTATTAGTTTATACATGAGCATCCTAAAACAAAAATGAGCAGAAAATTAATTGCAACTAATTTTTTTTATGGAATTAATTGCAACTATTAACTAAATTATAATCACTCAATTATTATTCATTGAAATATGTAACTTAAACAAGGAATTAATTTTGATGTTATAGAGAGGATAGTCAAATATATATATATATATATATATATATATATATATATATATATATATATATATATATATTATAGTCAGTAGCTATTCATATGTGAACTTTACATGGTAGAGATTTGTGTGTGTCCTCACTAGTCCCTTTATTTTTCAAAAAAACTTCTTGTGTTGCAGTGTTTACATCATGTCAGATTGTGCCTGGTGCTCCACTTTTCTATTTATACTTCATAGCCAGCAATAGTAACTTCACATATAGAGTCACGCTATGTTAATCAAACTCCCAAGCAGAGCATATCAAATTGTCAACAGTCAACTAGAGTAGCATCAATTAAATACCGATCACATGGCAAAGGATATGCAATGCATGGTTGGTTTGATTCCATTATTTCTAAATTAACTTGATAAAAATATGCAAGAGGATTATCCTTAAAGCTGCCACAGCAATTTCAAACTTCTATAACAAAGAGAAACAATTATTCTACCATATTTTATATAAGTTTATAACATCATTAGACCTGAGAACTCCATTTATACCAAAGACCACAAATATACAACCAGAACCTTGAATTGATATAGTCTGTATCATCAAATACGGTCCTATCTTGTAAGTGTATAATCTGTATTTTATCCAAGAATAGTCTTATTAATGTCAACTTAAATAAGAAATTAAACTGTTGAGGACAAGATATCCCCATGGCGAAGCACCCCTGCCTCCAGAAGTGGAGTCTTTCACAAACAAAAATGCTTAATACCACAAATATTCATTCTTCTAACAGCCAAAGCTACCTTGGGTTTTTCCCAAAGAAGCAGAAGGCTGCTAGGAGCAATATATATATGGAAGAACTGGTACATTAAATTTGTTGCACAATATTTGTATTCCTTTGATTTTGAATTGAATTAAGATTTCACAACTGACTTAAAACAATATGGAGATTTCAATTCTGATCCTTTATATGCTGGAAATGCACTTTAATTTCCACTATCCAATAACCCTTGCGTATTGACAATTAGATATATCCACATCTTTTTCAGTTCCCCAATAGTCAGGTGATTCAAAAGTTGATCAGGCTTCAATATCTCAGCTTCACCTCTCAATCTCTTTGATTAATTGCTATTCAATCAGATATTTGAATCTATTCCAAATAGTGAGATGAATTGTATTTTTTGTTTAATTTTTGGCAAATCATGGCAAGTCTAGATACCTATATTATCACACATCCCAGTATTCGTGCGTTGAAAAGTGCTGAGAACTTTAAAATGATAAGAAAGCTAGCAAACACAAGTGGTTTTCAACACTCTAAATATTTCTATGATTGTTTTTGTCACTCAACCCTTTTTGGAAGAATTGTTAAAAGAATACTTCTCTCACTCTCTCACTTCACTTCTCCTTGCTTCTGTGTTTTCCAGCATATATATCAAACTCTGTCTTTTTAATGTCATTCTTCCTTGCCTCCACACACACACTTAGGTAGCAGGTGTTATATTTTCTCTTTAGTACAAGCCTTAAATTGCTGCTGTGGTCTCTGCTATGTGCCACCATCTTCCATTACTTGGAAGTTTCCGAGGTAGAAAACACAAATGGCAGACATTTTTTACACAGATATCTGGAATTTTGTATCCTCTTGTTCTTCTTTGAAGCTGATATAAACCAAAAGAAAAGGTTTATTTCCATTGAGGCGCTGTATAAATTTTTTTCCCCATGATTATACAGATTTGGCTATAAGCATTGACCCTCTGACTCTTTTGTCCCTGATTTTTCTTGCTAGTCACTCTTCCTGGTTTAGTAATAAGACAATTGTTCAAAGCAATTTAAGCAGAATCTATTTTTAATTTTATACCTTAGATTTGAATGGCTTTTTCCACATTATTGTTGGCTTTCAATTTGTCTAAATTCGTTGTAGATGCAATTCAGTCTCAGCATCATAAAGTCATTTGGGTGATTCATTATGTTGTTGGCTTTTAATTTGTCTAAATTCGTTGCCCTTTTGTATTCCGGGTTTGGACTATTTGCATTTTTCTTAGTATATTGTTTATTACTTAATTATTAGTGATATTTATTGTACATTACTATAATAATACTCATAAATTTTATTTTTTCAATATTGCAGGAGCCTAGGTAGAGCTTTTGGAGGTTGTTTTTGAAGCTTTTCTCATTTTGTAATGAACTAATTTTTTGGTTGTACAAACACATTTTTTTTAGAACTACAAACAAATACTTTTAGTTTTATCTATTTTGAGTATTATAAGTACTTCTATGAGTATTTTTATCTTTTTTGAGCATTAATATTATCAATTATATATATTTTCTAAAAATATATGTGACATTTTAAAAAAAAGTAAAATAGACAATTTGTGACGGTTTAAAACCGTCAAAAATTTATAGGTCATTTTGTGGCGGGCGTTGAGCGTCGCAAATTTACCTAACATTTTCTGACACTTAATAACCGCCACAAATTTACCTTTAATTTTGTGACGGTTATAGACTGTTAGAAAATTACTTGGAATTTTATGACAGTTATAAACCGTCACGATTTTACTTTTCATTTCTTGGCGGACAATAACCGTCGGAAAAGTATATTTTGTGGCGTTTATTCCAGCAGTTGGCTAGAACTGTCAGAAAATTACTTTGCGACATGTCTATTTGTGACAGTTTAAGATCCGCCACAAAATGTCATCTTGTGGCAGGTGAACTGCCACAAAACAACAAAAATAACCGTCGCTAAAAATCACATTTCTTGTAGTGCCATATTTGTTATTATTTTTCTTAACTAATCACTGGATTAAAAATAGAGTAAAATACACTTCCCTCTCCTGAGAGATCATGAAAATACACTCCGCTCCCTTATATTTTCAAAATGTACACTCTTCTCCATTTACATTTAAAACTACAAGACATTTTAGTCCATTTTATAATTATCTGTTAAATGACTGGCAAAAATAATGAGCTTTCTGTAATCTTACAATTCAACTTTGTTTGGACTAAAATGCCCCCACTTTTTGGCAGAAAAAGACGTGCACTATGCGTGTTGATATTTTTAACTGTAAGTTTGCCCTTTTTTTTCGTAAATTAAGTTTGCCCTTTAACACACACAGTTTCCATTACCACTTTTTTAAAATTTATTGCATAAAGATTAAAATTTTGAACGATTCTTTGTTTAATGCGTTATCATTAGTCTATTTTGTTAGAATTCTTGAAATAATGCTTTTGCTACTATGCCTAGCTACATAATTACTTTTTAATTTATAGTCAAAATCTTTTTTTTTGGTACTCTTTATTAATTTCCTTTTTAACGTTAAAACCAATTTTGTAATATACAAGCGAGCATATTATATAATTTTTTGAATATATTAAAATTCTAATGAGTTGCTTAGAGGAGAAGATAAATAAGAAAAGACGATGATCAGATTCATATATATCGAGCACTCATTTTTAAAGTCCATCAAATATCTTTATATATTCTGTAAAAATTTGTGTCAATTTATAATTTTCTAAACTATTTTTTTTATATGCTATAGAACAAAAAAATTGGGGTGAACATTAGTATACATTACATCAAATCTATTATTAATTGTAAGTATGATTATGTTGCAGAGGTCATGTTAACTTTTCAAAAATTAAAACGCACAATACACTATTTTTCTGCCAAAAAGATGGCTAGTTTAGTCCCAACAAAAGTTGAATTGTGAAATTACATAAAAGCTCATTATTTTGACAGTCATTTAAATGAATTAAAATGCATTGGATTTTTAAATGTAAGGGGAGGGGAGTGTATTTTCATAATCTCTCAGGAGAAGAGAGACATGCTCAAAATAAAGGAATATATATAAATTAAAATATCTATACAATATCTTTATATTTGTTTTACTAAAATAAATTATTCACTTATAATTCCTTTAAAAAAAATTAAAATATCTAAAATATAATATTTAAAAATTAATACATACTTCTTGGCAAAAATGAAAAATTAATACATACTATTATCTTATTACAATTTTTTATATATATTTTTATTCGTTTCTCTTCTTTCCAGCCACTATTTACTATTTATCTACTTTTTATTCTTCCTTCACCTATATCTATTTACATACTTTTTATTTTCCCCATACATATTTATTTACCTTTTTTTATATTTTCTAAACATACACCTATTTATTAGTTATTTTATTCTCCCAATGTTTTTCTCCATTTACTTTATGGTTACGTTTACATGTTTATCTTCTTCCCTTCCTTTCTTTACATATTTTTTATTTTTCCCATACATATTTATTTACCTTTTTTTATATTTTCTAAACATACACCTATTTATTAATTATTTTATTCTCCCCAAGTTTTTCTCCATTTACTTTATGGTTTCCATGTTTATCTTCTTCCCTTCCTTTCTTTTCCTTTCTCTCTCACAGTTCTTAATCTTCTTTCTATTTTTCTTCTTTCTTCTTGCCACCATCTCTTTCTCGCACCATTATGTATTTTTTTTTCTTCCTCTTTGCTTCTTTCTCTTCTTCTTACTCCTTCTCCTTCTCCTTCTCCATCTCATTCTTACTCTTCTTTTCAATTTACTATTTTGTGAATTTGGCATAAGAATGGTAAACACAACATTGTTATTTGATGGGTAATACTTAATTTATTATGTATTACAAAAATAATAAAGTCATCATTTTATATGTATAATTGATCATGCTAACTTTTTTTAAACAAAAATTAAAAAATTGGCATCTTTGTTTTATTTTTCTTGATCAATCATTGGATTAAAAAATATGAAGACATACTTAAAAAAACACAGAGATATCATTTACCTATTTAGCCCACATATATTTGAGCTTTCAGCTTTTGTACTCCATATTTATAGTTTTTTTTCTTCATGAAACATATTTATAGTTTCACTTCAAGTTATATACTATTTTTTATTCATTCCCTAAAATTCTGCCCCTACTTAATAGTGTATTCAAGTATTTGTAATTCTTGTCCCGCTTTATAATACATTGACAAGGTGACTCTCGCGAGGTACTGGCTGCAAGTTACATAAATATAACAAAACAAATTTTTTACTCCAAGCCTCATTAATTTAATTTCTAATTTCAAAAAAAAATGAAAAACATTCGTAAGCAACCCAACAAACTGCTAAACAAAATGATAGTGAAATGCATATATAATCATTCTAAGCAAAAGGAAAACAAATATAAAGACTATTATAATCCTTAGTTGAATAAATCATTAGTAGCCAATAGCACTGTTTTCAAAACTGGACCAGACCGGCCGGTCGGACCGGAAAACCGACTGGCAGTCCGGTCCAGAATAACCAAAGAACCGGTCAAATATAAAACCGGTCAATAACCGGAAAAACCGGTCAATAACCGTGCAACCCGGTGGTTTAGACGGTTTGACCGGTTGTTCCTTCTTCTTTTTTTTTTTATTAAAAAAAAAAGAAATTTGTGTTGTTTATGATTTAGTATTTATTGAGAATTTGTTGTGACTTATAGTTGTAAGGATTGTTCTATTTCAGTATTTATTGTTTGGTTTGTGATAAGACTTGAGACTTAAATATGTTGATCCTTGAACTTATTTTGAAGAGTTTAATATGATATTGTGGTAATTTGAAACTTGTTCTATTTCTTATCATGTTTAGATCGAGATGGAAACATATAATTATGAAGTATATAATTTTTTTATGATATACTTTAGTATATTTAATTAAAATTTTATATTTTAAATGCCACCGGTTGGACCACGGTTGGACCATTGAACCGTGAACCAGTGTCTCGACCGGTTCAATGACCGGTCCGATTTTAAAAACATTGGCCAATAGTATAGACATTTAAAGTAGAATTAAGAAAAATGGCGACAGAGCTAACATATATCAATCAAGTGAGTAAGAATTCTATATCTCTCTCTAACATAATAACAAAAAACTCAAAAAGTAACATCAAAAAGCTTATCCATTAGAGAAATATGCCAATCACAAGTTTAAACATTGCCAAATCCCCCTTCTCCAAGTTTGTTGTCATAGTTGAAATTATTTGTTGCTGACGTACGTAGTTCCTTCAAGGAAAAGACCCGCCATGTAAGCCGTTTCTTTTCCCACGCGCTTTTCTTTATTAATGGAGACTCTACTGTCACTTACCTATTGGAATGACACAAAACCCTCTTCAACTTTAAATTAATATGTAGAAAGAATCCACAACATAAAAGAATTTAGACTCCTCATAAATCCAGCATCTTCTACAGACAGCTTTAGGATTTTTCTAGAATTAAGAGGAGCATAATAAAGAAACGAATGATTCATCCCTTTATGGCCATTGGTTGAAGTGAATACATACCATCATGTTTCTTCATCAAATTCCTAGCAAACATGCAGCAAGCATATATGGACAACTAACGTGAGATCGGGGTATATCAGATAAGCATTTGAATCTTTTGAAAAAAAAGACAGCAAATATAAATAATTCATTAGAAACAACAATTCTAAAAATTCTACCTTCTAAGAGAAAAATCGTATGCCCTAAAAATTTAGGGAATAAATTTGAAACCAAAAGATAAAATACAAGAAATCAAATATTAGATTAAACTAAAATGGCGAAAAAACTAACCAATTTGTGAGAGCTCCAATAAGAAGTAGGTAGACCATGGCCTTCAAAACTTGTTTGAAGCTCTAGTTTTATACTTTTTCGGAAATCAATTTGAGTAAAACAAATTGACCATAATTCATGCAACCAATTAATTGTGCAAAGGTCAACAAATTTAACTGAAAAATTATAGATAATTAATCACCACTAAATTATCACATATCAAAAAAACGTCAATTATGCAATTAGTTTTAAAATACCATAAAATCATTACATTAACATCAATGACCATTAACTAAGGGCCATGTTTTTTGATAAACAAAAAAAAATTGGAGAAGTAATTAAAATATTGCAATATTAATTCATTATCTAGTTAATTAGTTATCTGAGAAAAAAAAAGGAAAACGGAACTAATTGTGCATAGGTAGGACATCAGAATATAAATTATAATCAATCACACATAAATGAGGGCCACGTTTTCTGATAAAAAAACGGAAATAGTATAATTAATTACAATAAAACAACGTAATTTCTTTATATAATTAATGGTGCAATAATATTAATGTAAAGGTGGAATTGGTAGTAATCCTTATGTAATTAATTCATTCTATACTATTCATGTAAAGCTGGAATTGGTAGTAAGGGCCACGTCATTTATCATTAAACATATGTGGCATTTGAGGATTATTTGATTGGTTGAATAAATTGTCACATGGACTAGTTAGTAATGAGTTATTTAATCTTGATTAAGTGTCATTTGAGCAAACACCTCAATTAGTTTGATGTGGCAAGTAAAGGAGCTAGGAGTATTCCTTTATATAGATATATATAGATAATTAGACATAAATACATTTAAGATTGGTGAATCGTCAACTATGGTGTCAAAATAGTGATATATCAACTCCTTCATTTATTCACACCTTCACCCGTTCATGATTGAATTGATTAACCATCAATTTTTTTTGAAACCGACTTTGTATGACAAGCTGGAAGGTGGTGGATGCGTGGCAACATTTACATGCCAAATAAAGATGATTTATTGCCATATAAATAGAATGCATTAGGCAAGCATATTTTGATGTGCATTGAATACTCTTTTGGAAATAAGGACACGTGTACCAATTAACGCTTATGAGAATAGATTTTTAGAGGTGGTGTGGTGAAATTGTAATGCTTGAGATTGTGATGAGGTGGCACAAGATTAGACTATGTATGTTACTTTAGTATTATATATAGATATAAATATAGATATATAGATGATATGTTTAAACATTTTTGGCGGGGCAAACTTATCCTTTTTAGTTGTCCTCACTCGTGCCTACTTTGAGTTTGCTTCTTTCCTTAGAGTACATTCATGAGATAAAAAAATGACTGGTAATATCACTTGCTCCTTAATTGAAAGCATATTTCTTTTTATATTCATCGAATTCAGTTATTTTATAATTCTTGTAGGCTTTAATAAAGTTAAATAATTTTTCATTTTGTCAGTAAAATCCAAAAAAAAAAAGAGGAGATCAAAATAAGGAAGGACAAGATGAAGAAGACATGGATCTCCCATTGTTTGAGATGTCAACAATAACTACGGCCACTAATAACTTCTCAATGAAAAAAAGATTGGAGAAGGTGGCTTTGGACCTACATACAAGATAATTTTTAGAATGAAAAATAGTAAAACAAGTAATAACATACAAAGACTATCTCTAGTTCTCTATCTCTACTTTATATGTACTTAAAAATTACGAATATGTAGGGGACAAGAAAAATTGCTAATATATGAATATTGAATGCATGCTTAATAGTAGTATGGACTCTTTCATTTTTGCTATGTATATTGCAACATAGTTCATATTTATTAGGACTCTTTCAAATCGTGTATGAGTGTATCAATATTATAAGATTTGCATCTTCAATCCTGCAACTCTGTGGGCTGGAGTTCCTCAAGGTCCAATACATCTTCTGGCCTGACCACTGAGGTGGTTCGGAAGGAGGAGGTATTTTTACCTCTATGTTATTCAGCCCCTCTGCCCACCGCAGAGGGAAGCTCCACCATGCATCTTGGTGGGGGTGGGCAGGAGCAGCTCGAATTTGTATGTTCATCCTATGCTGAATGAAGCAAAATCTGTTGAAAGTTTTCCTCTCAAAATACTATATTAGGCTTGAAATGGGTACGACTCATCATTAAAATAATCATTAAACTTACATTTTTCAAAATAGGCTCTATGCGATAAATTAAAACAAGTGGACAGCTGCCATGATGGCAAATTTGGCGATCATAGAAGGTGCATAAAATGATAGAGCTTAAAAGAAAAAAAGACTGATTAGACAGGTGTAAGAAACTATTGAAAAACTATTTAAATAAAACAAAAACAAATAACCTATTTTCCCTCGACTGGACAATAAGCTCATTTATGGACCTACAGCTTAAGCCTTGGTTTAAGTTCTGCGGGTAAAAGTAATTAAGATACTTGAAAGGAATAACAGGACCCCCTGCTTAGTCGAGAGTGTTTTGGATAGCAGTTTTCATGCTTCTTACGTCCTCAGAATGATCTCTAAAGAACTCTTGATCTATTTAACCAATTTAACATCAAACTCAATTAATAACACTCACTATATATGAAATGGGATCAAATTGGTCCTTTTACACTTTGATTGTAGGGCTAAAATTATAAATTATTTTTTAAAATGAAAATAAGATAAAAAATGAGATATCTATATGTATATATATATATATATATATATATATATATATATATATATATATATATATATATATATATAAAAGTGTTTCCACCAATATAAAATCTCAACAAGTGGCATATTAAAAACATATCAAATGGCACTCTAGAGTTTTGAAGAGTAATGCCTTTAGTAATTTAACAAGTGGTTCTCTAAAAATTTTATTATAATTGTCAAAATATAAATGTTTGATAAAAGGAACTTAAAATTTTTTTTTGTGCCCTAATTTAATGGATACAAATTTTTAATAAAAATGATTTTTTAAAATTAAGGTAAAAGAAGTCAAAATTAAAATTGAAAGTCATAGTGTATTTTTTTCTTAATCTCATCTAAATTTTAAAAAATAATACTAATTATTATAAGAATATTATTAATAATTCTTATTATCTTTATTTGCCTCTAACTACGTACTAATAATTGAATATTTTTCTAAAGAACTATGCACTAAATTAAACTACAAATAGCTGATTAGTCTTTTCTAAAGAACTATATATTGAATTATTAATATAGATTCGACCCATGTCGCACACCTTGCTATGTTTGTACATAGTTCAATACATAATTAATAATTCAATAATTTATAGACAAATAATTAAACCAAAGAAATTAAACTATATTTTTAAGTCATCAAATGATCTTTTCATATAACCATCATTTGATCTATGTTCACCACCACAATTACCATTATGCATTATTATCAACTATTGGTACTTCATTCTTAATGTTATGTAAATCTAAACACATATCATTTGAAGTAATACAAACTCGAGCATGATTAATATTAATCATAAAATTATCAACAATATTAATATAAAGAGATTTTTTGGGGTTGGATTGGATTATTGTTATCCCACGGTAGATTTATGATTTATGAAGGTGTTGATGACAGTGAGAAGTGGTTGCCGGTAAGCATTGGCCCACGTGCGAGTTGTGTAGGTCCCCATACTTAAAAGCGTGACTACTATGACCACCAATCTGAGAAAAGAAAAATGTGAGAATATTGTTTCAGAGTTCAGACATGGGCACTCTGGAAAGAAGGGAGGGCTTTAGTATTGATAGACTTGAACATAGAGACCTACCAATCTACCATGTCCTAATGTTGAAAGGTGGGATGGAATTAATTAGCTAATCCTAATATGTTACAACAACATATAAAAAAGGAACAAAGACTTTGATGCGTGAAAAGAACATTTTCTTTAAAGAATATAATGTCGTCAATGCAATCAAGATCCTTACCATTATTACATAAATTGTTTATTCTAGTTTGCAAAACTCTTGAGTTTCTTCTTACATGATCTGTAATATTAACATCTGCTCTTTTTCGTTTGGGGTGTTGATATATCTATATTAATATGGTTGTGGGGTCTTCCCGTCAACGGTCTCTTAAAATAGTAAATTAGTTAATTAAAAAAGAAAATAAAAATATGATCTGAGAAAATCATGGGTGAGAGAAAATAAAAATAGTGATAACTTCACAGGATTCAATTTATTATTTTAAATATAATAAATATTTTATTTTATATTTTAAAATTTTGAAATAATTTAATATTTAATATTTTATTAATTTAAAATATAATAATCATAATTTTATAATATATTTTTAAAAAAATAAATTACATGCACGTACCGTGCATGCGAAGCCTCTAGTATATATATATATATATATATATATATATATATATATATGTATCACGTGTACTACTTCAATTATTGTTCTCCTTCAGTTAGTTTCCCTACTAATTCATCTCAAAGATGTCCAAGTCTACAAAGCTATCTCTTCTTACGACTTTGCTTGCCAAGAGGAAAAAATCCTGCCTACCCCATTAATTTTGTTGACCTCTCTTTCACATTCATCCTTGACTTTGGTAAATATCTGGGCGAATCGGAATTTCTCACACCAACTGCCAAATTGTTAGATATTTGACTTCTACCGTCTTTTCTTTTCTTACTAGACTTTTGTAACACACCAATCAACATTAGTGATGGTGGGTGTTGAAAATAACATGTATCTTCCAAAACAACATGTGTCGCACCTTACAAGGAACAGCGACTGCTTCCCCTGTCTTCTGGAATATAGGAGACATTAGCTTCATCCGTATCTATGTGTGCTGTAAGAAATTTAGACTTCAATGGCCTTTCCTTCTTCCCTCACCATTCTTTCCTATGTTCTTATCCCTTTTCTTCAAACTTCCATGGGAATTGATTCCATTTCCATCCTTCACTCTAATTCCTCATTGAGTGATGGCATGACATTAGTTTCCAAAGGTAGAACCTTTGAACTTGGTTTCTTCACTCCTGGAAACTCCAAGAAACGCTATTTGGGAATTTGGTACAAGAACATCCCAATTCAGACAGTGGTTTGGGTGGCCAATAGGATCAATCCAATCAATATTGATTCCTCTGCAGCCACCTTAACACTAAACACCACAGGCACTCTTGTCCTCACCCAAAACGACACTGTCGTTTGGTCCTCAACTTTTCAGAAACAAGTGCAGAATCCAGTAGTGGCAGAGCTTTTAGATTCTGGGAATCTTGTGGTAAGAGATGAGAAAGAAGCAAACCCAGAAGGCTATTTGTGGCAAAGCTTCGATTACCCAACTGATACAGTTTTACCAGAGATGAAATTAGGATGTGACCTAAGAAGTGGTTTGAATAGACGTTTAACAGCTTGGAAGAGTCCAGAAGATCCATCTCCAGGAGACTTCTCTTTCACTGTAGCCCTCAATAACTACCCTGATTTCTACATGATGAAAGGAGATTCTAAGTTCTTCAGAACAGGACCATGGAATGGCATGGGATTCAGTGGCTCACCAGAACTAAAGCCAAATCCTCTTTTCAATTACAAGTTCGTCTATAACAAAAATGAGGTCTACTATTCATACAGTCTCAAGAATGATTCTATAGTATCAAGGTTAGTGATGAACCAAACCACTCATGCTCGATATCGCTATGTGTGGACAGAAACTGATCAAACATGGAGGCTTTACTCATCAATGCCACAAGACTATTGTGACACTTATGGGCTTTGTGGGCCCTATGGGAATTGTATCCTTTCTGATTCACCTGTGTGTCAATGTTTAGAAGGGTTCAAGCCTAAGTCACCACAGAAATGGAACTTAATGGACTGGTCAGAAGGATGTGTCCGAAATGTAGAATTGAAGTGTGAGGATAGAAGCAAAGTGGGGTTTGCAAAGTTGAGTGGGTTAAAAGTGCCTGATACTACTCATACTTGGGTGGATGAGACAATGGGACTTGAGGAATGCAGAAAAAAGTGCTTGAACAATTGTTCTTGTATGGCCTATGCAAATTCAGATGTAAGAGGACAAGGTAGTGGTTGTGCTATGTGGTTTGGGGATTTAGTTGACATCAGACAGTTTTCTGTTGGGGGACAGGATTTGTATGTTCGAATGGATGCTTCAGAATTAGGTAGGTCCATTTTCATTTAAGACAACTCAAGTTAACTGTTTTACTTGTTTCTTATAACTGTTTTCTTTTCTTTCTTTTTTTTCAATTCAAACATGAAGCGTCACAAAATGGGAGTAGGATGAAGCTGATTGTAGCAGTTGCTACCACCGTTGCTGTAGTTTTATTGATGGTTTTTTTATTTGGGTGTTATTATCTCAAGAAAGTAGGAAGAAAAATGACTGGTAAGATCACTTGCTCCTTAATTGAAAGCATATTTCTTTAGATATTCATCCAATTCAGTTATCTTATCATTCTTGTATGCTTTAATAAAGGTAAATCATTTTCCATTTTGCCAGAGAAATCCAATAAAAGAGGATATCAAAGTGATGAAGGACAGGAGGAAGATATGGATCTCCCATTGCTTCAGATGTCAACAATAATTATGGCCACTGAAAACTTCTCAATGAAAAAGAAGATTGGAGAAGGTGGCTTTGGGCCTGTATACAAGGTAAGTCTTAGGATGAAAAATAGTAAAACAAGTAATAATATACAAAGACTATCTCTACTTTATATGTACTTAAAACTTATGAATATGCAGGGGAGATTAGAAAGTGGTCAAAAAATTGCTGTGAAGAGGCTTTCAGTAAGTTCAGGGCAAGGGATAACTGAGTTCAAGAATGAAGTAAAACTGATTGCAAAACTTCAGCACCGAAATCTTGTGAAGCTTCTGGGATGTTGTATTGAGGGACAAGAGAAAATGCTAATATATGAATACATGTCTAATGGTAGCCTGGACTCCTTCATTTTTGGTATGCATATATATTGCAACATAGCTCATATTTATTAGGATTCAAATTTTGTGAGTTTAGTGCATCACACTTACTAGAATAAAAACATTAGAAAAATAAATAATTAGTTTGGAAATACAACAGATAACGGAAAACGTAAAGTGCTTGATTGGTCGAAGCGCTTCAACATTATTAACGGAATTGCTCGAGGCCTTCTGTATCTTCATCAAGATTCTAGATTGAGGATTATACATAGAGATTTGAAAGCAAGTAACATTTTACTAGATGATGAATTGAACCCAAAAATATCTGATTTTGGAATGGCTAGAACATTTGGAGGAGACCAAATTGAAGGAAACACAACCAGAGTAGTAGGGACATAGTGAGTGTCTTACTTCCTTATCCAAATCCATAGTTTTAATTATATTTTTACTACTAATAGCTATTTTTTCTTCATAAATGTGCCTTGTAGTGGCTACATGTCACCAGAATATGCTGCAGATGGGTTATTTTCAATAAAATCCGATGTTTTCAGCTTTGGTGTTTTGCTACTTGAAATAATAACTGGGAAGAGAAACAGAGGATTTTATCATGCAGACATTACTCATAACCTTGTGGGTCATGTAAGTACAATAGATACATTTGTTTGTTTCGTTCATCGTATTTGTCAATAGCCGACCCCACCTAGTAGAAAAATGCTTTGATTATTGATTGTTGTTGTTCATCGTATTTGTCAAACAGTGTCAATCAGTCTCTTTTTTCTTGTTTGGTTTCAGGCGTGGATACAGTGGAAAGAAGGAAGGGTTCTAGAATTAATTGACAAAAACATAGAGAATTCATGCAATGAATCAGAAGTGCTACGTTGTATTCATATTGGTCTCTTGTGTGTTCAACATAATCCAGAGGATAGGCCTACTATGTCATCGGTGGTTGTAATGTTGGGAAGCAAGATCGAAATGGCAGAGCCAAAACAACCTGGTTTTTATGTGAAGAAGCTTTCATTAGAAGCAAATTCATCTTCAACTCAGATAGAATTTAGATCAGCGAATGAAATGACCATTTCTCAATTAGAAGCCCGATAACATCAATCATTAGTCACTAATCAGATATTGCGTTTGGATTAGTTATTCGGAGTTTTATGCGTTGTTTCTAATAATATGTAAAGTATATCACGAGGTCTTTCTTTGGTGGACTCAGTCCATTACAAAATTCTAAGAACAAAACTGATGCAAAATGTGACTTCACGTGATTCCCTCCTCCACGTCAGCAGCCGCTTCTTGGTTTGTAAAGATCTTGACTGGTTCAACAACTAGTACTATCAAATATCAATAGCTTTTTTTTTTTAACAAAATGGTAGTAAGCGCAGGCACTTTTATTACTGGGCAGGGCGCCAGTAGCATGTTAGAGAGATCAAGAGAGGCCCAACCCAAAGAATTACTGCACAGGCATAAATCGCAAGCAGTTTTACCCAGTCACAGGATTTTGGATGGCTTCAGGGCGATTCGAACCCTCGCCTATAGGTGAGACAAGAACTTTCTTCCGGATCTTTTACCATTTGTGCCA
This sequence comes from Senna tora, assembly GCA_014851425.1. Classification (NCBI taxonomy): domain Eukaryota; kingdom Viridiplantae; phylum Streptophyta; class Magnoliopsida; order Fabales; family Fabaceae; genus Senna; species Senna tora. Next base: position 2,599,988 of record CM026266.1, on the reverse strand, counting down.
ACCCACTTGGCAGTACTATCAATAGCTAATACTAAGTCAATCTCCACTGAAATAATAACACATCACAAATTTACTACAGACGCGTTCGCTTGGATTGAAATGTTGAATGAAAGGAAAAAAAAAAGTAGTGGGGATTTTAAAAATAAAATAAAATATAAAATGTCTATTATACCTTTTGATTTAATACAATTTTAACTTTTTTTTTATTATTTTAATATAAGGAATAAAATGATAATTTTAATACATTCTCATTCCAAATTTTTACTACGAAACACATCAAATCTATTTCAATTCTCTTTCCCTCTCCCTTTCTCCCTCAAAAACATGCCCTACGTCACCATGTTTTTTCCATTTCTAGACAACATCAGGCTAGAGTAAGGGGGACCAAGGGGAAGCATTGGATTGTTTAAAAATAAATTATATAATCATATAATTAATATATAGTTGATGAAATATATTATAATTTATATACAATAACATATTGATTTAATATATGTTTAACTTTTTTTTGCCAGTATATATGTTTAGCTTATAATTAATAACATTATTGTTTTTATTTATTTTTGTAAATAAGTAATTTTAACATTTATATGTTCTTAATTTTAAGATGAGCAAACTTTATTTAAGTTTAAGAAATTGAGTACAAAAAGTAAATTTTAACATAAAAGACTTTTGTTCACACTTCTGTTTGACTAAAAGTATACAGAAGTTAGAATTATAATTCACCATCATCTCTTTCTTCCATATGACATTATGAACACAAAATAAAGGACACATTTTGCAATTACTCACTCCATTAGGACCACATTTAGCAGTTGGATCTCTGAGTTTCTAATACCCACTTAGTCAATCTAATCCATATTTACTTGTACGGTGAGTCAGTCTCAGCTTAGAGAGGTATATTCGTCTAATTACTTAGTTCTTAATCAATTTAAAGTGGATCATTATTAGTGTGAGTTCTTTTGAATATTGAAAAATAATACTAAATGATTGGAAAGTTGTATTGTGTTTAACTTTGATAAAATTATTATTTTGGTTCTTTGTGTTTCATCGAAGTTCAGTTTTGGTCCTTTATATTTTAAAATGTCATTACAAGTCATTTATGTTTTGAATTTTGTCAAAATTGGTCTTTTTGCCCAACACCGTCAGCTTCGTCCGTTAAACGCTGGTGTGGACCGCTTACATGACTCGAGTCTCTCTCTTACGTATCCATTTAAGCTGATGTAGCACTCCACGTTACTGCCATGTTAGTGTAAAAGGACCAATTTTGACAAAATTCGAAATAGAGAGGACTTATAATGACATTTTGAAACATAGAGGATCAAAATAGTGATTTTTCCGTTTAACTTTTATCCCTGATCTTGCTTTGCATGAGGAATTGAGGATACATCTAACACACTAGCTTTAACCATAGATTTCAGTTCCCATGAAGGCTTTTCATAATTCACTTTAGTTAGCAGTCTCCGCAAATCCCATAAATGCCAAAATGGGCCGACCAAGTCTGGTGTAGTTGAATTATTCAACCTCTAGTCTTAATCTTTGTTTCTAGTGGTAGAATCTAATCAATGTACACCTAAATTTCGGCACTACTCACATTATATACTTGACTGTTATAGCTCTTGTATTATGGCTTGTTATCCCATGGCCATTCTTTCCATGATGAGCATCATTGCTTACATACAAATGTCTTTTCTGGGAGTGTCATTAGCCTTTGATTCCATTGCTCCAACCCAGTTCATGAGAGATGGTATGACCTTAGTTTCCCAAGGTGGAGACTTTGAACTTGGTTTCTTCAGTCCTGGAAAATCCAAGAAACGCTACCTAGGAATTTGGTACAAGAATGTCCCAATTCAGACAGTGGTTTGGGTGGCAAACAGAGTCAACCCAATCAACGATTCCTCTGCCATTTTAACATTAAACCCCACAAATGGCAACCTCATCCTCCGCCAAAACAACACTGTCGTTTGGTACACAAACTCCTCTTCACATTCAGACCAACAAACACCACTGAATCCAGTGGCTCAGCTCTTGGATTCTGGGAATCTTGTGGTGAGAGACCAAAAAGATTCCAACCCAGAAAACTACCTTTGGCAAAGCTTTGATTTTCCATCAGATACGATGTTACCAGGTATGAAATATGGATGGGACTTGAAGAAAAACAAGAACTGGACTCTCACAGCTTGGAAGAGTCCAGATGATCCAGCCCCAGGAGACTTCTCTTGTGTTACAGATCGCCATAACTATCCAGACTCAGCACTAATGAAAGGAGACAGAGTTTATAGCAGATTTGGACCATGGAATGGCCTCCACACAAGTGGTTCACCAGAAGTAAAACCAAACCCTTTATATTACTTCAAATTCGTCTACACTATTGACGCCATCTACTACACTTACTACCTCAGGAACAAATCTATATATTCCAGAATAGTAATGAACCAAACTGATTATGTTCGGTATCGCTATGTGTGGGTGGAAGCTGAGAGAAATTGGATGGTTTATAAATCAAAGCCTGTGGACATCTGTGACCATTATGGTCTATGTGGGGCCAATGGGAATTGTGTCATTACTGAGTCCCCAGTTTGTGAATGCTTGAAAGGGTTCAGTCCTAAGTCACTAGAAGCGTGGGACTCTATGGATTGGTCTCATGGGTGTGTCCGGAATAAACCTCTGAACTGTTCTGATAAACACAAGGATGGGTTTATCAGATTGGAGGGTGTGAAAGTGCCAGATACTACACATACTTGGCTTGATGAGAGGATGGGTTTAGAGGAATGTAAAGAAAAGTGCTTGAAGAATTGTTCATGCATGGCCTTCACAAATTCAGATATTAGAGGACAAGGGAGTGGGTGTGCCATGTGGTTTGGTGATCTTGTTGATATTAGACAGTTTGCTTCTGGTGGGCAGTTTTTGTATGTTCGAATGCCTGCTTCTGAATTAGGTAAGGACTTGACTAACTTTGAGTTTAAAATTTGAGACAAAAATGATTTATTTGATTTGTAAATCTGAACTCAGTTTTTTGTTTGTTTTAACCTTGAAGAGGTGGGATATGTGCATAGAAGGAAGCTCAGAATAATTGTTGGTACCACCATTACTGGGATTTTAGGGATGCTTCTAGTTGGATGTTGTTGTCTTTATTATGTTCGGAGAGGGATGACTGGTAAATTTATTTATTTTTATTAAGGTCAAAATCCCAAATTGGTCCCTTATGTTTGCACGAAGTTTCATATTGGTCCTTTATGTTTCAAAAAGTTTAAATCGGTCCTTTATGTTTGGAAAAAGTTCCAAATTGGTCCTTCCGTCCACTTCCGTCAATTTCTTAAGTTAAGTGCCGACGTGGCATGCTCACGTGTCCATCTAAACTGACGTGTCATGCCACGTCATTGCCACATCAGCGCATATGATAGTGGATGATGACGTGGCCATGACGTGGCATGACACATCAGCTTAAATGGACATGTAGGAGAGATGATATGTCCACCTCAACACGCCACGTCAACACTTAATGGAAGAAATAAACGGACTTGGACGGCAGGACCAATTTGGAACTTCTTGCAAACATAAAGAACTAATTTAAACTTTTTGAAACATAAAGGACTAATATGAAACTTCGTGCAAACATAAGGGACCAATTTGGAGTTTTGACCTTTTATTAATTATCTTTGAGTTTGTAAAATATTTCACTACTTTTTTTCCAATTTTGTAGTTAAATCAAAAACTACAAATGAAGATGGACACAGTGAAGGATCAGAGAGTGATCTAGACCTTGCATTGCTTGACCTGCCAACAATAGCTAGTGCCACTCATAACTTCTCGCCAGAGAACAAAATTGGAAAAGGTGGATTTGGAACCGTATATAAGGTAATTCTATATCTGAGGAACAGAATTTGAAAAAAAGAAAGAAAGATAGTATTCTAATTTTACAGTGTGTGTCAATAATATAGTTATGATGTAATTATGTAGGGAAAATTAGGGAATGGAAAAACAATTGCGGTGAAAAGGCTTTCTATGAGTTCAGGACAAGGATTGACAGAATTCAAGAATGAAGTAAAACTGATTGCAAAAGTTCAGCATAGAAATCTTGTGAAACTTCTTGGCTGTTGCATTCAAGGACAAGAAAAGATGTTGGTTTATGAATACATGCCAAATGGCAGCTTAGACTTCTTCATTTTTGGTGCGAATTCTAAATTACAATCTACATCAATTTAGGAAACCTGAACTTAAAATAGATTGATTTATTTTTCATGGCATGTGGTGACAGATGAAAATCAAGGTAAATTGTTAGATTGGCCTAAACGCTTCCACATTATTTGTGGTATTGCTCGGGGGCTTATGTATCTTCATCAAGATTCTAGATTACGGATTATACATAGAGATCTCAAAGCAAGTAATGTTTTACTCGATGACCAGTTGAAGCCAAAAATATCAGATTTCGGCATGGCTAAAACCTTTGGAGGAGAGCAAACAGAAGGCAATACAAATAGAGTAGTGGGGACATAGTAAGTGTCTTACTTGCAAGCTACTGTGCTTTTTAATCTATTTGACAGTTAGTTCTATTAATTACTTTTGCACAAATTGTGTTTTGCAGTGGTTACATGGCACCAGAATACGCATCATATGGGGTATTTTCTGTTAAATCTGATGTTTTCAGTTTTGGTATTCTAGTGATGGAAATTATATATGGAAAGAGAAACAGAGGGTTTTATTATGCAGACCAATCACATAACCTTATCAGCCATGTAAGTATATATATATATTAATAAATGAGATATATGTGTGTGTGTGTGTGTGAAGTGAATTGTGGAAATGTACTTGATGGTTTCAGGCATGGTTACTGTGGAAAGAAGGGAAGGCATTAAAATGGATAGACAAAAACATAGAAGAGTCGCATGTTGTATCAGAAGTAATGCGTTGCCTCCATGTTAGTCTATTGTGTGTGCAACAACATCCAGAGGACAGACCCGACATGTGTTCTGTTGTGTTAATGTTAGGAAGTGAAAAGGAATTGGATGAGCCTAAAGCACCAGGTTTCTTTCAAGGCAAGCTTTTACATGTTGCAAATTCATCCTCAACCCACATCATGCAATCTCACTCCACCAATGAAATAACCCTCACATTATTACAAGCTCGATGATATATATATATATTCCACTTAACATTGCTTTATATGTACTTTCTTTAAGGACCCGTGAATGGAAAAGGTTTATTATTGAAAATGAAATTGTTGTGATTTAGCCAAATACTTTGGATGATGTAAGAGAAAAGGGTTTTCCAAGATATATTGGAATAGGTTCGCTTTGATGAGCTGCACTTTTTATGAAACCAAGTTTGTAGGTGAAGGATGCTTTCATTTTCTTGATTACAGATAGAACAACAAAGAGTATTTAAGATTTTGTGATTATATATAGTCTTTGAGCTGTGGATAGATTTTCTTACCAAATAAAGAAAGTTTCCTTTGGGTATAACATTCTTTTTAATATAAAGATCAAAAGTATAAAAATGATCCATTTGAAAATACTTTACATGAATAGATGTTTGACTTAATATTGTAAGTATGATATGCTTATTTCAATTTACTTATTCATTAAGCTAAATTAAATTAAACTAATGCGCATTTCACTAACAGATACGCAACGCAAACTATCCTAAGGACTTGGTCACGAAACAAAACAAGCAATAGCTTTAAACAAATGGACAACAAAATTAAAAACACTCAAGTGGAAGTAACTAGTACTAAACATTCAAAGGATATAGAATCAATCAAATAGATTATATAATATGTTTGGGAGGGAGAAAAGAGGAGGGAATGAAAATGTCGTATTAATGTGATGTGAATGGAATAAAAGTGTATTTTACCATTACATTAAAAATAAGAATGGAATAAAAGTGGGTAAAAAAGTAAGGAAAAAAACATAATTTCATCACATTACAAAAAATGGTGTTTATTTGGTAGGAAGAAAAGATGAGAGAGACCCCATTCCTTTCCTTTTTCTATCCTCTTTTTCACTTTCCAAACATGACCATAGTGTTCTCATTATATAAAAAATGTGGCTGAGTGGAAGGAACTCATTTATCTTTAATCATATATAAGAGTTCGATCCCTAATTTTAGATATAGAGCAACTTTAAATCATTGGATCAATTATCTCACTTTTTGAGATGCCTACAAATAGGATTGGATATGCTCTGTCTTCCTCCTTAAAAGAAAAAAATTTTAAAGACACTAATTTTTTGGCTAAAGTACTATTTCGGTCCTCAATGTTTGCATGAAGTTTAATGCTGGTCCTCAATGTTTCAAAAGTTTAATGTTGGTCCTCAAAGTTTTTGTTTTTGGTCGATTTTGGTCCTCGAGCGTAACACTTTTAACTTTTTGCCGTTAAATGATGACGTAGCATGCTTATATGGCACACCCTCTCTCCTACATGTCATATTTTAATGACGTGACATGACATATCACTGCCACGTCACCCCAAATGATGATGATAATGATGCTGATGAAGGAGAGAAGATGATGATGTGGCAATCTGGGGTGACGTGGCAGTGATATGTCATGTCACGTCATTAAAATATGACATGTAGGAGAGAGGGTGTGCCATATAAGCATGTCACGTCATCATTTAACGGCAAAAAGTTAACAGTGTTACGCTCGAGGACCAAAATCGACCAAAAACAAAAACTTTGAGGACCAACATTAAACTTTTGAAACATTGAGGACCAATATTAAACTTCATGCAAACATTGAGGACCAAAATAAACCTTTAGCCCTAATTTTTTTGACAAGCCCTGAGCAAGACTTGCCTAATAAAATTTACAAATTAATTAATTTTTATATAAAATAATCAAAATTTTATTTACGCATATATAAACTGTACTTTTATAACTATTTTTATTCATTGTGCAGGGTTTTGCCTGTATGTTATGGTATGGCAAAGGATAAATTGTACAAATTAAATTGCATGGTTTGAGTGATTGGATGAAGATATTACAGTTGGATACGATCTCGATTTTATCTGACGATCTGAATTGTATACTTCTTATAATTACATTTTATTAGATTCAAATCTTATATCACGAATGTCACCGCAAAATCTAACACTATTAATATTTTTTTATTTTGCATAGAAACTTTTTAGTGTCGGATATATTTGCTGCTACAATGCATTTTAATACTTCAACAACAAAATCTTTTGCTGCTTGCTATAACTGTTGTTTAAACAAATTTAAAATTTTGTTTTTGACAAATCAAATTAAAACTTTTATATTTTATATCTTGTCTAGGACTTCACCCAATAAACATTTTTAAAAAAAAGTTTACTTGTCCTCACCCCTCAATCCCCATTTAATTAGCGCATACTCAACCTAGCCAATCCAAAGACTTTGAATGAATAAAATGTACCTTTCCTTCCGATATAGTGTAATCAATACGGGGAAAAAAGTTCAGATGCATACTAAAATTCCACCAAAGCATTAATAATGTTCGAATTTTAGCACCAATATACATCGTACGTAGATTGAAATTGCAAGCTTTATTAAAATAATATTTTTGAAACTGTTTCAAGCAAGCTTATATTACAACTTTTTACTTTTCTTGCCCCAAATTTTACATATATTATAACAAACATGGCCGGCTATATATCACCTCTACATGTAAATTGTAATGTAAAATGGCCACTGTTCCGCCATTCCAAGTCAATGTCCCACTAAATTCAATAAATCACAATTTCTAGTCAGTCAAACAAATTATTTATATTCATAAAAAAACAAATTATATTATATAATATTAATCCACGACAATCACTCAAATATTTACTTTGAATCTTATTGTAACATCCAGACTTTAATCATACATCATTAAAAATTCATTTATGGCTTGTTAGAAATAAATTTAAAGAAAAAGAAATACAAATAAAAGTGAGAATGAAAATTTAAATAGGGTGTTATAGAAAGTGTCATTAGGTACAATCTTTAGTTAACCATATGATACAAGTCCCACATTGGGGAGGTTACCTTCAAGGAAGGGCCTTATAAGACCTTGGGCTCTCCCACTCCAATAACTAGCTTTTGGGATGTGGTTCTCCCAAGGTCTTGTACTCGTATCAATTGGTGCTTTCATTGAGAGCCAGCCAACCGAAAAGGGCTACTTGCGGAGGGTTCAGACCGGTAGAGGGGCTGACCATGATCGAGTGAAGTGCCACCGAGTGAAGTGTCACAGTATGCAGTCGTCAGGATGCCGACTTTCGAAGAGGGTGGTAATGATACAAGTCCCACATTGAGGAGGCTATAATTAAGGAAATGTCTTATAAGGCCTTGGACTCTCCCACTCCAATAGCTAACTTTTGGGGTGTGGTTCTTCAAGGACTTATGCTCGTATCACCGTAAAAAGAAAAATAAGAATATTACTTTTGCAATATTTAGTTGGCAGAAAAAAAAAATATAATGATATAAAATGATGAAATACTCTCCACTAAAAAAATTAAATAAAATTTATGTGAAGACATATTTTGTTTATAAAAATATATTTTATGAAATGTATATTTTATAGATTTTTTTGAAGAAATGAAAAGTTGCTTAGCATGGAAAATGTCTTTCTTACAACTAAATATATGAGAGTGGAAATATTTTTCACTCTTATTCCTTCAACTATTATAAACCTATATGAAAAACAAATCACTTAACACCAATTAATTGTATGAATAGAGGTATATTTCTTATATCTTTATTATAAATTTTTTAATATAAATAAAATATATTTTAATAATAATCACGATAAAAAAAATAAAATAAAAAATTATATTTTAGTTGACTAATGATAAAAGTATATATATAATTAAAAGAATCAAAGATATAAGTATATTTATTTAGTCATGATGTTTAATAGTCAAAGTAGTGCGCATTACCGACGTCTTTCATTTTGTTTCTCTCTTCTGTCAGCATCTGCATCAGCAACACAACTACAAAAGGCTGTTCAATGTCTCTTTTCTCTCTCAAATTTCAATGGACCTTCTTCCTCTCCTCAATCTCCTCGCTTCTTTTCTTCTTCTTCTTCCCATTCCCAAGCCTTCCACAGCAGCAACTTCCCTTCAAATCCAATCCCTTCGTCCATCCCAATTCATCACAGACGACGGCACCACCACCTTGGTCTCCAAAGCTGGAACCTTTGCCTTCGGTTTCTTCTCTCCCGCCACTTCCAACAAACGCTACCTCGGCATTTGGTACAACAAAATCCCCGACCAGACCGTCGTTTGGGTCGCCAACCGCCTCAACCCCATCCTCAACCATTCCTCTGTATCCGCTCTCTTAACTATCAACACCACCACCGGCAACCTCGTCCTCTCCCAAAACGACACCGTTCTCTGGCACACAAACTCCACCACACAACCTCAGAGTCCCCTCGTCCAGCTCTTGGATTCTGGAAACCTCGTGTTGCTAGATGAGAAGAATGAATCCAACCCAGAAGCTTACTTGTGGCAAAGTTTTGATTTTCCCTCTGATACCTTACTGCCTGGTATGAAATTCGGATGGGACCTCAGAATTGGTCTCAATAGGGTATTGACTGCTTGGAAATCCCCAGATGATCCATCTCCTGGGGATTTTACTTCCCTTGTAGTCCTCAATAACTATCCTGATTCCTATTTAATGAAGGGCACTGAGAAATTTTACCGATTTGGACCATGGAATGGCTTGCATGCGAGTGGCTCCCCTGAAGTGAAGTCTAACCCTGTTTTTGATTACAGCTTTGTGAACAATAAGGATGAGTTCTACTACACGTTCAGCCTCAAGAACAATTCTGTGTTCACAAGATTGGTGATGAATCAAACTAATAGTGCTCGTTATCGTTATGTGTGGGTGGAGAATGATAAAAAATGGACAATTTATTCCACAAAGCCTGTGGATTATTGTGACAACTATGGTTTGTGTGGACCAAATGGGAATTGTGTAATTAATGACTCACCAGTGTGTCAGTGTTTAAGAGGGTTTACTCCTAAGTCACCACAACATTGGAATTCGGTGGATTGGTCTGATGGGTGTGTTCGAAATAAGGCTTTGAATTGCTCTGAGAAACTCAAGGATGGGTTTGTCAAATTTGAGGGGATGAAAGTGCCAGATACTACACATACTTGGCTTGATGTGAGTATGAATTTAGAGCAGTGCAGAGACAAGTGTTTGAGTAATTGTTCTTGCATGGCCTATACTAATTCAGATGTAAGAGGGACAGGTAGTGGTTGTGTCTTGTGGTTTGGTGATCTGATTGATATGAGACAGTATGGATCTGGAGGGCAGGATCTGTATATTCGGATGACTGCTTCAGAATTAGGTAGGGACTTATAACTAAGAGTTACCTCTTTGATTTCTGAATTCTGATTCTAACTATGATTTTCTTGTTTGAATGATTCAACCATATATGAAGATGCAGAATCAGGTGGTGGGAGTAAAAAGAAGTTGATAGTGATTATTACCATCACCATTGCTGTGATATTGGGGATGTTTTTAGTTGGGTGCTTCTGCATTTGCAGAAATAAGACTGGTAAAATTACTTTACTTTCTTCATTTAGTCCCAATGCTTTAGGTTTCTTCATAGAAATGATAATTTTTTGAAAATCATTTGTAAATATGGTGTCTAGAGTGTAAGTAAAATTTAAATTAATGGTTATAGAATTATGGGGATTAAGATAGCATTCCTTTTAGCAAATGAACAGGGGAATTCCTACATAATCATCTAGTTCTGCTTTTGATCAAATTGCTAAAGTCAGTAAATTATTCACATCATGTTGTTTTAGGTGATGCTTGTAGAAAAAGTTAATGCTTTTACCATTTTTTTTCAGAGAAATCAGAGGATGTAAAGGTTCTAATTCCGAGCAATGAAAGGTCGAAGAATGATCTAGATCTTCCATTGTTTGATCTGCTAACGATAGCAAGCGCTACCGATGATTTCTCGGAGAAGAACAAAATTGGACAAGGTGGATTTGGGCCTGTATACTGGGTAACTCAACATTTGTATGAACAATAAGAGAGCTATGTATACAATATACTCACAAATTTCAATATGCAGGGAAAATTATTAAATGGGCAAGAAATTGCTGTGAAGAGGCTTTCTAGAAGATCAGGACAAGGATTGAATGAGTTCAAGAATGAAGTAAAGTTCATTGTTAAACTTCAGCATCGAAATCTTGTGAAACTTCTTGGCTGCTGCATTGAAGAGCAAGAAAACATGCTTGTATATGAATACATGCCACACAGAAGTTTGGACTTCTTTATTTTTGGTATGTGTCTAAGAAAGTTTTGTACTAGCATGGAATATATAATTAGTGCCACTAAATAAATTATGACACTTGAACTTTGAATAATTATAATTTGACAACTCATTTACACTTGGATGTTAACAGATGATACCAAAGGGAATCAGCTAGATTGGTCTACTCGCTTTCAAATTATACTCGGAATTGGACGAGGTCTCATGTATCTTCATCAAGATTCTAGATTGAGAATTATTCATAGAGATCTGAAAGCAAGTAACATTTTACTTGATGACAAGTTTATTCCAAAAATATCAGATTTTGGGCTGGCTAAAACTTTTGGAGAAGAGCAGACAGAAGGCAATACAAATAGAGTAGTAGGGACTTAGTAAGTGTCTTTATCTTACTTTTAAACTAAAAAGAACCAATAAATTAAACCATTTTATATCTTGATTATTATTATTTTTTTTTGCAGTGGATATATGGCACCAGAATATGCCGCGGATGGGCTATATTCTGTGAAATCTGACGTGTTCAGTTATGGTATATTAGTGCTGGAGATTATATGTGGGAAGAAAAATAGAGGGTTTTATTTTGAAGACTACAAGCATAATCTTATTGGTCATGTGAGTAGTACTATAGATACAAATTTGTGAAGTTGTGTTTTTGTGTGATATGTGATAAGCAAATTAAAATGTGTGTTTCAGGCATGGATTCTGTGGAAGGAAGGAATGGTTTTAGAATTGGTAGACAAGAAGATAGAAGAGACATGGAATGTATCAGAAATGTTGAGGTGCATTCAAGTGGGTCTTTTGTGTGTGCAAGAAAATCAAGATGATAGGCCAACCATAGCATCTGCAGTTTTGATGATGGAAAGTGACATAACACTTGCAGAGCCTAAACAGCCAGGTTTCTTTAGAGGGAAGGATTCGGTTCAACCATATTTTTCCAACATAAGTCAGAATCAATCAACCTCCACCAATGAAATATCCATGACCATAATAGAAGCTCGATGATGATGATGATGATATTGATATTGAATATTGATCAAAGTTTTTTTTTTGGAGTTGTAAATATGCTTGCTGTACAAGATGCAAGTAATTTAGTTGAGAAGAATGGCATTGAAAAAGGAAAAAGATTAATTTTTGGGCTCTTGGGAAATTAGGAATAGACAAATTTAGGTGCCCAAGAAATAAACAAAATATTTTTTTATCTTTTTGTGATTCGTAGTATGTAGATATTGTCTAATTACATTTTTTTTTGGATTACTTCTAATTTTTCATCACAAAAATGAGTCTTGTAAACCTTTATTTTTCCTGCAAGTATGAGATATGCATTCACAATTATTGGCGTCTTTTTCTTTATATATTCTGCATGGACTTTGGAGGGAGAGGTTTTCTTTTCTTAAAGAGATTGCTACTACAAGATATATTAAAAAAATAATCGCTAATACACAATAAATTAATAATGTATGAAATTGTCTACACGTCAAAATGGTCCATTGTTAATTGCGAAAAAAAATATTATTCAAATAATACATTATGTATTATAGTGTTAAATTAAAATCAAAAGTCAAAACTACTATATTTTTAACTACTTATATTTATTTACTCAATTAATAACTGCCCTATTTTGTAAATGTAAGGAAATTTCTTTTTTGTCTAAATTTTAAAATATTAAAAAATTTATCCTACGAATATGAAAAAATCACATTTTCAGCATATCCAATAACTTTTAAAAGAATGAACATAGAACAAAAACTCTAACAGCCGCTTTCTCTCTTCTCTCTACGTTCATTCTTCAACCAGTTTCTTTTTGCAGATCTAACCGGAGGGGTTGCCAAAAATTTGGCAACCCCTCCTTATTTTTCTTCTTCTTTTGTTATCGTCGTTACGTTTCATAAATAAGGTAGATATTCATTCCCCCAATTTTGGTGGTGATTTTCTTCCAGATTTACTTCTGAGTTTTTTAGTCCTCTCTTGTGAGAGTGAAGTCTCCCATTGTTAGATCGATTCAGATCTAGTAAGTGGAGCTTGTTTTATTTTTGTGTGTATTTATTTTCTTTTGTGAATTTTTTTGACAATCAGGTGATTCTGGATTCAAGATTTGTTATAATCATATATAAATCTACGAATCATCTATGTTAAAAAATTTTCACTCGTTCATCATGATGTTGGAAGAGCCTACGACAATTTCAACTTTGAAGATTACTTCAGATCTAATATACAGGAGGTATAAAAGTAACAACTCTGTTGGCAACACCAAAGACGGTGAGATTTTTCATCCTGAAGAAATAGGATCAACTAAGCTTACACTTTGTTTACGTAGTTCAATAATTGTTAAGGTTTATTCTTCAGTATTATTAGATTGGAGTTTTCTAAATTATTGTAAGTGCCGTTTGACTTTTCTTACAATATAATGAAGCTTTAATGTTTTTTATAAAAAAAATAACTTTTAAAAAATTAATAAAAATGAGAAATTTTATTAACTAAACAAGTAATCAAAATCCATAAAAATAAGAGTAATAAAAAAAATAATCAATATTTTAAGATACTGATGAATAAGACTCATGTTAAAATATGAAACCTAAAATAGATAATTGACGTTTGGAATAATACTAACCAAGTGGCGGTGGCGGTTTCTAGCAAATGTAGGAAGGATACGACTAAAATTATAGATTTATGAATGAGGATTGAAAAAGAAATCTCAAATAAATGAATGCAGAAAATAAGATATTATGAAGTGATAGTACGTAACCCTTGCGGTAGGTGTGTATTAAAGATTTAGTAATATTTTTATTCGATTTTTGTTATTTATTAATATAAATAATTAAATATTTGATTCTTAATTTATTTGGAGTGAATTCTTATTAAAATAAGTTCCTATATTAGTATTAACAAATTACATTAAATAAATAAAAATAAAATTTAGTATGATACTTATGAGATTGATGAGATTTATATATTTTTTCTTAGTATTGATTTGACCTTAAGTGAAATCACTACCTTATAGCATGTTGTCGCTCGAAATAGAGAACCCTGTATTCTTTTTAGAGAATTTCCTAATATCACACATTGAGCAATCAAAGAGAGATTCAACAACTAAAAGAAAGATTGATGGTTTGTTGGATCCTTCCTTTCTTCAAACATAACGAATTGATATAGAATTAAGGCAAATCCTAAAAGCACTTGTTTGATCGAATATACTACCAATTAATTATTACCTCTTATTCTAGTATGTGCTTTTATGAATATCATTTAAAAATGAGCAATTCAAATAAAATCGATCATTGATCAAGTAGTTCAAATCTGTTGAATAAAGACTAATGTAGTACTAAAATTTTATCCGAACCGGCATGACAAATTGATGCATAGTTGAGACACTTTTGTTTTTCCATCTCATTAAACTAGAGACATCATTTTCTTTGTTTGTACATGAAAGAAGCATTGATTCATTTACCTAAACGGCTAAACCTACCTGTCCAATCACATTCATGGCTCAGATTAATTAGTCCCATGTACGTACATGATCAACTCTAAAATTTAAGACAGAATCATGTTGAATTGTCAATGATGAGAGAAAAAGAACCAACGGCGAGAAATTAAAAGAACAGCTGGTTCATCATTTGATACTAATTAATAGGCTACGCCGTGATCTTAAATCAATCATGCATTAATTCTGACTTCTATAAGATTTGTAATCTACCAAACACCTCCTTTCACAAACGAATTATCACTTATTATTACAATACCATTGGAATGCATAATTCCATTTTTAATATAAATTTTGTTCAAGTAAAGTGAAGCAAGCATGTTTGAGAATAATGTATTAAATATAAATAGGAAGAGACCAATATGGAAAGCTAGATGTATCTTAGATTAATTGTCAGTTTAATATTAAATCAGATATCTTTAAAACATTGTGAAATTTTGTCTAGTATAAAATTATGCATGTGATCCATCTTTCTTTGTAATGTCCGGGATCTAGTAAGAGAAATTAATCATTTTTTATTTTATTTATCATGTGATTCTTTAATTTAAATAAAAAAAATTAAATGAATATCATTAATCAATATAAATGTAAGGTGATATACCTAAAAACTTGTTAGCCCTGTCCGAGACTTTACTCACATTTCAATTTACAAGTGTCAAATACCTGGATGATATTGATATGTGAGAAAATCTTCCAAACTTGAATGAAAAACTTGGGAGCTTAATTTGAATTTCAGAGCCGCCACCTAGAAAGTAGCAATAAATGTCATTAACTACCGTATGTTCTATGGCAACTAAAATTCGTCTTAATTAGAGATTCCTTAAAAATATGAGAGAAGAAAAGCACATCAAGCAATATATATATAATTCCATATATAGTGCCTCACTTCATATTCTGCACTATTAAGAATTCCATGGACTTCCTGATTTCTTTTATCATTACTCTCATTGCTTTCATGATCTCTTCTCTTACAATGTCCATGGCTATTAACACCATTCGTGATTCCTACCCCATAACTGATGGTATGACAATAGTTTCCAAAGGTGGAAGCTTTGAACTTGGATTCTTCACTCCTAGGAACTCCAACAAACACTATTTGGGAATTTGGTACAAGAATATCCCAATTCAGACAGTCGTTTGGGTAGCCAACAGAATCACCCCAATCAATGATTCCTCTGCAGCCACCTTAACACTGAACACCACTGGCAATCTTGTCCTCACCCAAAATGAGACTGTCCTTTGGTACTCAACTTCTCAAAAACAAGTGCAGAATCCAGTGGCTGAGCTCTTAGATTCGGGGAATCTTGTGGTAAGAGATGAAGAAGAAGCAAACCCAGAACTCTATTTGTGGCAAAGCTTTGATTACCCATCAGACACACTGCTGCCAGGTATGAAGTTGGGTTGGGACCTCAGAATTGGGCTCAATAGGCCCATAATAGCTTGGAAGAGTCCAGAAGATCCATCTCCAGGTGACTTCTCTTTATCTTTAGACCTCAATAACTACCCTGAATTTTACTTGAGGAAAGGAGATTCAAAGCTCTACAGAACTGGGCCATGGAATGGGCTTCATCCAAGTGGTGAACCAGAAATAAAGCCCAACCCACTTTTCTATTTCAGCTTTGTGTCCAACAAGGATGAGGTATACTACTCCTATAACCTCAGGAATCATTCTGTGATCACAGGAGTAGTGATGAACCAAACTGAGGGTACACGTTATCGCTATGTGTGGGTGGAAGCTGATCAGAAGTGGAGGATTTATATATCAAAGCCAAGTGACTATTGTGACCACTATGGCCTGTGTGGGCCAAATGGGAAATGTGTAATCACTGAATCACCAGTATGCCAGTGCCTAAAAGGGTTCAAGCCTATGGCACCACAGAAATGGAACTCAGTGGACTGGTCTGATGGATGTGTCCATAATAAGCCTCTGAACTGCTCTGAAAAACACAAGGATGGGTTTCTCAAAGTGGAAGGGTTGAAGGTGCCAGATACTACTCACACTTGGCTTGATGTGACTATGAATTTAGAAGAGTGCAAAGACGAGTGTTTAGAAAATTGTTCTTGCATGGCATATACAAATTCAGATATTAGAGGGAAAGGAAGTGGTTGTGTTTTGTGGTTTGGTGATCTAGTTGATATTAGACAGTTTTCAGCTGGTGGGCAGGATCTGTATATTCGATTGGATGCTTCAGAAATAGGTAGGCTGGTAGGGTCTTAATTAAATTTGCCAATTAATTATTTTCTTTGATTTGTTATTTAATGTTTGACCAAATTAAACATTAATTGAAGGGTCACAATCACAAAATGGAGGCAGCAAGAAGAAGAAGATGACAGTAATAGTTGCTACCATCGTTCCTGCTATTTCTGCCATGCTTTTAGTTGGATGCTGTTATTATATTCACAAAGCCCGTATAAACAAGACTGGTAAGAATCATTTATTACTTGAATATTTTACCTGCTCCAAAGTATTTCATTGCAAAACAAGTTGAACAATTTTTTTCCATTTCTCTAGAGGAATCGGCAAAAGTATTACTGGATGAAAACAGTGAAGGACAAGAAGAAGATCTGGATCTTTTATTGTTTGACATGTCAACAATAGCTATTGCCACTGATAACTTCTCCATGAACAACAAGGTGGGAGAAGGTGGTTTTGGACTTGTATACAAGGTAAATTTTAGAGCATTAGTATGAACACAGATTAAAAATTACATAGCAGCATTATGAAGAGTGTTATAGTATATACTTACAGTATAATGATATATGAATAAGCAGGGAATTGTAAATGGGGAAGAAATTGCTGTGAAAAGGCTTTCTAGGAGTTCAGGGCAAGGGATGAATGAGTTCAAGAATGAAGTGAAACTTATTGCAAAGCTTCAACACCGAAATCTTGTAAAGCTTCTTGGTTGTTGCATCCATGGACAAGAGAAAATGTTGATTTATGAATACATGCCAAATGGCAGCCTGGACTCCTTCATTTTTGGTATGGATATTGCAAGAAAAACTATCCTGGGATATTAACTTGTGAAGACTGATTTACTAATTTGGATGAAACAGGTAGTGACAAAAGCAAAGTGTTAGATTGGCCTGAACGCTTTCAAATTATGTGTGGAATTGCTCGAGGCCTTTTATATCTTCATCAAGATTCCAGGTTGAGAATCATTCATAGAGATCTCAAAGCAAGTAACGTCTTGCTTGATAACAAGTTGAACCCAAAAATATCAGATTTTGGAATGGCTAGGACTTTCGGTGTAGACCAAAGTCAAGGAAATACAACCAGAGTAGTAGGGACTTAGTAAGTATCTTACACTTTTTCTAGCTGTCAACTTCTATAATGTGTATATCATCTTTGTTAACAATTATTGTTCTAAGTGTGTTCCAGTGGTTATATGGCTCCAGAATATGCCGCTGATGGACAATTCTCAGTGAAATCCGATGTCTTTAGCTTCGGTATTTTATTGCTAGAGATAATAGCTGGCAAGAGAAATAGATTTTATCATGCAAACCACACCCAAAACCTTATTGGTCTTGTAAGCACTTCTGATACATTGTTCTTAGTATTTTTAACATTGTGAAATTGATACATGATGACAATCAGCTTTCTTTTTTCTTCTTTTTTCTGTGTAAAAGGCATGGAGAAAGTGGAAAGAAGGGAGAGGTATAGAATTGATAGACAAAAACATAGAGGATTCATGCATTGAATCAGAAGCATTGCGTTGCATTCATATTAGCCTCTTGTGTGTGCAACAAAATCCAGAAGATAGGCCTACCATGTCATCTGTGGTTCTAATGTTGGGAAGTGAGATTGAATTGGCAGAACCAAAAGAGCCTGGATTCTATGTGGAAAAGCTTTTAGTTGAAGCAAATTCCTCCTCAAGCCAGCTAGATTCTAAATCAATCAATGAAATTACTATTTCTCAGTTAGAAGCTCGATGATAATCATAATCAGAATATATATATATATATATGCAGAGTTATTATTGCATGTTTAATTTATGCAGTGTACTATATATGTTAATTTGCTTGATTCAAAATACTATCATTTTAATCATAATATAAACTGCTGGTAATTATATGTTGTTGAAAATGTTGGTTGGTGTGGCATTTTCATGTCAATATTTGGGGATTAACATATTTACAAAGAATGAACACTGTGAAGTATATAGTCCATATTTACTCTTTTCGTACGTTGAACAAATGAAAAACAAACCATTCTATTTCTTATCATGAATTTATCCGGATTTTTTGGGTTTTTTCCCCCATTATTTTATTTAAATTTTGGCTTCTTGATTTGAAGAAAAATCAAGTCTATATTTTCTTTTTCTTTTTGCCAAAAAGGTTCTATTTTTAAATCCAACACTTGAGGG
Source organism: Senna tora (assembly GCA_014851425.1). Taxonomy (NCBI): domain Eukaryota; kingdom Viridiplantae; phylum Streptophyta; class Magnoliopsida; order Fabales; family Fabaceae; genus Senna; species Senna tora. Next base: position 2,580,902 of record CM026266.1, on the reverse strand, counting down.
AAATAGTAGTGGGCTTCTTCTTTTGTTGAATGAATCTATGGACTGATGATAATTAATGAACAAGCCCAAGGAAGCACTCCATATTCTAATATATGGGCATTTGGCCCAATAATCTCAAGAAGCACCAAACTATACCATGTTAATTTGTAGAAACATAATTATGGATTGAGGGATTCAACGTGCATCTTTGTCCAATTTTAAAAAGGAAAAAAAATAGATCCATTTTGGAGATGTTAGAAACTAGAGTCTGGAATCTTGACAAAAAAAAAAAAAAAACTAGAGTCTCGAAAGAAAATTGTAATAATAAAGAGTCGGAATACCTTTCATCTTTTTTTCTTTTCACACTAAATAAAAAATTAAAAGCATATACTATTTATTTTGTCTTGGATTAGGGTATCCATCACAGTAAACCTAATGACTAATTTTTTAAGTATCGTGAGGATCATTGTTGGAGACTATATCCTAACGGATGATACCCAATTCTCATGCCTCTAGACTCAAATTTGAAAATGATAGTTAAGATAGCACAAATCTCTTGTCATCCGTGTGATATGGCAAAAGGAGCATATGTATTAGAGGAAGTGATATTATGAATCATAACTCCTATTTACCAAATAGGACTTGTTTTTCACAGGGAAGGGTAGGTACATACTGGGTAGGAGAGAAAATAAGCCTTAAAAATGTATTAATTAGTACGTAATAATCAATCATGACTCCTTAACCCAGAGTTCAATTAATTAATGTCCTATTAGATTAACATTAAAATGCTTATAGCTAGTTAGTTGGTACTGAAGTTGAATAATATAAGGCATATCTCATCAAAGGTCATTCTGGTAGGTACTTGATGACTAAAATCTTCAACTAATGTCTCATTTGACAAAATTTTGGTATACATTTTAATTTATCACATGGTGCTTCGTCCCAATCAAACATTAAAATATATAATTACAGCAATTAGATATTGATTTATGTTTTGTTGTTTGGAAGACGCAAGTGTTAGCGTGACGAAGAGAAATTGATTTAATTAATTGACATTTATTGCACATATAGTTTGCTAGAGCCTTGACAATTGACATAGAAACTTTCCTTAATTGATTTTGATCGATGTATATATAAGCTTTTCAACACCCAAAAAAGCAAGTGGATTATTAAAAAAAAAAGTAAATTACACTGCCCTCCCTGAGAGATGCTGAAATTACATTGCCCTCCCCTCTCGTTTGCAAAATTACACTGCCCTCCCTTGAGAGATTAAAAGTCATTACATTTTGATCCAAAACACTATTCTCCCACTAAAAAAAAGGTTTAAAAAGTCAATATAATAAATATTAATGACTAATAAATATTCATGACTAAATTGACCCTCACACAAGATAAAAAATGTTTAACGTTATGCTTCATCGAAATTTATAAAACTGAATCTTTTACCAAAAAAATTTATAAAACTGAATTCTAGTACACCTAACAAAATTTTTTTGATATATTTTATTATTATATATTAATATATATATATATATATATATATATATATATATATTAAACTTAATTATCGAAAATTAAGTAAAATAATAGATGTTTTATATTACATTACATTATTAATATAAAAATCTATAAACTATTTTAAGTTACAGACTTTTTTTTTAGAATTTTATTTTGTTAACAATAATAACTACTATAAATACTAATAAAATAATAAAAGACAATAAAAAAATGAAACAATGTTATTATAAGAGGATGAAAGTATGTATAGGTCACATTTTATAGAGTTTTATTCTTTTGTGAGGGGTAATTTAGTCATGAATATTTATTGTATTGGAAGTTGAAAAAATTTGACCTTTTAGACTTTTTTTTTATTGGAGAATGGTGTTTTGGATCAAAGTGTAATGACTTTTGATATCTCAAGGGAGGGCAGTGTAATTTTGCAAACGAGAGGGGTGGACAGTGTAATTTCAGCATCTCTCAGGAGAGGGCAGTGTAATTTACTCTAAAAAAAATTAAACAATCTCAAATACATTTTCTGCATTAATTAATCAACCATTTAATTTGTATGACTCATTGAAAGCACCATAATCACTAAAAAAAAGAGCTTCAGTTGTAATGACATACACGCCTAAACTTGTAGGCTCAAAGATAAGATTAAAGACTTTCACTTTGAAATACTATATAGGCTTCTACAATGTATAAACATTCAGAGTGTAACACAAAAAAGTCAAGCTTCTACATTATAAAGTAACTAAACACTTTGAACACAAGAATAACTCATCTTGAAGCAAGGCTTTTGTATATTTAAAAAACCTTTTTAATTGATTGAATCTGCTGGTCCTAAAACCCACTATTTCAGATGAAGCTAGAGAAGTGACATTAGGCTTGTGTTTAATTGGTGCCTTTAATTTATCCTCTAATTTTTATCTTAGGGTAGGTGGAAGCATGAAGCATAAAGTCACAACAATTTATATAATTATGTATATATCTATATATATGACATTTGTATCACTTTCACCTATATATTATCTGTTCTGACAGGAGCATGAGCACTACATGGGATGCAAATATATATATATAATTAAAAATAATATAGCAGTGCATATATTTAATTTAATTATATATACAGTCTCTTCTTTTCATGTCGAATCATTATCATCAATTGGATATGTGGGATTAATTAGAGAATAAATAAATAAATATAGGACTATATTGTGTCAATGTTTATTATTTAAAAAGAAATATAATTATTAGTTGTTAGTTGTTAGTAGTGAATATAGTGATGTGAAGGTTTTTGAAAATGTTATGTGTGTGTGAGTTGCCAAGTGGTCCTGAAACATTGGAGACAAAGAGGAATAATATGGGGGTCTTGGAGTGGTGACCATTGGTGGTTATGGCTTATCCATGCTATTTTACTATTAATAAATATATATGCTTAAACTTTTGCTTATTATTGTATTATTAAATTTAATGTGCGTGTTTTTGCTTCAGAAAGACAAGTATGGCTTATTTTATTTGAGGTTAGATTTCTGTAGCTATCATCGAGCGCAATGGAAGCAGCATCCTCTTCTTGATATCAGCAACTTTAGCTGCATGTTACCAAAACATTAGGCACTAACCCTATATATCATTTTCTTTTATATATTTTTAAAACAGGATAATAAAACTATTCAACTGCTTCGATTTTTATATTTTTAAGACCAAAATCCAATCAACTCCCTTAACTCAAGTGTATTACAATTTACCTCTCCCTTAATTTTAAATATTCATAAAAAAAAATTAAATATTTAATGTTTTTTAAATATAATAGTAAATCTAATGTGATTTATATATATACAAAATATATAACAACAAAAATAATTAAATAGTTTTATTATGTTGAAACGAACATATATATTGTATAAAATTAAATATTAATTTTATTGATAAAAATAAATTAAAATTTGTGTAATATTATATATATTAAAAATACTTAATAAAAATTTTGAAGAAAATACTAAATATAATTTCAGTGAAAATCTAAGAGGGCTAGCTAGTGAAGATCAGAAGTTTAAGAGGATAACAAATATCTTAAAATCATTTGTGGAACTCTGGTGCAATGGAATGAGGAAATTAAAATGGCATAATGAAAAAAAATGCATTTTATATAAAACTTTCTTTGAAAGTGTTGACGATCGATTAGTAGAAACAAAAATGAATTAGAATAAAATAGTATATATGAATAAAATAAAGAAATAATTAAAAACTAGTTGATGCATGATTGGGTCAAACTAATCGCAAAAAATAACACAAAATAAGTGTGGTGTATATATCATATATGATCAATAATTAGTGTAAAGCATTTTATATGATCCTATTGTTTTCATGTGATGTGTCACCCCCTACAATATTGTCTAACCTTTAAACTTTAAAATGCCCAATTCCACGCACCTACTACCCTACGACTTTTTTTTAAAAAAAAAAAGAAATTATATTACTAAAAAAATCACCCAAATACAAAATATCAATATATACAAAGAAATTAAAAATATGACAATAAAAATAAGAATTAAAAGAAAAAAAACAGCAACAATCACAAAAACAAAGATTGTGAATAGCTAGAAATGAAGTTAGGTAGGATGTTGTCACCATCCAACCATATTTCTTCTTTTTCTTATCCACTTCTAAAAGACAAAAATATTGAATTTACTCAAATAGCGAACACAATATATGTATATATATACAACAACCAAACACAATCTTCAATATATATTTAGATGGAATAAGACTTAGAAACAAGAGAATCTTAAAGCTGAAAATACAAATAAGTGGTGTCCATATTTAACACTTAATATTTTCTCAAATAAAATTACTTTGTAATTAACAATACATGTGGACATGGATAAAATAAAATTGGTTGTAATTGTGTGTGTGTGATGAAGAGGTTTAATTAATTTTATGGTGAGAATTAAAATTAGAAAAAACAAGAAAGAAGATATTGGGCCCAAGATTGGATGAGGGAGGGAAAAGAGGGCCCGACAAGACAAAAGAAGGGAAGGCAAAAATCCTCACGTGTGGGTGGGGTTTGTATCTTTTAAGTCTCCTAAAAGCCCTGAACCCCACACGTGTAGGTGTCGAGAGTCTTGTCCCATCATGGCTGGCCACGTGCGAGGTGACACCTGAAAATGTGCCTCCGCAACCATCCTCCCATACATTCATCTCCATTCCTATTTTTGCATCACCATACACTTCAAATATATTTTTAATTATTATTATTAATTAATATTTTAGGCTATCTTTTGTCTGTGAAATTGGATGAGGGAATGAAAATTTGGATTAGGTAAAGTTTAAAAAGTTAATTTTATCCTTATTTTAAAATGAATTGACCATTCATTTAAAGATTATTAATATTTAAAAGGAGGACGAAATTGATCGACTTTTCAAACACAAGATTCTTATTATTCTTCCCTCTCAATTCTCCAAATCAAACATGGCCTTAATATTAATTACTGGCAAGCAATACTTTTGGGAAATTAATTTTCTTTGCATGATGATGATTGTTGAGTTATATTGAGAAATGATATTAAATAAATTAAGTGATACTACTAAAAGTAAGAGACACATGCACATAGAAAGATATATAGGGAATAGGGATGGATGGATGGAATTGAAGGGGGTTGTTATGAAGTTTGAATTGTTATAAATCATATTGTGGTTAATTATTGTATGCACTTGCGACCACTAGTCTCTCATGTGCTAGCAGGCATTGTGTAGTTTACATCATAAAATATTAATATATAGTTTAAATCATCTATATATCTGCAGATAATACTTGTTATAATTGCTCCCCATCTTTGTCATTGTTGGCTACATGGTTAGCACACAAAAGTATGCTTAACTGTGTATCAATATCAACAACCCCTTTTGCTTTTCTTACCCATTAATAATGCATGCACTAACTACTACTTCAGTACTATTTCACTCCCCTTCTAATCCCCTTCTTTCTTTCACTGCTTTTTCCCTTTAATTTCCTCACTTCTACAAATATTTCTTATTTATTGCTTAATTATGTTTCACATATACTGTTTAGTATTTACTAACTAACTAGAGAGAAGGTCGAAGCCAGGAAAGGAGAGAGATATATAAATGCAAATGCAATCATATATCTACGTACATTTTTCTCGTTTATTTGGAAGCTAAATATGAAAGAATATGCAAAAGGAGTCATCCTTTTCTTTATATATTAATTTTCTGCAACTTCCTCATATATATATATATATATATATATATATATATATATTGGAGAAGAATATAATCATATATATAAATTCGCTATGCATCTAGCTTCTTTTTATGTGGATATCATATATATTATATTGTGTTAGCATGTTCATTATAATGTATTTAATTGGCCAATCAAATAATAATAACAATAATAATAGTAATAATATGCTATATATTCATTCATTTCGTTCGTTTCTCTTAAAACTCTCTCTTTTATATATGTCTTACCTTTAAATTAGTACAGAGGGCTAGCTATCAAAACTCCAAAAATAGGTTCAGAACTTCGTTAATCCTACGCCATTTCTTTGTCTGCTTTTTCTTATAACCTCACATTTGAGCTGAAAAGGATTAAAGAGGATAGTTCTTATCAATTGGAATCAAGTCATATAATTAGGAGCTAGTAAGAAGGGTGTCAATTTCTTCTTTTATATTTAAATGTTTTTTTCCGTTTAATTAATTAATGTGATCAGATATTCTCCTCCTTACACTTTACTATCCCTAATATAGTGGGATTTGATTTAAAATTACTGTACTTCTACAAGAGATTTGACATTTTTTTTCACAAAAAAAGGGGAGAATCCTTATGAATGAATAAGTTTAAGCATTATCTCCACATATATGAGTCAAATATATAAGATTATCAATGCCTGCATTGAATTTGATGTTGATGTGGCACGGAAATTATATATCCAACTTCACAATATTTAATGTCTAGGCGTAAGTATGAGTTACGTAACTACACTTTCAAAGTCTCTCTCTAATCTCTATACACACACACACGTAAAGAGCGAAGTTAGTATGTATATCTCAATAATGATCGAGCTAGTCTTGTGAAGTGAATAAGCTAAGTTTATTGTAACATAACGAATTAAGGTTTAAATTCTCGTTACGAGGTAAACGTACAGATGTTGATTATTAATCAGATAGGAAGGCTAACTGGATATTGAATTGAACACCATAGAGAATATGAGGATAATATTAATTACCAAGAGTTTTTACATTTTAGATTTTCTTAAGATGCATGTGAATAAAGCTACGAAGCACAAATTAATTTTAATTTTCATATGGATATTTTGAGAGAAATATAGAACATACATGATCCAATATATATATATATATATATATATATATATATATATATAAAAGCAAAAATATGAATCAATATAATAAAAATAAGCAAAAATTTTAATTAACCAGTATCTATATGACATCCAAAAAGAACTGTGTTGATGCATTGTAAGTATACAACATTATTATTATTATTATATATAAATTTGGATGCAATTGAAGAATAAAAATCAGAATCCATATAAAGTGAAAAGAATGGAGGTATGTGTAGGAAAATTGGCCAATTGGGGAGAAGAAGAGACGGAGATTGAAAGAAAGAGAGAGGGAAAGTGATGAAAACGGAGTGACAGAGGCACGTGGGATGGTGTGGTGTGATTGGTGGGGAGAGAGGGCCCCATGTTCTTTTTTTTTTTTGAGTATTGATGATACGAGTCTTACGTTGGAGAGTTAATTTTAAAAAAATATCTTATTAAGATATTAAATTTTTTAACTTTAATAATTAATTTTTGAATTGTGATTCTCTTTAAAATTTGTTCTCGTAAAATTGAGTTTTTTTATTATCCACTTAATTTTTAAAATTTTGTCTAAAGGAATTTGAATTTTATTTGTATCCCTTGACTATATTAAAAGACTTTTTAAATAAAAGTAGTTGTATCTAAATTTTTATACAAATAATATTAAAATCACTTATCATTTATACTCATGATTAGTTTATTGGATTTTGGTTTTCGAGGTTTAACTCACTTTAAAAGAGTTCTTAAGATGAGAAAATTATCTTAGTTTATATATACAGCTTATCAGTCTATTAATTAAGTAATGTGAGACTTCAATACGATCCCCTCATGCCCGACATAGGAGCGTGAAGCCAATGAGTTATTTTCAATGAAGCCTATAATAAGGCTCATCCATACATACATATACAGGCCCGATATCATCTTAAGAGACTTAAAGAGAAAAGATTATCTTAATATATATATATACAATTTATTAACCCTTTAACTAAACAATACTGAAATTTTAACAGCTTTCGGTGTGTGTGAGTGACTTAACATAACATGGAGAAAGGGATAGATAGAGACCTTAATTATTGGGGACGTCCAGTGCGGTCAACGCTCTCCTTTGCCACGTGGCACTCCAACAGTGCTTGATCCCCCAATCCGGTTCCTTTATGTCCGGATTCTACGATCCTTCCTGGGGTACCTTCCCTTCATGGGGGCATCTGGGCCCCATCCCCACATCCACACTATTACTCTATTAGACTACTACTTTCATATGCTAATTATAATACCTTGCGTGCTTTTGTCCCCTTCACTTGATCACTTCTCTTGTCTCATTAATATTATATCCAAATTTTAATACAATAATAAATTTTTCTCTTCATTTGGAAGTAATAAAAATGAATGGAACAGCAAATTTTACCAATACCAAATTACAATATTTATTAAAATGAAGTTCATATATATTATACTTCAATTTATAAGAGGAGAACACATTAATATTAGTGTTATGTAAGTCAAATGATGAAAAAGTTCTTATCCTTTAATTTATCATTCAATTCTTTTATTTGTATATTTATTGTATTATTTTTTATTTATTTATTTTTTTAAAATTTTATTATTCTTTATTTTAGAACGAAGTATAATTTTTATATTATTATATAGTGTTTTATCATATTTAATATTCCCACCTCTGAATGAAAATGATGAGAGATTTCATAGGAATATTGAATTCCAAAAATACAACATTTTTGGATTTTTTTTTTTAAAAAAAAAAAACTCGAACTAAACTGAAGAATATATCATTTTCACGAAATCAAAAAATGTTTGTAAACAAAAGCCCCCCATGAGCATGTTACATTGTTACGGAAAGCTCTCAGTGCTTGAGCACTCAACTTGAAAATGCACGTACGAATGCCTCCTCTCCGATCCGTTGCATTTCCTATTAAATTTATAACATAGGCTAATTAAGTTTTAAAAATACTTGTATAATTAAAGTCTAGCTAGAGATTTAAAAAAAATGAGGAAAATACAAGGTACATCTGATGAAAATGTGAAGATGTCCGTATCAAGATTCTTAGAAAAATATGACTGGAAAATTGAAAATGTTTTTTATATATAAAGTGGCGGAGAGTGTGGACCTGGTATACATATATATCTTATTAGGCGCACAGCTAATACATGTGCATCAATTTGACTTGCAATGCACATACATAATATCATACAAATGGAAAATCATAAATACCACAACGCCATACACACTGTTTGTTTCTCACACCAAAACGGCAAAACAGAAATCGAAAACCTATACGCACCTTATATATCTTCACATCACCCTTTTCATTTCAACTCAACCTTAATTTTAATTTGTCCTCATCTTAAGCCATTACATATATATATATAATTTTGTCTGACACACCCTTCAAGAGTGGATCACTACTCAAGAATTAATAAATAAATAAATTATAACTGTATTTTGTTTTTGTTTGTTATCTCTGATATTCTCCCTTATCTCCCAAGTCCTACCTATTACATTACTATACGCGACAAAAAACTCTGAGGTAGTCGTTGCTATTCTTTGACTGGTACTACGTGTTTCCGGCGAGTTTTATGGCCGGAAATTATGAGGTGACGCCAAACAATAGCATCTTAATATTTCGTCGTCGTCACCACCTTCCTTTTCCAACATAACTCCTCTCGACTGTTCATTTAACACCCACATGAGTGAATTTTAGTTCCTTCATTTAGTGACACAATCTGACACAACCACTATTTTCTATAGTGACGCACGCACAGAAAATAAAGAATCTATCTTTACCATCTCCTCCAACCTAATCCTAATTACAGTAAAATTGGAGAGCAAAACAGAAAAAGAAACAGTGTAAATAAGACTTTTTTTTTTCTCTTTCTAATTTTATATTTTATTATCTTATGGGAGTTTTATTTCTTTTTTCTCCCCCAGTTGACATACCGACAAAATCCTTTCAGACAAGTCTCGATCAAATTGCGAAAATTGTTTATAATAAAAATAGCCCTGTTCTGTTCTGCAGACAGATCACTAGTGAAACAGGAGGTTAGCTTTTTTTAAAAAAAAAAAATTTTAATAATTGAATTCTTTGTCATCTGTTAGTTGAACTTCATTAGTGAGTTTGAAAAAATGTTGCCAAATTAAAGACTTTCCCTCAAAAAAGAAAAAACTAAAGAGATCGAGATTTAACAGAAACTGCTGGCTGCTATTTACAATGGCTAATTAAGTTTTGGACAGTGCCAGTTAAAACAAGAGTACATGAAGAAACATAACAAAAGAAAAAAAAAAAAAGTGAACAACTTTTTAACAAGAGGCATGAAAATCAGCACCCACAAACACATGCATATTGTAATTTGTACCACTACCAGTACCACCTTTACATTACAATATTATTATTATTATTGTTGTTGTTGTTATTATTCTCAATCAATCCTATTCCAATTCCTATTCCTCCTGATTGACCCATTGCTTGTGTCCCGGAACCCACTTGGGACATTTGGGACTAAAATACGATGCCACTACCCTGGAATTCAACAGTTCCACAACAGGTGCAAATTTCACACACCTCGGAGTCTTGTACTGATTTATGGACGCCCCTAAGCTAATCGCATAATCCATGAGCTTATCAAACGTCCCCTGTTCCACAACCTTAATCTCCAGCGCTCCAATCGATTTGTCCGACACACGCCCTTGACGGTACACACTGTTGAGCGATTCCTCCACCGTCAAGCAGCAATCCTCGTACACACACGCAGGAATCGGAGTTGACCCATTCACATTCAGCTCCCAGTATAGCACATAGTGTCCCGGGATCGTCGACGTGTCCGCATAGCTCGTGTACTCCGCCACATCGGCGTCAAACGAAGCCAAGTGCGTCACCGCATTCTTAATTGCGTACTGAAGCTCGACCTCGTCCGTTTTGTCCGCATCAATACTCAGCACCACGTTCTTCCTGCATATGAAGTTGAACTGAGGAGCCTTGTTCTTGAATCCCGCCACTCTCAGCACGTCCCCCACTCTGTACCTGTAAAGCCCTGAATTTTACCAACACATACAAATTAAAGTTTGAAACTTCAATAAATACTCAATAGAATAACTTGGTGAAACTTTAGAGTTGTGGGGGTTAATTAATTACCGGCGTAAGTGGTGACGACGAGCTCGTATTCTTGGCCGAGTTTGACATCCACAAGGTCGACTAACTCTGGCGGTTGTGAATCGGTGGCGGTGAGGGCGTCGGTTCGGTTGACGGGGAGGAATTCGAAGTAGGCCATGGTGGGGATGAGGGTGTAGGAGACTTCGCTGGGCTTGCAGAGAGGGTTGAGATTGATTCCGAAGTAGCATTCGCTGGAAGCGTACATAGTGCAGACGAGAGGGAGGGCATTGCTGTAATAATCCAGTGTGGGGATATATTGCGACATCGTGCCAGTGACTATAACATCCACATATTTGGTGTTAGGCCACAACCTGGGGATGATCCCCTGCCAGCAGTTTTTGCTACACTCGGATTCGATAAAATCCGCGAGCTCCGGGTCGGGCTTGAGGATCCTCATGACGGCTTCGCGTACAGAGGGGTCAGTGATGGTGGGGTTGAGTGTGCCGGTCCTGATGTCGTGGGAGAGGAGGGACCAGTGTTTCTCGAGGAAGCGAATGGCGCGGATGAAGCCAGAGGCGAAAACGGCGCCGACGCGGAGGACGAGGTGGTGGTGGCAGAGGCCGCAGAGCATTTGGGAGTACAAGCTCTGGTAGGAGTCAAGGCAGAGGATGGCTTCGGTTGGGCTGGTGTAGTTGGCGTAGGGATCGTTGAGGATTTGGTTCTTGAAATGGGGGCTTTTGTAGTAGCTAGTGAGGACAGGACGAGCCAAGAGTCCTCCAGGAGTCTTGGCCTCAGATTTAATGAAATAAAAGTACATTCCTTTGCCTTTCTCTAGGCCACCCACGAATTGGCTCATCACAGGCATCAGTAAGCTGTACAGCAAACTCCTCCTGCCTCGCTCTTCTTCAATTGTAGGCATCAGCTTCCTCTCCCCTCCTGATGTCCCAGAGCTACAAAATTAGGAATAACAATTAAATAAAGTACGTGAAAGAAAGATGGAGATGAATTGATTTGAGTATGTATGTATAGGTACCTAGTGAGGAATTCAGAAATGGGGGTGGAGCAAATGATGGGGGAGGTGTCGCCATTGGCGATGCGGGTGACGTGAGGTTGGATGTCCTCGTAGGAAACGAGGGGGATGAGTTTCTTGAAGGTATGGCGGTCGGTGTGAGCATTGAGGTTATAACGTTGCAAGTATTCAACGTTGGCATTACGGGAGAGGATTTCGGAGAGGGCTTTGGTCTGGTAGTAGTCGGGGTTGGTGGTCACATCCTCCACAAAGTCCAGAGCTTTCTTCTTATGCTCTTCCAGAGTGGACTGTATTATGGTAGCCTCAGGCATGGTGTTGGCGATGGTGTCAAATTAAAGAGATTGGATAAATGAAGAAGAAGAAGTAAGAAGATTGGTTGGGTTTGGGGAGGAGGAAAGGGGTTCAGCGGATATTTATAGAGGCCCAAGGCGGATGAGAAGACATCCTCTACCGTTGATCTACGAATCGTAGGGACGAAGTTAAGTAAATATACCAAACTATCAGGGGTGCAATTGGAAATGTGTATCCCTCATCTAGTCAGCTACGACACATTACCTCAATTTATCCTCCTCCAAAAATATATATTACAAACGTTTATTATTTAACAAGTATTTTTTAAGAATTTCTTTCATTCATGATTTTTTATTTTAAATTCTGTAAAAAAAATAATCAAAATAATTTTATCAACTCTCTTATTAATTGAAATGTATCTTTAAATTTTAAAAATACTCATATAATTAATAATGTAAATTTAACAAAAATCGGGATATAAGTATAACATTAATCATGTGTCATTGTTAGTTCAACAATATAATGTAATTTTTATTTTTTAACATTAAATATAAATTTGGTTTATTTGTGTGTGTGTGTAACGAGGTTATTAGTATTCACAAATGAAAATTAATAAATATAGATAATCTTTAATTTAAAGTATATGTTAAGATTTTAGTTAATTGTTTTTTTAAATATTAAAAATTATTTTTTAAAATAAATTTTCGTAAATTTCAATACATGAAATACTCTATTGACCAGTTTAATACTAAACATTTATTCCTATATAACTTATTAATGTAAAGGCTAAATTAATTGCGATTATATCTTTATAAGAAATACTTGATAATTTTATTTTTAAATACTAAATTAAAAATTAACACGATGTAGTACAGATAGTAAGTAATAATTATCTTCTTTCGTGTTTGATCCATAGAGAGACAAAAATAGTGTGTCATCTATTGATAATGTTGTTCTAATAATAATAAGTCCTAAATAAATAAGAAATCAACTATTAGGATCACTTAATACTTTTTTCACAGATAAAAAAAATACTAAATTGAAAAGGTCAAATGCCTATTTTGGTTCTCTATGTTTCACCCAAGTTTTAAATTGGTCCTTTATGTTTCAAAAGTTTTATATTGGTCCTTTATATTTTCCAAAAGTTTTATATTTGTCCTTCAGGTTTCATTAAAGTTTTATATTGGTCATTTATGTTTCATTCAAGTTCTATATTGATTCTTTATGTTTCATTGAAGTTCTATATTAGTTCTTTATGTTTCATTGAAGTTATATATTAGTCCTTTATGTTTCATTAAAGTTTCATATTGATCCTTTCAGCATGGTTTTATTTTTGGCTTAAACAACGTCGTTTGGGTGTTTTTGGTGTGTCTAAGGCCACGTCAACTATCTCATACACATAGGAGTGATTATGTGTCCACCTCGACACGCACGTCAGCAGTTAACTTAAGAAATTGACGGATTTGGATGGAAGGACTAATTTAGAACTAATTTAAAACTTTTGAAACATAAAGGACTAATTTAAAATTTGAGTGAAACATAAAGAACCAAAATAAACATTATTGAGCAATTGAAAAAGATGGATCTTCATAAGTATTAAAATATAGTGGTTGTCTTTTTATCACAATTAGATTCTTGCACGAGAGCAGAGTACTGCGGGCGGCTTTGGATTTCAAAGAAATAAAGAATAATGATTTTAAATACAAGATAACTAATTTTGAGAGTTTGTGAAAGAGGGTAATTGTGGTCGACGTCGTATCTTATATATATTTTTTCTTGTGGGGGTACATTTAGAAGATGCGGAAGCATACACAAGATATACTGAGATAGAAACCTCCATGGATTTATGGCGATGATAAAACCATCTACAACTTTTGACTAAAACAAAGAAAAAGACAAAAATGGAGAGTGAGAAAAGCGAATAATTTAGGATCGGGATTGGGTTTGGGAGTTGGCTTGTAGGAAAAAGAAGCAAAATTGTGAGGGGATACGATACACAATTTCCATTGGAACTCAACAGTTCATCGCACCCATTATTTTGAACGGATGCCTTTAATTTGGCGCATAAATGCGGTGGAGTTGATTTGGCAATGCGTCAACATGAAATAGCTACCAAAATATCACACATACAATAAGACAAATCTAGCTAGCTAGCTTGCTATATATAATTTACATCCCACATATTCTTTCATATCTGTAATCCCAATCCTTTCACGAAATATCCCATGAAAACCCAACTCTCAAATAATCTAGATTGTTCGAGAAAAGAGAACATGATTTTCATTTCATTTTTTAGTTTTTAATTTACAACTGCAACAAGCTAAATTCTTTTTCTTTTAATCAAGAAATGATACTAAATTTTATTAACACACGCATTTGTCTTACAATTACATGTTCTCAATGAAACATGTTTTTATATGTACGGGTGATATTGCGCCAGCTAGCTTGTGGTACGTACATTGGCGAAATTAAGGGAGAAAATCATTCGAAGCATAAAATAAAGAAATTAAAAAGTACATATTAAGTTTTGATAAATAATATGTTATTTAAAACGGTCTAAATTAAATCCTCTATCATATAACAAAGGATTGTAGAAAAAGACATTGAAATAGTTATTGGGATCCACCCATACAATAATGGATTCTATGTTGTACAGCATAGAGTCCATTCTCCACCTTTAGTGGGTTTGTGAAATCCACTATATGTCACTCTCTCTTTTTACTTTTTTATGTTGTACAGCATAGAGTCCATTCTCCATCCATACACAGGTCCATCTTGCTATCTCACTCTCTCTCTCTCTTCATGTCAGTACACAAAAAAAAAATCAAGTATTTTAAATAATTTATATTTCGATCATTACTGTTAATTGTTAAAAAAATAATATATTTTTTAACAATTAAATTTTTGACATTCAAAATAAGTACATCTTTTTTAACAACTAAATTTTGGTTATCAAAATAAATTGTTTTAAAAAAATCAATGATAGTACTTTCGACGGTCAACAATTATCTATATTTGTCAATAATATTATATTCGAAAATAAATTTGTTGACGACGGCCGTCGAGAAAAATACTGTTGAGAAAAGTTTTGTAAAATAAAAAAGAATTATCGACAATTATTAATCATCGAAAATATTATTATTATTATTATTATTATTATTATTATCTTTTTTTGAACAATTTATTTCAACAATCAAAATTTAATTATTAAAAAAAATACTATTTTTAACAATTATCTAACCATCCAAATATATATTATTGAAATTTTTTTTAGTGATACTCTATTGTATATATAGCAGAGGATACAGACTCCTAAATAATATATTCATCTAAATTTTTATTTGTAATACAAATTACCTCATTGTAAAAAATTATTACATATAATTATCAAGTTATGATTAATTTTAAGATACATTAACAGTCACAAATTATTTAATGTGAGATTATTAGGGAAGCCAATGACTTTCCTGTAACTAATATTTGTATATTGAGATATGTTAAAATTGATTATATATAAGTTAACAATAGTTTTATAATTTTTTATATTTTAAAGAGTGATTTGTTAACAACAAAAATTTAGGTGAATATAATTTAAGAGGTAACAACTTCCCCTAAAAATAATAATGGTGTTTGGGTTATCTTGTCTACTTATACAAATTAAACGGGATAGGCTATAAGGCTACCTATATGTCAAACTTGTTAGGTTGACACGTCCTCAAATTAGAGTTTACTTTACAAAGATTAAGTATATAATACATCTTACCAAATACTACTACTCTTCAAACTAACGTTTATGTACTTTAAACACCCACTTAATTCATTTTCCAATCAATCAAAAGTAAATAGTAAATACACAATTTTTTATGTAGTGCAAGATAATTTTGTTTGACACGTGTATACGTACATGATGTGGACACTAGCTAGCTAGACAGATAAAAGACACAGATATGGACCAGTTATATATTAATTAGCTCATAGTGTAGACAATTTAGATGATCAGAACAATAAATTATATATCTTGACCAATTATATATATATAAATTGAGCTTAATTAAAGCTAAATTAAAATTGCACCAATAATTGTATAGAATGCTCTTACTCTTCCTCATTAAATAAAAGGTAATAATTTTGTAGTTGAATAAGGACAAATAATTATAAATTAGTAGTGATATGAAACGAAAAGAATATAAAAAGTGAAATGCAGAATGGGTAGGCTTTTTAATCAATTAAGCTAAGCTAAGCTAGCTGCAGTATTGTTTGAATTAAAACTAGCTAGGCCATAAATAGGGACTTGATTGGCATCTAATTGAACTTAATTATGTATTGACTTTGCTCTGACTAATTTATCACCATGTGGAAGTGGTGCTCTTAATTATATGATCCTTTTATTTTATTTTTTCTAATTTACTTAATTTTTTTTAGCCTGACTAATTTACTTAATTTGAGTTAATATACTAATTAATTAAAAAGACACGTTTACGTTAGAATAACATGGTTTACTAAGAAAATGCCGACATTTTTAGTTGAGCTTTTATTTTGAAGCCGTGCTTCTAAGACTAAACTCTATTTGAACCAATTCAAAAATATATTATTCTTACGAAATGTCTTACAATATAATTAATACTCTACTTATAATAAGTTACATGAATTATTTTGTAATTTTATTTAATTATCAACCAACAATTACTGGTAACATCTAGTTGAAGCTCATTTACATTTCTTACTAAAATTAGAGATTATCTGAAAAATTCAAAATGCTCTAATAATTAATTCTTGTCTACAATTAGATATATATTAATTAATTAATTAAAAAAAGAACTATATAGGATAAGCACGTCCTTAATTATTTTTTTCTCAATTCGTTGAAATTATTACTAATTAACTACAAATCTTCTAAATTCCAATTAATTTGACTCAGTTTAATTAAAATGTTATAATAGAAGTAGAAATTTTTTCAAAAAATAATTTGTACATAAAAAACTTGAACTTTATATCTTGTACATTTAAAGGAAAAGAAGTACTCATTACTTTCACCAAGTATATTGATTTTCTTTGATTGAGTTTATATTTAATAACTGACAAATTAAGTTTATAGAGAAGATTCCGTGTTTAATTAAATCTTGACCTTTATTTGGCCAAAAAGAGACGTCGAATACAGCCGTCTAATTATCATCTCACTGACGTTTAAACAAACCCCATAATCGTACGTTGGTACACAGTTCATAATTGAAGATGAAACACATAACAATGCGTAGATCAAATAACTTCCTCTAACTCTAGCACAATTAATACTTACTAATTACTAACTACTAAGTGATTCCATTTCTGACATTGTGTATGAATAGAGTTTTTTTTTCTAGACCACGGTATTCACCGTCGAGCACAGTAACTAATCCCCTCGCTGAATTGTGGGCACCTCGAAGGGTGAGACAGCTGGCCCAAAGATTTAAAGCTGCTCCATACCCAAGACAAGAATCAAATCCTTAACACTTGGTTAAGGATGAATGAGTTACTTCCCCTCAATCATAGACCTTGAGTTGTATGAATAGAGTTTTATAGTCCACAATAAAACTTCTTTTTAAAAAGTTTAGATTCGAGTATTTTGACCTCACAAAATTTTTTTTCCTCCTCTTATATTTATTTAATTTTAAAAGGCTTCAAATGGTGTTTTTCATTCCATACTTGATTAAATATTCATCACTATTAGTGATTTATATTTTGTTACCAAATATATATATTTTTAAATAAAATTTACATGATTGAAATTTTAATTATGATTATGTGAAAATGTATTTTATTTTGTTTTATTTTAAAAAAGAACTAAATACAAAACTTATAGGCTGTTTTAAAATTATTCTTAAAAATAGTTTTTTTTTAATTTTAAAGTAAAAAATGTTTAAACTAATGTTTTTGACAACAACAACAAATATGTTTTATGTTTTTTTTATAAATATATATTTTAAGTTTTGGGAATAGAGAATATAGAAAAACTCAAAGATATTTTTAAATACTTTTATTTAAAATAATTAACAAATATTTTCATTAATGACATGTACAAAAAAATAACACTAACATAAACTTTTAAAACTAACTTTTATGAAAAAAAAAAAAAAAAGGCATCCTGCTCAGCTGATTTTTCTTAAAACGCTTTACCATATGCATTGTCATCCTAGGGAGGAAAAAAAATACAAAATAATAATACGCAAATGAGGTGGTAATAAGGGACGAGAGAGGGAGTTTTTTTATAAAAAAAAAATTATATATTCAGGTGTGAATTTGAGGGTTTTGTGCAAAAATGTCATGAATTTGTCATGAATTTTTTTTATTAAACTCAAAATTACCATTTCTCTAAATTAGTGTTACAGCATTATTGGCATAAATGATAGCAAATTTAAACAAGTTAGGTTAAATTCGCCATTAGTGATGTCGTATTGACATTTAACTAGTTCAAATTTGCTAGAATTTAATATTTGATCTGGTCAAACTTGTTGTTACTGAAGATTAATTTGACCAAGTCAATTTTTTTATTAATGATGACAAACTTGGTTTTATTTATGAAAAGTTTAATCAATTTAAAAATATAATAAAAAAATGATATAGTTATGCAAAAATCTGAATTTGAGAATCAAAAATAAATTCTCCAAAAAGCTAAAGATAGAGACTGATATCCTGCATATGTCATATCCACAGATCTCGTGTATGCACAAATATATATCTCACATCCCTCTCTCAAAACGAATATATATAGATATAATTTTCATGAAAAGTGTGCTTAATTTAAATAGGCAATATATATATATATATATATATATATATATATATATATATATATATTATACAAATAATTAGGATCCTTCGATTGAGGTTGAATGTGGACCCTAACAGGTGGCATTTAGTATTCGGTGAGTGTTTAGTGGGAAGTGAAAGTGGAAGTGATTGTGGAAATGGAAGATTTAATTGTGTTTGGTATGTAAGGAAAGTAAAATGGAAATAAGAATAAAATTGTTTGGTATGATAAGAATGAGATAGGGAAGTGGAAGTTAAAAAGTGTAAAAGACTATTTTACCCTCTAAGATTATGCTCTCACATGAGAAGGAAATGGCAAAATAGTACTTTCAAATATACTTTCTTTCCTCAACCTCACCTTCCCTCTAAATTGAGAGGGAAGCAACCTTCCCTCTCACTTTCTCTCTCCATACCAAATATACATGATACAACACATTCACTTTCCCATTCGCCTTTCTTTCTCAAACTATACCAAACCATTCCAAGGATTTTGAGTTTCCCCTCTAAAAAAAAGTGTCAAATTGTGTATATATATATATATATATATATATATATATATATATATAAATATATATATATATATATGTATATATTGGATTTAACTTTAGTAATTAATAAGTCTCACATGGAATATATAAAAATGTGGGATCACGATTTTTTGATTAACACTAAACAACATGACCAGACAATAACAGAAGATTCGAACTCGAAATAATATTATCATCTCTTATCTCTTACGTGTCTATTTATCCTACGCGCGTCGGCTTTTTCTTTTCTTCCTCCTTTCTTTATTTACTCTATTTTATATTATCAAAATTTCAAATATACCCACTACAAGAACAAAAAGCTATATCCACCATATATATACATATATATATATATAATAATAATAATAATAATAATAATTTTAGTTCACATAGTTATTTTCAAAAAAAAAATTATATTTTAATAAATAAGTTTTTATTGCATCAACTCGATATTTATCATATGTATAAATCAGAATATGGGTGGTGGACAGTAACGCAAATCTTTGACCACACCCAGTTATATATAAAGTTTTTATAATGCTCAAATCTTTAATTATTACCCTATATATGTAGATGTCTTAGCCAGCTAATTAAACAGACTTATCATAAAATCCAGTCTGGAGGGAAAAAGAAAAAATAGTGATCTATGCATCGAAATATATACTTTATTACCATTTTGAGAAGCTAGTAGAGTTTAGTGATAAGTCGGCATATAATAATATGTTTAGTTTTAAGGAACGCTAGCTTTTGACATTCAGAGTCTAGTAGTGGATCACTTTGTAGTATCTTCATTAACTTTAGGTTGAAAGCTTTTTGTCTGCACGTAAATTATATGGGTCATTATATACATCCCTGTATGATCAGTCTAGTTAAAGTTAATTTTATAATCTACATGCACAAATTCATGGAAAAAATATACAGAAACTGTTTATAATTATTGTTATGATCTTAGCACTCGCGGACTGTATATATATATATATATAGCTAGGTTACGTATTTTGAGAATGTTAATTCATAGATAGTAAACAAGTTGTGGCTCGAGGAACTATAAAAAAGATGGAGATCAAATTTGATAATTACAATTTGTGAGACAACCAAAATCCAGCACATAGATAGCACAATGGTTAATGATATAATTAATTAAAGAGTTAATCATCTTTTTAAGGCACTGTTAAAACTTTATGAGAACTATTAGGTGGTCCCTAATATCATGTTTCCATCTGGGTGTAATCGGAAGCATACAATTGGTGGCAACACTAATTAACATGCATGGATCTAGGCACATTTGGATGAATCAATAATTAAACTAGGAGAATTGTTGGTAAAATATGTGACACTTGGATTAAGTGTAACATAATTAAGTAAAGTACATCTCTGTAATCCAAATGCTAATTGGCCATTAGAGATCGTCCAAATCAAAGTAAAAATGTTGATCACATGAAAGCACCTTTTTCCCTTTGAATATATATACAACACCAAGTTCAAGGTAAAAGCTAGCTAGGTAGTGCTTTAATTTCCATAGACAAATCAAAAGGTCCTTGAATCTTGTAAATTTCGTTTCTTTATGAGACAGAAAAGTTGTATGGTTTTGAAACATGGTTTATTTTGCACTAACATGTATATCTGCCCACAGGAAGGATATATATATATATATATGAGAGCTATGCTGTAGCTACAGTATCATTATTTCAGTACAGTCCCTACCACAATGATGATAATTTGTGGGAGGAAAAAATGTGTCATTTTTACATTTCACATGTAGGCAACTTCAGGACAATCTCTTGAATTATTGAAGTTATAAGTTCTACCGCAATCAAAAGTGGTCCTACTAGCTAGTACCATTGTCCACACATTCTAATATATCAGTGACTTTTAACAGCACTTAACGTGGTGATTAAAAAGAGACTTTCAAGGCATGAACTTATTGGTCAAAATGGTAACAATAAATAGTGATGGCAATAACCCTTATATTTTGTTCAGTAAGCTTACATTTTGGTCCCTTAAATTCTAATAATTTCATCTCTAAAAACTAATAATATACTTTTTGGTGGAGCTTTATTGTGGTATGTGACATGCATGGCTCGTTAAATAATGATATGGCACCGTTCAATGTTTTATTAAATAATCTCAATTAACGTGCAACCTCATAAATTCTATTTCAAATTTGATGTTTAAAATTAATAAAGCACATAATGTGACATGAAGATGAATTTATATATGAAATGGCGGTGTATTGAAATGTCATTTTTTTTATATAAACAAACTTATTTGGTGTTTAACAAAACACTTAACGGCATGCCATTATTTAACAGATCACGCCACATATTTTATTAATAGCTAACAGCTCAAGGTTCTCAGGGGTCAAATTAAAAATTTATTATGAATTTTCAAAAATTAAATTGTATATTAGTATTTGTAATATTTCAGGACCATATTCCCCCCCCCCCCCTCTCTTTCCCTTTTAAAGCTGTAATCTGGAAAACTCTGTGTAATATAGCTAGTCAAATAATCCAAAGTGACAATATAATGAATATGATTGGTTTATGTATATGGTTAATGCATGCGTAGTGAATTAATTAATATATAAATAAGTAATGAGTTATTATGCATTAGTAATTTTAGTTGAGAGGTACATGTATAGGATCGACAAACGAGACACCACAATCTACTAGTGTAGTTCAATCAAATAATATTTGCACAAAATTTTCTTTGATTTATGTTTGGGACAGAAAACAAGTGGTGGGGTGTGAGTTAGAGGGAAATTAAAGAAGATGAAATAAGTTGAATGAATTGTGTTCACTTTTTGATAACGCTTTTAATTAGTTCTTGTTGCTGGATCTCCATTTTCACATATAGTGGAAGCCTTTTTCACCGACAACAAGATCGTCCTCATATGCTGCGATATGACTTTGAATTTCAGTACTTTGGTTGTACGTACCAGTTACCACCATCCATCCATGATCCCATCCCATGCATATAATATGTGCAAATCGATTAGAAAGTTAAAAGTAAAAGCAGAGGTGAGTTATACCTTGATGGATCATGGACGATGATGCACTATGATTTCACATAATCCAACTATTATTATTCCTTGTCTACCACTTGATGCAAAACAAAGCAGATAACACAGTAGGCCATTACTAAAAAAGCAAAATTTGGTGTCAAATTCTCATTCTTATACAATGAAAATTTTAAACTGTCAAAACCCCACTATCTGAAATTATTTGCAGAATCGGACGACTCTACTTGAATATTCTAGCCACTCTTTATCCCATGCATTATAGTTGGATCAGACTTTCATGTACCCCCATTATTTGGAATTTGAAAAAACGCATGCCAATAATTCTCTACTTCACAGAAAACATTTAATTTTGATTCGTTTTCTCCCTGCCTATAGCTGCTTACACTTTTTGCTGTCTCATATTATATAAGTTGCTTTAGTTTTCTCCATGTTTGTGATCTTGGCTTGCTCTTCATCCACTTTAATGTAGGAGCAACCCCTGTCGGTTGAGTGCTGTTAAGTAGGGTTATTTGGTAATATCAAAATTTTAATTGTAAAATGTGGTTTGGCTTAATATTAGTTTGCTCTATGTAGTTTAGAATGTGATACTTTATGTAGTTTGGCTTAAAAACAATGTGTCCCCCATGTGGTTAATAAGAGTGTGACACTTGATCCCCCTCTTGTTTGTTATGTTATCAATTAACTAGTATATGTTATTTTTTTATCTGAAATTTAGTCGAATTAATCAATAATTTAAAATTTTATAAACTTAGTTTGTATTTAAGCAATTTTAAAATGAGTAAAATATTAATTTAGTCCTTCTTAGATGGCATCTTTCTCAATTTGAACCTTCTTAGATGTATCTTCTCAATTTGGTCCTTTTTAGATTATTCCATTATCAATTCAGTCCATACCGTTAAATGATGACATGACATACTAAAACTTTTTAAAAATTATTATTTTATCCCTCCTTCAACCTCAAAAGGACTGATTTTAAACAAATTGCAAACATATTAAAACTTTTGAAAGATAAAAGACTAATATAAAACTAGCAGAAAAGATACGGGACCAAAATGGATATTTGACTTTATTTTTTGTAAAAGTATCAAATTTATTCAATCATATAATTATTTTGACAGTAAGGACTAAATTGATAACGAAATAATTTGAAAAGGACTAAATTGATAAGATACATCTAAAAATGATTAAATTGAAATAGATGCCATTTAAGAAGGACTAAATTGAGAAACCACAAGAGGCACATTGCTTTTAAATTAAACCACATGATAGTAAAGTGTCACATTTTAAACTACAGAGGAGCAAAATGATCTTAAGCCAAATCACACGGATAAACTTTAATTTACTCCAATTTTAATTTAAAATTTCAAGCTATCATTTTTTAAATATATATAAATAAAGTTTTTAAAGAATAAGCCTTGAAACGTATTTATTTCACAGATAAGATTGTATACATTTAACATTCTTTATACTCATCTCGTGAGAATCTTGTATATTAGGAGAAGTTTCTGGCCACTCACAATTAGCCAGATTAATCCATCTATACTGTAAAATAAAGGTTTTTTTTTAATTTTTTGTTTAAAATGATTTATAAATGACGACGTTAGTGTAGGCACTGTTTTTCACTTTCTTTTCTTCTTTCATACTATTGTTGAGTAGTGTTGATAATAATCATATCTGCACACGTTTTTAAGTGAAGGTTATGTCACAATAAAATGATTGATATGACAAGAGAAGCACTAATAAGATGCGATAAAAAGAATCAAGTTCAAGCAAGAGATTCCGTCCTACCTATTACGCTTTTTCTTGATCTAATTAACCATATAGACGTCAGATTGATTGAATGATAGATAACAAAAATTAAGGCAATATTTTATTGGAGGAGATCAGTAATTTCGTGAAAAATAAAAATAAAGGTAAATGTAGTAGTCGAAGTAACTGATAAAATGTGTATAATGTATTAAAAAAAATATATATTTGCACATCTATATACTAAAAAAAAAAGTTAAACACAAATATAGTCACTTTTCAAAAGTATCTACAGATCTATACCACTTTTACTGTTCACCTAGAAAAACGCCATCGGTGATGACAATTTGCTGATTTCTTGACGAGAAAAACGCCATCTGTGAGGGCGTTTATAGGGTTATAAACGCCCTCCATGATGGCGTTTTTCTAGCTAGAAAAACTGAGCCCACCTCATTTGACCGGTAGCTCAAAACAAAAAATTAAAACTAAATGTGTGAAGTGTCATTTTTGCCAAAAAGTAATGCTAAACTTATGAAAGAGATATTTTGGTTCAACAAAAATTACTTCATAGTAACTTCTTATACTCCTCTCAATAATAAATTTCTCTCTTTTGAGGAAGTTTCTCACCTCTCAACCTATTAAATAATTCTAAATTTAATTTAGTATCACCTCATTATCACTCAACAGCTAGTAAAGTTCACATAAATTATAAGATGAGCTTCAACTTAATTAATTACACATATAGGATTGAGAAAGTAAGAAAAGAGGGAAGAAGAATTGAACTTGTAATTAATCAGCGAAGTGGATTAAAGTGATGATATGAGCTACATGGAGTGATGACAAGAAGAGTACGCACTATAGTCTATATTAAGGTGTGTACGAGAAAATACCTTATTAGACATCCTTCCCAATTAGGAAAATTGAAGATTAGGAAGCATTTAAGGAAATCGTGATTTGCACTTGTTGTTCTCAGACTTGTTTGGGCCTTTAGGTTTGATGAGGTTCAGGGTACCAAGTACCAAGTAGGAAGACGTACGTACGGAGTTTTTGTGGAGGCCTCAAATCACATATATGGAAGAGCCAATAATATGGGTTTGTAGTGGGCTACTTTTCAGGGCCCGCATTGGATGTTTACTCATAACTTTCAAAGATATATATGGGGAAAGTCGTCTTCTTTTGGAGAAGTTTTCCTCCATCTTTCTATGGACATATTTTTCTTTATTTCTCAAATTAGCCACAAAAGCATTTGTCAAAAAATCATACTGTGTCTCCTATATGAATTTGGTGATGCTTGATCAAACTCAATATCACTCAACACAAGCAGCACCCTCTTTATCATCTACTCCTCACCTCCAATTTCTAATTATCAAATGCCTTCTCCAAAATAACTCGTAAATTAAACCACCATTGTTATTGGACCAAAACTTGTGGGTCGCCCAAGGTATAAGTTTTTTTTTATATATAAGAAAAAGTTTAGGTGGGGTAATTAAGCACTGGTATTACATATTGGTATTTCATTAGGGTCAAAAAAGACCTCCCATTTTTAACTTCTTTGAAGATTTATAGGGTGATTTACATATCATTCACAAATAAGGCATTTACATCGATCATAATTCATAAGGTTTAAATCCTCACCCCTATAAGATAAGAAACCAAATTTTAACCATCTATGTAACTCTTCATTAGCTCCAAGGTATAAATTTTTATTCACCAAGAAATATACATACAGTAAATTAATTATTTGGTAAAATTTATATGTTATTTTAATTTGATTAATGAAAAAGGAAATATTGCAATTTAATCTCAGATCAATTCTTAATTAATTTAATTTTTCGGATAATACATAAACGTCAACATTAACAAATACTAAATTGATTGTTAAATAATAAATTTAATTTAGTTAAAAAAAAATCTGTTAGATATTCCAAAATACACTATTTTTAGTTTTTTTTGTATAATGTATAAAGTTGATATGTTTTATTTTATAATTACATATTATCAAAATATAATTTTTTTTGGCTTAATATGATATAATTTAATATTGGGTAAATTACATTTTAGTGGCCTGTAGTTTGGTCTAATTTCAATTAGATGTTGTGTGATTTTAATTTTGTCAATCAAGTGCTCTAAGGTTTGTAACGTTAACAATTTAGTGTCCCGTAATTTATTTAGTTAATTTTTTAATAGAAGTGCCCATGTACTATGCACATGACTTTTTAAAAACCCTCAAATATTTTTTTCTCTTCTATTTTTTGAATCTAAACTCATTATTTTAAATTTATCTTTTAAAACATGAACTAGTTAAATTGAGGAAATCATTGTTCTTGTCAGGAACGTTGGATTTCATACAAGTTAATAATTTTTCTATATGTATGGCACTCTATTGCGTTCCCTCTTTACATATTAATTATGTGAGGCATCATTAATTCATTATGAGTAACGCAAGAATTTGCACCATGTATGGCTCTTATTGACCTAGTTGATCTTCCTACTATGAAAACTATGCAGAGAACTTGTTGCAAATAACTGTCCTATGTTATGCCTATCTAATTGAGCAATTTTAGAATGGCGAATCCATCATTTGAGCAAAGAAGTTTTTTTTTTTTTTCATTCTGCGATTTTTTATATGTTTGAGTTGATATTAGATTGTAAGTTCATATCTAAAAAATAAAGGAGGGAGAAAGATTTGAAAGTCATTTAAGGGTCATGTGCGCGACACATGAGGCACTTCCGTTAAAAAATTAAAAAACTAAATCATATGACACTAAGTTGTTAAGAATATTTTATTAACAAAAATGAAACTACAAGATACCTAATTGAAATCAGGCCAAATTACGAGCCACTAAAGTGTAATTTACCCTTTAATATTTAACAATCAAGTTAGTATCCATTAATATCTATGTGAGATAACTTTGTATCTATTTCATTAATTAAATGTTCAAATTAAATAAGTATTCATCTTTTAAATTTTAAATTGAAAAATTGTATATAAAATACAGCCAAACTTCCAAAGTTTCTTTTCTTTTTTTTTTGTCAAACTTCCCAATGTTTTTATTTTCTTTATTTTTTGGTGGAAAAAAGTTAAATTTTCCAATGTTTCTACTGTTTGATATAAAATGAGTAAAATATTACTTTAGTCCTTTTTAGATAGTACTTTTCTCAATTTGGTCCTTCTTAGATGGCCTTTCTCAATTTAGTCCTTTTTAGATTAATCAGTTATCAATTTGGTCCTTACCGTTAAAATTACTAACGGAGTTAGTTGAGGTAGATAATTTGGGGTAACTTTATAATTTTTAAATATTAAGAGGGTTTTTTAATGTAATTATTTTGGGAAATTTTATAATTTTCACAAATTGAAAATGGTACCATGTTTTTTTCAATTTGTGAAAATTACAAAATTGTCCCAAAATAATTACATTAAAAAGCCCTATTATTATTTAAAAATTATAAATTTACCCCAAATTATCCACCTCAGCTAACTCCGTTAGTAATTTTAATGGTAAGGACCAAATTGATAACTGATTAATCTAAAAAGGACTAAATTGAGAAAGACCATCTAAAAAGGACCAAATTGAGAAAAGTACTATCTAAAAAGGATCAAAATGATGTTTTACTCGATATAAAATACTACCGTTACCCAGGACTGGGCTGCTTTGAAACTTTACTACAAAGCACATAAATCCAGACTATTTTTTTTTAAAAAAATTAGCATAGTCAAGTTTGGGCCTTTTATCTACCCATTATTCTCTAATGGGCTCGAAGCATAATATTAAGTACCAAAATACGCAGAATGGCATCAGCCCATTAGTAACTATTGTTTTTGCTCTTTAATCCTTATTATGTGTCTCTGCTTTATCGTGTCTTCTTTGGCAAGTATGAAAAATCATGAATCAAATCACCAAAAAAAGAAAATAATAAAAAATATAGAACCAAAAATATTATAGGGTCATTGAAAAACAAATATAAGAGTGGAGTTTGAAAGCCCATTTGGTTACCATAATAAATGAGAGGGAAAGAAAAAGAGGAATTTCATTTTGATTTGAAATTGAAAATATATAGATGGAGAGCTTTCTTGGATTTAAATATGACACTTTTAATAATGAGAGTGAGGAAAGGAAAGGAAGGAGTAGGTCCATTGTATGTATTCCTTCTTCCCATTTCAATCATTACTTATATAACTACAGGGTCCTACAGTCATGGCCTTTGCTTCTTAAATTTATAATATTCATGACTCATTATTTTTCTTATATAATTTTTTTACAAAAAGGCATAAAAGTTTAAATACAAAATCTTTAAATAAATCACAAAAAACTATATGAATTGTGAATCATTATTTGATCCATTATTAATTAAAATTAAAAATAACACATCAATAAATTGATTATACAAATTTCTTATTTTAATTCTTTTTTTTTTTACCATTTTTCTCATAAAGAAATACTTAAAATTAATACTGATCCCGTTATATGATTTTTTTTTCTTTGAAGAATTAATTATATTTAGTGATAGTGAAACATACATAAGTTAAGTGAATAATTTGGCTAAAATTATTTTAAAAAAAAACAAAATATAGAGCACTAGAGCATGAATATCCTTTTATTTTTGTAACTCGTATTATTGATGTCAATGTGGTGTCATGCTGTGCGCTTGTTGGGCCACGCAGCTCAATTTCATTGGCTACATGCCTACATTCTCTGTACTATTTCAATACTTCAGCACATATATAAATTCATAACATTATTTTTATCAATTCATTTTCTCATATATATATAAATATATATATATATATATATATATATATATATATACTATTTGAAAAAACTATTGTTTTTAAAGCAAAAAAACTAATTTAATAACATAAAATTTTTCACTAATAACCCAAATTTTTTACTATATTTCGTAATTGTTTTACAAAGTAATAACGAAATTTAATTATTATTCACTAAATCAATTTCTTTTAGTAAGAATTTTTATATATTTATCATATATTATATGATATGAAAATAGAAACACCAAAATATATATATATATATATATATATATACACACACACTCGTATACATTCACACACATATATTAGTGCTTTATATTATAATTGTGTATACAAACTGGAAAGTTCTCCTTGCTTTGGTTTTTAAATTGGCAAATGCTTAACCAATGATATATCATGTTGAAAGTTAGAGACCGATGATAAGTGAATTGAATTTATCAGTTTAATATTGTATGTGCTTATTTAACCTTTTTTTTTTTACAGAAAACCCAATGGTTTTAAAAAGGACAAAACTTATATGTTATTACTTACATGTTTTTTCTAAGGTTAACTAATTAAAAAAAGAGATGTGTCAATTTTTTTTATGTCATCTTCTCAAAATTGACACATGTTTTTTTTAATTGGTTAACCTTAGAAAAAACATATAACCAACAGTATATAAGTTTTTTCCTTTAAAAATGTGGAGGAAAGAGTTAAACTGAAAATTTCCCTTCTCATTAGCCAAAAAATAATATTTTCCCCTTCTCATCTATATTTTAAATTAACTCCTAATTTCTTAAAATTTAGAGTGTAATTTTATTTATTCCTTTATTTGATAATAAATGACTCGCACATTTAATTTACTATCTTTTATGGGCTATATAAGCTACTCATTAAAAAAAAAAATCCTTTTTTATTTAAAACATACTTTTTTGAAAATAAAGTGTTTGGGCCGAACTTTGATATATGTATGTATATATTATGCATTTTATTAAATATGCTTTATAATAATTTGATAATCATTTAAAAAAAATACCAAATATAATAGTTTTTTTATAAAAATACGTATAAAATATAAATGATGTTACAATTTTATAATGTTTTATACATGAAACATCATTAAAAACCCCATAAAAAAAAAAGAAACATCATTAAAAATAGTTACTTTAAAATAAGCAAAAACTTTGCAATAATCCCAGATGGGCCTCTAAATAATGAGAATTAACTAAAAACCCTAAAGTCATATTTTGGTAATGACATCTCAATAGCCTTTAAAAAGTAAGGTTTCACTAATGAAACTAGTTGACACCCTTACGCATGTCAAATTGCTATTATCTAAAACATTCGTAAAGAAGCAGGAATGTAAGATAATGATGATATTACTTGTTTTAAGAAAATTGTCGTACTCTATGTGCCTACCTTATCAGGTCTTCTTTAATTAATTATCAAAAGTTATTATTTTTTGGAAAAGAAAATTTCAAAAATGAAAAACTTTTAAACTTCTTAGTTTATAAAAAAAAGTTAAATTAACAAATTATAAAAACACATAAATATATTAAAATTTCCTATCAATTAAATAAATTTATTTTCTACAAATATATTATTCATTGTCTGCTGTGTTTTTGTCTCTTTGATACATTGTTTTTAATTATTTATTTAAAAATAATATATAAATGAGGTGTATATAATAAACTATATATGATGGTAAGCTTTAATACAAAATTATTTATGATTATATATATATTGGTCTTGGTAAGGTAATCAATAGAGCATGCCTGTTGATTAATCTATCAGAATGACTCTTCAAATAGATGACGTTTCATTCCATGAATCTCATTCTTCTAAAAATCAAACCTAATAACAGATGATCAAGAGAATATAGATTATTTTACTATATGTGTTAGATTGTATTAGTAGTATATATATATATATATATATATGTATATAGTTAAATAATTTTAACTTTGGAAAGAAGTAACTAATTTATTTTATACAAAATTATCTTTATTGTAATATATATAAAATGTTAAAGAAATTAGATACATGATTTTTCAAATAATTAAGAGGTATATATAATGTATAGTAATATATAAAATTCAAAAGAGAGATGAGATAGAGAGAGAAAAGGAGAAGAGAATATTTAGGGCAGAAGAGGACAAGCAAAGGAAGAGCATTCAAAGAAAGTCCTCAAATATTGAAGGATTTTTAATAAGAAAGAGTGTGTTGTGTTGAAGTGGGGGCCAAATAATGAGTGCAAGGAATGTTTCATCAAAGAGGGTCAAGATCCATGTCAACCCCACTTCTCCATTATCAACAATTCAACACTCTTTCTTTATCAAATTTTTTTTTTCGGTTTTTTTGGTGACGACACACAAGCGCCACTACTACTTCTTATTCACCTTAGCAAATTAAATACCTATAGCTAGTCAAATTTTTTATTCTTTTTTTTCGTCGTCGTCATCACCATCATAATCACCTTCATCATCCTTTCTAGCTTATAGGTGTGCCCCTCCTCCTTTCATTTTATGGTTGAAATCCCACACATACAAATTTTCAAATCACACAATTCTTTTCTGCCTAAGTCAATGAAAAGAGAGATGGTCACACTTAGCACACTAGTCAAATCCAAATTCCCTCTCCTACAATTTATAATTAATTAATTTATTCACTAATTAGATCAGACCAATTAATTAAGATATTATAACACCAAAAAGTTGCATTTGTGGTTGATGGGGATTAGAGGGGTGGTTGGTAAGGAATCGTACACTTTCTCAGTGATAAAAAATATATATAAGAGACAAATATAAATAATTATTTCAACTTTATTTAAAGTATTTATAAAAAAACTTTATTTAAAGTAAAACCCAATATTTAATCTAATTGATGAAAAATTGATCATACTAAAAAACTATTGATATATAAGGAAAAATCAAAATATTGTCGTCTAATTTAATTTATCAATGGAATTAACCATAATTAACAAAATTCTTTTATTATAATAGCTAGTGAGGCCATCCAAAGCCCTAAGAGCATAAATTAAATATATATTGTAAGAAATTATATGAAGCCACTAAGGCAATAAATTAGTTTCCAAGTTCTAGATACCACGCTACCTGGCTATGTTCTTCTTTAATTGAGACATTTAGATGTATTATTTAATTTTTCCGATTACATATAGTGTTTAAAAATGATTATCCAGAGGCAGCCCCTTAATTAATTTGTCTTTTAGGGAAGCTATTATCTTTTATGCAAATAATAGACAAATAGGGTTTGAAAGAATGGGAACGCGACATTTCACATGAATCAAGTGGAAATCTTAGTTGGTTTCGTCGGAAAGGTATGCGATTGGTGAGAAGAATTTTCCTTCTAAAATATCATATTTTTTGGGTGGGTGACCAAGCAGCAAATTAATTATATAATTAAATCAATTAATTATAAAATAAGAACAAGCTAAGGGAATATGCGTAGCATTGCCATTAAATTATTATCACACTTACATGTATCCGTTGATCGATGCATACCATTAATTTCTAAATTTGTTGATTAACTTTACCTAATTGTCATACTCATACATGCATGTATCAACTAGTGAGAAGATTAGTGATTTAATGCATGTGAAAATTACTTATTTGAGCTAATGAGAAGTGACGACGGTTAATTTGACGGAATAAATTTTAGGGTTTTCTAATAAAATTCATTTTAATCAAAAAATAGTTTGCAAAATTGTTTTGATAGACTTTTTAGCAAATTCAAAAAAAAAATCTTTTTCAAAAAAAAAAAAAATTTAACAAGCATCCTCACATACTTATTACATAAACCCTATGTGGTGTTTGGTATTCGGTGAGTGTTTAGTGGGAAGTGGAAGTGGATGTGAAAGTGGAAGTGGAAGATTTATGTGTGTTTGGTATGTAAGGAAAGTAAAATGGAAATAAGAATAAAATTGTTTGGTGTGATAGGAATGAGATAGGGAAGTGGAAGTTAAAAAGTGTAAAAGACTATTTTACCCTCTAAGATTATGCCCTCACATGGAAATGAAAGAGCAAAATAGTACTTTCAAGTCTACTTCATTCCCTCAACCTCACATTCCCTCTAAATTGAGAGGGAAGCAACATTCCCTCTCATCTTCCCTCAACCTTATCTCTCCATACCAAACATACAATATATTCCCTTTCCCACTCACCTTCCCTCCTCAAATTATACCAAACAATTCATAAATTTAATGTACTGGTTTCAAAAAAAATATGAATTAGAGTATTACATTGACATTGAGGAAAAAAATGTCCATATATTTCTAGTTAGGTATAGCGTAAGGGCAGTAGTGGGACCACTATATATATATGAATTTAATTAATTATATAATTTGTACTTAATTAGGAATAACAATGTGAATGTAATATGATGACGCTAGGATTGCACGCACGCCCACACATAAACATAAAGAAAAAGGTTAAATTGGGAAAATCTTAATTGGTTAATTGAAGTCAAAGGCTTTCATTGTAAAATGTAAACCATTGAATATGGTCTGGAAGCTTCATCCCTACAATAAGTCAAGCTCTAAAATTATATCAGTTGACTTGTATTAAAAGGTTTTATAATATATTAATATTGTTGACTAATTGTGACTTATTAGCACTACCCAACATTCACATGGCCCATCCATCCCACATGAATATCACAATCAAAATATTCTTTCAAAACCATCATTTTCTTATTAATTACCACCACCTTTGTAAAAAATATCTAACTCTGTTGGCACGCACCATTTAGCTCAATCTACATGTACACTTGACAAACATTAGTTATTAATTTATATTTATGTTAAGCACATCGAATTAGTCCATAATATATAATTTTGTTGGTTAATTGATTTGGTGCGTGGTCTCCTACTAATTAAACAACCTAATATTAATCCGTTAATCTAGTTAAAAGAGACAAAGTTTGGTGTTTAATTTTACCTTTGAGAAGTAAGTATATTGTTAATATTAATCAACTATACGTACCAAAATGTTAAGATATTTATTTCTTTATAATTTCTTCAAGCTAAATGACATATATTAATAATTTGGATTAATTTATAGAGAGACTATTGATCGAATAAAATCAACGACCTTCTTAATTAGTCTCATCTAAGGAATTTAATAAGCTTTGTCACCTAGCATCTATGAATTTTATAGTTTGACTAG
Organism: Senna tora; assembly: GCA_014851425.1. Taxonomy (NCBI): domain Eukaryota; kingdom Viridiplantae; phylum Streptophyta; class Magnoliopsida; order Fabales; family Fabaceae; genus Senna; species Senna tora. Next base: position 2,546,640 of record CM026266.1, on the reverse strand, counting down.
GGATTTATGATTAGATATTACAATAAAGTGTTTTGCTAACAACTTCCGTATGGCATTTGTTAGGGTGTGTTTGGGAGTGGAATAGGAGAGGAAGGACAGAGAAGAAAATAAACTAACATTTTATTTTTTGTTTGGTTGTTAATAATTATAGAGAAAAAAAATTGAAGGATTTTGTGTTAATTCTTTTTAACCTTCTTCCTTTATTAATTTCCCAAATTGGGAGAGTTTGGAGGAACTTAACTAAAAATGACTATTATTGTGAAGCAAACACCCCATGGTACATGTTTAATTAAGAATATAACATGTTGTAGTATTTGTCCATATAATTGGAATAAAAATGATAATTAACAATAAAAATCTGTCTAGTTTTATTATTAACCGCCCGTACATCCCCTTTTATTTCTCTTGTTTATTTTAAACATTTAAAAGTGAAAGAGAACTCGTTGAGAATGGATCTAGTGTTTGGTTCTTCTATGCATTAGTATGTTAGGTCGATTTTTTTTCTAAATTTTCTTCATTTTTTTATTTAAATTTAAAAAGTGTATACTTTTTCTAAAGAATATCTAAAGTATTAAAGATATAGATACAAAAAAATTAAAAATTTACATAAATCGAGATTTACTATGAATGAATTAGGGACTAACTTTTTAGTCCCTAATAATTAATAAAGGTGGTCCCTAAACCATTCATGGTAAGTCCTTATTTGTGTAGAATTTTTTGTGTGTCTATAACTCTTATTCTTTAGAAAGGGTTTACAATTTTTTAAATTTAATTAAAAAAAGTGAAGAAACCTAAGAAAAAAAGTCGGCCTAGCATACTAATATGCATAAAAGAGCTAAGCACCGGATCCATTCTCGAACTATTATTTAACCTACCATCTCTTTCCCAATTTAGGAAAGGGAATTTAGGAAAGGGAAGGAAAGTCAAGGGGATGTTACTTAGTGATTTTTCTTTCCTTTGTTTGGTTGTTCTAAATAAATAAGAGAAAAGAAACTGTTAACAATAAAATTAGCTTAACATATTTTTATTGTTATATCATTTTATTCCAATTATATATCTCCACAAATATAACATATTATATATATATTTTTTTTAAAAAAAAAGAGGATTACTTAAGGAGTTAAGTAGTTAAGATACAATCCCCAAATTCCTTAACTACCAAACAAGAGAGAAAAGGTTAGGAAATTCTCTGGCCTCCCTCTTCATTTTTTTCACTCCCAAACACACTCTTAAATTTTTTTTATTGGTTAATGAATCATTTAATGACTTAAAAGTCGTAAAATGTCCACAAAATAATAATTTTTAGTGTAATGTCTGAGAACTTCATCAATCATAGAAAGAAAGAAAGAAAAAGCCTACAATAAGAATTATATATATTGTTAGGAAAGATACAAGCTAAGTAACTTAATATAATTTGTTAAAAGTAAAATTACATTTGGCATGAACTGAAGGGGGGGGGGGGGGGGTGTAATGATGATAGGTATTAGAAATAGAAGCAGGAATAATAAAAGCCAAAATTGCAAGAGATATATATTTGACATTGGGGGGATATAAAGAGATATGAGTAAATTAAAGGAAGGCATTATGAGTGTTTGGCGTGTAAGGCAATTAGAGAGAACGTGTTCCAATATTATTTTACTACCCTCTTTATTTTTTGGGCCTCTCCGGTATTTGAAATTTTGTCCTGACTAATTCGATCGGATCACTCGACCTGTGTCATGCATTTAGTTATGATGAGAGAGTTTTTCAATAAAAATAATTGCATTTATAAAATTTCAAATTCATAATCTTATTTAAGTGATTCTACTTCTTTGACTAACCCCTGATCAACGAAAACAAATTAAAGAGCTTAATTAATTAAAATACGTAAATACAGAATATAGGAACACAGAAAGTCAAACACGTTAAGGAGAAGGCATGAAGTACTTCAATTAGAATTACAAGTATATCATGGATATCAGTTGCTGGTAGCTAGCAAGCTTAATTAATCTTGTTCTTGGTTCATATGCTTTCATGTGCCTTACTTTTATTTTGTTCCCATTTAATGTGAATTATGAATGTGACAGAGAGAGAAAGGGCAACACATATATATATATATATGGTTTGATCTTAATTGTACTTGACAATTTTGTAAATGTTGTTCCTCATTCTTCACTTGCTCGTGTGGCTTTGTCCCCTTCTCTTGCTCATGTGGGGGAGGTCACTACTCACTACTTTGTGTCTTCACATCTTTTATCACTTTAATTTGTCTCTTTCCACACCTCACGCTTACTCCAATATGACCTCATTTTCCCATATTATTAATTATTTACATATTTCTCTATCTCTACCACGCACATTTAAGATAATTTCATTTCCTTTTGAGATGTATATATTTGGCAGGCCAATTGAATTAATTTGTTAGAATGATTATAGCAGGATTGATGACTAAGTTTGCTTCCATATATGTTATGTTTCAGATGAATATATATATATATATATATATATATAGAGAGAGAGAGAGAGAGAGAGAGAGAGAGAGATTAGTTGTTAATGATTGCGAAAAACATTGCAATAATAATATGGAATTTGTGGGTTAATCAGTAGAAAATGTCCGAGATTGTTTTGTTGTCTACCATTGGCATTCATTGATATTAAAGCTAGCCCATTACATATATATCATCATCTCTTAATCATCAACAACTCCTGTTCATTAGGCGCTTCATCCTTATATATATAGGTGGCTTCCACGTACAGCATTCACAATTCACAATTAATTACATATCCATCGATCACTCATTTAAATTAAATTAATAATTATCAATTGATGCAGAATTAATGAATTCATAGTACTGTACTACTGTTGTGAGTTACTGTGGAAGGATTTAGGGAATAGGGATTGCTTTTTTAAGATTGAAATGTGTCGTGGTTGTTTGACCATTCCCTGGGCTTCAATTCCCACTCATTGAAAAATGATGCAATTAATTAATTAATTAATTAATTGAAGGTAGCAGTGGTGAGTGACAGCTGAATATTGAGAGTGATATAACCATAACGCATGCCCAATTTGTTCACTTTCTCATTCTCCCTTACTTTTTCAACTCCTCCATTTCTCATACTCGTGTATATCGATCAGTATATACTAATGGAATTAATAAATATGCAATATATATATATATATATATATATATATATATATATATATATATATATATTAATAATTAATATAAGATAGAAATAGAGAGGGAGGGGGTGGGAATTGGGAAATGAAATGATTATGACGGCAGAAGAAAATAGAAGAAATGAATAAGAGGAAGAAGAAGTCACTTTCAGGGCTCTGACTCTGAAGAGAAGGGAGGCCACACCGGATTTTAAGTGGGACCCATGTGTCGCACGCGTGCTCGCTGCCTGATCCCACACGTTGACTCATCTTTCAAATTCCTCATTATTCTTTCTTCTTTTTAATTAACTTACTAAATTATATCTAATTAACAAGTCAATTACGCTACAACTAGATTATCAATACTAATTTAGTATTACGTGAGTGTCGAATTTTAAGTGGATTTCATCTTCAATAAATTAAGAATTAAGGGAGCTTCTGATATAGTGTTATCTCTTTTTTTTTTTCGTATTATCTCAAAAAACATGATATAATATAATATCATTTAAGATGACACTTACAAAATAAAACCATACTAAACGCTTCAAATGACAATTTTTTGTATCATGTGATAATACAATATTATCTTAAATAACATATTATTTTAGATAACACTTTCAAAATAAAACCATACTAAACGCGTCAAATTTTAATTAATATATGATAAGTAATGAATAACATGAGTATCAAAATTTTAATACTGTTGTAATACCCTCAATTGATATGTATACCATTCCTTTAATTAATTATTGAATTAATTACAAAATGTGTATAATTTTAATTAAGTAGGGAAAAATGACATAAAGCAAACTGTCACAGCATAAGAAATTGACTGATTTGGAATTGATTGGAAGAATATTATAGAAATGGAAGAAGACGTATAAGACTATTGCACCTACCTACGGCTACGAGTACGACCATATATTTTATTTACCTTTGTTACTGTTACGTACACCACAAAAACGTTTACTTTTGGTTCAACCACCTAAGTTTGTCAAATACGTACCTATACCCCAAACCCTATATGCTTTTTCTTTAATTTCTTTCAACACTTGCTAATGTCTTATGGAGGTCATGTTGGAATGGAAGATAATTATTCAACCCAATAATACATATAAAGATCTTTTAATTGAGGAAAATAAATCCAAATTAGAATTTTACTTAGAAGTCTACCATCTAGCAAGTGTTTCTTGATCTTTAGAGTCTTTCCGTTATCTCATGGTCAAATTTACTACGTACAAGTATAACCATCTACATTTTGACATTCTATTACTACTTTATCATTTATACAACAAATAATCACTTTATGATTTCTACCAAAACACGTTTTTTTTAATATATTTATAAAATTAACTAAAAAAGGCTACAAGTTCATTCAAAGGAAATTTAAGTAAACTGAAATGCATGTCTCTATGGATAAAAAATTGTGGAGAAATTAAACATTTAGATATATATGTAGGATCGGAGTGCTTTTTATGTTTCAAATATAAGTACATAAATGATATGATATTTTATCCCCATAAATTATGTAAAGTGAAACAGTTACCATTATAATCTAGCAACTTTAACATTTAATACCTACATGATAATTAATTGAAGTCAACTAATAAACTTTAGATTAATTTATATATATATATATATATATATATATATACTATCTATTTGGATGTGAAAATTAAACACTACATGTCAACGAATTATTTATTTACTTTTTCATAAAACAGATAGTATAAGTTAATTTTTGAAAATTTAAAATTAATCTTATATTCATCACTCAACTATTAGACATTAATTAACATTTATTAGGTGGCGTTTGATATGATGTGAGTATTTTAGTGAAAATTGGAAGTGAAAATGAAAGATAAAAAGTGTGTTTGGTACGAGGGAGATAAAATTATAAAAATATATTTTTACCATTGTTTATATTATTTTACATTCATTGATAAGGTCATGTTGGTCTTTTTACATGAACTTCCATGGAATCAATATCATCTTCCCTCTCTCTTAGCATGGATTCTAACTCACCTCCTATGAAGGAAATGTACTCACCATTAAACTTTGCTTACCTCATACCAAATAGTACTCTTAATCAAGTGAATTTACTCAACTTCCATTCTTTCCTACGTACCAAACGAGCCATTAGTTAACTGTTTCCATTATTGTAATAATTTGAAGGTACAATATATTATATTTTAATTTAAGGATTTATCTTAGGGCACATGTGTTAAGATTTTTTTTATTGGTCAATAAAGCATTTCATATCTTAAAATTTATAAAAATTTATTTTAAAAAATAATTTTTAATGTTTGAAAACTCAATTGATCAATTAGGTGAAATCTTAGCATAAAGACACATATTAGAATAATCCATATTTTAAAATTCAAGTATATTAATTAATATTGTAATCAATTAAGTAATAAATGAAGGACCACCATAATGCATTTCTGACTATGAGTAATGACGGAAGAAAATTAGCCATATGACCCAACATTCTCTTTTGACAAAAATATTCAACTCGTTTTACACGCAACCATTCAACCTTTTGATAATTAATTAAGAGACGACTTAGTAAATGCGTCAAAATGTCTAAATATATAACATGTGCTCTGATTTAAATATATATGTTAAATTTTCATCTAATTGACTAACAAAGTTTTTAAATATTCAAATTATTTTTAATTAAATTTTTGTAAATTTCAAGTTATTAAACAATTCATCGATCGATCAATTAAGAGAAATCTTAACATGTGTCCTAAATATACATATATATTAGATAAATCCAAATATATAATATGGGTTTTCCTCAAGAGTGTTGTTAGAAAACTAATTAAAATTTCTTCTTATTAAAAACTTAAAATTTGTGAAGAATTAACAATAATAATTTTTAATGTCTACAAATTTTATCAACCAATAAAAAATCTTAACCAGTACACTTAATTAGATTACTAATATAAGGGCATTAATTATATTAGTCAGCAAAATTCAAATAATATATGTAGTCATTCGAGAATGGATTCTATGCTAAACAGCATAAAAAAGTAAGGAGAGAGTGACACATAATAAATCCCACATGTGAGTTCCACTTATTTATGGGACCCATTTATGTGTCACTCTCTCTCCTTATTTTTCTATACTGTACACCATAGGATCCACTCCCTAGTCATTCACCAACAAATTTACAACACGCATGCTTGCAAATCAAACGGAGTTTAATTTGTCAACCAAGTACTGCTGATGAAAGCAACCACAAATTAAATACAATTTTGTTCTTTCTTCAATTCATCATCTTTTCAACCAATTTTTTCAATCTATCATTGAAATAGAGAAATTATTAATGGAAGAATATATATATAATAAATTTAAATTTTGACTTACTTTTATAATCAATTCTTGGTAATCCAACTCATCAGGATTATTTTGCAGCAGAAAACTAGTTTATTCAGCATGGCTTTATAATTTATCTTTAAGATATTATTTAAAAATTCATTTTAACTAATAAGAGAACTTAAAATTTTTTTTTAAACTTTTCACTAAATTCAAAATAATACATTTTCTCTCGACCAATAAAAAAAATCTTAGGGAATAAACCTATGCTTTATTGGTCAATCTTTTTAATCCACCGTAAGAACTAAGTCTGCTTGATCGTGTACGTTAAAGAGAATTACGGACTATTTGACGTTCAATTTATAATTAATTTTAGTTATTTTACTGTGAACGGTGTTATTAATTACATATTCAATTCTTTTTTTGGGTCAAACAATTCATTTTATTAGAATTTATAGTGACATGATTAAGAAGCTTGCCAACTCCAATAATCTTTCAAATTTTCTGTTAAAAAATAAGTCAAATTATTATGATTTGTTAGATATCCTGAAGGGACAAAATTTTTACTATTATTTTGCCTCTGGTCATGATTCATGAGGAGCTTTTAAACCCTAAAAAAAATTTAAAAAACTGATCAAGTAAAATATACGCACAAAGATACTTTCCAAAACAATGCATTTTCCATTTTAGGGTATTATTTTTTTCTATATGCAATAACAGTTTTGAAAATATTAGTTATTAGTTACTCATGCTCTTTTTGATGCTTTCCTATGATAGAAAAAATAAATTCATCATAAATTTTTTTTTGAAGTAACTTGTACACATTTCATTTTGTACAAAAAAAAACTTTGAGCGAGTAATCATAAAGAACAAAACTTATGTGTTGTTACTTACATACTTTTGGTAAGGTTACTCAATTAAAAAGAGACATGTGTCAGTTTTGAATTAAAAATTGACACGTGTCACTTTTTAATTGGGTAACCTTACCAAAAACATGTAAGCAACAACACATAAGTTTTTTTCAATCATAAATTCATAATACCTACATTGTGTGAACTAAAATTTTCCACACTTCATATCAAAAATAGAAAAACTAAAATTCATACCAGAATCCCAAAATTAATATTCGTATGAACAAAATATTTAAAAAGGAAAAATCCAATATTGTAATTAGGAAAGAATGATTGAGAAGAGCGTCTTTACCTTTTCTTTCTTTGTTTCCGTTACAACTCGCTGAACTTTGGTGTCCGAGAATCCTAATCCTAACCTTGCAAGTGTATGAATTAGTGAAGGTTTATAATAACATTAAGTTATAGCAATTAGCAAATAATGAATAAAATAAAATATTGTTGTTTAAAAAAATAAAAAAGAAGAATCGTGAAGGTGGCAAGTGGTGATTGGAGAAAGCTGGGGGAGAAATGATCATATTCTTTTTAAAATCCAGAAAACAAGCTTTGCATATAAAAAGATAGACTACGATTCTTGGGTCAGAATATAATTCAGCATTTGAACCAAATAAAGGAATTTGCAATTCCAAAAAAATAAAAAACTAAAAGAAAAAAAGAGCCTTTTTTATTTCCTGCGTCTAATCAATCACTCCCTGAATTGTCAAAGTTTTTGTGAGTGTGTGTGTGTGTGTCTTTCTCTCTCTATATCCCTGAATTGAGTCTTTCTCTTCTCTTTGGACCTCTTCCCATCCAGACCCAATATAAATACTGCGAAGTTGCGAACCGTTTTCCATTCAATTTTTGTTTTGATCAGAGTGTGATGCACCCGAACCCATAATCAAGAAGATATCTAGTCTAGGCATGGCAGATGATCAATTTCAAGCCACTGGAAACTGGTGGGAGTCGGCTCGCAACGCCGCCAGGTTCGAAGCCGAGGCGTCGCAGTCGTCTTCCTCTGCTCTGACCACCATCCCCAACTTCGCTTGGCACCCACCTTCGGACCACATGGCTCAGGCTCATGACCTGAAGCCGAGGCCTTCAGCTTGTGCCGCCGCCGACCCCAACTTGCACATGATGGGCCTGGGCCTCTCGTCGCAGCCCATGGATTGGAATCAACCCTCCTTTCTGTAAGTATGTTTGATTTATTTGGTTATTGGATGAAAATTGAAGATTGTAATAAAGTTTGAATTGAATGAAGGAGCCGAGGGGATCATGAGAAAGGAGGAGGGGAGAGCAGTTTGTTGAACCCAGCGGAAGTAGTAGAATGGAGGGAGAAGCTGTTTTCAGCAGAATCATCGTCTTCAACCACAGAGTTCAAACAAGTGAACAGAGGTTTCTCTTTGGATCAACATCAGTTTAGCCCTCAGTACAGCTCAGGGGATAGTACTACTCATAATAATAATAATAATAATAATAACAATAGCACTAATGTTACAACAAGCCAAGCAAGTAATAATTTTCAGATGGAGTTGTATGGGAACAACTCCATATTACAAGGACTATTAGCAGTAGCACCACCCGATCATCATCATCATCATGCTGCTGCTTCGTTTGATCATCATCATCGGCAAATGAATTTTGGATTCCCATCATCAAGCTACGGAGGATTGAGCTCTAGTAATGATCAGTTAATGCCTCCAGCTGCATGGTCCTCCTCCTCCTCCTCTAAAGTTCCTCCCTTTCTCAGAGCTTCGCCTCCAAAACCACCCTCACCACACACTCAGTTGCATTTTGCTAACAACGCACCCTTTTGGAATGCCACTTCTCATGAGCCGCCTCCCAATATCAAAGATGTTAGATCTAACTTCTTCCCCTCCTTGCAACCCCCATTCCCCGCTCCTAATAATTTTGATGTCCAACCAAAGGTACATACATACGTTATTTCTTCATTTTAATAATATTATTAATTTCATTCTTATTTAATTATAGCATAATATCATTATATATGTATATGGTTTAATTTTATTTGCAGAATATGTGTGAAGTGAGGGAGTCGGCGGGTGGTGTGGTGAAGAAAAGTGGGAGTGAGGGTGCACCCAAAAGGCCTCGTAGCGAAACACCATCTCCTTTGCCAGCTTTTAAGGTATTCATTATAATAATTAACTATGATATTAATAATAACTATGTATATGTTTAGTTGTATTTGAAGGAAGAAATTAAAAATGAATGGATGTGAAGAAGGTGTAGTTTTGTGGTGTGTGAATAGGTGAGAAAGGAGAAGATGGGGGACAGAATCACTGCACTCCAACAATTGGTTTCGCCTTTCGGAAAGGTCATCTCCATCTCTAATTCTACCAAATAATAATCATCCTTAATTCATTTCATTTTGCATTGTCATTTTATATATTATGGATGGATGGATGGGTTTTGAAATATATTTTTGTTTTATTATTTGTGTCAGACGGATACAGCCTCAGTGCTCTCTGAAGCCATTGAATACATCAAATTCCTCCATGAACAAGTGACTGTAAGTCCCATTATCCGTTCATTATTCTCCATTACTTAATTAACCTTAAAATAATGATTGCCTTCAACTTTCATCATTATTAAATATTCATACATGCTTTTTCTTTTCTTTTGTAGGTCCTCAGCACGCCCTATATGAAGAGTGGAGCTCCCATACAGCATCAACAGGTATATATTATTATTATACTACCTACTATATACTTGTAATTTCCGTATCAACATAATCTCTACTTAATATAAAATAAATACAAATTTTAATTTCTTCAAAGAGGTTTAATTAATCAATTAATTATAACAAATATTGTTTTTTTTTTCCTTTTTTAATTAATAGAGTCCTGGAAAATCTAAGGAGGGGGAGGGTACAAAACAAGATCTGAGAAGCAGAGGGCTGTGTTTGGTGCCGGTGTCGAGTACATTTCCGGTGACACATGAAACGACGGTGGATTTTTGGACACCAACATTCGGAGGAACTTTCAGATAATCAATGCCGGGAAATTGAGGATTGCGACAATGGAGAGATCGCTAGGAAAAATTCTTAGGTATACGTATTGTAACGACCAAATGATACAAGAAGTTAATTTTAATGAAAGATTCTTTAATCTATATAATATATATATATATTATTAACACAAGCACTTTGTTAAATTACTGTTGGCTTCTTGTACTATTTGGTTGTTGTACAAAGAGTGTAGTTAAGAATTTGTGGAGGTACATGATCATGTCTTATCAAAAAAACCTGACCAAGTTGGGGATGATAAGATGATATAGAATTTAATTAGATCAAAGAAAAGACAGGGAAGCCCACATAAAATATGTAAAGTTGTTAGCTCTGCACTTCTGCTTCTGCTAGCTTGGAAAAAGGTATGAAGAGAAAAGGATTAAAATGTGGTGAAAGAGAAAGAAGGAAAGGGATATGACCCTCCAAATTAAAGGACAAGGCAGTGTTAATGGGCCACCCCAAATGCAGAATGAGAATGAATGAATGAATGAATTTTGCAGTGTGTGTGTGGCCAAAGAGATTGGGACCATTGGAGCATATTAAGTTGTAATAATTGAAGAATTATATGCTCAAAGGGATGGGAAAGTGTGATTAGGAAGGACAAAGTTGATGAATGTTCTAGGACTAAATTAGAGGGAAATTTCTTGTTTTTAGGGCATAAAGGGGGCTTTTATATTAATTCCTTGTTTCTATATATTGTGAATAGAGCTGGCACTATCTTTAATTAATTTAAGAAGGAAAAAACAACACTAATTTGAAGGAATAATTGAGATATAGAATAGAGTGATGAGGATATGTTATTTGATTGGAAATCTCACTTTGATTTATTTATTTATGCCTCTGGAATATGTATAAGTGGAAGTGGAAGTCAGAGGGTGGCCCACCCTCCTCCTCAATATTTCTTATTTTTATTTCAAAAATTAAAATTTTATTCACGGGAAAAAAAGAAGAAAGAAATTGATGAGAAACATAAAAATATTTTGCAGATGCTTTTCGCACATGCTTTTGTGCTTTATATCGAATGGTCACATAGAGGGGCTTCTATTGGAAGTATATGTAGGGAGGAGAGAGAACCATAAAATATTTTATCCTCTTTGGAATTCAGAAAAAGCTCCTTCTTTCTTTTCATTATTATATGTAATATATTCTTCAACAAGTTTACAGTGACATACATGGGTTTGGGTTTCAACTTACGTTTAACAACTTTATAAATGGTATTTCGCCCCCTCTTCCCTAGTATTAATTTCTTTTAAAAAGGAAACTAATTATATACAACTTTCGTAAATTATAGGCTAAGTATAATTTTAACATACTCACTTTAAAAAAATATATATAGCACTTTACTTATTCTCTAACTATTACAAAAAATAAAAATGATTAGTAAATATCAGTTAATTAAAGCTAATGTTTAAAAGGAATATACAATTATATATTACATATTACGTACATTACGTTTGTGCCATTGATTTTCTTAAAATTCTTCTTTCTTGAAGTATATACTATATATGACAATACAATCATGTAACAAAATTTTAATTTTTTAAATCAGAAATAATAACAACAAAACATGTAAAGGAAGAGGATGAGAGGGAGAGAGAGAACAAAAGCTCACATATTCTTGGAAATTAAAAGATTGGCATATGTTCTCAATTCAAGTTATCAAAGATAAACAAATTATATGTATATACTATTTATTGCAATTATGTACGTCTAATACTACATTTATAAATTTATTTATAATAATCGATTTAGTATCTTCTATAAATTGAACTTAATTGCTTAACAAATCTTTTCATATATATCTTTCAACTTTAGCCGTTGAGAGTGAGTTTGCAGGTTTTGGGGAGAGAGCATGATTAGTTATGGGCCAGGGGATTGGCGCCTTCTGATTAAAAGTACTTTACCAAATCTCACTTTCTAACTTGTCTATCAACATTACAACATTATATTAACTAATTAATGAAATGAAAGTGCATCTTATAAGCATCACTCATTATTATCTTAACAAAGCTAGCCTGTCATGGGGCTCCATATATATAAAACAACCCCAGTAGTATTACTTTCTGCAAATTTTGTCTTCACTAATTAAACAACTGTCAATATGATTTAAATCATCTCTTTATGTCTCAACAAGCTGACTTTGTACATTCATTTCTAAAATAATTTATACATATGTAGTAGGAATGTGCTATATTTGCTGGTAGACATTATTTATTTATTTGGAAAAGCAGTATAAATTTATATTAAGCACATGACTCATGAAAATAACTGGTACCCAGTTTTGTTTTTGAGTACATCCATGTCTTTTCTTTGTCACGAACATTTTTGTATCTTTTGGATGTAAGATATTAGCTTCCTGGGAACTTGAACTCCTGCCATTAGAAAGACCATTAACTACTAAACTTAATCTTACTGTTATTATTGGAAGCATTTGTGTTCTTCACTGTTTGATTAGCATATTCAACAGTTGAGTAATTGTTTCTTGAAATAGGAATATCAATATGCCACTTTCTTTTCTAATTAAGAAGTAGAAGTAATTATTTTATTTTGCATTATTTCTGGCGCAGTTTCCTTTTATAGCTGTTAATAAACCTCCTTTCATTGCTTTAAAAAGTTTGTTTCCGAATGCCATAACATGATGGCTAATCAATGAATATTGTCATTGACACCACAATATATGGATCATGCATGAAGTGGAGGAATAGAATCTTCAGATTATTTTGGTCTTTACAAAATTTCTATCTCTGTTTTTATCACTTTGTATGCCACCCAACACAAGTATGCAGATATTGTTTTTATTTCTTTTTCTTTTTTCCTTTGGCCTTATTTTTCACTTATTGCTCTTGATCATATTAAAGCATTTATATAAGAGAGAAAAAATGAGCATTAAGCTTATCAGTATGTTCTAGAATCAAAAGCAAAGACTAAAGCTAACTTTTCTGCAGATTCCATTCCAAGTTTTCTCTGAAAGTGTCATGTGTATGTCAGATTCTCCTCTTCACATGTTTGAAAAAAGGACAATGTCATTGGAGACCAAAAAACCTGTTGCTAAAATTCATGGGGGCGTGACTAGCTAGTTGTGAAAAGATAATAGGGCAGGTGGTGCCTTTGTCAAGGAATTAGTGCTTCAAAGCCACAAATAGAAACATATGGAAGCAAACCAATGATAGGAAGGTGAAATAAGGGACACAAATGGACAAGAATGCGCAAGAGCTCTGTGAATCACATGACACTGTGCTTCTTTCACAACAAAGAGAAAGGAAAACCAGTGTGTATCAGAATATTTCTTTACCTTGTGACAGCTGCCTAATTATGTCCATGGGGGGACTTACCAGTACTGCTATATTATTATTATACAAAATTATTGAAGAGATTGAAAAAAACGGAACAGAAGTCGATAAATCATGAACAAACCTTTACCAGTATATGTGCTTGCTTATTGGAACTAGAATTCATGAAAGGTATACAACAGAAGTAAACAGAAATTTTCTCAGCCTATAATGAAAAGACAAGACATACTTTCATTAACAAATAGAAACAACCACTGACTGCACTGTGAAACACACATACAAACATATTTTGTTAAAAAAGAAAAAAAAAGTTATTACTTGCAAGCAGAGAAAAATAAAGCTTTTAGATTCTAGAGCTAAAAAAAATGGGTAACAATTTCAAAGCAATATTTTCTTATCCATTTATCCATAATAAATAGTATGTCTAGGACTCTAGGTTGACCTAGCATTATTATGCAACTTGCTTGAGCTTCTTTGTGATGGTGGCAATGTACTTCCCCTGATGGAATGCTTGCTCCAGCTCGATCTCAGATGGCTGTCTCGAGCCATCACCAGCATAAGTTCCAGCACCATATGGACTTCCACCTTTCACTTGCCCCATCTCGAACATGCCAGCACCAAATGTATATCCAATTGGAACAAATATCATCCCATGATGAACCAGCTGCGTGATAGCAGTTAGCCTGTCATACCCATAATTTATTAACATTAGTGATTCATTTGGGGATTTGACTAGAAAACTAAATGCTCAAGTATTGGTTCTTACGCGGTAGTCTCTTGTCCACCACCTTGAGATCCAGTGCTGTAGAAGATTCCAGCAGGCTTGCCTGCAAGCTGTTGTGTTCTCCATAATCCTCCAGTTGCATCTAAGAAAGCTTTGAACTGAGCAGCCATCATTCCAAATCTTGTTGGAAATCCAAAAATAAAACCATCAGCCTCTGCAAGTTCATTGGGTGTGATGATGGGTACATCACTCTTGGGTGGTGCACTCATCTTCCCAAGCACCTCTTCTGGCAGTGTCTCGGGTACCTGATCAGAGGCTCAATACCGTCAGAATAATAACTCCATCCTGTTTCCTAAATAATTGTTCCCATGGATCACGTAGTATAGGCAAATTTATTGCATACAAATACAACATTATTGGAAAGGCATAAGGGCCCTGCTGGGCAAAGCACCTATTATAGGTAGTGTTGGAAGAACACTTAGGCCCTAAAATTGGCAAGAAGTAATTAACTTGAGTCATTTTGAAGCTAATGAACCATACAATATATGGCAACATATGAAGGAACTCTAAGGGAACAGAAATTTGCAGTCAACCTTGTGACAGTTAAAGACAGAGATATTGAGTTAAAATTTGTTATCTAGTGAAGGTATCAGCCATAACCCTGATAGATAACAGTGCAATCAGGGTTGTAAGAGCAGAATCTTTAATGCATTTATCTGCTTCTCAGAGTAATGAGCCTTAGCTCAGGAATTGATGTTGTGCTCACTCTTTTCTTTTTTATGCTGTGATTACTTGCAATGTATAGGAAAATAACTATATACATGCCTGCCATAGTTTGGCCTCAACACCTTCTACAGATGCAGCCCCTTTCTTTATTTCTTCTGCTAGTTTCTCCACATGCCCATACATTGAGTAGTATCTGTCAAAGTAATGTAGAATTTACATTATATGAAAACATGCTGAATATAATGCAAATGATTTATATTATAAAATTTTTCACACACCACATCACATTGCTTCCACAAGAAAGCAAGGAGATTTTCCCATTAAGCTTAAAATATCAAGAAATGAGTCATATTAGTAAAGAGCCTAATTATAGCAGTAGGTCTGTTGTGAAAGTGAAATTATTTGAAATACTTGGAAGGCTCACACCGGATTTGGACTTGAGGAACTAGGAAGTAGCTTTCTTAGTAAAGTAATCCTAAGCAAATAAAGTTAATAAGATGAGTTATGGCTTTGCTACTTCAGTTAAAAAAAAAAAACAATAATAATAAAGTTTTACATATTTGTCTGTCTGTCTATCTTCAATTCTATTCAAGCATGTATTCTGAACATCCAAATTGAGTTGATAATCTCAAACTTGGATGACCACTATGAGCTTGCAACTATTTAGGGAAGTCACAGTATCTGCCTTCTCAAATTATGTGTCACTAATTCATTTTTGAAAAGCTGTATGTATGTATATATGGGTCTACATATACACCTGATGATCCTTTCCTTTCATTCTACAACTATCACTGGACTATTACATAACAGTAATTTACAAGAACCCTGAAGAAAATAATTTCCCAAGAAAATGACAGAAAATGTCACTTTGCTCACTGATTTTTCTTACCTCATTATTTCTAATGTCAAGAGGAATGCACCCCATAGATCTTGTTATTTATATATGCACACGTTTATTAAAGTGTGTAATAAATAATACGAAGGAAATTGAGCAATTATGCTTCAAACATGGAAAGCAAATGGCAAAGAACATTAGCTTACAGTGACAGCAGATAACTATTGTTTTAGCATTAACACTAAAGACTTATAAAGCAATACTGCACTATAGCAAAAGGAGATTTGTCTACCATTCTCATTTTATTCAGTTTTCTATATTCTCTTAATGATTAATGTTGTTTACAAATGAAAATGAACTCAGGTAAATAATACTTTTACTTATTATATCACTACTGTGCATATATAAATTCTTCTGACTTTCCCATTGTTTGGAATCACAAGTGAAATGATGAACCCTTCCATTAAATAAATCTTCTAGGGGATATTTGCAAATCTAGAAAGAAAACAAATTTTCAACTTGTTGCAATATATACTTCATCTTGGTGAAATGGAAATGGCAGTTTGACCCTTTCTGCATGCGAGTTGGAAATGTACTACTGCTAAGTGCTAATCATGAACTTGAATGCAAAACATCAACAATCAATGTTTTAAGGATACACAAATAGACTTTATATAGAAGCCAATAAGATTGCAATAGTGAAATCAGTTTGTTGGATAGTTTGGACCATTCTAACATTCTAATTATATATATACACATATAATAAATTTTAAAGAAATTAAAGACTTCAAATATATCAATTTTGTCGTCTCTAGAAGAAAAGACAAACGCATCCAAAGAACAAAATTAAAACAGGGATCCTGAGTCATCATTTTCACTCTCCTGAATTATTGCCCAACAACGCTGTATGAAACTGATATAGTATCTTCCGGAAACTAAGAAAGAAGAAAAGGGGTTTCGATACTCATAGCCCCTAAGCTGTACTAACCCTCCACTCACCGATCAAACAAAGCAGTTTCACAAATTAGAGCAGGAAAAAGAACAGAGTCACAAAATGCATCAGATCCAAGATCGCCCAAGAAGTTTCAAAGACATTTAAATTTCAAAATCCATGGAGGACGCAAAGTAAACCCAGCTTTTAAAATTTCAAATAGAGAAAAAAGAACGCACTAAGGACAAAGACAGTTTAATTAAATCAGCGATTAACACTAAAAATAAATAAGTTTAGCAAATTAAGAAAAGAAATTCTTGATAAACACAGAAGTAGGAATACATACACAATATGAACTTTGACAGCCATTGATGAAGTCGCGCGAGATGTTTGTGGCTTCGGTGTGTGTGTGTCTCTCTCTCCGATTTGCCTTCTCAGCTAAAGAAAACTCAAACGATTGTGGAATGGTGGGGAAGGCAGGGCATATATATAGTTGCACATTGGATTAATTAAAGTGGCACACTAATTAATTATTCGCTCATTTATTGATTAACTTGTCTTTTTTAATTTTTGCATAAAACGCACCGTAAGTCTCACAAAAGGTGGCTACATTCAATTGAGAGTAATAAATAATAATTTAAAAATTTGGAGTTAGAAATAATGATGATAGAGTGGTGTCACGCTGATCATCATCAAGCTCGTTTTGAAACTAATTGGATAGTCTAGAAGGCAGAGGCTGTCTATTCTGAAGTTGTTTTAGTATTAATCAAAATTAATTCAGGATTTGAAAACGATATGTGAGAAGACAAACAAGGAGGAATTTAGATATTTCAAGAATCAAGATCAATAATGGGTTTTTGGATTGGTAGCAATTATATTTTACAATAAAAAAAATATGTTATATAATTTTTTTAAGAAAATTAAGGATTTTTTTAATTAAAAAAATTAAGGATTAAAATTTTAAATGTTTTCAGCTAAAAAAAAAATTGTTTAAAAGTTAAGTGTTTTATAGCTTGGGAATAATGAGGGATTTGGGCCAAGAATGGGAATGGCAATATCTGAGCCGTTGGTTTTTCTTAAATAGATGAATCTATATATGATGAATCATTTATTGTAATATTTTTTTAGAGGAAAAATATTATTTAGTCTCTGAATTGTTGGTCAAATTATTATTTAGTCTCCGAATTTATCAAAAATACTATTTAGTCCATGAAATTTGTAGCTATGTCAATTATTATTTAGTCATCAAATTTGATAAAATACTATTTAGTGCTCGATTTTGTAACTATGTCAATTATTTAGTTCCAAAACTTGGCAAAAATACTATTTAATCTGCGAATTTGCAACTCTGTCAACTCTAACAGGCAACAGTTAGGAGACTAAATAGTTGATAGAGTTACAAATTCGGGGATTAAATAGTATTTTTGTCAAGTTTGGGGACTAAATAGTTGACATAGTTACAAATTCGGGGGCTAAATAGCATTTTTGTCAAATTCGAGGACTAAATAGTTGATATAGTTACAAATTTCGGAGACTAAATAGTATTTTTATAAATTTGAGGACTAAATAATAATTTGACCAACAATTCAGGGACTAAATAATATTTTGCCTCTACTTATTAATATATTTTGTTTAAAAAATATAAAATATATGAAAAAAATATTTTGAAAAATTTAATCATGAAATACTTAGTAGTAATTTAACCTTTTGACTTTTGCATAATCTGGATGTGGACAAAAAAGTAAGATGACGTATCAGATGCTGCAAGCTGACCAAAACTCAGAATAATCACATGAAAGTACAAAGAAGCCCTTAGGCAATTAATAGCATTCAAATTATAACTGAATGATGAAATTTTCATAATTAAATTCGTATTAAAGGTAATTAGCGACTTGGATGTATAAAAATAATTAATTAAACGAAATAATTAAGTTTAAAAAGTATTGTTATAGTTAATTTTAAAATATAATTTCTCAAATAAATTATCTAAAAAAAATTTATATATTGAACAACTAGAAAAAAGTTTACTAAATTGAAGAAGGAAAAAAATGCAATGGTTTATTAGATATTTCATTTCTTTTAGATAAATTTTCGAGTTTAAAAACTCGATTTTGGTTGTGAATTGATAAGTAGGTCAAATTGGTATTTTAACGACTTCCCCGCGTTCTTGAAGGACATTGACGTATTTGGGTAAGGTTTTCCAAAACGGTGTTTTACGTGTTGTGATGAAAATGTGATTTTGACTTTTTTTAGCTCCAACTTTTAGGATGGAATCATTATCTATCTCTTATTTTTGTGGTAACTACTGCTTTCACATCTCTCTCTTTTTTCACCTTCCTTTTTACCTAACCCTTTCCATCAATGGAGTGTGATCTAGATTATCTTTCAATCCTTCTAAATTCTAATCCCTATTTTACATTTTTTTTAAAACTGAAAAGAATGCTTGTGTTCTCTACTATTCACTTACCCTTTGAATTTTAAAACTCAGAGAATAGATTCTTTAAATTGTAATACCCTAAAAAATATATATTAATTCCCTCGTCTATTTCATTCTGTCATTAATATTGTTATTTTATATTCTAAATTGGAAGTGATGTGTTACGTATGGAGCAAATATTGTTGGGTGATGTTCTCATTTCAGTGCTTAATTGCTAGAGTTTAAAGACATTTTAAATTTCCGTATACTTTTTAGATTGTATTGTAAAATCTCTTATAATCAGTGAATTGTGTTCACTGTACAACTAGAAGAACCAATGGAATCTGTTATAGGGTGGTTTGATTATTGAAATGTTTGAGAGAATGAAAATGAGAATAAAAATGTTGGAGGGAATGGAAATGTGATGTAATTGTGATGTGATTGGAATAAAAATAGATAAAATGATCATTTTACCCTTATATTAAAAGTGAAAATCGAATAAAAGTGGATAAAGTGAAAAAAAATATAATTTCATCACATTACAAAAAGTAAAGTATGTTTAGTAGAAAGAATGTTGGAAGAAATATTGAATTACATCACAGATTACATCCAACCAAACGGGACTCTACTCTCAAAGGTTTAAGATGTATATCTTATAAAGGGTCAAGTTTTTTCTATCATTGTTATTAAGTTCTACTAATTATATGTGTTGTATTTACACTATCTTTTTTTTTATGATTGGTCATATAAAAAGTGGTATTCTACATTCTCTCTCTACCGTGATTGGTCATTTAAACACATTTTTTCACATGTCATACTTATATTGAGGAACTCGATGACAAGGATATAAAGAAGTTAACTAGAATTTTTTCTCTCTTATAAATTATTGATATGTGTTATGACGTGCCATTTATGTATTGATTAATAATATTAATCTATTTATTTTTATTTTATTTATGTTGATTTTCTTTTTTTTTTCACAAGTATCCTTATATTAAAAACAATATTCTGTTTTAAGATATTATCGGACACTTAATGTAAAAAATTAGTTCCTGGATCTTCTTCTAATTTAAAACACAAGAATGTAACAATGAGCAATTTGATTGTATTTTAGATATTTTGCTGTTTTTATCCTACAGGCTACACAAGTTGTGAAGTTGGCATGCTCTTAATTAACCTTATCTAAACACTTTTAATACTTATTAAAAAACTTAAATTATATTAAAAAAAAAGATAGAGGTCTAAATAGTACTCTAATACAACCCAAATCTATGGAATTGGTTCAGATATATCCATAAGCTAATCTGACACACCACCAGAGTCTAACCCTATTACCTTTATTTATCTTTTGGGTAGAGTCTCCATTATTTTACCTATTATGTTATCAATTGCTTACATGAAATCAATTGGATTCACGAGCTGCATATTGCAATGACAAAGCAAAGCCCCTTTTTTTTTTTTCCATGGTCAATAAAATACAACAAAATATATATCTTTTGATGGCAGAAGATTTCCGGAATTGGTCTTAAGTCTTAAAGCCATCATATTGTTATCCAAATGCCAGCTAAAAGAAGGTCTTACATATCATTTCCCTTTGGCCTCTTATTGTTCTATTTGTTTGACACTAATTAACAAAGCTGAAAAATACACCTCAACACATTTTGCCATATATGATATAATGATGATGAATAGTCGAAGATTCATATGCTTTTGACATCAAAGAGGCCCAAGACACACATTTTGTCGCAGCCAACTTTTGTCCTACAAGTAGAAAAGTAGCAAGCTTTGCTTCCCTTAGATTATCAGGAACCACCCATATCACCATCATTAATACTATTCTTATCATTATCTTTCATCATTCCTAAAAGAGTAAATTCGCAAAAGGGTCCTGAGTCATGCACACGCAAAATTGAAATAAGCCTTTTAGTTCACCAATTCAATCCCATTGTCTCCTTCAATTATCTTCTAAGTCATCTCATTACTTCTTCATCAAGCTTACAACTTCATCTTACTATTTGGTCGGAACACCATGTTTTGGGCGGGTCATGTGGCTCGTGTGGGCCAACCTAGCCACCTAGTTTTGGGCCCATGGCGGCCCTGTTCAAAATTAAAAGCTGACATCTTTTTTTCACCTTTGAAGTGCTTTTCAATTTCATTACACGGGTTCATTCATAGTTTCCATAAGGTTTTGCTTACCAGGAGATCAATCTGTAAATATGAACACAAATGAAGCTATCATGGGAGTTTGACTCTCTATGGTGCCATCAACATCTTTATTATTGTTTTCCCCCCCTAAAAACTTAAAAAAAAATAAATCTCATTTTCCCCCCAGATGTTAAATAAGGGGAATTTGACTTGGTCAATGAGTGATCATAAATCTCAATTTTAAAGAAAATGCTTATTATTATAGACAGTTGGGCTTATTTTCTCCTTTACTGTTTTATGGTTATGAAGTTAGCAGCAAGGGCCAAACTAGACTCAGCTCAAAAGTGGGCTTTGGCCTTTCACTCTCAGGGAAGTTAATTATACTCATTGTGGCCATTTACAGCAGATAGCATTTCCTGAAGCAAAATTTCAATAATGACTTAAGCAAGATATAGCTTCATTTAAGAACATTAGAATATATCAATTTCTTCTATATGAGCAGTAAAACTTAATTCAGCGTTATTATATTGCTTTATATTGAAACTTAGTCAGTTGTGCAAGGTTACTGCTTGTATTATGTCAGAATAGCTAACTGCTTACATGTTTTTTAAGAATGAATGATGATTGATGAATGACATGGATACTTTACCTATTCACACAAAAAATTTATTAGAATGAATTCATGGTGCTGAGATTTGCAGCTTCATGCTAGTGCAAGTTTCTGTGTTATCTTTTGATTTGGTATGCAAACTCACTGATTTACACACAGAAACCGGAGCCAAATTGAAGGGAGGGAAGCTGTGAGAAAATATGGTCCATCACCATGATTAAATTTTCAAGTCCTAAAATAACATTATACTGCATCTTTACAAAATAAGTATGCTAATAGTAAATAAGTATCATCTGGGTTCTAATAGAGTAATGGTTATGTCATTTGTTGTGCTCAATTCCTGCTTACTTGAGGAGGAATCTACTTCCATTGAAGCATTCCCAAAGTAACCTGGTTGTTTAGCTTCAGGCAATTCAATGTCACTTACCAACATAAGCAGGGCACATGACATTACTGGTCTATCCTCTGGATGCTGTTGAACACACAAGAGACCAACGTGAATGCAATGCAATATTTGTGATAGGAAGCATGAGTCTTGTAGGCTTGTATCAATCAGTTCTATTGGTCTCTCTTCTTTCCACAATTTCCATGCCTGAAAACACATTAAAATTTCTTGTCATTTGTCTGTTTGTGATGATACACATGAAAAAGAAAATTGTCTGTCATAGTATTACTTACATGACCAATGAGGTTATGGCTATGATTTGGACTGTAATACCCTCTACTTCTCTTTCCAGATATAATTTCTAGCAACAAAACGCCGAAGCTGAAGACATCAGATTTCACTGAAAATAGCCCATCGCTAGCATATTCTGGTGCCATGTAACCACTGAAAATTAAAACTCAAGTTGGAAAGAGACTCTAGATGAAGATTATAGGTTTTGATTTCAAATTCATGGAAACCACTTACTAAGTCCCAACTATTCTCTTCGTGTTTACTTCATTTTGATCCGCTCCAAAGATTCTAGCCATGCCAAAATCTGAAATTTTTGGATTCATCTCATTATCAAGTAAGACATTACTTGCTTTGAGATCTCTGTGGATTATTCTTAGTCTAGAATCTTGATGAAGATAGATCAGTCCCCTAGCAATTCCTAAGATAATTTGGAAGCGCTTTGACCAATCTAGTAATTTACTTTTGTTTTGATCTGTCGAATTTCCATCATAAATAACACCATCAATTTGAATCTATAATTTAAAACTTAACTGTCAAGTAATACTGAAATGGCAAAATTAGAGAGATAGTTATTCTAATCCATACCAAAAATAAAGGAATTCAGGCTACTGTTAGGCATATATTCATAAACCAGCATTTTCTCTTCCTCTTGAAGGCAGCAGCCGAGGAGTCTTACAAGATTTCGGTGTTGAAGTTTGGCAATCAGTTTTACTTCATTCTTGAACTCATTTAATCCTTGTCCTGAGCTTGCCGAAAGCCTCTTCACAGCAATTTCCGTCCCATCTTCCAGTTTTCCCTGGAAATATAAATCTGTAAATGGATTGAAATGTTCATTTGATCATATTTTCTTATAATTCTAATGTTTTGTATTAATCTGTAAGCAGAGCAGAATACCCTGTACACAGGTCCAAAACCACCTTCTCCAATTTTGTTTTTGATTGAAAAGTTGCTAGTGGCAGCAGCAATTGATAACAGGTCAAAGAATGGCAGATCCAAATCATCCACTTGATTCTCTTTGTTCTGATCTCCTTTATTGCTGCACTCTAATTCCTCTAACATAGTTAAAGGGGTTGATTTTCAGTCTTTCAGATTTGTTATAATTAACTTATAAGCATGACAGGAAGTTGATAGCATATATAATTTACTACACAAACTGTCTTTACTTACAATGAAATATTGAAATATAATCTTATTTCACCATGTCCTACTCAGATTTACTAAATTGGTTGTGTCAAGTCATTGAAGTTTATACTAATTTACCCTTGCCTACTCATTAGCCTATATTAGACAAGGAAAAAGACATTTCCCACCAAGGATACAGTATTCCTAGTTTTGTCAAACGAAGGGTTTGTTCTCATAAGGCATTGAAGTAAGGCCAAGCCCAACTTCCCAGTATTACACTGTAATTAGCAATTAATATGCTTCACAGTTTTGATCAAGCCAACCACTTTCTTACATCTTATACGTCAAAAAATGCTCTACATTGTTCATTAACTGATGATTATATAAAACCTCCTTTGAGCAGTTCTTTATACTGAAGTTTCAGTAATTACTTCTAATTTAATCATCAGAGCACTAACATAGATATTGGATAGCTTGAAAACAATTAATGATAAGGTTTTAGCATTTGGGATTCAAAAGAAGTGTCACTAGACTTCTCATGTAGCATGCAGTTACAAACCAAAAGAGGCAAATTAAACTGGCATACATGTTTTTACTTCAATCATTTTTATTTGGTTAGATCAGTAATCAACATATTTCTGAAAATTATGATCTATGAGCTTTAGTAAGCAATGTGGCAATTTTTGAAGAAAAGTAAGTGAACTGTGGAACTTTACCTTTCACATTCTTGCCTACTTTCCGCATATAACACCACCCAAGTGTGAGTGCACCAGTAACTACAGCTACAGAAATAGTTACTACTGATGCCACCAGGACCACCACCTTCTTGCGGTTTCCATCAGCCTCTTCATAAGGAAATTTTATCAGACAGAAACTCAAGGATAGATCACAAAACAATGAGGTTGAAACAAAGTTCATAATCATACCTAATTCTGATGCAGCCATCCGAACAAATAGATCCTGCCCACCTTCTGCAAACTGTCTAATATCAATTAGATCACCAAACCACAAAGCACAGCCACTACCTTTTCCCTTTATATCTGAATTTGCATAGGCCATACAAGAACAATTACTCAAGCACTTCTCTCTGCATTGCTTTAGATTCATTCTCTCATCAATCCAAGTATGTTCAGTATCTGGCACTTTCAAGCCACTCAACTTCACAAACCCATCCCTATGTTTCTCCTCACACCTCAATGGCTTCTTCCTCACACATCCTCGAGACCAGTCCATTGAGTTCCACGCCTCTGGTGACTTAGGCCTGAACCCTTCCAAACATTGGCACACTGGTGATCCTGAGATCATGCAGCTTCCATAAGCCCCACAAAGCCCATAGTTGTCACAATAGTCCATTGGCACTGAAGCATAAAGGCTCCAAATTTGCTCACTTTCTAACCACACAAAGCGTTGGCGAGCATTTATTGTTTGGTTCAACACTTGCCTTGAGATCACAGACATGTTCTTGAGGTGGTACATGAAGTACACCTCATCCTTATTGTCCACGAACTCAAACTCAAAAAGGGGATTCTGCTGTAACTGTGGTGAACCACTAGGACGCACCCCATTCCATGGCCCACCTCGGTAAAACTTGTGTGTTTCCTTCATCATATAAGCATCAGGATAGTTGTTGAGTACCATTTCCCATGATAAGTCTCCCGGAGATGGATCATCTGGACTCTTCCAAGCTGTTAAACGCCTATTCAGACCACTTCCTAGGTCCCACCCAAATTTCATACCTGGTAAGAATGTGTCACTTGGGTAATCGAAGCTCTGCCACAAGTATGCTTCTGGGTTGTCGTTTTTCTTGTCTCTTACTACTAAATTGCCAGAATCTAAGAGCAGAGCCTCAGGAGAGTACTCTGGCTTTTTTTCCACAGAGGTTGTAATCGTACTAGACCAAACGACTGTGTCGTTTTGGCTGAGTACGAGGTTTCCTGTGGTGTTTAATGTGAGGATGCCGGAAGAATCGTTGATTGGATTGAGGCGGTTGGCAACCCAAACGACGGTTGGAATTGGGATGTTTTTGTACCAAATTCCAAGGTAACGTTTGTTGGAAGTTCCAGGACTGAAGAAACCAAGCTCAAAGGTTCCTCCTTTGGAAAGTAAGGTCATTCCATCAGTGAAGGACTGAGACTGAGCAATGGAGACAAGTGCAAAGGAAAAAACTTGAAGAGAAAGGACAAGCATACAAGCAAAAATTTCCATATAGGAAATAAAGAAGGGAGATCAAAATGTGGATTTTTCTTGGCTCATAGTGTTTACTTCATGTGTGGGGGTATATGTTGCCTGCATAAACACCAGAAGAGAAGACAAAAGTTATATTTTTTTTATGTGTGCATTATTTTATTTAAGAGCTTGAAGGTGACAGAGGTGTAATGGAAAAGGTTAGTGGCTTGTTGGGAGTGGTTGAGACAGACAATATTCAAAGTTAAAATGATGGATGGATATGAGGAAGATTAATTGTTCAAATTTCAGTCAGGAACACCGTTGATATTCATGGACACATACATTATTAGATACAGGAAATGCGGAAGGAATAAGGATGAAAAGCATAAGCATTGAATGAATGAAGGGTAAAATTGCAATGATATTCAAATTATAGTAAATGCTTAGTTGGTCCAGCAGCACGCCTCCAAAGTCCAAACATACCTAACTTGAAAAGTTGAATTTTTTATTTTCCCTAATACACCTCCGTTGCCTATATTAATTAAGGAATGATTTATATTATTTTTTAATCAAAATAAAAAATAATCTTTCTCTTTTTTAAGATTTAATTATGAGAAAATTGAATTATATAAATTAAAATAATATACCCGTAGCCACTTCCCCAAACCTAACTCTAATTGGTTATTCACAACTAATTAAGTTATATAGAAATGATATGGTATGTCTTTAAATCTAGCAGTTGAGATATTGCAATGATGTTGATGTATAAGCATCTAGAAGAGCAATGGGAAGATGCAACTTCAGTTCAAAGGATTTTGAATTACATTTTAGTGAGGAGGGAAAATTAAGGCGTAATTATGTGGAGCATATTTCTCTGTATTTCTAGTTGATTTTGACAAAATAGATATTGTAGCCAATGAGAAAATAAATAAAGTTTTATGGAGACGAAGAAGTAAAAAGGTGGGGACGTATGTCAATTTTGGTCAGTTTGATTGGAATTTGAAATTTCTCAACATAGTTTTCCAACTTTTTCCTCCTCCAATGGCTTAGTGACATCCGGACAAGTAAGTTCTTAGAGAAGCATAAAGCAAAAACAAAACTGATTAAAAATTCAAACACCATGTGGAAGAGAATAGAATCCAAGACTTTATACAAAATGTGAAATCAATAAAAGAATGCATAAGATCAAGATGACCTCATGCTTATTACATAAATCTTAGGTCGAAGTAAAACAAGAAGCTAGATAACATACCAACATATTACATTGCATCAAACAAGCAACATTGTGTACACAGCATAAATATAGCTTCATATGAATTAAGCACAGATCACCAGGACTTACAAAGGATGGTTCAGAGGTAGACATACACTTAATAGAGGAAGGAGTGGAGTAAGTTGGAGTTTCAAGATGGGGTAAAGTGAGGAATTTCAAGATTCCTAATATAACAACCCAAACTTTTGAACTTACAATCAACATAGAGACATTGAATTGTGTGGATACTATTATTCAAAGTTTACAGAGTTGAGATGCACAGTGGAGGCTCAATTTTAAGCTATTTTTTTAAATTGAACTATGCACCCTCAAGCTCTCGTCCAAATCAATAAAATTATATTGGATAGAGTGCAGATTGACGTGAATGGATCTTCTACCATATGATAAAAGGTGCCATTAGAGAGAGAGGTTGATCCACACGTGTGGGACCCAAATGTGGGTCCCATTCTCTCTCTCTCTAATGGCATCTTCTGTCATATGACAGAAGAGTCATTCTCATAGATTGACACTTAATTAGTGATAGCAGTATGCATGATAGACACTCTTCAAACAAGTATATGTTAAACAACATATATTAACACGTAAAATTTCAAACATGAGTTAACTTAAGTCCGTATATATATATACACAGTGTAACTATATTAGAAGTAAGATCATTCTCTATCTAGCCTCTAACAATGAGATAGATGCTTCATTGATTGAAGAAGATTGTTGCTTGCCAGAAGAAAACTGTTCTTCAAATGCAGAGACCTTTTCCATTAAAAAACTAGGCTCCTTTGGCTGAGGCATGTCACACTCGCTGCTCAACATCACAACCACAGATGCCATAGTTGGCCTATCATCTGGACGTTGTTGAACACACAGAAGACCAATATGGATACAACGTAATACTTGAGATGTAACATATGACTCTCCGAAACAAGTATCTATCAGTTCCATTGGGATGCCCTCTTTCCATAACATCCATGCCTGCACCAACATTTATGATGATTTTTATTATCTTCTAATTCATTATATTTATAGATAAAAATGAAACAATTAGGTTCTATTTTCTTGATCACTCACATATCCAATGAGATTTTGATTTGGATAAGAAAGTCCTCTACTCTTTTTTCCACTTACTATCTCTAAGAGTAATATACCAAAACTAAATACGTCGGATTTAATGGAGAATAGTCCATCAGTAGCATATTCAGGTGCCATATAACCACTGAAAGAAAAAAAGTTCAATGAGTTAAATGATTAATAACAACATATATGTCAAAAATAAAAACATGTTAGCATCCTTAAACGATATACGTACTATGTACCCACAATTTTGCTTGTATTCCCTTCAACCTGATCAGCTCCAAACATTCGAGCCAAGCCAAAATCTGAAATTTTGGGGTTTAACTCATTGTCTAATAAAACATTACTTGCTTTGAGATCTCTATGTATAATTCTCAATCTAGAATCTTGGTGTAGATAGAGAAGTCCTCGTGCAATCCCACATATGATGTAAAAGCGTTTAGACCAATCTAAGAGTTCACTTTTGGAAGAATCTGTCAACAACAACAACAATCAAAGCATTTTCTTAGTAGGTGGGGTCGATTATATGGATCAAGCGATATTAACATGTTTTGTCTTTATACATTTCTATGGTTTTTGGAAGAATATATCAAATTTGTTAAAATTTTCAATTTAACATAAACTTCAAGAAGAAGTAAATGAAATTCTTGTAATTTATACTATTTAGCACTAGGAATAATATTCTGCCAAGACAAACCAAAAAGAAAGAAATCAAGGCTTTTGTTGGGCATGTATTCATAGATGAGCAATTTCTCCTCTCCTTGAATGCAACAACCAAGAACTTTAACAAGATTTCGGTGTTGAAGTTTGGCACACAATATAACTTCATTCTTGAATTCGTTCAATCCTTGTCCAGATCTTTGTGAAAGCCTTTTTACTGCTATCTCTTGTCCATCTTGCAATATTCCCTTAAAACATCACAATTTCAAAATAAATAAATAATTAAAATAAAGCAAAGGAGAGAAGTTACATACAGGATTGTTGAATATATTTACCCTGTATACAGGCCCAAAACCACCTTCTCCGAGCTTGTTGTCACTTGAGAAGTCATTGGTTGCACTAGCTATGGTAGCAAGTTCATAAAAAGGCAGCTCCAAATCTATTTGATCGCCTTCATCATTCTTCTCTTTTCTTAACATTTTCTCTGTTTTCCTCGTATAGATAATCAATTTAAATGACTTCATTGTCATTCATATACATTATATACAGTAAATTATTGTTTTGATTTCTTGAAGATTTTATTTGTATCACTTTAGTCCTTCATATATGAAAAAATTAAAATTAGTCATTCTATTTGATTCAATTTAGTCTCTGAATTATGTAAACATTAAATTTAATTTTTGAAAGATACCTTGTGTTATAATTTTGTCCTTGTAAATTGTAAAGAAAAGGCAAAATATGAAATGCAGGGACGAAATTGTAATATAAGGTATTTTTTAGAAATTAAATTTAATATTTTCATGATTTAAAATTTAATTTGAGACATGTAAAAATTTTCAAGGACTAATTTAATATTTTCTTGTTCTAAAAAAATTAATATTTTCTTATTTCAGGGACTAAAATGAGATAAACAAAATCTTTCATTAAGTAAATAGTATTAATGTATTATCCTCAATTATATATAATAAGGGAGAGGGGTTTAGGGTTTAGGCTAAGAAAAAAAGTAAGTCTACCTCTAATTCTTCTTCTATTTCTTCGGTAAATGTAAGCAAAAGTTAGAAGCATCACAAAAACAAATGGAACGATAGTTGCGAGCACCACAGCCACCACTTTCTTATTACCACCTTCTTCATCTTGATTTCCAAATTGCAAGATCCACAAACCAAACAATAGTCAACGACACAAAAAAGGAACAAATACATTAAATAGTAAATACAACAAAAAAACTAATGTATGACATACATACCTATTTCTGACGTAGCCAATCTGATATATATATCTTGCCCTGCTTCTGGAATCCGTCTCACATCAATTAGTTCATCGAACCAAATAGCACAACCACTACCATCTCCTCTTATATCTGAGTTCGCATAAGCCGAGCAATTACAATCTCCCAAGCATTTAATCCTGCATTCCTCAAGCGTCATGCTTCCATTAACCCAAGACCTTTTCGTATCAGGTGCTTTCAAGTTACTAAATCTCAAAAACCCATCTTTATCTTTCTCCCCACAGCTCCAATTCCCACTTCGAACACATCCTTCACTCCAATCCATCGCTATCCAGTTCTGTGCCGATTTGGGCTCGAATCCTCGCAAACACTGGCACACCGGTGACTGACCCATCGCACAACTCCCAAACGAACCACAAAGATTATAGCTATCACAGTAATCTCTCGGAACAGAGGAATACTTCCTCCAAGCTTTGGCTTCTCCTATCCACGTGTATCTCTGACGCTCATAACTTGTTTGATTCATGACAAGCCTAGAGATTACTGATTGGTTGTTGAGGCTGTACGTGTAATACAACTCTTCATTATTGGACACGAACTTGAAGCTAAAAGCTGGGTCGTACTTCAGAGACGGTGCTGCACTGAATTGAATCCCATTCCAGGGGCCTCCTCTGTAGTACTCTGTTTCGCCCTTCCATAGGACCATTTCGGGGTTATTGGTAAGTACGAAACTCCACGTGAAGTCTCCCGGTGAAGGGTCGTCCCAATTCTTCCACGCAATTAGACGCCGATTAAGGCCTCTTTTTAGGTCCCATCCTAGTTTCATTCCGGGAAGCAATGTGTCTGAAGGATAGTCGAAGCTCTGCCACAAAAAGTTTTGATTTTGAGGATCATCGTTGTCTCTGAGTACTAAATTCCCAGAATCCAGGAGGTGCACAATGGGGGCTGAGGCTTTCTGTGTGGAGTTTGTGGACCAGAGAACGGTGTGGTTGTGGGTGAGAAGGACGAGGTTGCCTTGTGTGTCTATGGTGAGCGTGCTGGAGTTGGGTTTGGATGGGTTGTGGCGGTTGGCAACCCAAACGACGGTTGTGAGTGGAATGTTTTTGTACCAGATTCCAACGTAACGGTTTGGAGAATTTCCTGGAGTGAAGAAACCCAATTCGTAGGTTCCATTAGGGGAAACCAAGGTAGCACCATCTTCAAGTGGTTGAGACAGGGTAATGGTGTTTACGTTGGATGCAGAGGAAAAGGGAGACAAGAATAAAAGAAGTTGGATGAGAGGCAGTATGGCCATTTTGCGATGATTTTGCAGTAAATACGAATCTCAATTTTTATAGGAAGGTTGTGCGTTACATTTACTTACAGTCTAGCTGAACCCAAATCCCTATAGTGGTGGGAGTCATGAGAAGGCATTGACTGAAAAGGTGGAGTGTCACACTACTTGACTTAATTAGTTGGATGCTTATTTCGTCACACGTGTCCTTGTTATCTCAAAATCGTGGAATCCTGGTCTTCAAGGCACACACTTGCTTCTTGGTACCGGAATTGACGAAATCATATTAGCAAAAATGAGCAAATGAAAATTAGTTTTTTACCCAAAATCAGAAGAAAGTTTTTTTTTTTTGTTGAACTGGACAACCTAGCAAACGCAGAGGCCAGGCACTAAAGGACCATTAAAATCAACAGCAAAAATAGATCCCAAATCAACATGGGAGTAATCAAAGACATGGAGACCCTTTGAAAGGGTGTGGCTCAGCTTTCCCATGTAGTCCGCAACTTGGTTGGCTTCCCTGCCAAGTCGACGTTCCAGTTGCGATCCAACAAACTCCTAATCTGATGAACAAGACTAGAACAGGGATGGTAATCTGCAATGCCATTTACCACCAGCTCCAACGGTACCTTAGAGTCACATTCAATAGCCACCTTACGAAAGTCTTTATTCCAAAGCAACTCCAAACCATCCAAGATGACTCTTCGCTCGACCCAAAGAATTTCACAAGTACCGATACAATGACAAAAACTGAACAAAAAGTTCCCAGAAGCATCACGCGCAACACCAAAACACACCGAAAGTTAAGTACTATGAAATTCAAACCACAAATTTTGATTTTTCTACTTTCGTGTTGGATGTCTCAATAGCTGTGGTTAATGATGAGACTTATCATTAGGAGGCAATAACTGCTCCGAGGAAAAACAGCTGCCAATGCACAATTGATGGAATTGATGTTCTGTATTTTTTTTTTATAGTTGGACATGATTAAATTATACATTACCCATTTAGTTTGGCTCAAAATGTATTTATCTTTATGCACATTCCAAAATAAATTTGGACAGCATTGTGTCCAACTGCTTATTGGTATAAGAATAATATTATGTTTTGGACATCACTTGCCTAGCCATGCTAGCTATCAGTATTTTTTTAACCATTCTTGTCTGCAGAATATAAATGTCAGTAGATACCATTCATAGGAGCAAGATGCTTGAGTCTAATGTGAAGAAATGATTAAATAGAAGGATAACTTTATTAATCACACAAGAACAAATTTATATACAAGCCTCTAAAGGTTAAATAAGTTATAAACTTACCTACACTAATAGGGGAAAGCAGTAAAACTAATACAAACAATCTAGCTAATTCAAAAATTAACTCCAGTAACTGAATGTTTTAGCTGTCAATTGAATTGCTGTCTACCACCACCATCTTTATAGATTATCATGATTATTAAAAAAGAAATTCCAATAATTAATCAGGTTCTTAGGAAATCAGAATTGAGTATTGACCATAAGTAGTTATATTATGAATTAATAAGCAAAACAAGCAGATCTTCAATTTTTTGACCTAAGAAAAAGATTATGATGAATGATGATCCACTACAAGGTCTTAAGGATAGTGAACAACCTGAACCAACATATATAATGACACAAGATGTAACTAAGGTGAAGTTTGAATTTCTCTGCACTTATTCAACATGACTAAAATATAATAAACTGTTAAAATATGCAGATACAAGTTGAAAGAGTGACAAAAATGTTGAATTGATTAAGCTTAACCGTCAGATACAAGTTCCTAATGCAGATGCAATCTAAGAACACGATGCATTGTCAAATTTTTGGATGAAGATGCAATGACTTATTTTTTTCGTAGAATTGGAATATATATTAAGAAACATAGAACTGTGGTACAAAGTTCAGAACAGAGAGACAAAAACAATTAGAACAAGAAACAATTCAAGAGCCAGCCACAAAAACCAGCAAACAACATGTGGGTACGTCATACGTACTCATCCTTTCTTTCTCACTCCTTAGGATCCTTTCACATGATTAATACATAAAATAATCCTATCGAGCGTCTAAAAGTGTCATAGTTATTTCATTGGTTGAAGATAACAATATCTCATTGCCATAAGATTGTTCTTCCTTTGAGGACTTCTCTATGAGGAAACCAGGTTCCTTTGGTTGAGGCAAACCATTCTCACTGCTCAACATAACAACCACGGATCCCATGTTAGGCCTATCATTAGGATGTTGTTGCACACACAATAGACCAATTTGGATGCAACGTAACACTTCTGATGTATTAATGCATGAATCTTCAAAACTAGTATCAATCAGATCCATTGGGTTGCCTTGTTTCCATAGTTTCCATGCCTATAATAAAAATTTCAATAAAATTTTAAATCTTATGATGTGATAATCCACCTCATTAAGATGAAGTTATATGTGTAATTCTTAATTTGTCACTCACATATCCAATAAGATTTTGACTTTGGTTTGAATAGTAAAGGCCTTTGTTTTTCTTTCCGCTTATTATCTCCAACATTAATATGCCAAAGCTAAATACATCCGATTTGATGGAGAATAGTCCGTCAATGGCATATTCAGGTGCTATGTATCCACTAATTAAAAGAAATGGTAGATAATCGTAAGCAATAACAACATATAAAGTTATAATTTAACATTATGCAAGATACTTACAAAGTACCAGCTACTTTACTTGTATTTCCTTCGATCTGATCTCCTCCAAACATTCGTGCCATTCCAAAATCTGAAATTTTTGGGTTTAATTTGTTGTCTAATAGAACATTACTTGCTTTAAGATCTCTGTGAATGATTCTCAATCTAGAATCTTGATGTAGATAAAGAAGTCCTCGAGCAACTCCATATATGATATGAAACCGCTTAGGCCAATCTAAAAGTTTGTTTCGAGCACCATCTGTCAAGTTGTTCAATTATGTTAGCTACCTTTTCTTTTCCTAAACAAACTTTATAGATTCAATGAAAACATTAAAGGGGCACAAACCAAAAAGAAAAGAATCTAGACTCTTGTTAGGCATGTATTCGTAGATAAGCATTTTCTCCTCTCCTTCAATACAACAACCAAGAACCTTAACAAGATTACGGTGCTGAAGTTTGGAACATAAAATAACTTCATTCTTAAATTCTTTCAATCCTTGACCAGAACTCTTAGAAAGCCTCTTCACAGCAATCTCTTGTCCATCTTCTAATTTTCCCTAAAATATAATAATGGTTAGAAATATATGACATAATCATTATTGAATAATTAATGAAACATGCTTGTTTCGTTATAAAAAGTAACTAGAGTTATGTTTTTACCCTGTATACAGGTCCAAAACCTCCTTCCCCAAGCTTGTTGTGAGCTGAGAAGGCGTTGGTAGCATCAACTATTTTAGCAAGATCAAAGAAGGGAAGCTCCATATCTTCTTCCTCGCATTCATCTTTCGTTTTAGTTGACATGGTTTTCTCTATAGATAAAGTAAATGAGCTATATATTATGAATAAGAAGAAAAAGTTAGTTTTGAAGGCAGAATTTTATGTCGCCCATTTCAAAACTTGTTCTTTCTACTATGCAAAAAGTGGGAGCAGTTTTTTTTTTTTGTTAATGATATTCTTAAAGAATCAAATGAGGTATTGCAGGTCTGATAGAAGGGATAATCCTTGAGAGAAGATATTTCTAAATGCATATAATGTTTCCTATAGTAAATGAGACAAGTATATCATGTTTTTCCCTCATTATATTTACCAAACACAATGTATTGCACACTAGTTTAAAAGAATAGAACTTGAAGGCTTGAAGTGATGGGTTTGAAATTTTGACCTGCTTAATTAATGAAACAAGTTTTGGATAAGTGTAACTAAATGGACAGATATATATGAGATAGAAGCTATGAAGTATAGACAGACACAGCACGACATGGATACGGACAGAAGGACATACTAAATTCTTCAAATTTTAGGACACAACACGACATATATATATATATAGAAATATATATTTTAATTCCAATGATCTTAAAGAATAATAAAATTTTAGAAAGAATGAAGGAAGAAGTGAGTTGAAGAAAATAAGAGAGTTGAATAAGATGAAAGAGTGGATGAAAAGGACAAGATTGAAGATATATATAAGAGAGAAGAGAAAATAAGTACAGGAGATGAAACACATGTTTTCTTTTAGTAAATGGAGGAGAAATGTTAAAACTCTAAAAATGATGAAACATCGTACATTTTACCTGTTTTTTCTAGAAAAAAAAAATTGTTGTATCCAAGTAATATTCATGACGTGTCGGAGCTGAAAAAAATTATTTTAAAATTGAACACGTACGGACGCGTGTCAGACACGTGAAGTCAATGTGTCCGTGACACGCTTAGACTTTAGAGTATCCATGCTTCATAGGATAGAAGGTTTTACCTCTTGACATTCTTTTTCTCCGGTGAAAGTAAGAGAAAGTGAAAAGCAACACAAGAAGCACCAAGATAGTAAACGAGATTATGAGGGCCACCTTTTTCTTGCTTCCTACGGCACCTGTATGTCCTTGGATTAGTTGACATGGAAACAGAGAACAACCAAACAGCAAGATGAAGTTATAGAGCATTAGTATAAGTTTAAAAGGTACAAGAAGAAGAGCATACCTTTATCTGAATCAACCATTCGAATATACAGATCTTGCCCAGCATTTGGAACCACTCTGATATCAATTAGATCACCAAACCAAATTATACACCCACTACCCTCTCCTCTAATGTCCATGTTTGCATAAGCCATACAAGAACAGTTATTCAAGCATTTGGCTTTGCATTCCTCCAGTGTCATGCTTCCATTAGCCCATGTGTTTGTGACATCTGGCAATTTCAACCCACTAAATCTCTTAAACCCATCTCTGCCTTTGACCCCACACTGCCAGGGTTGACTGCGCACACATCCCTGGGCCCAGTTCGTTGCGTCCCAGTTTTGGGGTGATTTGGGCTCGAACCCATTCAAACATTGACAAATTGGAAACTCACCCACCACACAGTTTCCATATGGACCGCACCGGTTATAAACATCACAGTCGTCTCCGGGTACAGACACGAAAAGACTCCATGCTTGATTTTCTGGAAACCAGACGAAGAATTGACGTAGAAGAGTGGTTTGGTTCATGACGACTGTGGAAATCAAAGACTTATTTTTGAAGATGAATGCATAATACACCTCATCTTGATTGTTGACAAATTGGGTATCCACAATTGGATTCTGCTTCAGTATAGGTGCACTGCTAAATCGAAGGCCGTTCCAGGGCCCACTCCGATGGTACACTGAGGACCCCTTCCACATGTATAGTTCAGGAATACTCCCAAGTGAAAGACCGCAAGTGAAGTTTCCTTGAGATGGGTCGTCCCAATTCCTCCAAGCAGTTAGGCGTCGGTTAATGCCTTTCTTTAGGTCCCATCCCAACTTCATTCCTGATATGAATGTATCCGAAGGATAGTCAAAGCTCTGCCATAGGAAACTTTCAGGATCACTCTGTTTCTCATCTCTTACCACTAAGTTCCCAGAATCTAGGAGCTGCACTATGGGGTTTGGACTCGAGGCCGTGCTTGTTGTCGTTGAGTTTGCGGACCAAAGAATTGTGTTATTGTGAGTGACAAGTACGAGGTTTCCATGTGTGTTAATGGTGATCATACTTGAGTTGTCTGTGACTGTGATTGGGTTGTCACGATTTGCAACCCAAACGACAGTTTGATGTGGGATGTTGCGGAACCAGATTCCGACGTAGCGCTTCGTGGAAGTGGGAGGATTGAAGAAACCCAATTCAAAGCTTCCATCTTTGGAAACCAAAGTGCTGCCATCTGCTAGAGGTTGAGAGGGAGTAATTATATCAGTAGGTGCAGAAGCAAATTGATGGGAGAAAATGGTAAGGTGTTTGATGATAATAAAGAGCAGAAAAGGAAGTATGGCCATCACTTGGCCTTCGATTACTTAATGTATTTGGTTGTAAGACCGGGGATTTTTAAGAAATAAAATAAATTAAAAGAGGCAGAAAAAGAAGAAGAAAATATTTTTGGGAACAAATTTGGGAAGTAAGCGAATTGAAATTTGGAAATAAAATTTTAAGAATGACTAAACTAAAATATACGTGAGGATATTTTTAGTTTAGTTGAAATCAGGATGAATCCCAACCCTTGTTAGACTGAATTTTAAATTAGGATTATATATATATATAAATATATATATATATATATGTTTATTAATTATATATATTATAATATACATTATATATTAATTATATTATATATATATATATATATATATATATATATATATATATATATGTGAAAAGAAAAGAAAGGAGGCGGAAGAAAGAATAGAAGGAAGGAAAGAGAAAGTGATGAAGCATGAAAGAAAAGAAAAAAAAAAGAGGGCGGAGAGAGAAACGTGAGAAAGAGAAGAATATATAATATATTATATTATATATATGTATAATAGAGTAGATAGAAAGAGAAGAGTAAAGAAAGAAAATAAGCAGAAGCAAGAAACGTGCGAGAGCAGAGGCGGAAGGGAGAAGGAGGAAGAAAAACTAGGGTGGCCGGATTCTCGCCGGAGGGAGCGTTCCGAGGCCGGAAAATTTAACCGGAGACTCACATCAACGCCCTCTACAAATCCCACCGATCAATTTAGGTTGGTATCCTAAATTTATTATCCTATCTCAAATTCCCCATTTTAGGCATATACTTGATTTGAGCTAGAAATGGATGTTATTGGGTTGTTTGGAAGTATATGGAAGCTTATATGTTGATAAATAATGGATGGATGTAGTTAGATGGGAAAAACCTAGACTAATGAACCTTTAAAAGAGATAAATTGTGTATGGATTGAAATAGGATTGATTGGTATGTTGAATTGGTAATCTTGGATGGTAGTAATTGTTGTGATAGACAAGGGATCGAAGACCGAGTAGTTACGCCTTAACCGGAAGCTAGATTGTTAATAATAGAAATAAATGTTGGTTTAAGTAAGGAATTGGAGCTAAGTGGTGAATTAGGAATTTTGGTTAGACCGTGATAGACGCCCGGGAATCAATTTAATTGGTGAGATTCATTAGTTGGGGAAAATCCCAATTTTTAAGTATATTCACCTACATGTGTTCGTATGTGATAAAGAGTATAAGTGGAGTTGGGAAATTGGTAACCATGGACAATTGGAGACTATGAATAACATAGGCCATCAATTGAATGTGGGAATTATGAGAAGAATCACATATAGACACTTGTAGGAAAATGGATGAATTAGAGATTGCTAAACCAAGGGATGTTATTAGGATATGGATTAGAAATAAATTATAGACCCTAAATACTAGTTGGAAGAGTTTAAGTAAATTAACTAGTTTATGAGAATTTTGGATTTCATGGGTATTGGGTTGATGGGTACAAGTAAGATATAAGTTCAAGTGTCTAAAACTACTCACTATGTGTGTGTAGGACATAACGAACTGACTGGAGCTTCGAGTACGCCGAGGGCCGATCAAGGAAAGCAAAGAGGTGAGGGGCTTTCCCATCCTTGCCCTCTTGTGGGTTGTATGAGGATGTGGAAAAAATATGGTTTGTATTACTTGCCTCTTTGTTAGGATACGTATGCTAGAAACATGCTATTGTTATTCCTAAATGTTATTATATGAAATTACATGTTATATGTGTATTTGATACATGTGAAACATCATGATGGCTTGGAAAGCCTTATATGGAAAAAGGGTTCATGGAACCTAGAACGATATCGGGGGTAGGATCGAGTCTACTTTCGGTGTCTAAATTCCATGGTCCTAGAAACTCACAAGTTAAATGAAGTTGGAAACCTATTGTTTGATCTTGAAATTTTTGAAATAATCGAACTTAGGATGTCCTTCCTTGAAACTATTTTCGAACTTGGGAAAGGGTATAAACTTATAAGTTTTTCCAAGAAAAGTAAAACCGAACTAGTAGGGGTTCATAGGAGTCATGTAGAGTCTATGATAAAAGAGGTGTCCATTTTAAATAAACCGGGTAGATCGAGTATGTCCTCGTGAAGTCGGACACCCAAGAGTCCAAAGTCTACGAGTTTGCCACTTTGTGGTTAAAGCTTTGGTTAGGCCAAAGTCACACGAGTCGCCGGCTATGTACCAAGTAAAGTCTTGGTGCCAGATATGTCTCAAGTAAAGTCTTGGGGCCAGGGGTTCCTAGAATGATCAACTAGGTTCCTAACCGCTCACGTGAGCTATGCCTTCGGGCCAGTTTACCTCATAACGGATGCCACTCACGTGAGTTATGCCTTCGGGCCAGATTCTCTCCTAACGGAGATATGCCTTCGGGCCAGTTCTCTCCCCAAAGGGAGATATGCCTTCGGGCCAGTTTATGTTATTTTAAAACGATATATGATATTGGAAAGTGTTTGACGATATTGAACATGTGATACATGTATGCCTAATTTTGTCAATACATGTGTTATATATCCTAAATGCATGATCACTTAAACATGAAAGGTTAAAAGGAATATTATATGTGCATGTGGATGTGATTGGCTCCCTTTCCCCAGTTGTAGTGGTACCCGCTACTACACCAAGGATGGGAGAGCCTCTCACTGAGTCCGTTTGACTCAACCCCCCCCAATTTTACATGTTACAGATACAGGTGTAGCGGGCACCGGACACGCGTCTACTTCCTCTCAAGGAGGCGGACATTCCTAGAGACCTCACGCATTGTTCGCGTGAGAGGTTCATCTTTTGATGTATACATTCTTTTGTTATATTTCATTGATGTATACATTATTTTGAGTATAGCCTTTGATGTATAGGCAATTGCTACATGTATAAATATATGTACAAATCTAGACTTGTCGGCTTCATACTGTTTAAAGATTAGGTCATGGATGGGAATATAGGATATATGAGTATTATGATGAGTATGAATTGCTTCCGCATGTGAATAGGATAGGTCACACCCTATGGGGTGTGATCAATATGTAAATTATATATATATATATGTGTGTGTGGTTGGTATGTGATTGTTTGCAAATATATAAACCTGCATGTGAATAGGATAGATTACACGCATTGAGGCGTGTGATCAATATGTAAAGTTAAATGCGAGTGTGGATGCTTATATACAGGTGATCGAACAGGTTATATATATTGTGTGTGAATAGGATAGGTCATTTCCTTGTGGTTTGATCACTACGTATATACATATTTATGTGTGATTGATTATGTGAATGGATGTATATATATACTTGAATTGGGCTGAAGCGGCAATGAGCGCCGTGGATTGCAGGTTATTTAGGCCACCATGAATGACGTAGCCAATATTTATTATGTGAATATTGTATGTTGTCTGTATAGCAGGGTAATTATTTTAAATGGTAATAGGGAAGGCTTACGGGTATAGGGGTGAAATCCTACTCCCGTGCCGGTCACGGACTCCTAGAAATGGGGTCGTGACATTGGTGGTAAGGGATAAGAATTGAAGCCGTTAAATTGGCGCGGCAAGAGGGGTTTAGGAGTAGCCTGGGTTGACTTGATGACCTCATCTATTGCAATAGAAGTCATGGAAATGCATCCCCTGTTTCTTACTATGTCTTTGTCCATCTCGTACACAACATTAATGTCACAATAACTCCTTTTGCCTGGAAGTCAAGAATTGAGTAAATTCATTACAAGGGTGGATCCTACTTTAGCAAAGAAAAGTATACTTTTCCTGTAGCCTGTAAATGTGTGATTTGGTGATGACCCCCCAAGAATTTGTGATTTTTTTTCTAAAAAAATTGTCATATAAAATAGAGGGCAAAATACTATTTAGTCCCTGAATTGTTGGTCAAACTACTATTTAATCTCTGAATTTATTAAAAATACAGTCCCCAAAATTTTTAACTATGTAAACTATTTAGTCCTCAAACTTGGAAAAAATACTATTTAATCACTGAATTTACAACTCTGTCAACTATAACGGGTAACAGTCAGGAGACTAAATAGTTGACAGAGTTGCAAATTCGTTGATTAAATATTATTTTTGCCAAGTTTGGGAACTAAATAGTATTTTGTCAAATTCGGAGACTAAATAGTTGACATAGTTAAAAATTTCAGGGCCTAATTAGTATTTTTGATAAATTCAGGGATTAAATAATAGTTTGACCAACAATTTAAAGACTAAATAGTATTTTGCCTCTATAAAATATATTCTACATTAATATATAATATTCAAGGTTAATATATAAAATAAAATATGCCAAATAACTTTTTAATTAATAATATTTGTAAGCTAATTCATAATATTTATTTATAATATGTAAATATTTAATCAAATAAAACAATTTATTTGTTTGAAAAATTAAATAAGAAATAAAAAAAAAAAGTCTATGGATAAGCCATAACCCTTGGACCAATATTTTAGGCCTATTCAAGACTGGATGAAAGACAGTAGGGCCATTTTGCGATTAATAATAGATATGACGGTTAATAATATAAAATTATCATGATTTGAGTTGGTGAATAATTTCTTACACTGCTTGACTTAATTAGTCGGATGCTTATTAGTTATTTCGTCACACGTCCTTGTTATCTAAAAAATGAGGAAATAATATTAGCAAAAATGAGCAAATGAAAAATGAGTTCTTAACGCAAAATCAGAAACACCCCGAAAGTAAAAAAGTACTATAATTCAAACTAGAAATTTTGATTTTGCTTCTTTCATGTTGGACGTGTGAAGAGGAGTTGTTGTTAATGACAATGCTTATAATTAAGAGTCTAAAATGAGTTCTTGGAAGCAGGGTTTTTCTTCTCTCTTTCTTCTAGTTTTTATCCTAGCTTCTTTTTTTTTTTTTCCTTTTAATTTTGAACAAGTAAAATTTTCTTGTTAATCCAGCTTTCTTTTAACTTCTCTGACTTTTTCTTCTTTCTTTCTCAGCATTTAGCCATTGACAATTCAATATCACTAAATTCTCAAATTCTCATGGTTTAAATTTTAGAATTGATCTGCTAGCTAGTGCGACTAACTAATCTACACTTGAAGTCTTTAATGAGCCATAAATTTGATTGGATATATAGGTGGGTAGATCAGTGCTTCTTTTTTGTACATATACAAAAGATAATAATTATGTCTTTAAGATATAATCAAGCAATCATTCTTTCAACAACGAAAATATTTGTTAATTATTTTTACTTTTACATGATTATTTAATATCATTTTAAATGAAGGGAAAAATAAAATAAAATACAACAATTGGTGAGTGGTAAAAAATGAATTATAGAGAAATTGAACGTGATACTCAAACAAAATTTGTGAGAATGAGAATGTTTAATTTTACGTTTAGTATGATATAAAAAAGTTGAAATTAGATTAAAAATAAGAATATAAAAGGACTATAATAATTAATTTATCCTTATAATTAAATTTTAATAGTGATGATGAAAGAATAAAATAAAATAAAAACCAAAAAGATTAATTTCTCAAAACATCCATATGTGGAGGTTTTTGTATAGCCCACCTTAATTCAAGGGCTATGTTAAAATCAAAGTTTGCCAAAAACTTGTATCAAACATACTTCCTTAAAGAGAACCTCATCAAAACCTTCACTAAAAACTTGGACCAAACATGCACTTGAATCTCTCACTCACATTCCCACTTACCTTAGCCATGCATGCTGCCAGTTTTCTTACTGTTATATTATACCATGCATCCTCCTCACAACTTTCAGCTCTTCAGACTAATACTTTTAACTAATACATAAATTTAGTATTACTTTTAAATATTTAAATGACGTGATAAGATGAGATGGTAATATGATGGTAAATTAATAGTGTCATGTCAACATATAATAGTCACGTCACGCAGTGACTTAACGGGTAACATCTCAGGAACTAAACAAGATTGAAAATTCAGGGACTAAATAATACCTATTTTCAAAATTTAGGGACTGAATAGTAATTTGATCAACAATTTAATGATAAAAAGTAATTTTCCTCAATATATAATGATACAAGATGTAACTAAGGTGAAGTTTGAATTTTTTCGGAATTATTGAACATGACTAAAATATAATAAACAATTGAAATAAGCAGGATACAAGTTCAGAGTGTCACAAAAATGTGTCCGCCGTAGGATAAAAGTCTGGTACTAAAATAGTACATCATTTCATTAACTTAATGTCATTTGTCAATATTAATAAGAACATACATTAAAAGAGACATATTCTGAATGAATTAAGACTAAATTTTTATTAATATTAACAAATGATAAATAACTAATGAAATGAGTATTGAATTTTTAGTAGTCTT
This sequence comes from Senna tora, assembly GCA_014851425.1. Lineage (NCBI taxonomy): Eukaryota > Viridiplantae > Streptophyta > Magnoliopsida > Fabales > Fabaceae > Senna > Senna tora. Next base: position 2,502,821 of record CM026266.1, on the reverse strand, counting down.
GTAATATCGAACATCATATCATTAGATGCATAAAATAATTTTATCGAGCCTCTAAAATTGTCATAGTAATTTCATTCGTTGAAGTCAACAAGATCTCATTACCACAAAATTCTCTTTCCATTGAGGATATTTCAATAAGTAAACCAGGCTTCTTTGGTTGAGACAAGACATTATCACTGTTTAACATAGAAATCACAGATGTCATGTTAGGCCTATCATTACGATGTTGTTGCAAACATAAAAGACCAATTTGAATGCAACGTAACACTTCTGATGAAATATATGGCTTTCCCAAACTAGCATCAATCAATTCCATTGGACTACCCTGCTTCCACAACTTCCATGCCTACAATTAAAATTTCAGATCTTATGATATGTAATAATCCACTTCAATAATGTGTAAAATGTAAACATTTTTAATTTGTCACTCACATATCCAATAAGATTATGACTTTGACTTGGATAGTGAACCTCTCTATTTTTCTTTCCGTTTATAATCTCCAATAATAATATGTCAAAGCTAAATACATCCGATTTGATGGAGAATAAATGACATATTCAGGTGCCATATATCCACTAAAAAAAGAAATAGATTAGTAAATGTAATCAATAAAAATAAATATAAATATAGTTTAGCATTGTACAATATACTTACAAAGTACCAGCTACTTTACTTGTATTTCCTTCAATCTGGTCTCCTCCAAACATTCGTGCCATTCCAAAATCTGAAATTTTTGGGTTTAATTCGTTGTCTAATAGAACATTGCTTGCTTTAAGATCTCTGTGAATGATTCTCAATCTAGAATCTTGATGTAGATAGAGAAGTCCTCGAGCAACTCCACTTATAATATGGAATCTCTTAGGCCAATCTAAAAGTGTTTTTCGAGCGCAATCTGTGAAGTTTTTCAATTACGTTAGCTATCTTTTCTATTCCTAAACAAACTTTATAGGATATAATGAAAACGTTTTAAAGGGGCACAAACCAAAAAGAAAAGAATCTAGGCTTTTGTTAGGCATGTATTCGTAGATAAGCATTTTCTCATCTCCTTGAATACAACAACCAAGAACCTTCACAAGATTGCGGTGCTGAAGTTTGGAACACAAAATAACTTCATTCTTAAATTCTTTCAATCCTTGGCCAGAACTCTTAGAAAGCCTCTTCACAGCAATCTCTTGTCCATCCTCTAGTTTTCCCTAAAATATAATAATGGTTAAAAATTTATGACACAATCACTATTGAATAATTAATGAAACATACTTGTTTTGTGCAGTGAAAGTAATTGGTATATATAGAAAGTTTACCTCTTGACTTTCTTTTCGTGCAGTGAAAGTAGGAGAAAATAATTAAAAGCATCACAAGAAGCAACATGGCAGTAAAGGAGACTACTAGCGCGATCTTTTTCTTGTTTCCTACAACATCTGCATCTCCTTGGACTTGTACTGTTTGACACAAAATAGAGATAAACAATGAAGTTATAAAGCAATAGCATCATTATAAGTATAAAATGTACAAGAATAATTAAGGCCATACCTGTGTCTGAAACAGCCATTCTAATATACAAATCTTGCCCAGCTGATGGAACCACTCTGATATCAATTAGATCGCCGAACCAAATTACGCACCCACTACCCTCTCCCCTGATGTCTATGTTTGCATAAGCCTTGCAGGAACAATTATTCAAGCATTTTGCCTTACATTCCTCCAGTGTCATGCTTCTATTAATCCATGTTCTTGTGGTATCAGGCAATTTCAACCCACTAAATTTGTTAAAACCATCTTTGCCTTTGACCCCACAACTCCAGGCTTCAATTGGCACACATCCTTCGCTAAAGTCTATTGCATCCCAATTGTGGGGTGATTTAGGCTTGAACCCATTTAAACATTGGCAGATTGGAAGCTCACCCACCATACAGTTCCCATATGGACCACACTGGTTATAAATATCACAGTTGTCTCCCGGCACAGATAGGTAAACACTCCATGCTTGGTTTTCTGGGTACCAGATGTAGCGTTGACGTAAAAGAGTGGTTTGGTTTATGACAGATCTTGCAATCAAAGACTTGTTTTTGAGGGTGTATTTAAACTTGGTATTATATAGTATAGACTATGGAGTATGGACATTTAGTTAATTTACTTCATCTATTTATTTATATATTGTCCCTATCTAAGTATCTATTGTAATAAAAGTAGTGATGGATTGCGAATGCATGCGTACACTTCACGTCTCTTGGAAAATAATTGACTCGCATTTTTTGTTGGATAATAGAGTTCACTAAGACTTTGTCTCATTTTCAAGGAAAAAAAGACTTGGTCTCATTTTTGTATGGGATTTATACACGTAATTTCAGCGACTTTTTAAAATTATCTATAGATATATACAATTTTTATTGTGCACGCTAAAAAACGCTCTTAAGGAGGGCATTTTGTTGAAAATTTGACAAGAAAAATGTTCTCACCGAGAGCGTTTATGATCAAATAGTCAACCTTAAAAACGCCCTTCTGAAAATAGGTCAAACATTGAAGGATCCACAAAATATATCGATAACCACCTAGGCACATGACTACAAAAACGCCTTTAAAAATTAAAGGATGTTATATCGATAACCACCTAGGCACATGACTACAAAAACGCCTTTAAAAATTAAAGGATGTTTTTCTAGTCCCAATCACCCCACTTTGTACTTCTCACCCCTCTCCCTCTCTTCACCCCAATATTCATATCCCCCATCTCAAGTACCTTTTGGATTAGAAAAACGCTCTATTTGAGGGCATTTTTTTATTTCAGGTGGCTATTGACGTATTTTGAGGGTCCTCTAACGTTTGATTTATTTTTAGAAAAAGTCCTTTTTAAAGGCGTTTTTAGAGTTGACTACTTGACCCTATAAATGCCCTCGGTAATGTCATTTTTCTTGTCAAATTTACAACAAAACACCCTCTGTAATGGTGTTTTTGAGTGTACACAATAAAAATTGTATATATATATATAGATAATTTTAAAAAGGTGACTAAATTTGTGTATATATAATTTTTGTTGTATATACGTGGAAGAATCCCATTTTTGTATATCAAAATAGCTGAACCTTAGCTCCTCAAACTTTCAGATATTAGGGATACGTATGAATTAGTAGTTTGGAAGGGAAGGAAATGGAAGATGAGAGAAAAAAAAATTTAAATGATTCTTTTTGTTTGATTTTAAAATTTTTGATAAGGAAGAAAATGAGAAATTTATAATTAATAACTCTCTTTATCTCTCTCATTTCTTAATTATAATTTAGGCTAAATTATCGTTTACCTCTTATAATTTGGTTTAAAATTAATTTATCTCCATTTTAATGTTAAAAACAATAAAAAAAAATTATTTATTGTCGCATTCTCTCTTATTTCTCTCTCTCTCTCACTTTTGTTTTTTGTAATGAAGATCTAAAGTAGGAGGGTTGTCAAGCTTAGGTTAAAGACAATAAAAAAATCATTCCATCGTTCCTTTTTCTCTTCTTTCTCTCTCTCACTTTTGGCTTTTTGTCTTGCATATCTAAAGTAGGAGGGGTTGTCAAATATGGTAAATTTAATTTAACAACCCCTCCCTAATTAGTTTCTTTTGTTATCTTAATTTTTTAGATCTTTTACATCTATTTTGTTCTCAGAGTTTAGTAGTGGTTATCTTTTAGATTTATTTTTAATTCTTGTCTTTCTTGTGAAAGTTTAATATATAATTACTAGATCTCTTTAAATCTGATAACTAGAGTTTGCTTCTTGTTTTTTTGTGTGTTCCTCTTCTTTGGTGAAATTTTCTTAACAAGGAGGTATTTGTGGATCCAAGATCTCTGACATATAAAGTTATAATTTGCATATCTTCTGTCAAAAAAATTTCACTCTTCTAAAGCACCAGAAAACATAATTTCCTGTCGCTTGTTCCAATGCTTAGCTAAAAGCGCTGCATCGACATTTTAGTTTCCAGCACTTTGTAAAGGGAAAAAACTTAGGTCTATTTCTTTATGTCCATTTCATCCAATTTCACCAATCATATATTGTATTTACACTCTCTTTCTTCTATGATTGGTCATATAGAAGGTGATCTTCTATATTCTCTCTCTGTTGTGATTGGTCATTTAAACACTTTTTGCTACGTGTCATAATTGAGAGTGGATCATATGCTGTACAGCATAGAAAAGTAAGGAGAGAGAGTGACACATAAATGAGTCCCATAAATAAGTGGGACCCACATGTGGGACCTACTATGTGTCACTCTCTCTCCTTACTTTTTTATGCTGTTCAGCATAAGATCCATTCTCGTCATAATTATATTGGAGAATTGGATGAAATTGACATAAGAAAATTGACATAAATTTTTTCCTTTGTAAAGTGTTGCAAAATTATTTAGTGAACGCTTTAAGTGTCACAAAATGGAAAAAATAGCATCATTAAATTAAATTTTTTTGGTAGTGTGAAGATAATTTTAAATCTAATATATAAAATGTATAAAAATAACAATTTTATTGACAACACCAAAAAAAAGTTTATCAACTCAATTTTAGAGATTACATGAGCTTTTCTTTTCTTCCAAGACTTTTCCTTCTTTCTTTCTCAGCATTGACAATTCAACATCATTAATTCTCATGGTTTAAATTTTAGAATTGATCTACGCTAGCTAGTGCGACTAACTAATCTACACTTTAAGTCTTTAATGAGCCATCAATATGAGTGGATATATACAAAGATAATAATGATGTCTTTAAGATATAATCAAGCAATACTCTTTCACCAACGAAAATAATTGTTAATTATTTTTACTTTTACATGATTATTTAATTTTATTTTAAACGAAGGGAAAAAAATTAAATAAAACAATTGGTGAGTGGTAAAAAATGAATTATAGACAAATTGAATGTGATACTTAAACAAAATTAATGAGAATGGGAATGAAAATGAGAGTGAGAATATAATGTTTAATACCACCTTTTCTATAACTTAAAAAAAGGTGAAAATAGGGTTGAAAATAAAAATATAAAAAGGCTATAATAATTAATTTATCCTTATAATTAAATTATAACATTTTTCATGACCTGAACTATGCATGCAGGAGCAATCTGCTTCTATGATGAAACATTTACTGCAGTTAACATCTTTTGCCAACTTAAGGCCTTCCTCACCCAGCATGGCCCACATTTCAGCTAAGATGCTATTACCTTTATCCATGAATTTAGAACAAACTTTCACCACAAGGTCCAGATGAAGTGACGAATCCGAGGATGGCATTTGAATACTTCTTCCTCAGCAGTATGGGGGCCATAGATTTACCAATGCCTTTTTCTGAAAACATTCATATGTGGAGGTTTTTGTATAACCCTCCTTTAAGGGCTACGTTAAAATCAAAATTTGCCAAAACTTGTGTCAAACATGCTTGTTTGAAGTTAACCTCAAAACATTCACTAAATACTTGTACCAAAGAGGCACTTGAATCTCTCACTCACATTAAAAAAAAAAAAAGTATAATTAAGAATAGTAGTGAAGAACCTTATCGAAGCATATATAGATACTGGAAGACATAACTAAAATGGAATTTGTATTTCTTTGGACATATTGAGTAAGACTAAAATGAACCGTCTAAATATGCAAAATTAAGTTGTAAGAGTGACTAAAAATGTAATCACACAAGAAAAGCATAAAATAAAACTTATCGAGCCTCTAAAAGCGTGATAGTTATTTCATTGGTTGAAGACGACAAGATCTCATTGCTATAAGATTGTACTCCATTCATTGACGATTTTTCTATGAGAAAACCAGGCTCCTTTGGTTGAAACAAGGCATTCTCACTACTCAACATAGTAACCACAGATCCCATGTTAGGCCTATCATCAGGATGTTGTTGCACACACAATAGACCAATTTGGATGCAACGTAATACTTCCGACATAATAAATGAGTCCCCCAAACTAGCATCAATCAATTCCGTTGGCTTGCCATGCTTCCACATCTTCCATGCCTAAAATTTCAAATCTCATGATATGTAATATTAATCCACTTCAATAAAATCTTTTAAATGTAAAGTTCTTAATTTGTCACTCACATATCCAATAAGGTTTTGGCTTTGGCTTTCATAATAAACCCCTCTATTTTTCTTTCCGCTTATTATCTCCAACAGTAATATGCCAAAGCTAAATACATCCGATTTGATGGAGAATAGTCCGTCAATAGCATATTCAGGTGCCATGTATCCACTAAAAAGAATGGTAGATGAATAAATATAATTAAGAACAACATATATAGTTATAATTTAACATTATACAAGAACTTACAAAGTCCCAGCTACTTTGTTTGTGTTTCCTTCAATCTGATCTCCTCCAAACATTCGTGCCATTCCAAAATCCGAAATTTTTGGATTTAGCTGGTTGTCTAATAGAACATTACTTGCTTTAAGATCCCTATGAATGATTCTCAATCTAGAATCTTGATGCAGATAGAGAAGTCCTCGAGCAACTCCATATATAATATGGAACCGCTTACACCAATCTAAAAGTTTAGATTGAGCGGGATCTGTCAATTTCTCAATTATGTTAGTTACCTTCTCTTTTCCTAAACAAACTTGATGAAATCAATGAAAACATTTAAAGGGGGCACAAACCAAAAAGAAAAGAGTCTAGGCTGTTGTTAGGCATATATTCATAGATAAGCATCTTCTCCTGTCCTTGAATACAACAACCAAGAATCTTAACAAGATTACGATGTTGAAGTTTGGAACACAAAATAACTTCGTTCTTAAATTCTTTCAATCCTTGACCAGAACTCTTAGAAAGCCTCTTCACAGCAATCTCTTGTCCATCTTCTAGTTTTCCCTAAAAAAAATAATAATGGTTAGAAATTTATGACATAACCATTATTGAATAATTAATGAAACAGGGTTGTTCTGTTCTAAAAAGGAAGCGTTTTATATTTGTACCCTGTATACAGGCCCAAAACCTCCTTCCCCAAGCTTGTTGTGAGCTGAGAAGGCATTGGTAGCATCAACTATTTTACTGAGATCAAACAAAGGAAGCTCCATATGTTCTTCCTCGCATTCATCTTTCGTTTTGGTTGACATGATTTTCTCTGTTTTTTTTCCCTCAGATAAAGTAAATGAGTTATATATTATGAATAAGAAGAAAAACTTCCTTTCGAAGGCACAATTTTATATCACCCATTTCAAACTTTTCCCTTTCAACTATGCAAAACGTGGGAGTAGCTTCTTTTAAAAAAATAAAATAAATGCTATTCTTAAGAAAAATCAAATGGGGTATTGAAGGGAGTATACATTTTTTTTTTATAAAAAAAATTAAAGTGAGAACTATGTTATAATTTTAACAAACTTGGAAAAGTGTAACTAAATGGACGGATTTGGTATACAGAAGGTTTACCTCTTCTTGACTTTCTTTTTCTCCAATAGTGAAAGTAGGAGAAAGTGAAAAGCATAGCAAGAAGCAAGAGGACAGTAAAGGAGACTACTAGGGTGATCTTTTTCTTGTTTCCACCTTCATCTGCATCTCCATGGACTGCTTCTGGTTGACACAAAAATAGAGATAAACCATGAAATCATAGAGCATCAAAATATATGTATAAATAAGGCCATATGTACAATGTACTAGTACTATACTACCTGTGTCTGAAACAACCATTCTGATGTATAGATCTTGCCCTGCAGTGGGAACCACTCTGATATCAATTAGATCACCAAACCAAATTACGCACCCACTACCCTCTCCCCTGATGTCTATGTTTGCATAAGCCTTGCAGGAACAATTATTCAAGCATTTTGCCTTACATTCCTCCAGTGTCATGCTTCTATTAATCCATGTTCTTGTGGTATCAGGCAATTTCAACCCACTAAATTTGTTAAAACCATCTTTGCCTTTGACCCCACAACTCCAGGCTTCAATTGGCACACATCCTTCGCTAAAGTCTATTGCGTCCCAATTGTGGGGTGATTTAGGCTTGAACCCATTTAAACATTGGCAGATTGGAAGCTCACCCACCGCACAGTTTCCGTACGGACCACACTGGTTATAAATATCACAGTTGTCTCCCGGCACAGATAGGTAAACACTCCATGCTTGGTTTTCTGGATGCCAGATGTAGCGTTGACGAATAAGAGTGGTTTGGTTCATGACAATTCTTGTAATCAAAGACTTGTTTTTGAGGGTGAAAGAGTAGTATGCCTCATCTTGATTGGTGACAAATTGGTAATTGAAAAGTTGGTGAGGCTTCAGCAAGGGTGAACCGCTAAATCGAATGCCATTCCAGGGCCCACTCCGATGGTACTGTGAGGAGCCTTTCCACATGACGAGTTCAGGAAGACTCCCAAATGAAATACCCCAACTTAAGTCTCCTTGAGATGGATCGTCCCAATTCCTCCAAGCGGTGAGGCGTTGGTTAATGCCTTTCTTCAACTCCCATCCCACCTTCATTCCTGCTAGGAGTGTATCACAAGGATAGTCGAAGCTCTGCCACAACAAACTCTGTTTCTCATCTCTTAACACTAAGTTCCCAGAGTCTAGGAGCTGCACAATGGGATTTGGACTTGAGGTCGTGTTTGTTGTTGTTGAGTTTGCGGACCAAAGAACAGTATTATTGCGAGTGACAAGTACGAGGTTCCCCTGTGTGTTGATGGTGAGCATACTTGAGTTGTGTATGATTGGGTTGTCACGATTTGCAACCCAAACGACAGTTTGATGTGGGATGTTGTGGAACCAGATTCCGACGTAGCGCTTAGTGGAAGTGGGAGGATTGAAGAAACCCAATTCAAAGCTTCCATCTTTGGAAACCAAAGTGCTGCCATCTGCAAGAGGTTTTGAGCGAGTAATTATATCAGTGGCGGATGAAAATTGAATGCAGAATATTGTTAAGTGTTTGATGATAATTGCGAACAGAAAAGGAAGAATGGCCATCGCTTGGCTTTTACTTACTTCATCAATACTTGGTATTATATAGTATAGACTATGGACATTTAGTTAATTTATTTCATCTATTTATTTTAAACTCAGTGCGTAGTTTGCAAGTTGATTTGACCACCTTATTGTCCCTTTCTATTGTAATAAAAGTACTAGTAGTGATGGAATGGCAATGCATGCGTGTCCTTAGGGTTAGGGCAGTGTTTGGTAGATGGATGGGAGTCACTGACATAATAGAAATATGGGAATGTTGAAAGGAATAGATATGTCATGTCAATATGATGTAATAATTAATATGAATGAAATAAAAGTGAGTAAAATGATTATTTTGTCCTTACATTAAAAGTGAAAATGGAATAAAAGTGGGTAAAAAAAATAAGGATAAAAACATAATTTCATCACATTACAAAAAGTAAGATATACTATTTGATAAGAAAAAAATTAAATGTAATGTTGAACATCCTCCGCTCTACTAACCAAAACATCTTAAGTCTCTTGGAAAAGAATATAATTAATTGACTCGCATTGTTGGTCTCGTCTCGTGCAAATTCTGTCACTGTGTAACTTGATAAGAACCTCATTTTTGTATATCAAAATAGCTGAACCTTTGCTCCTCAAACTTTCTCTTTTAATTTATCTCTCTCATTTGCTAATTTTAATTTGGTTAAATTATCCTTTACATTAAACTTAAAATTAATATGTTCCCTCATGATATAGAGTGTCATTACACTTAACCCTCTCGTGATTTGGTTTAAATTCAATTTACTCCCCTTGTTTAAAAGTCTGCAGCTCATCCCTTTATGGTTTAGTTTCATTTATTATTTAACCTATTTTTCATCCAAAATTTAATTTAGTCAACTGAGAACTTTTTAAATAAGAGTTTGTGTCTATATATATGTATATAGTTTTTTTTAAAAAACATATATGTAAATAGTTTTAAAATTATCATTCAAATCTTCATGTGATTTAATATTTATCACTTAACGTATTTTAATTTCTAACAGTAGTCACTCAACATGTTTAATAATGTTTAGGCAAAAGTACATTTCCTAACCCCAACGTTTGGGGGTCCTGTCAGTTTCGCCCCTAACGTTTTTTCGCTGTCAATTGTACCCCTAACGTTTTACGTTTCTGCCAATGTCACCCTTTTCACTAACACCGTCAAATATTTAACAGTTTTTGTTGACGTGGCATCCTATGTGGCAAAACGTTTCTTTTTTCTGTCAATTGTAACCCTAACGTTTTACATTTCTGCCAATGTCACCCTTTTTATTAACACCATCAAATATTTAATAATTTTTGCTTACGTGGTATCCTATGTGGCAAAAATATCTGACTTGGTATATTTTTTTCCACATCATCATCTTTTCCCCATCAAAGTTGTGTCGTTTTGACCTCAGCCTATTCCTTCTAAAATATAACTCAAACGCACGCGCTATTTTGCTCATAAAAACATCGGAGACGTTATTCATTCTCTATTTTAGGGTAACGTCTCCGACAAAGTAGAGAATGGGTAACGTCTCTGACAAAGTAGAGAATGGATAACGTCTCCAATGTTTTTGTCTGCAAAATGGCATGTACGTTTGAGTTATATTTTAAAAGGAATATGATGAGGCTAAAACGACACGGTTTTGATGGAAAAAGATGAGTAAAAAATCTGGTGTGGAAAAAAATATGTCAAATCAGATATTTTTGTCACATAGGACGCCACGTAAGCAAAAACTATTAAATATTTGATGGTGCTAGTGAAAAGGGTGACATTGGCAGAAATGTAAAACGTTAGGGGTACAATTGACAGAAAAAAGAAACGTTTTGCCACATAGGATGCCACGTCAGCAAAAACTGTTAAATATTTTACGGTGTTAGTGAAAAGGGTGACATTGGCAGAAACGTAAAACGTTAGGGGTACAATTGACAGCGAAAAAACGTTAGGGGCGAAACTGACAGGACCCCCAAACGTTGGGGTTAGGAAAGGTACTTTTGCCTTATGTTTATAATTATTTGTTATTCTACATTCTAAAATTCTTAAGTAATTCAAAATAAAGATAAAAAGTAATAATATAATAATAAGGCCAAATTACTCTTTTGGTCCTCAACGTTTGCACGAAGTTTGATATTGGTTCTCAATGTTTCAAAAAGTTACTTTAGGTCCTCAACGTTTTTTTTAATCAAAATTGGTCTTCTGGCGTAACATGCATATGGTTTTGCCGTTAAATGCTTATGTGGAAGGCTTACGTGGCACACCCTCTCTCCTACGTGTCATATTTAAATGACATGGCACCCTCTCTCACTCAAACTTAGCAAAATGACACCGTTTTGATTCAATTTTCCATTACCATGTCCATGGAAATGACATCGTTACTTTAGGAACTATCACTGATTTTTTTTCTTTAATTCTTTTTCTTTCCGTGTTTATTCCCGAACACACTTGATAAGAAAATACAAGATCTAATATAGTTAGTATTTAGTTCTTCAAGTATTTAGTCAAAGATTTAATTCTATCATTGTGTATGAAGAGAATTTCGTGAGCAACATTAAAACTCTTTAAAAGATCTAGATGTAAGGGAATTCATATTCATAATAGTAGATTAATTAGCTGGGGTCACAAAACAAAAACTAAGGCTAAGGCACAATCCCTGATATTTTTTCTTAGAGAACTGATACGCCAATAAATTCAACCATGCATGCATAGCAAAAGAAGACACACTTAGGCCATGTTCATTTGCAAGAAACATGGAAAGAAATGGAAATGGAAATGGTGGGGTCCACCGGGTCTCACTTACTTTTTCATTTTTTCATTTTCATTAACTTTAAAAAAAAGAGAAAAAAAATACAAAATATTTATTATACTCTTCTGATTTGACATGATTTGACACAATTATAACCTTCTTTTCTTTTTATTATTTTAATATAAGAGGTAAAATGGTCATTTTAATATATTCCCTTTTCATTTCCATAACCAAACTTTTACTACTAAACACAGAAAACACATTCTGTTTCTGTTTCTATTTCCATTTTCATTTCTGCGTAAAGAACGTGCCTTAATTACTTTTCCTATGCCTTTGTACATTTATATGTGAGAGTAGGAGTCTTGCGAAGGCATTGACTCAGGAGTCAGAGGTGGGTTGCTCATATGTCACCAATTGTCTTAATTAGTTGGATGCTTATTCTATCTGTCACACCTCTTTCTTCTATCCAAATCGTGGAGACAAGTTTAGCACAAATATTATATTGTTAGCAAAATATCATTAAAAGCTTTTTAAGCAAAATAAAAAACGCACCGAAATTCAAACTACAAATTTGACCTTTCCTTTTTCAAGAGTCGTTGTGTACTTGGGAGTGAAAAAATGTGTCCACTAAATTTTTTTCTACGTTCTTTCGTCCATTTAATATTATTTATTAATATTAATAAGAATCAATATTAATAAAGATATATCCTAAATAAATTATAAATTAAAATTATATTAATATTAACAAATAATAAATAACTAATAGAGAGAGTATCAAAATTTTGGTACTCCCGCAACATCCTCTCATTAGGTGCATAAATTAATTTTATCGTGCCTCTTAAATTGTCATAGTAATTTCATTTGTTCTAGTCGACAAAATCTCATTGCTATAAGATTCTTTTTCCATTGAGGATATTTCTATAAGTAAATCAGACTTTTTTGTTAAAACAAGACATTATCACTGCTTAACATAAAAACCACATATGCCATATGTAATATATGACTTGCCCAAACTAGCATCAATCAATTCTATTGGGTTGCTTGCTTCCACAACTTCCAGGCCTACAATTTAAATTTCAAATCTTATGATAAGTAATAATTCACTTCAATAACATGTTAAATGTGAACATTTTAATTTGATGCTCACATATCCGTGACTTTGTTTTGGATAGTGAACCTCTCTATTTTTTTCGCTTATTATGTCCAATAATAATATGCCAAAATTAAATACATTCGATTTGATAGAGAATAATCCATTAATGACATATTCAAGTGCCATGTATCCACTAAAAGAAGGAGTAGATTAATAAACATAATCAATAAAAATAAAAATTATTATAGTTTAGCATTATAGAAGGTACTTACAAAGTACCCACTATTTTGTTTGTATTTCTTTCAATATGATCTTCTCCGAACACTCGTGCCATTCCAAAATTTGAATAAAATTTTTGGATTTTGTTCATTATCTAATAAAACATTACCTGCTTTAAAATCTCTATAAATAATTTTCAATCTAGAATCTTGATGTACATAGAGAAGTCCTCGAGCAACTCCACTTATGATATGGAACCGCATAAACCAATCTAAAAATTTGTTTCGAGCACAATGTGTCAAGTTTTTCCATCATGTGTTAGCTACTTATTTTTTTATAAGAATCAAGACTCTTGTTAGGCATGTATTCGTAGATAAGCATTTTCTCCTCTACTTGAATACAATAACCAAGAACATTAACAAGATTATGGTGCTGAAATTTAGAACACAAAATAACTTCATTCTTAAATTCTTTCAATCCTTGGCCAGAAATCTTAAAAAGCCTCTGCACATCAATCTATTTCCCATCTTCTAATTTGCCCTATATTATAATGAAAGAAATTTAAGACACGTAATCGCAATTTAATAATGAATAATGCTTCTTTAGTTTTATTATAATACGAAAGTGTTACATTTTTACCTTGAATACAGGCCCAAAACCACCTTCCCCAAGCTTGTTCTCAGTTGACTAAGACGATTGGTCTGATGCAAGTTCTTTCTTTCTCAACATTGACAATTCAACATCATTAAGTCTTGGTTTAAATTTTAGAATTCATCTGCTTGTGCGACTTGCTAATTCCACTTTCCATTAGACTTTTGCACATACATATACATACATCTCATATACACGAAACCCTCGGCCAAGTAGCCTCCTAAAACCGTGGGATGTAGAAAATTGAGAATGGATTCTATGCTGCTCAGCATAGAAAAGTAAAGAGAGAGAGACTCATTTATGTGTCACTCTCTCTCTCTTTACTTTTCTATGCTGGACAGCATAAGATCCACTCTCGTAGAAAACTTGAAAATATATCTAATCTTACTAACCCTTTTCTTGAATATAATATTGACATATGATACGGCAGAGCCCTCTTGACGAGCCCTCGGCCTTGGCTCGGATCCGCCACGAAGCATCCGCTTAGGCTCCGCCGTCGGACCCTTACGGCTCCCCTCGACCTGAGGGACCACCTGTCAACATCACGGGTGTCATTCATGCCGCCGCACTTTCCGGGCAGTTATGCTGACATGGACTCGCGCCAAAATGACTCTCCCTGGAAAGGTCCAAAATACCCCTCGGCGAAGCCTATATAAGCGCAGGTAGCTCCACCGGAGCAGGTATTGAATTCTTACTCTCTCACCATATACTCTCTCTTCCGATCACTGACTTTAGCATCGGAGTCCTACCACGGGAGCCACCTCCCGTCGTGGGTTGATTGCAGGTCGCATTCCGGGAGCGGGAGTTAGACAGGAGGAGACTGATTCATCAACATATATTCATAATAGGTGGGTAAATTCATATTACCAAACATATATAAAATAAACTTATCGAGCCTCTAAAAGTGTTACGGTTATTTCATTGGTTGCAGACAATTGTCTTTCCTTTGAGAATTTTTCTATGAGATAACCAAGTTCCTTTGGTTGAGACAAAGCATTCTCACAGCTCAACATAACAATCACAGATGCCATAGTAGGTCTATCATCAGGATGTTGTTGCACACACAATAAACCAATTTGGATGCAACGTAAGACTTCTGATATAACAAATGAATCCCCCAAACTAGCATCAATCAATTCCATTGGGATGCCCTGTTTCCACAACTTCCATGCCTATATAAAGTATCAAAATCTTATGATATATAATAATCCACTTCAATAAAATTTGTTAGATGTAAAGTTTTCAATTTGTTACTCACATTACCGATGAGATTTTGACTCTCGTTTTGAGAGTAAACTCTATTATTTTTTTTTTGGAAAAAACTTATGTGCTGTTATTTATATGCTTTTGGTAAGGTTAACCAATTAAAAAAAGACATGTGTCAATTTCAAGAAAATTGACACATGTCTTTTTTTAATTGGTTAAATTGACACATGTCTTTTTTTAATTAGTTAACCTTACCAAAAGCATGTAAGCAACAGCATATAAATTTTGTCCTTTTTTTTCCACTTGTTATCTCCAACAATAATATGTCAAAGCTGAATACATCCGATTTGATAGAGAATAGTCCGTCAATAGCATATTCAGGTTCCATGTATCCACTAAAAAATACAATAGACGAATAAATGTAATCAGTAAAAACATAGTGTTATGATTTAGCATACAAAATATGTACAGAGTACAGGCTACTTTGCTTGTATTTCTTTCAATTTGATCTCTTTCAAACATTTGTGCCATTCCAAAATCTGAAATTTTTGGATTTAACTCATTGTCTAATAGAACGTTATTTGCTTTAATATCTCTATGAATGATTCTCAATCTAGAATCTTGATGCAAAAGTCCTTGAACAACTCCATATATGATGTGGAACCACGCAGACCAATCTAAAAGTTTGTTTCGAGCACTATCTGTCAAGTTTCTCAATTTTGTTAGTTACCTTTTTTTTTTCCTAAACAAACTTTATGGAATCAATGGAAACATTTTAAAGGGCACAAACCAAAAAGAAAATTATCAAGGCTTTTGTTAGGCATGCATTCGTAGATAAGCATTTTCTCCTCGCCTTGAATACAACAACCAAGAACCTTAACAAGATTACGATGCTGAAGTTTGGAACACAAAATAACTTCATTCTTAAATTCTTTCAATCCTTGGCTAGAACTCTTAGAAAGTCTCTTCACAGCAATCTCTTGTCCATCTTCTAGTTTTCCCTAAAATATAATAATGGTTAGAAATTTAAGACATAATCACTCTTGAATATCTAATGAGTCATTCATATTTTGTTCTAAAAAGGAAGCATTATATATTTGTACCCTGTATACAGGCCCAAAACCTCCTTCCCCAAGCTTGTTGTGAGCTGAGAAGGCGTTGGTAGCATCAACTATTTTACTGAGATCAAACAAAGGAAGCCTCATATCTTCTTCCTCGCATTCATCTTTCGTTTCGGTTGACATGCTTTTCTCTGTTTTTTTTTTAGATAAAATAGAACTTGAAGTGATGGGTTTGAAAGGTCCAGGACGAGGAACAAACAGATTTTTTTGTAGTGATGAATGATGATATATATATATGATGTAGAAGGTTTTACCTCTTGACTTTCTTTTTCTCCGGTGAAAGTAAAACAAAGTGAAAAGCAACACAAGAAGCAGCAGGATAGTAAACGAGATTACCAGGGCCACCTTTTTCTTGCTTCCTACGGCACCTGTATGTCCTTGGATTAGTTGACATAGAAACATAGATAAAGTTATAGAGCATCAGTATAAGTATAAAAGATACAAGAAGACTATACCAGTGTCTGAAACAGCCATTCGAATATACAGATCTTGCCCAGCATTTGGAACCACTCTTATATCAATTAGATCACCAAACCAAATTGCACACTGATAACACTTCCAAACAAAGAGAAAGAAACCGAGAAAAATGGACAGAGTAGAAATGGAAGTAATGGATGAATAGGTATCAAATCCCTTAAGAGTTGGGAAGTATACACAAAGAGTCTCCTATTCGAGCTAGAAGAATGCTCCTAAGCCAAAGCTTACAATAATTTGCATAATCCCTTACTGTAAGATTATGGGCCAGTCCACCCTTGGTGGATCGGACCCAAGCCCAATTGATGTTAGGGCAAATATATAAATAAGTTATAAATGTGGGTTATGGAGTGTAATTTACTCCATAAGCTTAAATTAATGAGT
Source organism: Senna tora (assembly GCA_014851425.1). Lineage (NCBI taxonomy): Eukaryota > Viridiplantae > Streptophyta > Magnoliopsida > Fabales > Fabaceae > Senna > Senna tora. The sequence goes on along the minus strand of CM026266.1, from coordinate 2,486,025 downwards.
CAGTTGCGTATAAGAGAACGTGACAAAGAGAGATGGGAGACTGATCATATTCATTCTGAGAAAACACTTAGAAAACTCTCTTCTTCTGACTCTCTACTCTCACCAACATTCATTGTGGGTGCATTTGCTGTGTTGCTTGCTCGGAGTCCCTACTTGGTGACCGGAGTGCACGTGGGTACCTGAAGGTGGAGTCGGAGTCGAATACGTCACAGGTACACCCGAATACTTTCAGTGGCATCAGAGCCGCAGGTTTCTTCCGCTGTGTTTCATGAATTTATGTATTTTTCTTTCTCCTTTGTGACAAATACATGGCATACATATAACATGTGTTAATTACATGTTTTCTTCACGTCATAGTAATTTTTTTGTGCAAATTGGGTTAGTGAAAATTAATGCTTTAGGCTTCGAAATTATTCCCATTGCGTAGAGCGCGAAAAATCGATATAAAATTTGCATGAAACGGACTCCGAACGGCATCGAAACGATAATCGAAATTTCGGGTTTGAAATTTGGGTTTCCGAAAACTACGATTTTAGGCTTCGAGAATGCTCCCATTGTGTAGAGCACGAAAAATCGTGCAAAATCGACATAAAGTTTGCAGAAAACGGAGTTCGGACGACTGAGATATTGACGTCCGAAGTTTTCCGACGAACTTCACCGTTTCCGGTCGCCGGATTCTGGAAAACGGAGGTTGAAGGTTGAAGATGACGGTTAGCGACAGTTTTGGAAACTGCTGCTAAAAAACCGTCACTAAATAAAATTAAAACCGTCACTTGGCGCGGCAGTTTGAAAAACCGCCGCCTAAAATTTAATTTTGAAAATTCAAAATTCAAAATTCAAAATTCAAAAAAAAAAAAAAAAAAAGGTACAGAACTGCCACGTGGCGCGTGCAGCCACGTGGCGGACCAGTCCGGCGCGTGGGCCACACCGCCGGACTGCTGCCGGCGTGCTGCAGCCGGTGGGGCGGCGCGTGTCGCTGCCGGCGGCGCGTGGGGCCCACGCGCCGCCACAAAAAAAAAAAAAAAATAAATAAATTTTGGGGGCGCGTGAGGGAGCGTGTGACCTCCGATTGAGGTCCCGTCTGTCTCTATAAATCCGTAAAATTGAGATCTTCAATTTGATATATAATTCGACTATGTTTGGGGGTCATTTGGGATCTGCTTATGTGTTTTAGTGCTTTTCTGGTATTTTTTGTTTCCAGAAACAATTAAAATAATAATATTATTATTATTTTTAGGTAAATTGAGGCAAATGGCTTCTAATAGCACTGAAAACAATGATAATAGTGCGTTGAACTACTCATATTTAAATGAGGCAGTTCCTGAATACGTACCTATGGATGAAGACCCCGAGGAGGATCCTGAAGAGGATCCTGAGGAAGATCCAGAGGAAGATCCCGAGGAGGATCCTGAAGAGGATCCTGAGGAAGATCCAGAGGAAGATCCCGAGGAGGATCCTGAAGAGGATCCTGAGGAAAATCCAGAGCAAGATCCCGAGGAGGAACCTGTAGAGGATCCCCAACCACTCCCGGAAGAGACAATACTTTCCGGACCAACGTCGGAAACATTATTTCCACTTGAGCCCCTCAATTAAACTACAACGATCCGTTAAATCCAATAGTGGTCCAAGATATTGTGGTGGAGGAAGGCGAGGAAGTCAACCAACCTTTAACCCCTGCATTAGCTATGGATATAGCTGAAAGAGATGCAGCGCGACTAACAGATATAAAAGACATAAATGGCGTACTTTCCAAATACGTCAAAAACATGACTGATAAGGAAAACACTAAATTTTACGTCAAAGACATAATGATTATTGCTTGTATCTGTGTGATGGGAGATACAAACGTATGCTCTTGATCATTGATCTTGAAATATCATTGTTTTCTACTCAAGAATAATATAAGGGCATGGGATTGTATACTTTATGTGCTAAATATAACCAAACTAAAATGTTCTTTGGAACGTATCTCTATTAAAGAGATCGTTGAATAATGTGGGATCGATTTGTCACAGACTTAACAATGGCATCAAAGAACATAATAGCTGAGCTAAACAAGGGGGATAAGCTTAACGGGGACAATTGGGACATATGGCATCGTAAAGTTCAATACATCTTGGAGGAACAAGATGCAATTGAACCTCTTACCATGGTCTTGGTCGAACCTGAGATTGGGAATACGGCCCAACACAGGAGGGACCAAGAAGCATACCAGGTTTGGAAAAGAAAGAATAGCATTGCGAGAATTACCTTGTTGAGTGCAATGACTGATGATCTGATGTGTGAGTTTGAGAGTCACAAAACCGCACAAACTATGTGGATAGCTTTGAAAGACAAGTTTGGTGGTACCTCTACCTCCAAACTGAGAAGGTTGACGATTAAGTTCGATACCTATAAACTCAAGCCTAACACTCCAATTAAACAACATCTAAGAGAGATGGCCAACATGATCAGGGAACTGAAAGAAGCTGGACATACACTGTCTGATGAACAGCAAGTACAAGCAGTTATCAGATCGCTCCCTGGGAGTTGGGAGCACATGAAGGTGAATTTGACCCACAATGAGAACATCACTACTTTCAGTGATGTAGCCAAGCACTTGGAGCTGGAAGATGAACGCTTGGAGGCTTATAAATCATCTGGGCAAGCCTATTACACTGAGACTGCAAGTTCTTCTCAGGCAAAGCCCAATTCCAAGAAGGACAAATTTTTCCAGAGAAAAGGGAAAAAGGGTGTTTTTCAACCCAAGAAAGGCAAGAAACAATTCAAGAAAAAGGGAAACAAATGTGGCAAGAAGAAGATAGACCTAAAGAAGGTCAAGTGCTTCGCCTGCCAAAAGATGGGCTATTTCGCACGGGACTGTTCCAAACAGACCGAGAGCGAAAAGGTATTAGTGAATTATGTGAATTCACATGTTTCATATGTTTCTAGCACTGTTTTTCTAACAGAACCTATTTCTTTTTCTTGGATTATTGACTCAGGCTCCACAGACCACGTAACGAGGGATCGAGGATCCTTCATCGAATACCGTCGATTGCCAAATCATAGCAGGTGGCTATATGTTGGAAACAACGCAAGGATCGAGGTCAAAGGTCTTGGCACTTGCCAATTCACTTTGCGTGGTGGAAAAACTTTGACGCTTCATGATGTGCTTTATACTTCTGACATTCGACGGAATTTGATATCTGTTAATTGTCTTTTAAAGTTTGGGTTTCATTTAAACTTTCATGACAAGGTTGTAGACTTTTTTAACAACTCAGTTTATTATGGTTCGGCTTTTCTCTTAGAGAAGTTCTTTGTTTTGGACATTGTTGGAGATTGTAATTATAATGAATGCTTTGCTGTTTCTTCTACTAATGTTGATATGAATGTTTGGCATTCTAGACTGGGACACATTAGTCAAAATAGAATGATTAAATTGGCCAAAGAAGGCATGTTAGGTACAATTCCAAACATGGAAATGTCACTATGTGAAAATTGTCTAGCTGGTAAGGCAACAAGAAAACCCTTCGGTAAGGGAACTAGAGCTGAAAATCCATTACAATTAATCCATTCTGATATATGCGGTCCTTTGAGTGTGAGGGCGAGACACGGAGCGTGGTATTTCATTACTTTTATCGATGACTATTCACGATATGGTCACATTTATTTGATTTCACATAAGTCTGAAGCTCTTGCGTGCTTCAGACGATACCTAAGCGAGGTAGAAAATCAAATGGATAATAAAGTCAAAGCATTACGCACTGATCGAGGTCGTGAATATTTGTCTGAACAGTTTAAACAACTCTGTGAAGAAAAAGGAATAATCAGGCAACTGACTATCCCTGGCACTCCACAACAAAATGGAGTTGCCGAAAGAAGAAACAGAACTCTTCTAGACATGATTAGATCAATGATGGCCCAAGCAAACCTACCAATTTCATATTGGGGTGATGCTTTATTGACGGCAACCTTCATACTTAATCGTGTGCCCTCAACATCAGTCGCTTCCACACCCTATGAGTTATGGACGAAACGTAAACCAGATTTAAGCATCTTAAGGCCCTGGGGTCATCTGCGTACATCCATGACAATTCCCATAAGTATGGAAAACTGGGTCCCAGAGGAAAGAAATGTATCTTTATTAGATACTCAGAACAATCAAAGGGATACGTTTTCATAGGTGAAAACGAAGATGGCACGGTGACTGAGATAGAATCAAGAGATACAAGATTCATTGAAACTGAATTTCCTAATCGAGGAGATGTTGACCGCATTGTTTCCCTTTATGAAACAACAGAACAAGACAGTGCAGAACAAATTGACAAACCAGAATCGTCTAGGATTGTCAATCTGAGTGGGAGCCAAGAAAGGTCAACACCAAGACCTGAACAAGAAAAGAAAGATAAGGAGATTGCTTCTATTAGAAGGAGCAATAGGGAAAGTGTTCCCAAACGACGCTTTCAAATCGAAGGCGAATCTTTCTTAGTCACTCCAGAGGGAGATGATGAACCTCGTTCTGTACATGAAGCCTTGTCAAGTCCTGCCAAGGAAGAATGGAAGAAAGCAATGGAAGAAGAAATGGACTCAATGAAAAAGAACCAAGTTTGGGTGTTAATTGATCTACCAAAAGGGTGTAAAGCCATTGGGAACAAATGGGTTCTCAAAATTAAAAGAAAAGTTGATGGATCAGTTGACAAATATAAGGCTAGGCTAGTAGCAAAAGGTTACACACAACAAGAAGGCATAGATTACGATGACACGTTCTCGCCAGTTGTGCGTTTTAACTCCATTAGACTTATTCTGGCAATAGTAAATAGTTTAGACCTAGAATTACATCAGATGGATGTAAAAACCGCATTTTTGAATGGTGATCTGGATGAAGAAATCTATATGGAACAACCATTAGGTTTCATTGAAAAAGGAAAAGAGTCAAAAGTTTGTAAACTTAAAAGATCCATTTATGGATTAAAACAATCATCCAGACAGTGGTATTTGAGGTTTCACAAAGCAGTAACCTCATATGACTTCCAAATGATAGAGGAAGACCACTGCGTCTACATCAAGAGGTTTGAGGGTAATTTTGTTATTTTATCCTTATATGTAGACGATATACTATTGGCCGGTAATAGTCTAGGCTCTGTAACAACCATAAAAGAATGGCTTTCATCAAACTTTGAGATGAAAGACATGGGTGAAGCAGAATACATACTTGGAGTTAAAATCCAAAGAAATCGTTCAAAAAGAATCTTGTCTCTTTCACAAGAGAATTACATCAACAAGATTCTTGAGCGATTTAACATGAAGGATTGCAAACCTATGAGCACTCCTGTAGCTACTGGATTAGCCTTGAGTCTCGATATGTGTCCCAAAACCGAATCAGACAAGAAGAAAATGGAAAGAGTTCCATATGCCAGTGCAGTTGGCAGTCTGATGTATGCAATGATGTGTACAAGACCAGACATCTGCTATGCAGTAGGATTGGTAAGCAGATTCCAATCTAACCCCGGTGAAAAGCATTGGAAAGCAGTGAAGAGGATCTTGAGATACTTAAAGGGCACTTCTGACTATGCATTGTGCTATAAAGGAAGTGATTTGCGCCTTGTTGGAATTCCGATGCCGACGTAGGCGGAGATGAAGAGGAACGAAGGTCAACTTCAGGTTATATCTTCTTACTCAACAATGGCGCCATATGCTGGAGCAGCAAAAAGCAAACGTGCATCGCCTTACATTCAATGGAAGCCGAGTTTGTGGCATGCACTGCTGCCGTACAAGAGGCATTATGGCTGAAGAGATTTATAGAACATCTTGGATTTGGAAATGAGAGTACCAATCCAGTGTTATTATACTGTGACAATACTGCAGCCATAGCCTATACTAAGGATCCTAAGTATCACAGCAAGACCAAGCACATTGATATTAAATATAATTTTGTCAGGGATTATATAGCACAAAAGATTGTAACTGTACAATACATTTCGACAAAATGTATGATAGCAGATCCCCTGACAAAGCCAATAGGTGAAAGAGTGTTTAAAGAACATATGCAAGCCATTGGCATGCGTAACATGTAATATGCAGAATTCATAAATAAAGAATGATGTTCTAATTTTCTGTTATTACTTTATGCATCTATTTTGGAGTATACAATGTCTAATATGTCGTACAGGTTGAAAGGTTGGCTCTCTCACACGGGCAACCGCCTTTGACACTCAAGTGGAGTGTGCAAAGATGAGACATTTGTGTTCACCAGTAAAGCAGCCAAGAGTGCTGATATGGTAGAGAAGAAACACAAACTATATGTCGCCTTGACTAACGTGTAGCAAGTCAAGATGAGATCCGCATAAAATAAAGTTGGATCGAAGTTTGGAATCCCACTTCCAAAATACCTGTAGTCAGATAACAAACTCTTCAACGTTGACGTCGTAAATGAAAGTAGAGTTGAAGAATTTGGGCCTAGATACTGGGTGTATCTAGACTTAAGTCTGTACGGTGTTAAGAAAAGAATAAAACGACATATGCTCTTATAATAAAAGAGTAACACCGTAGCATGTGTTTCATACCACATGTACTAAGAGAACCGCAAGAGGGAAGCAAGTGAAAGATCCCTGCTTCATTGCTGTGTGAGTCCCAGGGAAGAACAATTTTCCCAGTGATGTCCTTTGAACTTTGACAGTATCACGGAGATATGTTTCAGTGACTGCTACTTTAGCATTTTACTATGATCATGATAGATGCGATCTAAAGTACTATGCTAAGAAAGCGACCGATTCATATTAAAGTGTTATTTGGGCGAAAGGAAGATTAACTGTGATATACACAACTATGCTAGTGTCTGTGACATGTCCCTTATGACATTTTTGTTGTCGTAAGTGTGGATACTAGACATATGAGGAAGGCAATCTAAATCATACATTGATTCGAGGGGGATTAGTTCTTGCCACGTGAAAGTGTATATAGTTAAATCTAGGACATCTGAGGCATCATTTAAAATTCTAGCTACACGAAAGGAGACGGTTACTTGTACTGGTCCTATAAAAAGGATTGCTAGCACAAGTACCTAAGTGAAGACGTCATGCCCACGCGGTCACGGCAAAGCACTAAGTATGAAATTGAAAGGAGGCTGAGAGATTTAACCCACGACATCTAATCCACCAAGTGTGAGTGGGAGATGTAAGATTATGGGCCAGTCCACCCTTGGTGGATCGGACCTAAGCCCAATTGATGTTGGGGCAAATATATAAATAAGTTATAAATGTGGGTTATGGAGTGTAATTTACTCCATAAGCTTAAATTAATGAGTCAGTTGCGTATAAGAGAACGTGACAAAGAGAGATGGGAGACTGATCATATTCATTCTGAGAAAACACTTAGAAAACTCTCTTCTTCTGACTCTCTACTCTCACCAACATTCATTGTGGGTGCATTTGCTGTGTTGCTTGCTCGGAGTTCCTACTTGGTGACCGGAGTGCACGTGGGTACCTGAAGGCGGAGTCGGAGTCGAATACGTCACAGGTACACCCGAATACTTACACTTACTAAAAAGAGCAACGCACTAAAAAAGACTTCCACAACGCCTTCCACGCTTGGCTGCCAGGCACGCAAGGTTGGATATGAACTGGGCTTATTTCATCACGTGATCCTCGGCCCATTTGGGGAGCTTTCTTGGTCCTTTTACCTTTGTCCAGCTTCTCCTCTGCTTCTTGGGCTTGTTTGATGGCTCAATACTTGGATCAGGCCCACTCTTCACTTCAGCATTCATATCACACACCCACTACCCTCTCCTCTGATGTCTATGTTTGCATAAGCCATACAGGAACAATTATTCAAGCATTTTGACTTGCATTCCTTCAGTGTCATGCTTTGATTAGCCCACGAGTTTGTTACATCTGGTAATTTCATCCCACTCAATTTCTTAAAGACTTAAACCCATCTCTACCTTTGACCCCACATTGCAAGGGTTCAATACGCACGCATCCTTGGGTCCAGTTGGTTGCACCCCAGTTTTGGGGTTATTTAGGTATGAACCCATTTAAACATTGGCAAATTGGAAGCTGACACAACGGTTATAAACATCACAGTCGTCTCCGGGTTCTTTAGGTCCCATCCCAATTTCATTCCTGCTAAGTATGTATCTGAGGGATAGTCGAAGCTCTGCCATAGGAAACTTTCTGGATCACTCTGTTTCTCATCTCTTACCACTAAGTTCCCAGAATCTAGGAGCTGCACTATGGGGTTTGGGATGGAGGCCGTGTTTGATGTTGTTGAGTTGGCGGACCAAAGAATGGTGTTATTGTGAGTGACAAGTACGAGGTTTGCCTGTGTACTGTTTATGGTCAACATACTTGAGTTGTCTATGACTGTGATTGGGTTGTCACGGTTTGCCACCCAAACAAGATTTTTTTGTGGGATGTTGAACCAGATTCCGACGTAGCGCTTAGTGGAAGTGGAAGGATTGAAGAAACCCAATTCAAAGCTTCCGTCTTTGGAAACCAAGGTATTGCCATCTGCAAGAGGTTGAGATGGAGTAATTATATCCGTTGCAGAAGAAAGGTGTCTAATGATAATTAGGAGCAGAAAAGGAAGAAAGGCCATTACTTAGCCTCTAGTTACTTCACTTATTTGGTGCTCAGGGATCAGAATTTGAACCACGTATACAAAAGCCATCTCTATTGGTTATTGTAGAAGTCATGGAATGGCATCCCTTGTTTTTTTTGTTATGTCTTTGTCCATGTCACCACCACTCATGTCACAAGAACTTGTTTTGCCTCAAAAGTCAATGGTGTTTGAAACTTTGAATATGTGATTTGGTCATATGTCTTAATCCCCAAGAAATAAAGATCTATCATTTTTGAATATGTGTTTCCAGTTTCCACATCACCAATTGTAATGCCGAACGGAAATTGATGGTGATTTTAATGGGAGAATAATTTGGTGACAACAAGTATATCAGTTTATAAAAATAAAACATATTCAAGGATTTATAAAAAAAAAAAAAAAACTAACCACTCACCTTTCCTGAATCTTTGTCCATTTGTTGACCAATCACCACCACTTGATCGATTTCATAAGATTTTTTTTTTCTGCCTCATAGCCACTTAGTCAAGGATTGAGAAATAAGGAACATTTATTAACTTCGCACATTGGTACGGACACAGAAAATATCAAAACTTTTTTTTTTGGTAAATAAAATATCAAAACTTTAAACTTGAAGAAAGTTGCACATTTTATCTCTTTTATCTAAAAAACCATTTTACCGTGTCTGAGTAATATCCGATGCATGTCGAAGCCCTATTTTTTCTTTTTGGAGATGTATGAACTCGTCAGTGTGTCATGACTCATGATTGCGTTTGGACACAAACATGTTCAACACGTTGAACTTTATTTTTAAAGTAATTCTTTATATTTTTTGGTGGAGTTATGAGAGAGATAGAGAGAAAAAAATTGGGAGAGAAAAAAATCAAAAAAGAAAATATTTTCCTTATCTCTATCTCTCTTATAACTCCACCAAAAAATATAGAGAATTACTTTAGAGGATCCTATCTCTTGAACTTGGAGTATGTTGGTGGGATTGGTTCTTTGAAGAATAGAATAAAAAGAAATGAAGAAAAAGAAGAAGACAATATCTTTGAAATGTGGATAATACTTTTTTAGGTTTAATTTGCGCCCATCTATTCCTATCTTATATATGGTGCAAGTTGGGTAGATCGACAAATTTCTTTTAGGATACAATGAAGACCCATGAATATGGATTTCACTTCTAATACTCTCAAGTCAAGACAACAATAGTATTTACAAAGTGATAATTTGTCTTTATCTTTGTGTGCACTCAAAGAAAAAAGTAATAAGTTTGATATTGTGTGTATTTTCAATTGTGTATTCAAATAAAAATGATGAAGGGTTTACATTGACCATTAAGCAATGCCTTTGAAGAGATATCTTTTGGTATTAACTAGTATAAACTCGGTGCAATGCACCCATATTATAAAATATTAAGATGTATTTAAAAAACTTAAAATAGTATATTTTTTAAAATAATTTATAGAAGTTATCAAAAAATTAATAATATTTAGTAAATATAAGGTAAAAAATTATAATTTAAATAGGTAAATAATAAATTGATAACTAATGTCATAAATTATAAAGTTTAACAAATATACTGTAATATTTTTATAAGAAATTTAATTTTAAAGCGGTTATATGTTATTTTTTTTTATGGAACCAGGGCGGTACCTAGGAAACTTCATAGATCAAGAAATATCACTCCTAAGAGCGTTACAAATAATCGAAGGTAAATCTTCGAACCAAACATGGGAATCCAACGAATTAACAGAAAAATTAAAGTCCGAAAAAGCAAGTGTATGGGCAACTAAATTAGCACTTCTGGCTACCCAATTAAAAGAAACAGAATTAAAGTTTAACGTGAAAGCTAAAATATCCTCAATAATTAATCCCAAATAGGAACTGTTGAGACCTCCTCCCTTGAGCAAATCCATCACTTGTTTAGAATCCCCTTCAACTTGTATATCTGTGCACATAAGGGACTTTGCCAAGCACATACCCTCATAAACCGCTAAAGCCTCTAATTGGGCCACATCAACAATATTTGGGATTTTCTTGGTCAAAGCTGCTATGCACCTCCCAGTATTATCCCTGATTACACATCCTATTCTTCCCCTTTCATTTGGCCGAAGACTTGCATCAACGGTGAGCTTGAAGACGAACCACGAGGAGGGGGCTTGCCATTGAGTTGTTGTCTGATCTGTGATGTTTGGGTTAGTTGGAATGGCTTCATCTCTCACCTTCATCATCTCTAACATGCTTTGTGTATCATGCCAAATCTTGTTTAAACTGTAGGGTGCAGTACCGTGGACCACTTGATTCTTTCTCTGCCAAATTTTACTTGCCAAAATGCAATACGCTTCCACCTCTCTGCTGCTTAAACTCTGAAGTTGACCCTTAAACCAGTCAATGAAGCTTGTGTCGTTTCCTGCTACGTCTTCAAATCTCATTCCTCTGTTCCGCCAGAAGTCCTGCAATACAGAGCAACCATACAGAGCATGCCATGTTGTTTCGTCCTCAGTATTACACATACAGCATTTACTATCGATGTCAATACCTCTATTTCTTAGCATTGTGCTTGTCGGTAAAATGTTTCTGCATGCTCTCCACATAAAGTTTCTTATTTTAGGGGGAACATTCATATTCCACACCCCTTTATATGCCACCCATCGATTATTGCTTGTGTATGACTGATGCATCGCCTTGTACGCTGTATTTACCGTAAAAACACCAGTATTTGAAAGCACCCACATCCATCCATCTTCCCTTACTCTTTTGCTTAATGGGATTTTTAGGATTTCCTCCGCCACTGTAGTTTCAAAGGATTGATGAACCAACTGCAAGTTCCATGAATTACTCTCGGGTATTATCAGTTCGTCCACTGTTGCATCAGTTCCCAACCCAAGATTGTTGTACGGGATCGTGAAATTCTCCACCGATCTAATCCATGGAGATTTGAAGATATATGTGGTTGTTCCATTCCCGATTCTTCTCACAAGATCCTTCCTCAGCACTTCTTTGCCTTTCATAATACTCCTCCAAGTAAAGGAGGGGTTCGACCCTAATTGGGCATCAATAAATGACGAATTCTTAAAATACTTGGCCTTCAATGTTCTACTCAATAGCGAATGAGGAGACTGGAGTAACCTCCAGCCTTGTTTAGCCAAAAGGGCTAGATTAAAGTCCTTTAGATCCCGAAAACCCATACCGCCACAACTTTTTGGATTTGACAAACCTTCCCAACTAATCCAATGGATTTTTGACTCATCTGAATTATTGCCCCACTAAAATTTTGCCATCATCATATTTAACTTATTTATGAGAGTTTGGGGAAGAAGGAAACAACTCATAGAATAAGTAGGAATGGATTGAGCTACTGCCTTGATCAAAACTTCCTTACCTGCTTTAGATAGCAGTCTCTCTTTCCACCCTTGCACTCTCTTCCACACCCTATCCGCGATGGATTTGAATGAATTAAATTTGCTTCTACCCACCATAGTCGGTAACCCCAAATAGTTTTCATTGAGGGCCATGGTCCGAATCCCCAGAATTGTCATAATGGAATCCTTATTCCTCCCTAAAACACATGGGCTAAAGAATATTGCCGACTTCCCATAGTTAATAAGCTGGCCTGATGCACTCTCGTAGTTGCTTATGATCCTTTTCAGGTTCGTCACATCTCTATTGTTTGCCCTGCAAAATAAGAGACTATCATCTGCGAAAAACAGATGTGAAATTTCCGGAGCATGAGGACATACTTGAGCACTACGTACTGACTTTGACCCAACTGCATCATGTAGCAAGCAACTGAACGCTTCTGCACACAGCAGAAAAAGATACGGGGATAACGGGTCCCCTTGTCTCAGTCCCCTTTCCGGAGAAACATGACCGTAATCTGTGCCGTTAACCATAACAGTAAAAGATACCGAGGACACACACTGCATCATCAACCTCACCCATCTGTCACTGAACCCGAGCTTAACCATCATCGCCTCCAGAAAACCCCACTCCACCCTGTCATAGGCCTTACTCATGTCTAGTTTCACCGCAACTAGGCCATTCTTGTTGTAGCGCTTAGTCTTTAGAGCATGCAGAAGCTCGTATGCTAGAAGGACATTGTCTGTTATTTGGCGGTTTGGTACAAAAGCGCTTTGGTTCTCTGAAATAATCAGAGGAAGAATGCCTTTAAGTCTATTGACTAAAACTTTAGAGATTATCTTGTACACAACGTTGCAGAGACTAATCGGGCGAAATTGGGTCAAATCTTCTGGACTCTTCGACTTGGGAATGAGAACAATCCTCGTGTGATTGATACCTTCAGGGAATCTACCATCATTCAGAAAACCCAGAACCATCTTGTAGATATCCTCCCCCACTATCTCCCAGTACTTCTGAAAAAATAGGGCCGAGAAGCCATGCGGACCCGAAGCCTTAGTTGGGTTCATACTAAATAGAGCCTCCTTTACCTCATCTCTTCCGAAGCAAGCATCCAATGATGCATTCATCTCATCCGTCACTTTTCTCGGGACTTTCTCCGTAACTGAGATGTAACTCTCCGGTCTACTTGATGTAAACAAGTTCTGGAAATAGTCAACTGCAATAGATCCCAGCACTTCCTGCTTCTCTCTCCATTCCCCGTTTTCATCCTTTAGCCGCTTGATTGTATTATTCCTTCTTCTCATAGAGGCTGAGTTGTGAAAAAACCTGGTGTTTCTGTCACCCTCATCTAACCACTGTACTCGCGATCGTTGTCTCCACATAATTTCTTCCTGGTTCAAAGCCTCATTTAGAAGCTTCTCGTACTTCCTAACTTGTATCAGATCCACGTCATTTGTGTGTACCGAATAACATCTCTGCATAGAGGACTGCAGGTTTCTGATTCTACGGTCTACATTGCCAAATTCTTCATTATTCCATTTGGTCAACTCCGATTTTACTGCTTCTAGTTTTCCTGTGACTGCCGGCACCCCACCACTCGGAATGAATGATCTCCATGCTTCGTCAATAATAGTTTTACACTCTCTTTAGTTGTCCACATCTTCTCAAAACGGAAAATCTTCTTCCTTCGTCTCCTGTTGGGTGTTACTGCATAGTCGGTTTCCATCAGGACCGGTAAATGATCTGATTCACCAGCCGTTAGGTGCATGACCTTATGATTAGGGAACAGCGAGATCCATGATTGATTTACCAGAGCCCTATCCAACCTCACCTGCACATTTCTATCTCCGTCTCTCCTATTATTCCAAGTGAATTTATACCCTGTAAAACCTGCATCCATCAACCCACAGTAATCCACTGCATCTCTAAATAGTTGTATTTGCCCGTCGGGTCTCGGGTTGTTACTTCTTTGCTCATCTGCCCTCAATACTTCATTAAAATCCCCAATCACCATCCACGGCAGATCACTCCTGAGTCTACGAAGAGTATTCCAGCTTTGGTAACGCTGGGCTGTCATTGGTTCACCATAGAATCCAGTAATTCTCCAATCAGCATATCCCTGACCTTTTATAACTGCGTCAACATGGTATTTTGAATAAGAACTGATAGTGACGTCCATCTCATTCCTCCACAGCATTACAAGACCTCCACTCCTGCCTACACAAGGCACCACCAACCCTTTACTGAACCCCATTCGCCACTTCATATTCTCGCCTTCCCTTGCTGTGAGTTTGGTTTCGCAAAGGAAAACGATGTCGGGAGCTTGTAGCCTCAATAAGAGACTAAGGGCATTAACTGCATCAGGGTTCCCAAGCCCTCTGCAGTTCCATGATAATGTTTTCATTGTTGTCGGCAGGCCTGCTTGGCAGGTCCCGCCGTTAGATCGTCTGTCGTACTATCTAGCTCCATCTGCTGTCTTGTTCTCTTACTTTCACCCTTGCCTTCTTTTCCTGCCTCCTCTACCGCGTTAGTAAGGTCATTGAGAATTCGGTTTTCACCAGTTCCAAAGGGATACAGTTTTCCTTTTCTCTTGCCATCCTTTTGAATTTTCTGACCCCACCTGTACGCCCTTTCACTGCCACGTTTTGAGAATTCACAACAATGTCCAACATGGATGCGTTGGACCCCTCCACTGAATTGGATTTGCTTACATCATTCACTGTATCCAAGGTTTTGTTTTGTTTTGTCCCTGCTACCTCGAACCCACCTTCTTTATTCATATTAATTACCGTTTTTGCCACTTTCATTAACTCCACACCTACTTTGCATCCGTCATTCTCCTCACCAACCCCCATCATCTCAGCCACATTTGTGAGTTGTGTTTCTTTATTCTCAGTCATAGACATCCGTGCCAACTTCTCCATCAATTCCTCTGTTGACACTTTCTTCACCGTCCCTACCTTCCTTTCTTCATACATCCCCTTTTGTCCTTCACGAGGACCATTCGAACCCCCCCACTCCACTTTCCTCCCAACAACTCCAGCTTTTAACCAAGGTCCAAGCTCCCTTGAAGTGAATTCTTCATTCCTCTGTTTTGCTTTTCTCACCGTTTCACACTCCTCCTCTTCATGCCCAAAGACTCCACAAGTGTAACAACATTTGGGGATCCTTTCAAACCTGTAATCCACCCAATGAATGCCATCTTTGGTGTTGCCTAGATTGATTCCTTTACGCAACGCATTCTTCAGCTCAAAAAATATTAAACCCTTCATGAAAAAATTGCTCGTGCTCTGATCTTCGTACAAACCTACCTCAATCACCTCTCCCATCGTTGCACACAGTTTCATAGCAATCCTCTCCGTTCTACATTGAGGCGGTGCACCCCAGATTTGAACCCACAACTTCACCTTCGAGAATTCAACGTCTGTCCCGCACAGTCCTATTAATCTATCCTAACGCTTAATAGTATAGTTATGAGTTATAAAAAAAACAGTTATGAGATAAATATACAAATTAAAGCCTCAATGCCATACTACAAATATAAATAAAATATAAATCATTATTCATCAATAGAAAAAATAATGAAGGCATACATGACCGTAAAAATATAGCATATTGACAAATTTTTTTATAAAAATTTAATCATGAAATAGATAAGTTATATAAATTATATATACACATGTACATTTTTTATTGGAGAAAGAAAAATATTATGAATTATATAAAAGATAGTAATAAGTTAATAGATGAAACATACAATTCAGTTTTTGAACATCTTTTATTCCAACTAATAAGTAACAGGTAAAAAAAAGAGGCAAAAGTACCTTTCCTAACCCCAACGTTTGGGGGTCCTGTCAGTTTCGCCCCTAACGTTTTTTCGCTGTCAATTGTAACCCTATCGTTTTACGTTTTTGCCAATGTCACCCTTTTCAATAACACCGTCAAATATTTAACAGTTTTTGCTGGCGTGGCATCCTATGTGGCAAAACGTTTCTTTTTTCTGTCAATTGTAACCCTAACGTTTTACATTTCTGCCAATGTCACCCTTTTCACTAACACCATCAAATATTTAATAATTTTTGCTTACGTGGCATCCTATGTGGCAAAAATATCTGACTTGGTATATTTTTTTTCCACATCAGATTTCCTACTCATCTTTTCTCCATCAAAGTTGTGTCGTTTTGACCTCGGTCTATTCCTTCTAAAATATAACTCAAACGCACGCGCTATTTTGCTCATAAAAACATCGGAGACGTTATCCATTCTCTACTTTGTCGGAGACGTTACCCTAAAATAGAGAATGGATAACATCTCCGATGTTTTTATGAGCAAAATAGCGCGTGCGTTTGAGTTATATTTTAGAAGAAATAGGCCGAGGTCAAAACGACACAACTTTGATTGAGAACAGATGAGTAGGAAATCTGATGTGGAAAAAAATATACCAAGTCAGATATTTTTGCCACATAGGATGCCACGTAAGCAAAAATTATTAAATATTTGATGGTGTTAGTGAAAAGGGTGACATTGGCATAAATGTAAAACGTTAGGGTTACAATTGACAGAAAAAAGAAACGTTTTGCCACATAGGATGCCACGTCAGCAAAAACTGTTAAATATTTGACGGTGTTAGTGAAAAGGGTGACATTGGCAGAAACGTAAAACGTTAGGGTTACAATTGACAGCGAAAAAACGTTAGGGGCGAAACTGACAGGATCCCCAAACGTTAGGGTTAGGAAAGGTACTTTTGCCAAAAAAAATTAAAAGATTACATTGCATTTTTACGACCAAAAGGTAAATTTCCTCCTCCAATAGAAGAACATAATCAGAAGTAGTTTCTGTCTTAATGAATTTTTTTTTTTCTTTAGAAAGATAAAAGACTCAAACTGGAGAATGGCTTTGAAACACTTCATCAGTGATTCATGAATTCCTCCAAAGTAAACTATGAGGGTGCAAAATAAGCAAGCAATATGCCCCCATATGCACATAAATTAGTTAAGTTTCAAACAAACTAACATATTAAGACTAAATTTCATTAGTTGAAGACTAGATATGATGCATTAAACACTTACTCATCACAGTGGGATTTGGAGATATTGAGTATGACTAAAATGAACTCTTGAAATGTGTGATCAGATTTAAGTTATGACAAAGATCAAATGTATACTCTATCAATGCATAAAATAATTCTATCTTGCCTCTAAATGCGTCATAGTTATTTCATTGATTGAAGATGACAATATCTCATTGCCAGATGATTGTCCTTCTATTGAGGACTTCTCTATGAGGAAACCAGGCTCCTTCGGTTGAGACAACATTTTGAATGCAGCGTAACACTTGTGACGCAATACATGAGTCTTCAAAACTAGTATCAGTCAATTCCTCCTGCAGTAAAAATTCATGAATGCTATCTCTGGCGTTCAATTAATTTCTCATGGAAATTGTAAACGAATTGACTGATTTGATGACATTGTTGGGTAGATAGGAGTTGCATATCAACATGGCTGAACCTTTCTCTTCAGTCTTTAAGGCACAACCACTTTTGTATTGGCCAGATAACTGATAAGCCACTAGATTCAACCATGCTTTGGAAAATAAGACCCTCTTACTTTTCTTGTGTCTTTGTCCATCACCATCTATACACCACCTGTGTCACAAGAATTTATTTCCAGAATTGAGTTAATTCACTAGAAAATGGATCCTAATTCAGCAAAGAAAAGTGTACTTTTCCTGTAGTGTGTGATTTGAGTATGAACCAAAACAAGATCTATCATTTTCTATAAGGCCAAAACCCCATTTTGGTACCCTTTCTTTTTCATTTGTTCCATATTAGCCCTTTATCTTTCAAAAGTTCTAAATCAGCTCTCTATCTTTGTAACTTGTTCTAAATTGGTCCTTTTGTGTAACACAATGTTAAATGTTGAATTGTTGTGATGGAAACAATTCAGAAATTATACTTTCACCCTCTCTTCAACCTTAGAACTTTTATTTCAATCCCTACACTCTATCTCCATTTTTTTCAATCTCTTCACAATAACTCAAGTAATTTTGCCCACGAAACAACCTGTATTAAAGTAATTTTGCCGTCACTTGTATTTTAACCATTTTTTTTCTTAATATTTTTGTAAAAATCATAAATTGTTTTTTTGTTCTTACACAAACCAGTTACAAAATGGATATGGAAGATTCAGCAGGAGCTGTTGGGGCTGAGCTTCTTGATATCATTCTCCCCGAGGTCAATATCAACTTCAATTATCAAACCAAAAAAACAAAAAAAAAATTTTTTTGTCAAAAGTTCATTTTGGTCTTCTATGTTTCATCCAAGTTCCAAATTAGTCAGCACTTAACGGAAGAAATGGACGGACTTGGACGGAAGGATCAATTTGGAACTTTTGGGAAACATAAAGGACCAATTTAAAACTTTTGAAACATAAAGGACTAATTTGGAACTTGGGTGAAACATTGAGGACCAAAATGGGCATTTGACATTTTTTTATATATTTTTCCATGAAAGAAAAAAGTATATAAAAATCTGATGTTTGTAAATTTGTTGAACAGGAAAGCTACCTTGAGAGATTTGGGAGTCAAGTGGGGTGTTCACCTCAATTTTTCTGTGGATCTCCACCGAGTAGGGCTTCAAACCCTGTGATTCAAGATTAGCAATTTGGTAAGAGGAATTTTAATCCATTCATTCACACACCATCTTTGCCATCTTCTTCTTCCTCCTGCTCCAGGCTGTGTTCAACCAGCTGCAGTGAGGATTGAAGGCTTTGATTGCCTCAGCAGAGATAGGAGAAGTACAATTTAATAAGAATGACCCAACCGCAACACAAACAAATTAACATAATCATTCCCTACCGAGGCACTAACATAGTAAGAGTGTGAGACTAATTTCCTTAGCCAAACAAAGCAAATGCTTGGTGGAAGATTAGACATCATGCTTTAACCACTTCCTAACAGTGGGATTTGGATATATTGAGTATGACTAAAATGAACTCTTGAAATGTATAAGATTAAGTTATGAGAGTTATCAAATGTCTACTTTACCAATGCACAAAATAAGATCCTATCGAGCATCTAAAAGCGTTATAGTTATTTCATTGGTTGATGACGACAATATCTCATTGCCACAAGACTGTCCTTCCATTTCGAAATAATCTATAAGGAGACCCGGCTCCTTTGGTTGAGACAGAGCAGTCTCACTGCTCAACATAACCACCACGGATGCCATGTTAGGCCTATCATTAGGATGTTGTTGTACACAAAGCAGACCAATTTGGATGCAGCGTAACACTTCTGACGGAACACACGAGTCTTCAAAACTAGCATCAATCAATTCCATTGGGTTGCCTTGTTTCCACAGCTTCCAAGCCTACAATTAAAATTTCAAATCTTATGACATGTAATAATCCACTTCAATGTTATATGTAAAGTTCTTAATTTGTCACTCACATATCCAATAAGATTATGACTTTGGTTTGGATAGTAAACGCCTTTGTTTTTCTTTCCGCTTATTATCTCCAATAGTAATACGCCAAAGCTAAATACATCCGATTTGATGGAAAATAGTCCGTCAATGGCATATTCAGGTGCCATGTATCCACTGATTAAAAGAAGTGATAGAGATAAATCTAATCAATAACAACATATATAGTAATAATTTAACATTGCACAAGATACTTACAAAGTACCAGCTACTTTACTTGTATTTCCTTCAATCTGATCTCCTCCAAACATTCGTGCCATTCCAAAATCTGAAATTTTTGGGTTTAATTCATTGTCTAATAAAACATTACTTGCTTTAAGATCTCTGTGAATGATTCTCAATCTAGAATCTTGATGTAGATAAAGAAGCCCTCGAGCAACTCCATATATGATATGGAACCGCTTAGACCAATCTAAAAGTTGACTTTGAGCATTATCTGTCAAGTTAATCAATTATGTTAGCTTCTCTGTTTCCTGAACAGACTTTAAGGAATCAATGACAACGTTTTAAAAGGGGTACAAACCAAAAAGAAATGAATCTAGGCTTTTGTTAGGCATGTATTCATAGATAAGCATTTTCTCCTCTCCTTGAATACAACAACCAAGAACCTTAACAAGATTGCGGTGCTGAAGTTTGGAACACAAAATAACTTCATTCTTAAATTCTTTCAATCCTTGGTGAGAACTCTTAGAAAGCCTCTTCACAGCAATCTCTTGTCCATCTTCTAGTTTTCCCTAAGATATACCAATGGTTATAAATTTAAGACATAATTGCTATTGTATAATGAATCATGCTTCTTTTGTAATTTGTTCTAATAAGTAAGCGTTATGTTTTTTACCCTGTATACAGGCCCAAAACCACCTTCCCCAAGCTTGTTGTGAGTTGAGAAGGCCTTGGTAGCATTAACTATTTTATCAAGCTCAAACAAAGGAAGCTCCATGTCTTCTTGCTCGCATTCATCTTTCATTTCGGTTGACATGGTTTTCTCTATTTTTTTTTCACAGATAAAGTAAATAATGAGCTATATATCATGAATAAGAAGTAAAACTTTGTTTTGAAGGCAGAATTTCATGACACCCAATCCAAATGTGGGAGCAGCTTTTTATTCTAGTCTTAAACAATCAAATGGTGCGTATTAAAGATCTGATAGAAAGGGAAATACTTGAGATACCTATAAGAGAAAATATTTCTAAATGCATATAGTGATTCCTACAGTTAATGAGACAAGTATCACATGTTTTCCCCTTCATTATATTTACCAAACACAAAATAGTATCGCACACTAGTTTGAAATTAAATACAACTTGATGTGATGGGTTTGAAAGGTCTAGGACGAGCAACAAACAGTTTTTTGTAGTGATGAATGCTGATTACCTTTGAACTACCTAATTAATGAAACAAGTTCTGGAAAAGTATAACTAAATGGGCAAATATGATGCAGAAGTTTTACCTCTTGACTTTCTTTTTCTCCGGTGAAAGTAAAAGAAAGTGAAAAGCAACACAAGAAGCAACAGGATAGTAAAGGAGATTACTAGGGCCATCTTTTTCTTGCTCCCTACTGCATCTGTATGGATTAGTTGACACAGAAATAAACCAACATTGAATTCATAGATGAAAGTAACAGAAGAAGAGCATACCTGTGTCTGAAACAGCCATCCGAATATACAGATCTTGCCCTGCGGTTTGAGCCATTCTGATATCAATTAGATCACCGAACCAAATTGCACACCCACTTCCCTCTCCTCTAATGTCTAAGTTTGCATAAGCCATACAAGAACAATTATTCAAGCATTTTGCCTTGCATTCCTCAAGTGTCATGCTTTTATTAGCCCAAGAGTTTGTTGCATCTGGCAATTTCAACCCACTAAATCTGTTAAAACCATCTTTACCTTTGACCCCACATTGCCAGGGTTCACTGCGAACACATCCATCGGTCCAATCCGTTGCGTCCCAATTGTGGGGTGATTTTGGCACGAACCCATTTAGACATTGGCAAATTGGAAACTCGCCCACCACACACTTTCCATATGGACCACATCGGTTATAAGCATCACAATCGTCTCCGGGTACGGATAGGTACAGACTCCATGCTTGAGTTTGTGGCAACCAGATGAAGCGTTGACGTAAAAGAGTGGTTTGGTTTACGACCACTCTGGACATCATAGACTTATTTTTGAGGGTGAAACTGTAATACGCCTCGTTTTGATTGCTGACAAATTGGAAATCAATTATTTCGTTCTGCTTCACTAAGGGTGCATCGCTAAATCGAAGACCGTTCCAGGGGCCACTTCGGTAGTACACTGAGGATCCCTTCCACATGAATAGTTCAGGAATACTCCCAAATGAAAGTCCGCATGTGAAGTCTCCTGGAGATGGGTCGTCCCAATTCCTCCAAGCAGTTATGCGTCGGTTAATGCCTTTCTTTAGGTCCCATCCCAACTTCATTCCTGCTATGAATGTGTCAGAGGGATAGTCAAAGCTCTGCCAAAGGAAACTTTCAGGATCACTCTGTTTCTCATCTCTTACCACTAAGTTACCAGAATCTAGGAGCTGCACAATCGGATTTGGACTGGAGGCCGTGTTTGTTGTTGAGTTCGCGGACCAAAGAACAGAGTTATTGTGAGTGAGAAGTACGAGGTTTGCCTGTGTGTTTATAGTCAACATACTTGAGTTGTCTGAGATTGGGTTGTCACGGTTTGCAACCCAAACAAGAGTTTTTTGTGGGATGTTGAACCAGATTCCGACGTAGCGCTTAGTGGAAGTGGGAGGATTGAAGAAACCCAATTCAAAGCTTCCATCTTTGGAAACCAAGGTGTTGCCATCAGCAAGAGGTTGAGAGGGAGTAATTATATCAGTTGCAGAAGAAAGGTGTTTGATGATAATTAGGAGCAGAAAAGGAAGTATGGCCATCACTTGGCCTTCAATTACTTCATGTATTTGGTGGTAGCACAAGAATTGAAAGGGAAACTAAAGCATATGAAGCCGTTGTCTTGGTGATGGCTTATTGCAGTGGAAGTCAAGGAATGACGTCTCTTAATTTTTCCTGTGTCCCAAGTCATAACTCACAATAACTCCTTTTGCCTGAACACAAGAATTGAGAAAATTCAATAGAAGGTGGGTCTTAATTTAGCAAAGAAGAGTATTCTTTTCGTATAACCAATTGTTATGGCGAACGAAAAATTGATGGGTGATTTTAATGATAGAATAATTTGGTGATAACAATTAACGTGTATAACAGCTCCCTAATATATATTAAAAAAAAAGTCAAAAGTTCATTTTGGTCCTCTATATTTCACTCAAGTTTCAAATTAGTCCTTTATGTTTCAGAAGTTTTAAATTAGTTCTTTATGTTTCCCAGAAGTTCTAAATTGGTCCTTCCGTCCAAATCCGTCAATTTCTTAAGTTAATTGCTGATGTGACGTGCCGAGGTGGACACATAATCTCTCCTATATATATTAGATAGCTGACGTGGCTTTAGACACACCAGAAACACTCAAACGGCATCATTTAAGTCAAAAATAAAACCATGCTGAGAGGACCAATATGAAACTCTAATGAAACATAAATGACTAATATAAAACTTCAATGAAACATAAAGGACCAATATAAAACTTGAATGAAACATAAAGGACCAATATAGAACTTTCATGAAACATAAAGGACAAATATAAAACGTTTGGAAAACATAAAGGATCAATATAAAACTTTTGAAAGATAAAAGACCAATTTAAAACTTAGATGAAACATAGAGGACCAAAATGAGTATTTGACCCAAAAAAAATCATATTCAGCTATTTAAAAAAATTAACAGCTCACTTTTCCTGTATGGATTATTCAACTATCCATCCACCCACTAACATAGTTTCTTTTGGGTATTTTTTATAACTTATTAAATGAGAGATCACTTAAAAATTAAATTCAAGTCATATAAACATTAAAATAGAAAGCAATTAATTGAGCCACCCCACATTGGCTACACTACATTATTTTCAATCATAAAAATAAGGAACATTTGACAGAAAATGGGTCCACACTAAACCTTTAATATTTGCCACATAATTTAGTTTGATTTAAATCCTAAACTTTTAGATACAAATATTTTATGAGAAAGATACTTTTTTATTTATTTTGTGACCAGTGTATCCATCGTCGAGCACATTGAATAATTTTTTCACTGAATTGTAGGCACCTCGAAAGGTGAGAAAAAAGATTTAGATACTCTTAAACTTAAAGTTTATGTCAATTATGCTTCTAAATTTTGAAAAAAATATCTTTGTAATTCTTTTGTTTTTTGAGTAATAATGTCTTTTATATTAACACCATATAAATAAATAATGATAAGTATTGATGTAACGTAACAAAAAAATAATATTTTAACTCTTTCTTCAACCTTAAAAATTCTCCTCATTTGCAAGCAAAGCATTTCTAGCACATTTACGTGATTTGGACGAGTGTCTGTTCACCTATATAACCTGTATCTCCAGCATCATTGAAAGAACACTGAACACTGCTATGTGTGAATTGGAATAGTGTCTTTTGAAATGAATCTAGTATTTCTCTAATGGCAAAAGTACCTTTTCTAACCCCAACGTTTAGGGGTCCTGTCAGTTTTACCCCTAACGTTTTTTTGCTGTCAATTGTACCCCTAACATTTTACGTTTCTACCAATGTCACCCTTTTCACTAACACCGTCAAATATTTAACATTTTTTGCTGACGTGGCATCCTATATGGCAAAACGTTTCTTTTTTCTGTCAATTGTAACCCTAACGTTTTACATTTCTGCCAATGTCACCCTTTTCACTAATACCATCAAATATTTAATAATTTTTGCTTACGTGGCATCCTATGTGGCAAAAATATCTGACTTGGTATATTTTTTTTCCACATCAGATTTCCTACTCATATTTTCCCATCAAAGTTGTGTCGTTTTGACCTCGGTCTATTCCGTCTAAAATATAACTCAAACGCACGTGCTATTTTGCTCATAAAAACAACGGAGACGTTATCCATTCTCTATTTTAGGGTAACGTCTTCGACAAAATAGAGAATGGGTAACGTCTCCAACAAACTAGAGAATGGATAACGTCTCCAATGTTTTTGTCTGCAAAATGGCATGTACGTTTGAGTTATATTTTAAAAGGAATATGATGAGGCTAAAACGACACGGTTTTGATGGGAAAAAGATGAGTAAAAAATCTGGTGTGGAAAAAAATATGCCAAGTCAGATATTTTTGCCACATAGGATGCCACGTAAGCAAAAATTATTAAATATTTGATGGTGTTAGTGAAAAGGGTGACATTGGCAGAAATGTAAAACGTTAGGGTTACAATTGACAGAAAAAAGAAACGTTTTGCCACATAGGATGCCACGTCAGCAAAAAATGTTAAATATTTGACGGTGTTAGTGAAAAGGGTGACATTGGCAGAAACGTAAAACGTTAGGGGTACAATTGACAGCGAAAAAACGTTAGGGGCGAAACTGACAGGACCCCCAAACATTGGGGTTAGGAAAGTTACTTTTGCCTTCTCTAATTAATTGGCCGCAACCTTTAATTGATTGGAAATCGGAAAGGCATTTAAAACAGAACATTTATTCACAAATCCTTTATTTTCCTTTTCCATGTCCATCTGCTTTGAAGTAGCTATAATATATATGTATGTGAAAGTGAGCCATAAATCATACGATTTTGTTTTTGAAAAGCTTCTACTCCGACAAATGACTAACAGGTAAAAAAAATTAAAGAATATGTATTTATAAAATGTAAGACAAAAAAGATAAAATTCCTCGTCCAATATGAAGAAGATAATCTGAAGTAGTTTCCGTCTTAATTGAAGTCCTTTCTACTAAAGATAAAAGACTGAAACTGGAGAGTGGCATTGAAACACTTCATCAGTGATTTACAAATTTTGCATTTTCATGCATTACTTGCTACAAAGTAAACTAAGAGGGTGCAAAATCAGCAAGCAATATGCCACCATATGTACATAAATTAGTTACTCTTTAAATGTGCCAGATTTAAATTATGAGAGCGATCAAATGTCTACTTTATCAATGCATAAAATAATCCTATCGAGCATCTAAAAGCGTCATAGTTATTTCATTGGTTGAAGATGAGATCTCATTGCCATAAGAATGTCCTTCGATTGAAGAATTCTTTATAAGGAAACCAGGCTCCTTTGGTTGAGACAAAACATTATCACTGTTCAACATAACAACTATGGATGCCATGTTAAGCCTATCATTAGGATGTTGTTGCACACATAGTAAACCAATTTGGATGTAGCATAACACTTCTGATGTAATACATGAATCTTCAAAACTAGTATCAATCAACTCCATTGGGTCGCCTTGTTTCCATAGTTTCCATGCCTAGAATAAAAATTTCAAATCTTATGATGTGATAATCCACTTCAATAAGATGTATTATATGTATAATTCTTAATTTGTCACTCACATATTCAATAAGATTTTGATTTTGGTTTGAATGGTTCAGGCCTCTGTTTTTCTTTCCGCTTATTATCTCCAACATTAATATGCCAAAGCTAAATACATCCGATTTGATGGAAAATAATCCGTCGATGACATATTCAGGTGCTATGTATCTACTAATTAAAATAAATGATAGATAAATGTAAGCAATAACAACATATAGAGTTATAGTTTAACATTCAAGATACTTGCAAAGTACCCGCTACTTTACTTGTATTTCCTTCGATCTGATCTTCTCCAAACATCCGTGCCATTCTAAAATCTGAAATTTTAGGATTTAATTCGTTGTCTAATAGAACATTACTTGCTTTAAGATCTCTGTGAATGATTCTCAATCTAGAATCTTGATGTAAATAAAGAAATCCTGGAACAACTCCAATAAAAAACCACTTAGACCCATCCAAAAGTTTACTTCGAGCAAAATCTGTCAAGTTAATCAATTATTTAGCCACTTTTTTTTTTCAAAACTACTTATGGAATCAATGAGAAAGTTTTAAAGGGGCACAAACCAAAAAGAAAAGAATCTAGGCTTTTGTTAGGCATGTATTCATAGATAAGCCTTTTTTCCTGTCCTTGAATACAACAACCAAGAACCTTAACAAGATTGCGGTGCTGAAGTTTAGAACACAATATAACTTCATTCTTAAATTCTTTCAATCCTTGTTGAGAACTCTTAGAAAGCCTCTTCACAGCAATCTCTTGTCCATCTTCTAGTTTTCCCTAAAATATTGTAATGGTTAGAAAAGTAAGACATAATCGCTATTATTAAATAATGAATCAAACTTGTTTTGTTCTAAAAATTAAGCGTTATGTTTTTACCCTGTATACAGGCCCAAAACCACCTTCCCCAAGCTTGTTGTCAGTTGAGAAGGCAATGGTAGCATTAACTATTTTGTCAAGATCAAACAAAGGAAGCTCCATATCTTCTTGCTCGCATTCATCTTTCGTTTTGGTTGACATGGTTTTCTCTGTATTTTTTCCTCAGATAAAAGTAAATGAGCTATATATCATGAATAAGAAGTAAAACTTTGTTTTGAAGGCAGAATTTCATGTCACACAATTCAAAACTTGTCCTTTCTACTATTCAAAACGTGGGAGCAGCTTCTTATTCTAGTCTAAAGCAATCAAATGGTCAGGTGTATTGAATGTCTGAAAGAAAGGTAACTACTTGAGAGGCATTGAGATACCTTCAAGAGAAAATATTTCTAAATGCATTTAGTGATGAGACAAGTATCACATGTTTTCCTCTCATTACATTTACCAAAGACAATAAAGCACCGCATACTAGTTTAAAATTAAATAGAACTTGCAGTGATAGGTTTGAAAGGTGTAGGAAGAGCAACAAACAGGATGGTAAACCAGTGGTTATAATGATACGAACACAAGTTCTTGGGAGAATCACACCACAAAAGCTAGCTATTGAAGTGGGAGAGTCCAAGGCCTTATAAGGCCTTTCCTTAAAAGTAACCTCCCCAATGTGAGACTTATATAATTTGCACGATTGGTTTGAAAATTTGAACTGCTTAATTAATGAAACAAATTTGGGAAACGTGTAAATAAATGGGCAGATATATATGATGTAGAAGGTCTTAATTCCTGCTATGAGTGTATCACTATCACACAAGGATAGTCAAAGCTCTGCCATAGGAAACTTTCTGGATCACTTTGTTTCTCATCTCTTAACACTAAGTTCCCAGAATCTAGGAACTGCACTACGGGGTTTGGACTGGAGGCTGTGTTTGTTGTTGATGAGTTGGCGGACCAAAGAATGGTGTTATTGTGAGTGACAAGTACAAGGTTTCCAATCCATGTGTGTTTATAATGAGCATACTTGAGTTGTCTGTGATTGGGTTGTCACGGTTTGCAACCCAAACGACAGTTTGATGTGGGATGATGTGTCCATTTGAAGTAACTATCATTAATAGATGAAAGTTGATTGGCACGATTTAGATTTTGAAAATCTTTTACACCAATTAATGAGTAACAAGTAAAAAAAATTTTAAAGACTAAATTGCACGTGTGGTTATAAAATTTAAGAATGAAATTGTTAAAGCATACATATTTTAAGACCAAAAGATAAATTTCCTCCTCCAATATCAAGAAGATAATCTGTAGTTTCAGATAAAAGACTGAAACTGGAGAATGGCTTTGAAACACTTCATCACTGATTCACAAATTTGGCATTTAGATGCATTACTTGCTTTAAGGTAAACTAAGGGGGCAAAATCAGCAAGCATTATTATGCCACCATATGCACATAGATTAGTTAAGAAGTTAAGAGGTCCAAATGTCAAACTCTCGAGAAAGAAGGTGTGCAAATTGCATCCAAAGCAATCACTTGATTAATGACAAAAATATATCACAAAAATACGACACTTGGTTATAATCTTTTTGCCAAAGGCCTTTGGAGGAACAAAGAGCATAAAGGCCTTTGGCATTGTGCAATTCTTGCAGCTTTTTGGTGTATTTGGTTGGAACAGAATGACAGGATCTTCAATAATAAATTCCTCCCACCTCATCTTTTGTGAGATAGAGTAACATTTTTTGCTTCTTTGTGGGTTTCAGCTCATAGAATGTTTAGATGGGTCTCCATTATGGATCTCCAACGGGACTGGAGGGCTCTTATGAACTAATGTTTTTGTTTCTTCCTTGGTGTTTTCTTTTGTTGGTTTAGTTTTTCCTCTTTGAGGACGTCTTGTCCTCCTCTTTTGTATTCTTTTCTTCTTCCTCAATAATATTTCTTTTTCTATAAAAAAAATCTTTTTGCCAAAATTTCTCAATGGATACAAAAACAATGTCCAACTAAATAACTCCAATTTGAATGGGTACAAATTACATAAAATAAAATCTCTATAATTTACAAGAGATTAATACACACTTCAATCTAAATCTTGGGTACAAGGAAGCATCAATAAAAAGAATTATTTAAAGTGTTTAGGGCACTCAAAATCACCATTAAACAACACTTAAATCACCAACAATTTACTAACAAACTTCCTCTAAAACACCCACTTCATGGAAACACGTATAAGTGGAGAAAAATAAGATTTCAACACAAAAACATAACAGAATTTGAGAGGAGCAGACCAAACGAGCTTCAATCCAAAAATTGACCGTTGAATATGAAGAGGAGGATGTCAGGAACACGTCAACCAAATTCCAGCCCTATCAGAGCAAAATCCACAGTCCGATTTTGCCAGAAAGTCTCGTCCGTCTGCAGCCCTTTTACATATGCTTTTTCTCACTCTAAACTATGTTTTCTTCCTCTCTAATAGCTCCACTCCTGACTGAAAAAATGCTCCATACACCAGATAAATAGACCAAAAAGTCATGGGTCATAGCTTGGACACGAAATGGGGCTCTCAATAAGAATGACCCAATCCCAACACAAACAAATTAACATAATCATTCCCTACCGAGGCACTAACATGGTAAGACTAATTTCCTTAGCCGAACAAAGCAGATGCTTGGTGGAAGATTAGACATCACGCTTTAATCATTTTATAACAATGGGAATTGGACATATTGAGTATGACCAAAATGAACCCTTGAAATGTGTAAGATTTAAGTTATGAGAGTTATCAAATGTCTACTTTACCAATGCAAAAAAAATCCTATCGAGCCTCTAAAAGCGTTATAGTTATTTCATTTGTTGAAGACGACAAGATCTCATTACCATAAGATTGACCTTCCATTGAGAAATTATCTATGAGGAGACCAGGCTCCTTTGGTTGAGACAGAGCATTCTCACTACTCAACATAACAACCACGGATGCCATATTAGGCCTATCATTAGGATGTTGTTGTACACACAGTAATCCAATTTGGATGCAGCGTAACACTTCTGACGGAGTACATGAGTCTTCAAAACTAGCATCAATCAATTTCATTGGGTTGCCTTGTTTCCACAGCTTCCAAGCCTACAATTAAAATTTCAAATCTTATGACATGTAACAATCCACTTCAACATAAAATGTGTTATATGTAAAGTTCATAATTTGTCACTCACATATCCAATAAGATTTTGAGTTTGGTTTGGATAGTAAACGCCTTTGTTTTTCTTTCCGCTTATTATCTCCAATAGTAATATGCCAAAGCTAAATACATCCGATTTTATGGAGAATAGTCCGTCAATGGCATATTCAGGTGCCATGTATCCACTGATTAAAAGAAGTGATAGAGATAAATGTAATCAATAACAACATATAGAGTTATAATTTAACATTACACAAGATACTTACAAAGTACCAGCTACTTTACTTGTATTTCCTTCAATTTGGTCTCCTCCAAACATTCGTGCCATTCCAAAATCTGAAATTTTTGGGTTTAATTCACTGTCTAATAGAACATTACTTGCTTTAAGATCTCTGTGAATGATTCTCAATCTAGAATCGTGGTGTAGATAAAGAAGCCCTCGAGCAACTCCATATATGATATTGAATCGCTTAGACCAATCTAAAAGTTGACTTCGAGCATCATCTGTCAAGTTAATCAATTATGTTAGCTTTTATGCTTCCTGAACAGACTTTAAGGATCAATGACAACGTTTTAAAAAAGGCACACACCAAAAAGAAATGAATCTAGGCTTTTGTTAGGCATGTATTCATAGATAAGCATTTTCTCCTCTCCTTGAATACAA
Organism: Senna tora; assembly: GCA_014851425.1. Classification (NCBI taxonomy): domain Eukaryota; kingdom Viridiplantae; phylum Streptophyta; class Magnoliopsida; order Fabales; family Fabaceae; genus Senna; species Senna tora. The sequence goes on along the minus strand of CM026266.1, from coordinate 2,455,492 downwards.
CAACCAAGAACCTTAACAAGATTGCGGTGCTGAAGTTTGGAACACAAAATAACTTCATTCTTAAATTCTTTCAATCCTTGGTGAGAACTCTTAGAAAGCCTCTTCACAGCAATCTCTTGTCCATCTTCTAGTTTTCCCTAAGATATACCAATGGTTATAAATTTAAGACATAATTTCTATTGTATAATGAATCATGCTTCTTTTGTAATTTGTTCTAATAAGTAAGCGTTATGTTTTTTACCCTGTATACAGGCCCAAAACCACCTTCCCCAAGCTTGTTGTGAGTTGAGAAGGCCTTGGTAGCATTAACTATTTTATCAAGCTCAAACAAAGGAAGCTCCATGTCTTCTTGCTCGCATTCATCTTTCATTTCAGTTGACATGGTTTTCTCTATTTTTTTTTTCACAGATAAAGTAAATAATGAGCTATATATCATGAATAAGAAGTAAAACTTTGTTTTGAAGGCAGAATTTCATGACACCCAATCCAAATGTGGGAGCAGCTTTTTATTCTAGTCTTAAACAATCAAATGGTGTGTATTAAAGATATGATAGAAAGGGAAATACTTGAGATACCTATCTTAGAAAATATTTCTAAATGCATATAATGATTCCTACAATAAATGAGACAAGTATCACATGTTTTCCCCTCATTATATTTACCAAACACAATAAAGTATCGCACACTAGTTTGAAATTAAATACAACTTGATGTGATGGGTTTGAAAGGTCTAGGACGAGCAACAAACTGTTTTTTGTAGTGATGAATGCTGACTACCTTTGAACTACCTAATTAATGAAACAAGTTTTGGAAAAGTATAACTAAATGGGCAAATATGATGCAGAAGTTTTACCTCTTGACTTTCTTTTTCTCCGGTGAAAGTAAAAGAAAGTGAAAAGCAACACAAGAAGCAACAGGATAGTAAAGGAGATTACTAGGGCGATCTTTTTCTTGCTCCCTACTGCATCTGTATCCCCTTGGATTAGTTGCCACAGAAATAAACCAACATTGAACTCATAGATGAAAGTAACAGAAGAAGATCATACCTGTGTCTGAAACAGCCATCCTTATATACAGATCTTGCCCTGCGCTTTGAACCATTCTGATATCAATTAGATCACCGAACCAAATTGCACAACCACTACCCTCTCCCCTGATGTCTAAGTTTGCATAAGCCATACAGGAACAATTATTCAAGCATTTTGCCTTGCATTCCTCCAGTGTCATGCTTTGATTAGCCCAAGAGTTTGTAGCATCTGGCAATTTCAACCCACTAAATTTCTTAAAACCATCTCTACCTTTGACCCCACATTGCCAGGGTTCACTACGCACACATCCTTGAGTCCAGTTCGTTGCGTCCCAGTTTTGGGGTGATTTAGGTACGAACCCATTTAAACATTGGCAAATTGGAAGCTGACCCACCACACAATTTCCATATGGACCACATCGGTTATAAGCATCACAGTCGTCTCCGGGTACAGATAGGTACAGACTCCATGCTTGGTTTTCTGGAAACCAGACGAAGCGTTGGCGTGAAAAAGTGGTTTGGTTCAAGACGACTGTGGAAATCAAAGACTTATTTTTGAGGGTGAATGTGTAATACGCCTCGTTTTGATTGTTGAGAAATTGGATATCAAAAATTTGGTTCTGCTTCAGTATGGGTGCACTGCTAAATCGAAGGCCGTTCCAGGGCCCACTTCGGTGGTACACTGAGGAGCCCTTCCACATGAATAGTTCAGGAATACTCCCAAATGAAACATTGCAGGTGAAGTCTCCTGGAGATGGGTCGTCCCAATTTCTCCAAGCAGTAAGGCGTCGGTAAATACCTTTCTTTAGGTCCCATCCCAGCTTCATTCCTGCCAAGAATGTATCACAAGGATAGTCGAAGCTCTGCCAAATAAAACTTTCTGGATCACTCTGGTTCTCATCTCTTACCACTAAATTCCCAGAATCTAAGAGCTGCACAATCGGATTTGGACTGGAGGCCGTGCTTATTGTTGAGTTTGCGGACCAAAGAACAGACTTGTTTTGACTGAGAAGGACGAGGTTTCCGTGTGTGTTGATGGTCAACATACTTGAATTGTCCAAAATTGGGTTGTCACGGTTTGCCACCCAAACAATTGTTGGATGTGGGATGTTGTGGAACCAGATTCCGACATAGCGCTTAGTGGAAGTGGGAGGATTGAAGAAACCCAATTCAAAGCTTCCATCTTTGGAAACCAAGGTGCTGCCATCTGCAAGAGGCTGAGAGGGAGTAATGATATCAGTTGCAGAAGAAAATTGGTAGGAGAATATTGTAAGGTGTTTGATGATAATTAAGAGCAGAAGAGGAAGAACGGCCATTACTTGGCCTGTATATGTAAAGCCGTTAAATTGGCGTAGCCTGGGTTGATTTGATGACTGTGTTTATCTTTATCGTAGAACTAGTCGTGGCAGGCCTTGTTTTTTTATTATATGCCTTAAGAGAATTCTTAGGTGGCGCATATGGCGGCCCTTGTTTTTTCATCATGTCTTAATAAAAATTTGTAGGGCTTCCGCGTCTGCACATTAAAGATTAAGATTAGGATTAGGATTAGGATTAGGATTAAGAGGATGATTTAGGTGTAAGATTGTTTGGAAATCTTAACTCTATACTCAAAGTTTAATGAATAAATAATGTAGGATAATTTATGATAGTTTGCACGTTATTTCAAATCACTTAATATTCTAAATTTTAAAACTCTTAGAATTTAAGATAATTTACATGTTATATATTATTTAATTTTCTTAACCCTTTATTTTCCTACTTTTATTTATTAATATTGAAAGTTTCACTTTTATCGCTGTTTTTCATTTTTTTTAAACTCTCACCCCATTCCACCAACAACCCTCTCTTCAAAACTTCCGTAGGTATTTCTTTCATGTTTTTCTCGTGTCTTAGTCCATGTCACCACCACTATGTCAAAAGAATTTCTTTTGCCTCAAAAGTCAAGAATTGAGAAAATTCATCAGAACACGGATCCTAACTCAGCAAATAAAAGTATACTTTTCCTAGTGTTTGAACGTCCAAGGGAAAAAAATCTGTTTAGCTATAAACATAAACACGCGGACGCTCCTATTGTTTTCATATCACCAATTGTGATGGCGCGAACTTAAATTAAAGGGTGATTTCAATGAGAGAATAATGTGGTGATAACAAGTATAACAGTTCACTAATATAATAACTTTTCCTGTATCTTTGTCCATTTATTCACCAATCACCACCACTAGATCGATGATTTTTCTTTTTTCTGCTTCATAGTCACTTAGTCAGGAATTGAGAAATAGGGAATATTTGTTCTAATCCAGAAGTAAACTTATCTACAGTCTACACTAGCATATTTTCAAATCATAAATTAAGGAAACTTCTGACAGAAAATGGGTCCCTGTTCTACTACCATTAATATTTGTCATATAATTTAGTTTGAATTAAATAATAATTTTTTAGATTAAAAAATATTTGTTCTAATATAAATGATAGTAGTACTTAAATTTTTAGTACTATAACGATATAACATATATATATATATATATATATATATATATATATATATATACACACACATCTAATGCGTGATTTGGACTAGCTTTGAAACTGGAGAATAGCTTTGAAAAACTACCATCAGTGATTGACAAATTTTGCATTTACTTGCATTACATAATTCAAAGTACACTGAGAGGGTGCAAAAGTCAGCAAGCAATATGCCACCATATGCACATAGATTAGTTAAGAAGTTAAGAGTTCCAAGTCTCAAACAAACATGATCATTCCCTACCGAGGCTCCAACATGGTAAGACTAATTTCATTAGTGGAAGAAAGCAGATGCTTGGTAGAAGAATCTGCTTCAACAATTGTCTTCTCTATAATGTAAGCAGGTTCCATTGGTTCAGGCAAGGCACTCTCACTGCTCAACATGACAGCCACAGTTGACATACTTGGTCTATCCTCTGGATGCTGTTGGACACATAGAAGACTTATATGGATGCAACGCAATGCTTCTGACACAACAAATGTATCCTCCAAGCATGAATCAATCAACTCTAGAGATCTTCCTTCTTTCCAGAATCTCCATGCCTAATACATACAAAGATCAGAGTCATACCTTAGATTTGTTAATTGTAAACAACATAGATATGATCTTAGTACTTTCTCACTCACATGTCCAATAAGGTTAAGACTCTGATTTGAATGATAAAATCCTCTATTCTTCTTTCCACTGACAATCTCCAAAAGTAGCACCCCAAAGCTGAACACGTCTGATTTTACCGAGAATAGCCCATGAATGGCATACTCTGGTGCCATATAACCACTGAAAAAAAATTATGAAAAAGTTTTATCTAATCAGTTTAGTTAAGAGGTAAATGTTAATTATAAACAGCTTTGTAATGCTTACTATGTTCCAACCACCCTATTTGTGTTTCCTTCAGTCTGATCTCCTCCAAAGGTTCTAGCCATGCCAAAATCTGATATTTTCGGATTCAACTCATTGTCAAGTAGGATATTGCTGGCTTTAAGATCTCTGTGTATGATCCTTAACCTAGAATCTTGATGAAGATACAGAAGTCCTCGGGCAATTCCGCAAATTATGTTGAAGCGCCTAGACCAATCCAAAATTTTACCTTTTACATGATCTGGCAAGAATAAGAGTATGGTTAATTCATTTCCAGCATAAATTTTATTTAGTTGATATTGGAAGATACGAACCAAAGATAAAGAAGTCTAGGCTTCTGTTGGGGAGGTATTCATAGACAAGCATTTTCTCCTCTCCTTGAATGCAACAACCAAGAAGCTTAACAAGATTTCGATGCTGAAGCTTGGAAATCAATATTACTTCATTCTTAAATTCATTCACCCCCTGTCCAGAACACTGTGAAAGCCTCTTCACTGCAATTTCTCTTCCATCCACTAGTGTACCCTAAAATTAATTAACATTTACATACAAAATAAACATAAATGACATGAAAAATTGTACTTCTCCAGATTACTATGTTGCATATTTACCCTGTATACAGCCCCAAATCCACCTTGTCCAAGCTTCTTGTTAATTGAGAAGTCTTCAGTTGCTTTCACAATTGTGGCAAGGTCAAGTAAAGGAAGCTCCAAATCTTCTTGCTCACCCTCATCATTATTCTGTGCCATCAAGTTTTTCTTTGTTTCCTCTGAAGTAATATGAATTATTAGTAAAACTGGAAAGTTGAGTCTTTAAGACATGATATTTTATCTGACAGTGTCTTAAAGTATATCTTATTCATTCTTTTATCCCAATGGATGCCTAGAATTTAGGGGATAATAAGGCAGAAGAAACAGAAAGTTCCAATCATGTGGGTCAAAGTCATGTTGTGAAGAATTCATAAATAAACACTCTTTTGAAAGAACTATGGTTATATCTTTCATTATCAAAATATGGTTGGGAACGAACTTCAAAACTAGTTGTACATGTTGGTCAAATCTACAACTTAACTAAGAATTTGCAAAATTTCAAACTTCAGTGAAAATTCTTAGATGGATGTTTATATTTTATACTCTTTGAAAAGACAAAATAAACCCAAAAGAAAGAAAGCACAAAAGTAAGAGTAAGTAAATTCACTGAACTGAGATATGAATATTGTCTGTAAGCAATAGGCAATTCACTAAACCTTACAAGTCATAATAAGAAGACTACCTCTCAATTGTTTCATGCTCTTGCCAATGTAGGAGAAAATCAAAATGATCACAACTACTGAGACAACAATTACGATTATTGCTGTCACCTTCTTCTTATGTTCATCTTTCACAGCTTCACGATTTGTCACAGAAATGAATCAAAACATGTAAGAAATTATGGAAAAAGTAGAGATAATAATCAATCAGCTTCCTTATGTTCACTCAATGGTCAATACAATATCAAGGGCTAGAGAGAGATCAAGACCATACCTATATTAGAAGTTTTCATTCGTATATATAGATCCCGATTATCACCAGAAATCTCTCTGATATCCATGAGGTCACCAAACCACAACATACATCCACTACCTCCTCCTCTGATATCTGAGTTTGCATAAGCTGTACAGGTACAATTTCCCAAGCACTTGTCCCTACATTCTTGTAGATTCATACTCTCATTAACCCAAGAATGTGAAGAAGCTGGATATTTCAGCCCACTAAACCTCACAAATCCAACTTCATTCTTGTCATGGCAACTCAATTGTTCACTGCGTACACATCCTTGTGTCCAATCCATCAAATCCCAGTTTTGTGGTGATTTTGGCTCAAACCCAGTTAAACACTGGCAGACTGGAGACTCACCCATGACACAATTTCCATAAGGGCCACAGAGATTAAAGTTGTCACAGTTGTCTCTAGGTACAGAAGCATAAAGCCTCCAACTTTGAGCTTCTTCAATCCATACGTATCGCTGCCGCGTAAAAATGGTTTGGTTCATAACTATTCTGGTAATCACTGACTTATTTGTGAGGTTGTATGTGTAATACAACTGATCCTCAGTCGACACAAACTTGAACTTGAAGAGAGGATTATTCTTTAATTCTGGGGCACCATCAAACTGAAGGCCATTCCAGGGGCCACTTCTGTAGTACTCTGATGAGCCCTTCCACATCACAAGTTGAGGATAGCCGTTGATTACAAGACTCCAAGAGAAGTCTCCTGGAGAAGGGTCATCCCAGTTCTTCCAAGCAGAAACAGTCCAGTTCAGACCAGTCTTTAGATCCCATCCCAGTTTCATTCCTGGTAACAATGTGTCACCAGGATAGTCAAAGCTCTGCCACAAGAAATTTTCTGGATTCTTGTCATTCTCATCTCTTAGTACTAGATTGCCAGAATCTAAAAGCTGAACAATTGGGCTCAAAGCCTTTCTTCTGGGGTTTGCTGACCAAACAACAGTCTCGTTATGGCTGAGAAGTACAAGGTTTCCCTCTCTGTCTATACTCAACATGCCAGATTTGTCTTTGATTGGGCTGATTCTATTGGCAACCCAGACAACAGTTCTAACTGGGATATTTTTGTACCATATTCCCAAGTAACGGTCTGCAGAAGAACTACCTGGACTGAAGAAACCCAATTCAAAACTTCCATCTTCAGAAACTAAGGTCTTACCTTCAGGAATTGACTGAAATTGGGCTACGTAGTCAGCTGCACTTGAACTGTAAAAGATCAGAAATAAGAATTTGGTAATGAGAAACACACAAGAGAGATTTGTCATCGCTTGCCACTCTCGAAGCTCCATGCTTTCATTGAGCCATTTTGATTCTGCAAGTAAAACAAGTATTCCACAATGAACTAAACTATCTCAGATTTTTGTTTTACTGCTCCAATGGTTTCTTTCCAAGAGAACAAAAGTAGATTTAGACCAAAAACATCACGCAACCTCTACCAAAAATGACCTTAATTTCCACATTTTGAGTAAAGTTTGTAAATACTGAATACGTAGATTATTGGTCCACATGTAGCGCGAAAAGAAACCTTGTTGGGCTCAAACGGGTCTTGACTTCCAAAGATAATAAAGTAACTTTGTCTTTTTCTAGCTGAAATGGACTATAATGATACGACAGTTATTCTAGAAAATAGAAACAAGATGGCATTAAGTCACAAGTTCACACTAATCCTTCATCCACATTAAGGTGAAGTTAAGCATAGACACATATTAGGAACATAGTTATTGATTGGGCGCCGGCGGCGCACAGTTGCCACTCATAGGCCATAGCGCATTGCTCAGCGTGTGACAATATTGAAGTGAGATGTACATAATTATATAATTAAAAATAATAAAAAGAGAAAATAAAAGATACTAAATTATCTATTAAAAAAAAAATTTACTTCTCAAGTCTCACAAATTTACAAGTTGTTAACTAGTAATCAAAGTTTATCACATAAATAATGCCACAACCCACAAGCAAGAGTATATATAATTAAGTACTTTGTGATTTTAGTCTACACCTTCTAGAGTTCTGGCCTCAAATCACATAAGAAAAAGAAAGGAAATTTAGGTTAAACATAATCAAAATGTTAGGAGAGAAGAAGAGTAAGGAAATGAATAATCCAAAATTCCAAATAGTAGAACGAAGAGATAAAATTTTGGGTTAGCTAGGTAGATAGAACCAAAAAAATATTTTTTTTTAAAAAAAATATCTATATAAAAAATAGGATAATGCTATAGAGCTATCAAGAGCTCAAGTTCACCATCTATCAACCGTTGGATATCTGTCTAAAATACTTTTTCTTTTTAAAATATAAGATGATATATATCTCAAAACAGATTCAATAGCTTACAACTGATGAGCTTGAGCTATTGATAGCTCTAAGTACTCACCCTAAAAAATATCTTAATTGAAATTGCTCCGATTAAATAAATCATAGACAATGGCGCATTGGGCAAATGACACAAGTATATATCATAGACAATGGTGCATTGCGCAAATGACACACAGTATAACTGAGCCAAACAAAATTGGAGTTTGAATCCTCTAAAATTAAAAGTTTATGAAGTTCCTGAAGTTGATTAAATACTCATTTTTATTGGTCCAAAGTTTAAGAAATAAAAATAATAAAAATTAAAAAATATATATGCAAGACACAACTTTAGGAACTTAAAGAAATTTCAACTTTAGAGAAAATTTCAACCAGAACATTGCACCACTGACCATGGGATTGGGCAATGGCCGATGGCACAAGAGCGTGCCATTAATAACTATGATTAGGAATGTCTAATTTTGAGTTATTACTTAGATTATTAAAGGAGCTATGGTTTTAGTCCACAATATGTTGTTAGTTCAATATCAATTTGGAACAAGCAGGTTATAAATTTCAACCAGAAGGCTTCAGGTCAACAAAGGCACTGTGTAATGAATTACAGAAGTCCACAATAAAAGTTTAGCAGGTCTCTATTATAAGATTCTAAATCATGTTGTGTTTTTCACTTATTTGTTTAACGGCAACATGTTACCAAATGAAGTGTCAAGGCGACTAAAGACCCCAAGAGGACTCACTTTTTTACTTAGTCCACTCTTGATCACCTAATTAGCTTCTCTCAGCCAATTGAGCCAGGATTTTAATTCTTAAGTCATCCCTCTAAGTCGGACCGAATCATAACCAGTTCACACTTAAAAGATGCGTAAGTCTTGAACAGGAAGCAAACCCAATTATAAAAAAAGAAGTGGGATTAAGTACACTAGCAAAGACTAAAGATAGAATTTTGAAGTAAGAAATTTCATTCCTTTCCTTTGACAAATTAATGTGGAAGATGATACACAAAAAATAATAATAATAATTAGATATAATCTTTGAGTTCTTGTTGAAGGACTTCCTCTAACCACAATTTTGAGCCTTCCATAAGTTCGGGGCTTAATCTGAACATCAAGACGCAGAACTCCAACTGATTCAAAGCTCCATCACCGTCGAAGTCACCTTGTCTCAACATAGAGCGAAGATCCTCATCAGAGAAACCCTGTAGCCCTAGAAAAGCGGAATTCCTCTTGAGGCTATCGAACGTGATGACCCCTTTTTCAGAATCCATTAATAGATTAAACCCATTACACAGTTCGTCAATTAAACCGTCTCCACCCAGCTTGCCGACCATAAAAGGCAAGTAATCTTGGAAATTGTCTTGTGGGTTTTGAGATGCCATAGCTGAAAATAACACAGAGAGAGAGAGAGATTTTACTCAGAGACAGATAGATAGAGAGGAATGAGAGATAGGTATGATGGAATTAGGAAGGGTATATATATATATAAAAAGAGGGAAAGGAAGAGGGATTGAGATTTCCAAGAAAGAGAGGCCATGGAAGACAACTAAGAAACAGGACAGGATAGAGGAAGAAGGACGGTGACCACCTGACCGGGTCTACTTTTGGAGTTAGGAATTTGCCCGTGGCTTTCGCAGAAGGTCGCCAAGGGTAAAATGGTCCACGCACGCGGAAATGTTCAACTTGGGCCATTGGAATCTGGAAGTTTCGGAAAATGAAAAGTTGAGACAAGTTTCTCTTTGGATTTCCTATTGTCGTTTTGTGTTATTTCAAGTGGGCTCTCACTCGAAGGAAGGAATGAGCTTGCTATCACTCACTTGTCAACTTTATAACTTTCCGGTATCTTTCGAGTGATGGAAGGGAATAAAATTGAAAAGAAAAAATAAAATTGGAATTGATGAAAATGATATTGAAATTGAATTTTTAATATAAAAAATATATTTGATATGTAAAAAATATAATAGAAAATTTGGGAAGAAAAGTTAATTAAAAAGATTAAATTACTCTTTATAATGTATTTTTAATAAAATATATCCGTACTAAATGCAGCTTTATTACATTAATTATCTGGAAGGGACAAAAAGTCTTTTTTCACCTTAATTTCAATTTCAACCCGCAATTTCTTGGTTCCATCATTGGAATTTCAATTCCACGAAGTCTTGGAGTTGGACAATTCTAAGAATCTCCATTCTATGATTTTCTTTTTTCCATACTAAACATTTAGAAAATTTTAATCTTTGTGTAATTCCAATTCGAATTTGTATTTTAGTTCCATCTCTAAAAAGATAAATTTGTAACCTTATTTGATAGAAAGATTGTCCTTTAACAATAGTAATCACTTTTAAGTGATAAATACTCTTTTTTTTAAAAAAAAAAGTAATATCTCAAATTTGACTCGAATATAAATTACAAATGTACATTGTCATATATTTGTTTTAGTAAGCAAATTACAAGTAAAATTTCCCGAGTTCTTTTTCTTTCCCCTTTATATGTGTATTGGTCTTATCATGGACTTGAATTTTCTCCACATTAGTACTATTCATCTCAGAGATTGATGGGGCGCATATGAAAAAAAATTAAACTCTAAAATTTTCTTTCTCAAAAAAATATTTTTTCAATACTCTATTTTTATTCTTTTCTTACTAATAATTCGTCAGACCCAAACAAATTGCATTTTTTTAAAAAAAAAATATAACATTGCAATCCGTCTTAGAGTTATAAATTTAAAAAAAAATGTAATTTGTCTGGGTCTGAGACAGATTTTAATCGTCTCAGGCCTAGACGGATTACTAGTAAGAAAAAGACAAAAATAGAGTGTTGAGGAAATATTTTTTAAGAAGGAGAATTTCGGGGTTTAATTTTTTTTAATAGGATTTTTAAGTAAAATTGCCAAAAAAAAAAAAAGCTCTAATGAGATGTTCATATATAGGATTCCATTCTTTTGATTAATTCCACTTGAGACATTATAGCTCAATCTGCATATATATGTATTCATCAATTCTTGATATAACAGCACATGCTTCACCCAGAATTAACAATAACATACAAAATAAATTAAAATGATGCCTTTATTACATATCATTAATTAGACCTAACTTTTAACCATGAATGTAATGCACTTGATATGCTCAGTCAAACTATCATAAACTTACAAAGGCAAAAACCCAACTTTGGAAGGCTACGTATCCTTCTCACCAATAAGCCAATTTAGGCATTCTATCTTGCGTCTAATGAGATGGAAACTTCATTCATTGAATACTCTTCACAACTTTTTGTTGTAGAATCTAATTGGGTTGGATTATCCCTTCCTGTATAGAACCCAGGTTGAGTTGGTTCAGGCAATAACCTCTCACCATTCAACATCAAAACCACACTTGACATGTTAGGTCTATCTTCTGGTCTACGTTGTACACATAATAAACCCACTTGAATACATCTTAACACTTCAGAGGCATTGATTGAATTGTGTAACATTTCACCCATCAACTCTATTGGCTTTTCTTCAATCCATAATCTCCATGCCTGAAAACGACATGAAAGCATAAAATAAATCAGTTTAAGTATTCCTATCTTGGCTGACATTACAAAAAGCTATTCTTAAAGCCTACATGTCCAAGAAGGTTTAGGTGATGATGTGGGTCAGAAAATCCCTTGTTCTTCCTTCCACTTATTATCTCCAGTATAATCACACCAAAGCTAAATACATCAGATTTGATTGAGAAATGTCCGTGCACGGCATATTCTGGAGGCATATACCCACTACAAAGCAAACACAAATATGTTTGAAGTTAAAAGGAGGTTGAAAAAGAAAACAACTAAAACAAGTGAAACACATACTATGTGCCCATCACTCTATTTGTATTAGCCTCAACTTGATCTCCTCTAAAAGTTCTAGCCAAACCAAAATCTGATATTTTTGGGTTCATGTTATTGTCAAGCAAAATGTTGCTAGTTTTAAGATCCCTGTGGATGATTCTCAATCTCGAGTCTTGATGAAGATAAAGAAGGCCTCGAGCAATTCCACTAATAATTTGGAACCTCTTATCCCAATCTAATTCCTTGCTTCTTATTGAATCTGACAAATTTCACTTGCTAGTTAGCACGGAAACTACTAAAAAGTTATGAAGATTACTAAAATAGAGCAATAGATTTTATGAAGTTCAAACCAAAAATAAAGTAGTCCAAGCTTCTGTTAGGCATGAATTCATAGATCAACAACTTCTCATTTTGTTGAACAGAGCAACCAAGAAGCTTTACTAAATTTCTATGCTGAAGCTTTGCAATCAACAAGACTTCATTTTTAAACTCATCTATTCCTTGTCCTGAAGTTTTAGAAAGCCTCTTTACTGCAATCTCTTGCCCATCCGCCAGTGTGCCCTAAACAAATTTAGGAGAAGTTAGAAGTTTGGTGCAAAAAATGATCAATACCTTAGTCAATACAAATGTATTACTACCTTGTATACTGGTCCAAAGCCACCTTGTCCTAATTTGTTACTCTCTGAAAATTGATTTGTGGCATTAGAGATGGTTGAAAATTGAAATATTGGTAAATCAATGTCTTCGTTTTCCCTCTTGTCCTTCCATAAACCTGAAATGGTTGAGATAAGTTCTATATGACGGATCATTACTAAACAGAAACCTTTTTCTTTTATAATCTTTGGGAAGAATCATTATTACAAAGGATCCAATGAATTCACCTGATTTTGCAACTTTGTTCTTCTGCAACCATATGGTCAATCCAAGAACTAATATGCCCAAGATGAATATTGTACAGCCAACCACAATCCCTGCAAGCTTCTTCTTGTCCAAAGAGCGATTATTCACTGTAAGATCTGAGATAATATTATTAAGAAAACAATCCACAAACAAGCATGTTCAAGAACTTAACTACTATGAACATTAATTAATACGCACTTGCAGTTATAGATACTCTTATATAAAAATCTTGTCCTCCCTGTGAGAGTTGTCTCAAATCTACAATGTCATTAAACCAATGCAAGCAGCCACTTCCTCCACCTTCACTGATATTCAAACTAGAATATGCCGTGCAAGAGCAGTTTCTCAAACATAGTTTCTCACAATCCCCTAGGTTAATGGTCTTGTCGTACCATGAAGAAGATGTGTCTGGCAATTTCATTCCCTCGTATTTCTGAAAGCTATCTCCTTTGTTACATCCAAGTGGGTTTGTTCGAACACACCCAGATGATCCAACTAACTTACCTTCTTTGAATCCCCTCAAGCATTCACAAACTAACGAGCCATTGACATTGCAATTAGTATTTGCACCACACGTGGCGTAGCTTTCACACAGATCATACTGGCTTGGGTAGAAAACATCCCACCTACTTTCCCTTGGTGACCATATTAAACGCACCGGATAGCCTTCTGGGATGAGTCTGCTTCTCATTAGAGTTGAACTGTTTAGGAGTTCATACTCGTAAAAGATTCCATCTTTACTTAAATCAAACAGAAATTTCACTGATTTCATGGCTCTTAGTTCAGGGGTTCCTGTAAAACCAAGCCCATTCCATGATCCTGCTCTGTATTTTATAGCACTTCCTTGCGTGACAATTAACTGAGGAAGCCCATGAGTGTCTATTTTGAGAGAGTAATCACCTGGGGTAGGATCTTGCATCGTTTTCCAAGAAGTGAGAGCCATGTATTGACCTGTTCTTAGGTTGCTTCCAATTTTCATTCCTGGAAGAAAAGTGTCACCTGGGTAATCGAAGCTCTGCCACAAAATCCCCTCTTTTTCATCTCTCACGACAAGGTTTCCTGAATCCAGCAGCTGCACAATGGGTTTCATTTTCACTGCTTTTTTTGATGCGTTGGAGGACCACGTTTCGACCCCTTTGCTGTCGAAGATGCTGAGAATTCCTGTGTCACTGTCTATCTTTAAAACTCCAGATTTATCAGGCAGTGGTTTTTCTCTATTGGCCACCCATACGATTGTTCTCTCAGGAATGTTTCTGTACCAAATTCCCAGGTAACGGCTATTTGAATTTTCGGGGGTGAAGAATCCTGCCACGAAGATTTCACCTGCTGAGACCAGAGTTTCATTCTGTTGGTCACGCATGGTTTGGCTTGGAGTGATCATGTCGAGTGAGGAGGAGGGCGTGGTTGTGAAGCAGAATAATAGAAAATACAGAGCAAGGCTTTTAAAGATTTCCATTGTCAAATATAAGGTACTGCAAATGCAAACCCAGAGAATAAAGTTTGAAAATCTAAAATCTTTAGGGGGATCTAAAAGCCATAATTTGATATTGGAACTTGGGAATTGAATGCACGGAAGCAAAACAACGACTTTAGCGGCAACATTTATGGTAAGTGTACTAAGATTGACTAATTGTTTCTACCTTTGTTTTGATGTTACAAGATTAACCTCATGGATGTCCAAAGTGGAGCAGAGTGCAGTAATGATAAATATGCATGCATGCGTATGGTTGTTACTAGTGGGGCAGAGTGCAGTAATGAGGCTGTGTATGACTATGATCCTTTTGGGTTGAAATGAGATCTTTACATATGCCATATTTTGAGGAAAGCTCTTAAATGCTCTAGTCCTATCAAATTATGGTATTGATTATGACGTCACTAAACTAAACGTTGTCTATAGGTAGATAAAGAGTTAAATGCTCTAGTCCTATCAAATTAGATAGATAGATAGATAGATCTTTCAATGGGTAATAAAAGTTAAATGCTCTAGTCCTACCATTGGAAATTGGAATGCTGTAAATACTAAATAACATAGTATGTTGTCCTAGAGATGATCCCAACACCACCTCTCTCTTTTCGCCTCACTAATTTTCCACCTTCAATTTGGAGGATGTTTGACAATTTATTGTTACTATGTGAAGCAACTATTATTAATTAGATCTCAAAATGAGCTTGCCCTATAGGTTTGGCTTGGCTTTTAGAATAGTAAAGGTTGGATTAACAAAATTTTGGTCCATTATAAGAAATGACATTTATGCCATGTGGAATATTATATCATATGTAATATTCATTTAAAATATGTTAATATGTAAAATAAATTATATTTTTAAAGGTCAATATACAATACTAATTCATAATATGTTGATTTATAAAATAAAATATACCAAATAACTTTTTTTGTGGAACCAAATAACTTTTAAAATACTATTTTTATAAGCTAATTTATAATATTTATTCATAATATATTAATATTTAATCAAATAAAATAGATTAATTTTTTACAAAAATTTTTAAAATATCATAAAAAGCCCATGGATTGGCTCATAGCCCATCAAAAATTGAGCTCTGCCACCATTTTAGACCCACCTAAGAGGATGGATTAAGTTTGACCCAACCCATCCAACCTTAAAGTTCTTGTGGGTTAGCTCACAATTATATGGACCGACCCATTTTGATATCAATGGTATTCGTCCCAATGACTTCAGAGACCAAAGATGAATTGGGCTAGGGCCGATGTCATGAGAAGCTTCTATGGGCCTAATTTAGAGTAGTAGTTCAATTTAATATATATCAAATTCCTTATGAGTTGTTGACCAAAAAGCTGAAAACCAATCCTTATGAGTTACGAGTAACTTATCATTTTTGATGATGATAGATACGTTTCTTAATATTTGTTTATTTCAAAGAAACCACAAGGCTTCGTACAGGGAACGTAATATAGAGTTGTTAATTTTTTAAAAAAGAAAAAGTAACCTACGTGAAGTTCTCCTTTAATAAAATTAAAAAATTAATAATATCATAATCAAATATGAATAGAATCAAATATAATTAGAAAAGCATAAAGGGTTGAGAGTAGTTTATGTTTCTTGTTGAGCAGGTAGCTTTTTGCATTTAAGAAATGTTTTGTCCTACACAGCGCAGATTACAAATTGACCCTCAATGTCACTCAGTCTCCAAGTTGATGAATATAGTCCAATCGTTTCAAATGGAAGTGACTATTTACAAAGTAAGTTCCAATTTTCCAAAGTTTGATTTATTAAATTATTGAGTAGGTATGACATATTAGTCAATGTAAATATCACATTTTAGACTAAATGGTTCCTTCCTTCTTAAGTGGATGTTGCTTGCTTCCCACATTCCACTACTGCATTATACCAACTCTCCAAAATTAAGGAAAAAAGGCAATGCTTTATTTAGAGATAACAAAAGGATATTATTAAAATATTTACTGTTGATGAATTTGGATATAAATAAATAATAAAACTTAAAAAGTGTAGGATCTCTTCAAGTCTGTAATTTTAGGACGTTAGGCTCGCGTTGCCATGACATGCTATGCTAGTCATTGCTGAAATTATCAAGAAATTGATGAAGTAATTAATTTGTTAGAAGGAGAGGTGTTCATACCCAGAATATGAGAAAGGTGCTATAATTTTTAATTTTAGTTTTCAAAAAAATTATACTTTTTTACTTGAGTGGATAACAAACTTTTTTATCTCAGTCCTTCCAAATCTTTGAATTACAATTGATTTTTCAATATCAAATTGTAGAAGAAATACTTTTAGAAACATTAAAACATTATTTTGGTCCTTCAGAGTCACATATGTCTCTTTTTTATCACATGTCTTTTTTATCAATTTGATCCCTCACATATTTATGTTGTCAATTTGCTTCCTTACAGATCAAAATATTATCAATGTGGTCCTTCACATATTTGCATTGTTAATTTGGTCATTCAATTAACCAACCGTTAAATAACTAAAAAAGTTAATGATATGTGTAGTTAATAATCAATTGAGCAAATTAATCTATTTTTTTATATTATTTTGATAAATTTGCATAGTCAACAGTTAGGTATACACATCATCAACTATGTTAAATATTTAAACAGTTGATTAACTAAAAGACTAAAAACTGATAACATTTTAATTTGTGAAGAACTAAATTGAAAACAAGAATTTTTTAGAGACTAAATTGATAATGCAAATATGTAAGAGATTAAATTAACAAAAGAAACAAATGTGAAGAGTTAAAATAATATTTTAGTTTTTTTTTAAAAAAAGATATGATTCAAGTTGATGACTGCTGATTTTAAAAGACTCACTTATTATGTACCCAACAAAAAAAGACTAACTTATTAAATGAAAGTATTTCACAAAAATTACTAAAAAATATATCAGATCGTCTCCCACCGAGAGTACTGACTACCTACATATCACAAGGTTCTCAATTATATCCACCCTGCAGTGCTGTGCCCTCCATAACTGCATGTGGAGTAAAGTATTTAAATAATATCTAAAGTCGGTGCTTCTGCTGAAGTTATTGGAATTGGATTATGTATTTCCAGGTCCATCTAACTAAATTATTTAATAACATTGTCACTTTTTTGTTACATAATTTATGTACTACTATAATTAGTTATAATGATAAATGAAAATGACAAAAAAATCTAACACTTTGGTAGATTGTTAATGGAGAAACGAATGGCTTAAATCATTACATATATATAGTACAAACAAGTGGAAACGTTAAAAGCATTTGTACTATTTTGATGCTAAAATGTTTAGTAAAGCATCATAGTATCATACACTAATTTGAAGCATGTAGTGATTGAAGGAGAATGACCAAGTTGTTGACAAGTATCTATCATAAATTATAAATTTTTAAATATTAAATAATTAAGATGTTTGGCATATGCTTTCTAGAAGCGCAGAAAACAAATTGACTAATCCAGATTTCCAAACTGTTGCTATTTGCTAATGAAAATGCAAATAACAAATAACAACAATATTGCAGAAGTCATGGCAAGGACAACAAATAAAAAGTTGAAAGCTGTCACGAAATCAATACACGCTTTGTTGGAAAATTTTTTAATTTCCTCTCTTTCTCTTTCAGAATCAGAAGAAGCCTTTTGAATGTCCTGCACTTGATCGTCTCTCGCAAGGATCAATACCCGCTACTATTAACTACAGTAGTAATGGCTCCCACGGGTACGTTATCTTCAGTGTCATGATTCATGAATCTGCCTTACTTTGTTCTTGTCAGATCTTCAGGTTCAATTTGGTTGATTTATCTATATATTTGTTCATCTTGTTATGAAGGAGTAAGCGAATGAATGCATGAATGGAGGGCTTCATCTTCATTCTAGTGTTATTGTGCTTCTCTTTGCTGTATCATATGGCATTTTCCACTGTCAGAGTCAGAGACACTGTGACTATTGAGCTACCTCTCAGTGATGGTGAGAGTGAGAGTGAGAGTGAGACCTTAGTTTCATCAGGTGAAAGCTTCGCACTCGGATTCTTCAGCCCAGACAATTCCAACAATCGCTATTTGGGAATTTGGTACAACAAAGGACCAGCAAATACAGTAGTATGGGTTGCCAATAGAGACCACCCTCTCAAGGATTCTTCAGGAGTTTTAAGAATCAATGAAACTGGGATTCTAGTTCTTCTCAACCATAATAATAGTACTATCTGGTCATCCAACTCACAAAAATTGGCACAAAATCCAATAGCAAGGCTCTTGGATTCGGGGAATTTCATTGTGAAGGATGAGACTGAAAACGACTCAAAAGATTTTTTGTGGCAGAGTTTTGATTATCCAGGTGACACACTCCTGCCAGGCATGAAACTTGGGATAGATTTGATCACAGGGATGAATAGGTACCTGACATCATGGGATACACCGAATGATCCTTCTGAAGGCAAGTATACGTATCAGCTCGATATGAATGGCTATCCACAATTCTTTATAAAGGAGGGTAAGGTGAAAAAATTTCGTTTTGGGTCATGGAATGGTCGTAGATTTAGTGGAGCACCTCAGATGAAGCAAAATTCCCTATACACATATACTTTTATCAGTAATGATAAAGAGATATACTATGAATTCGAGCTTGTCAATGCGTCTGTTCTTTCGCGGATGGTGATTTCTTCAGATGGAAAACTACAACGTTATAGTTGGAGTGGTCCTAAAACTGGTTGGACCATATTTGCCACCATACCAGGATCTTCTTGTGATAACTATGCACAATGTGGAGCTAATGCTAGTTGCAACAGTAATAGCTTCCCATCTTGTAGTTGTTTGAGAGGATTTGTACCTAAAAGTCCAAAAGAATGGAGTGAGGGAGATTGGTCTGGTGGGTGTGTTAGAAAAACCCCATTGAGTTGCCATGAAGATGGGTTTTTGAAGTTTTCAGGGCTGAAATTACCAGACACAGAGGGATCTTGGTTTAATTCAAGTATGAGCCCCAAGGATTGTGAGAGTTTGTGCTTGAATAATTGCTCATGTTCAGCTTATTCAGGGTTGAATGTTAGTGGAGGAACAAGTGGGTGTTTACTATGGTTTGGTGATCTCACTGATATCATTCAATTATCTGAACCTGAGCAAGATATTTACATAAGGATGGCCCAATCAGAACTAGGTACCACTCTTAAAGTTAATTTTTTCTTTCCTTTTCTTTTACTGTTATCTGAATTCTCTGTTTTCTTTGTAGGAGCTATTGAAGGGAAGAGTTTGAAACATACAATCCGGAAGGAAGCAGCTGTAGTCATCAGCTCTGTGTTGTCTGTAGGAGTTGTAATCTTATGCCTAGCCTTCATCTTGTATAGATGGAAGAAGCACAGGAGAGCCAGTAAGTCTTTCTCTTGTTATGTGATCCTTGTAAAGGTTTTACTATGGCTGGTTGTTGAAAGGATAAACTACTTAAAAACTAACCAGTAAAATTTCTGGAAATTGTTAAGGAGATAGGTAATGTATGTGTTTCCGAATATGATCTCTGCATAGTGATAGCAAGTTTTGTTAAGAAGAGATTAAATATTTATAACAAGAATGAGTTGAGTGCTGTGAACTGTCTAGGGTATAAGAATGAGGTTGGGAAATATAATTTTTCTAGTTTTCTTTTATTCATCATCTTTTTCACTTTTGTGGGGAAGGGAAGGTTGATAATTTTCTGCATTTCATTTCCTTCTTTCTTTCTTTATTCTCTAATCACATCATATACTTATTGCTTTGCAGGAAAGATGAGAGGTTATTCAAAAGGAGAACCAGGTGCAATTGATGAGTACCAGAAAGAAGACCTAGAACTTCCCCTGTTTAATATGGCTACACTTACTTCTGCAACCAATGATTTTTCATCAAGTAACATAGTGGGAGAAGGTGGTTTTGGACCTGTTTATAAGGTACTGATCTTCGCATGTCAGCACATGAACCTAGAATGAATATTCAATCTAACAAAGCTACAGAATGATGAATATAGAAAGTGTTAAGTGATATGCAGTTTTGGAATGTTCAAATTATTAATATTTTCAGGGCAGGCTAGAAGATGGAAGAGAAATAGCTGTTAAGAGGCTCTCAATGACTTCTAGGCAAGGAATCCAAGAGTTTAAAAATGAAGTTATCCATATTGCCAAACTTCAGCACCGGAATTTAGTGAAGCTTCATGGATGCTGCATACATGCTGAGGAAAGAATGCTAGTCTATGAATTTATGCGTAACAAGAGTTTGGACTTCTTCATATTTGGTAAGTCTAAACTTGCAATTTTCCTCTCATTTGTGTAACTTTATTTTCCTATAGTCAACCAAATAGAAAAAGTAAAAAAGCAACCCCAGGTAGCATGTAACTTTATTTTCCTTTGTCCTAGAGAATTTTATAACTAGGTAACTTGTTAAATTTTCTAAATCTGTCTATATAATAATAGAACTTATTAATTTCTCAACTTTCTGGCTAAGCACCTAATAAGAAAGATTTTAACTCAACCCCATTTTGAACAGATGATGAAAGGCGCAAGCTACTAGACTGGTCAAAGCGCATTCGCATCATCAATGGGATTGCTCGAGGCCTTCTTTATCTTCATCAAGACTCTAGGCATAGAATAGTTCATAGAGATCTAAAGGCTGGAAATATTCTGTTAGATGCTGAACTCAATCCAAAAATTTCAGATTTTGGATTGGCCAGAAGCTTTGGAGGGGATGAAAACGAAAAAAACACTAAGCACGTGGTTGGAACATAGTGAGTGTCTTATGAGTTATGACCTATACATAGTATGATTATATCTTTGCTTGTTTTGAATTTGCTTGATGTATGTTTATGCAGTGGCTATCTGTCTCCAGAGTACATAATTGATGGGCGATTCTCAACAAAATCTGATGTGTTTAGCTACGGCGTGTTGGTAATAGAGATAGTGAGTGGGAAGAGAAATAGAGGATTCTCTCATGAAGATCACCACTTTAATCTTCTGGGGCATGTAAGCATTGTCTCTTAAACTTTTTATTCTTCCTTGATGTTCATACATCTAGTGTCAATTAAATGGTTGAATATGAATACAGGCATGGAAACTATTCAATGAAGGAAGATGCTTTGAAATGGTTGATGAAACAATGTTGGAAACATTCAATATGTCTGAAGTGCTAAGATCAATTCATGTGGGATTACTATGTGTGCAAAGAAGTCCAGAAGACAGACCAAGCATGTTGTCTGTAGTTATGATGCTGAGTGGTGAATCCTCGTTACCTCAACCTAAGATGCCTGGTTTTTTCACTGAAAGAGATGTTGCCGGGGACAGTTCATCATCATGCGGCTATAAATCATGCTCAACAAATGATCTCACAATTAGCCAAGTCAATCCACGGTAGATGCCATTTCATATGGCTGTTGTAAAGCATGTTTCTTAGTACTGGTGAGCACTATGATGTTCATTACAGTGTAATAGAAGAGTATGTATAGCAACTTTTTTCAACTGAGAGAAATAGATTGTTATCACATTTAATATTTTGACAAAAGAATTCACTTTGATCTGATTATTAATTTAACATTTATTAAAGAATTCATTTTATTTCAGTAATCAAGAGTATAAAATAATAAATGCAAATGCGATATAATTGGGTCAACAATAAGAAAACAAATTTGACCTTAGATATGGAAAAAAACTTGAATATTCAAGCACTTAATCAAATTTCTTGTAAGGGAAACTCTTGAAGAAGAAAAAGAAACCTCCAAGAAAGTAGTGTACAAAACTCACTACTTTTGATGAAATGTAGATTTTCTATCTTGGCTGTAATAGTGAGATGGAAATTTCATTTGATGAAGAAGGTTCAGATTTTCCAGTTGAAGAAGCTTCATTGTGTGGATAAAAGCCAGGCTGCTTTGGGTTAGGCAATAATCTCTCACCATTCAGCATCAGAACTACAGTTGACATGTCTGGCCTATTTTTTGCTCTCTCTTGAACGCATAAGAGCCCTATCTGAATACATCTTATTACTTCTTCAATAATTGAATCTCCTAGTGCTTCATCTATCAGCTCCAATGGCCTCTCCTCACTCCACAATCTCCATGCCTGAAACACAAAATTATGAATTCTTGGTTTGAGACTATGATTCCACTGTGATGATCAAAATTTGTTGCAACAAGTCAATTTTTCTGCTTACATGTCCAAGAAGGTTAAGATGATGGTGAGGGTCAGAGAATTCTCTGTTTTTCCTCCCACTTACTATCTCCAATACAATCACACCAAAACTAAATACATCAGATTTCACTGAAAATGATCCATGCACTGCATACTCAGGGGGCATGTAGCCACTGCAAAATAACACGAGAACAATGAAACAATGAAAAAAGAAAAAGAAGCTGGGATTATTATTAAGTCAGGTTCAATCATGCTTACTGAGTTCCCACTACTCTTATAGTGTTGGCCTCATCATGACCACCACCAAATGTCCTAGCCATTCCAAAGTCAGATATTTTTGGATCCATATTATCATCAAGAAGAATATTGCTGGTTTTGAGATCCCTGTGGATGATCCTTAACCTAGAATCTTGATGAAGATATAGAAGTCCTCGAGCAATGCCATTGATAATTTGGAACCGCTTATCCCAATTCAATAGTTTGCTTCTAGTTTGTTCTGCCAAATTCCCTTCTTAAGTTAGCATGAAGCTGAATTGATGTTCAAGGTTAGAGTAAACCAAGCATTAAAGGAAGGTAAAAGCTCAAAGTCTCAAACCAAATATAAAGTAGTCCAAACTTCTATTAGGCATGAATTCATATATCAAGATTCTCTCATCATTTTGAATGCAATAGCCAAGAAGTTTCACAAGATTTCGATGCTGAAGTTTGGCAATTAACATGACTTCATTTTTGAACTCCTCTGGTCCTTGTCCAGATTTCTTGGAAAGCCTTTTCACAGCAATCTGTTGGCCATTTGCAAGTGCCCCCTATTCATCATTATTCGAAAATCAAAATTAGCAACTTTATAAAGAGAATATAAGTTTATTGCTAGGATATAATGAAATCACCTTATAAACTGGTCCAAATCCACCTTCTCCCAATTTGTTATTGAAGGAGAATTGATCAGTGACATTGGCTATAGTTGAAAAATCAAATGATGGCAAGTCAATATCTTCCTTCTCATTTCTCTTCTGTTTAGTTCTCGCTTCCCTATCTGAAATAGTAGGAGACAGATTGAGTAATGTATTGGTTATAAAATCCAAGTTAAAGCACAATAAGTAGTACTTGCAGACAGTGGAAATTATGATAATTCTTATATGAACAAAATAAGTGAAAGTTCACCTGGCTTCTCAACTTTCTTCCTTCTTAAATAAATGACAAAGCCAAGAATTATTATACCCACAATGAATGTACTTATTCCTACCAGAATACCCACTAGCTTTTTCTTGTCTGAATGACTGTTGTTCCTGGTTTGATCTGAGACACGAAAAAGCACTATAAGTTTTATAATTGAATATAAAAGCAAAATTCATAGAAATTTTAAGTACCTATCTCTGAGGCAGCCAGCCTTATATAGAGCTCTTGTCCTATGGAAATGTGTGCTTTTGCATCTATTAAGTTATCAAACCAAAGCAAGCAGCCACTTCCACCATCTCTGACATCAAAATTTGTATATGCTGTGCAGGAGCAATTTTGCAAACAGAATCTCTTACATTCCTCAAGGTTCATGTTCTTGTCAAACCATGACCAAGAAGTGTCTGGAATTTGCATTCCCTTTAATTCCATAAACTCATCTCCACTGTCACAACTCAGATTTGTTCTTCGGACACACCCATCAGACCAATCCAAGGATTTCCATTTCCCTTGATTTTTGGGTATGAAACCCTCCAAGCATTCACATATTGGAGACTTACTATTATTGCAGATAGAATTTGCACCACAATTGTCATAATAATCACACTGATCCGTGGGGCCACCAGTGAAAAGATCCCAACTCTCTTTTTGATATGACCATGTCAAACGTTGAGCAAGACCTGATGAACTGAGCACATACCTAGTAATGATCGAATCATTTGAGACATCATATACATAGTATGCTTCCTCCTTGGTTAACAAAAAAGAGTAGTTGAAGAACTTAGAGAGTCTATCCCAAGGAGCCCCACTGAAAAGCAAACCATTCCATGGACCTTCTCTGAACATTAACTTAGAATTCTTTGTTATAACCATTTGAGGAAGACCATGAGGATCCAAATGCACTGAATACTCACCTAGACCTGGATCATCTTGGTCTCTCCAACATGTCAGGGATATAAACTGACCTGTCACTAAATTAACCTTCAGTTTTTGCCCTGGAAGCATGGTGTCAGTAGGATAGTCAAAACTCTGCCAAATAAGGTTATTTTGGTCATTTCCATCAATCACAACAAGGTTTCCAGAATCCAAGAGCTGCAAAACTGGCTTCTCTGAAGTTTTTGATGCATTTGAGGACCAGACTGTAGCTACTGAGCCATCAAGTATAACTATGTTTCCTCCAGTAGTGAGTTCCAAAACTCCTGAGGAGTTTCCCACTGGGGTGTCTCTATTTGCTACCCATACTTTTGTTTGAGAAATATTTCTATACCATATACCCCAATATTGGTTATTTGATTTTCCAATGTTGAAGAATCCTGCTTCAAAAGATCCTTTTGGTGAAACAAGGGTTTGGTTGTTAGTGATGGATTGTCCTGGTGCAATAGTTTCCAGTGTGTTGAAAATTGGTATGAAGGAGAACAAGAGGAAGAACACTAGCAGCTTATAGCTTTTCATGGTTAGTGGCTTTCAACTTAGAGAACAGAGAGAAAGGTCTTATATATCAAAATGATTAAGGATCAATGAAGTTCAAATGATTGTGTCAAACGCAGTATTTCTTGTGTAAGATGCAAACTATGTTGTCATTACACTACTAAATAGTTCTAAAACTAAGCATCAAGTCAAGTCAAGTATAGGGGGAAAAAAGTCAAAATTACTTTCTTAAAAAAAATTAAGATGTCCCAGTCCCTGTTTAAATTATTTTTGTTCCCAACCGAGTTTCAAACTAATTTTGTTTTAAGTAAAATAATACTTACAGATAACAGCTCTAGACAGTTTCTTTAAGATAATGACTTTGAATTATTTATTTAAGGCATTCTTAAACGTATGAATTTCAATTGAGTACAAGTGGTACAAATTATTTCTGGTGTAATTTACATGGAGCTATGATAGTAATTAGAGGAAATTGCACATGCCCACCTTAAACTTTGCATTCAAATACAATATCCTCCTAATATGAACAAATAACAATTGAACACACACAATTTTCTTATCATGATCTAATTTTCTAATTTAAAAGTTCTCCTTTTCTTTTGTGAAATCAAAATTACACTTCACCTAATTTTTGGTAAGAACTTTTGAAGTAATGTAAATATAAAAATTTCTAAAATCTGATTTATTAAAATTTCAAATAAGATATTAAGTTTTTTTTTTGTTGAAAGTACAAGATATTAAGTTAATATGATAAAACTCACGTACATAATATATTTGAATTTAAAAACAATAAAATATAAAAATTATATTAAGAAGTAAAAAAAGGGTATTTCAACAAAACAAAAAAAGAAGATGAATTGATATGATGAAATGCAGACCTTTTTAATTATGTGATAAACAGCTTTGATGTTGTTTAACAAAGTCAACACGCTTAGCAGTAGAAATTTCCTGAAGTCTGCTAAAGGATTTAAACATAAAATAATTAAGTTATCAAACCTGATTTGAATCGAATTTTTATTTTGGTAAAGTGATTTGAATTGAAATTTGAAAGTGACTCAAGGGATAAGCATACTACTACAGTACAACACTGCTCAACATTTTTCTTTTGCATTTCGTCCTCACCTCAGATTAGTAGATAATTAAACTGAATAGATTTGGCAGAGAAAAAGAGTAATGAACTGACCAGTCTTTCTCATCTCAATCAGCACAACTAGGGAATGCAGAAGAATTCTTGAAAACAATTTGTACACTCAAGATGGGTCCAAGAAGCCAATAAAAAATTGTAGCTGAAACTTGTGAACAAAAAAAAAGAAAAATTTTAAAATTCATGATGACTACAAAAGGAACAAAGTAAATGTAGTGGCTTATAGAATCAAATACACTGAGAAGTAAGAGAAAATACTATATACAAATTCTGTATGTTGGAATAATCTATTTTATCCCATACTAAGAAGAAGTAAGTCATTTTCATTTTCTTAACGTCCTTAACTATATTATCTTGCCTCAAAAATTGTAAGGGAAAGTTCATTTGGTGACTTTAGATTGCCTTGTCCAGAAGCAGAATCTGCTTCAAGCATATCCCTTTCAATGTAGAAAGCAGGAACCTTTGGGTTGGGCAATGATTTCCCACCATTTAGCATTAGAACCACAGATGACATGTCTGGCCTATCTTCTGCTCTTTGCTGCACACATAACAAACCCACTTGTATGCATTGAATTACTTCAGATGCATTGCATGTTTCTCCTAAAGCTTGATCCATTAGATCCAAAGCCATTCCTTCACTCCATAGGCCCCACGCCTGAAAGAGTGGGAATCATTTTGATAATAAGTTAGTTAGCTATAAGTTATAACCAATTTTCTGCTCTAACTAATCAGTTAGGTAGATAAATCATTATGCTTACGTATCCAAGAAGATTAAGTGAGTATTTTGAATCTGAAAATTCCCTATTCTTCTTCCCGCTGATTATCTCAAGAACTATTACCCCGAAGCTAAAGACATCAGATTTTACTGAGAAATGCCCATGAACAGCATACTCAGGAGGCATGTAACCACTGGAATTAACATGAATAAATTCAAATTAGTGTAAAGAAAGTAACACTGAGTAATGAATCAAGAAGAAGAAAACTTACTATGTTCCAGCTACCCGGTTTGTTCTGGCCTCAATTTGATCTCCCCAAAATGTTCGAGCTAAGCCAAAGTCTGATATTTTCGGATTCAAGTCTTTATCTAGTAAAATATTGCTGGCTTTTAGATCTCTATGAATAATCCTTAGTCTAGAGTCTTGATGAAGATAAAGAAGCCCACGAGCAATGCCATTAATAATGTGAAAGCGTTTAGTCCAATCCAACAATTTCATTGTAGTTTCATCTGATCAATTACAGTGTTACACAAACATGTTTAGTGTATCTCTCTGAGTATCATATTTTTCAGACTACAAATAAGGAAAGAGATAACTGCGGACTACGAAGGTTCATACCAAAAATAAAGTAGTCCAAGCTTTTGTTGGGCAAGTATTCATAAATCAAAATTTTTTCTTCTTGTTCAATGCAGCAACCAATCAGCTTTACAAGATTCCGATGTTGAAGTTTGGCTATCAACAACACTTCATTTTTTAATTCCTCCAACCCCTGAGCAGAATCTTTCGACAGCCTTTTCACAGCTAACTCTTGCCCATCTGTCAAAGTACCCTGCAAATCATAATCTGTAATAATTAGAAATTCATGAGAAAATTAAAATATACTAATCTAAAACTTCAAAGTTTTGTTACCTTGTATACCGATCCAAACCCGCCTTCTCCCAACTTGTTGGTGCTTGAAAAATTGTTAGTGGCTTTAGCTATGACTGACAAATTAAATGTCTGTAGATCCAAGTCTTCCTCTCTTAATTTATTGTTGTAAGGACTCCTACGATGTATTTTTGTCATTCCTGAAATGGTGTAAAATGACGATTTTGAAATCTTAAGTACCATGACAAAACATATCCTCCCATTTTTGTGCTTTCTGGGTGGTTATGAGCTTATTTATATATTATATCTTAGAATATGTTGAAGCTCACCTGACTTTCCCAGTCTCCTTTTCCGTACACATGTAATCAATCCATAAATTATAAGTATAACGCCCATGTTTAATGTAACAGAACCAACTGCAATTCCTACAAGATCTGTCTTGTTGATGTTCCCATGGCCTTTACTCTCAAAAAGATCTGGCAAATGAAGAGTATCACTACTAGTCAACAATTTTAAGCACAACATTTCATTTGAAGCTAACTACAATTGAAAGGACAACATCTAATTGTAACAAACTACAATTGTGACTAGTTAATTCAGAGAAAATTGGAAATGCATGGAAATTCAACGACAACGCAATTAATAAGATCCACATTTTGTACCTGGCAGACATTAGCTAAATCTTCCAAATCTCATATCAGTGTTTCAATTATTGTTTTTTCTGCTTGTGGATGACAAACCAAACAGCAATCCTAAAAGTGTTCTCTATCATCTTGGAAATAAATGCCTTTTAAATTATGATTAGATTAGACAAAATTACATGGAAAAAACACACACACACATACACACGAAGAAGGACAAGAAGAAGGGAAGAAGAATAGTGCACCTATCTCTGAAGCAGGGACTCGTATAAATATGTCTTGTCCACCTTGAGGTAAATGCTTCATGTCGATCAGATCATTAAACCACAGTAAGCAGCCACTTCCTCTATCACGGATATCCAAATTTGCATATGCTGAACAAGAACAATTTCTGAGACATGATTGCTTACATTCCTCAAGGCTCATGGTCTTATTATACTGGGAAGAAGATGTGTCTGGCAATTTCGCACCTCTATACTTGCGGAATCCATCTCTATTATCACAAGCCAATTTAGCTCTTCTAACACACCCATTAGACCAATAAGATATATTCCACTCTTCTGCATTTTTGGGCACAAATCCTTTCAAGCATGCACAGACCCTGGAGCTAATAAAGTTGCAGATAGAGTAAGCACCACACAAGGCATAATTATCACACTGGTCTGCCATGTTAGCTGAGATAATCTCCCATATTCCTCTTTGATTACTCCATACAAAACGCTTCCCAATGCCAAATGGAGTCATTATAATTCTGGAAAAGATAGAACTATTCACAAGTTCATACTCATAATAGGCCTCTTTATCATTCAAAACAAATTTAGCCTTGTATACTGGATTCAGCTTTTGAACTGGATATCCAGTAAGATAGAGGCCATTCCATGATCCTGCTCTGTACTGTGTAATATTTCCCCTCATTTGAAATGATTGCGGATACCCCCGACGATCGATTCTTAATACATGTTCCCCCACACCAGGATCATCTGGACTTTTCCAAGAAGATAGGAACCTGTTCAGTCCAGTGACTAGGTTCCATCCTAGCTTCATTCCTGGCAATAAGGTATCACAGGGATAATCAAAACTCTGCCATATTAAGTGGTCATTATTACTATACTTTTCATCTTTAACTAGAAGATTTCCGGAGTCCAAGAGCTGTACAGTAGGCTTCTCTGCTATAACAGAACTATTAGAAGTCCAAATAGTTCTATTATTTGTGCCATCCAAAAGGACAAGAACTCCTTGACCGTTCAGTTCTAAAACTCCACTGGTATCTCTGAGTGGTGTTTCTCTATTGGCCACCCATACCACTGTCAAGGGAGAAATATCCTTGTACCATATACCCAGGTATCGGTTTTTCAATTTCCCAGGGCTGAAAAACCCTAGCTCAAATGCTCCTCCTCTTGAAACTAGAGAGTCACCTTCTCTTATGGACTGGCCTGGACCAATTGTGTCTAATGAAGTGGAGATTCTTATGAAGAGTGAAATAATGCAAATAGATAGTATTCTATAATTTTTCATTATCTTTGAATGCATGAATGAATGGTTTCTACAACCCTGAAAGGGACAAAGTCAAGATACAAACTTGGATAAGCTCGTTGAAGGGTTAGAGAGGATTAAAGGGTATGTATGAGTTTAAGTGAAAAGCTCTTGCAATGGGGAAGAAGGGAAAGAGAAAAACCATAAAGGGAACAATAATTGTCATCCTTTGTCCTAAAACCGTGTCATCATCCATCACATGAACAATTTGTTGATGGTGATGTCTTTGTGACTCGAAATAATTTCAACCCAGATGCACTTTTCTTGTGCCTAATCAAATTCCTAGAATGCAGAAGCATTTCTGGTATTATAACACTAAACAGAAATTTCAAGCAGTTTCCAACCAAAAAAGAAGGATTCTTACAATACACAGAAAACTCGGAGTCAATCTAAGTTGGCCACTGGGAAGAGCGACAAAAACTGGACAGAAACAAGTTGAAGACATTCCTGCAATAAACAGCCAATTATGAAGCTCATTTTGATAATGATACAGAGAATGAGAAAGATTTGAGAGTGAAAAATAAAGATCACGAGAGCGAATTTGGTAGAAAAAGGACGCATTGCACATAACCTTGTGGGTTGTGACAGTGACAGCACGGAGGCTGCTCAAAAATATATATTTTTTGCTCCCAACTCATTTTTTTATTTTCAAGTAAATCGTTCTTTTTTAAAAAAAATTAAATATTTTCTATTTTAATTCGTTAATGGGACATTCTTTTTTGAATATTCCTTATCATTAAATTATTTCTCTTTTTTTTAAAAAAAAAATTACACTCACTTTTTAAAGAATTAAAAAGATTAAAAAACTTACAATTTTTTTTTTGGTTAAAATATTCTTAATATCATTATTTAAAATAATAATAATATAGTTTAAAGATCTTTTAAAAAAAGAAAATGTAATTTTTTTTTCTCTTTCAACTTTGCTCCTGTCGATGGTGGAATTTTAGACTTACTCAAGCATCTTTTATTAAGTTATCTTATTTGCATTATTAGCAATTCTAAATATGAGCATCTTCTTTTTTGTAGGTACACATGTCTAAATCCAAGCAAAAATCTAGTTTTAGCCTGTTAAGATGGGCTTGAATTCGCGGATTAGTCCAGCTCGCCTACTAAATAGATAAATTTGGGTATTAAAAAATAAGTTCGTTTAAAAACGGGTCTAAATGAGCTAGCCTGCGGACCGACCCGTTAAAAATTTAAAAAAAATAACTAATTAATATTTTTTGTTTAAAATATGTATAAATATATGTGTTTTATGTAATTTTATGTGTTAAACAATAATTTTATTCTAATAATGTGTACAAATAATTTAAATAATAATTAAAATTAATAAAATATTAATTTAAAATAAAAAATAATAATTTTTAAGTAAACATATAATTTTATAATTAATTTTTAAAAAAAAAATATAAAAAGTGACCTACGAGTTAGCCCGTTTAGCCCGCGGACTAATTTGTTTAGTTCGCAGGCCAAACAGGGTTAGGTATTACTTTCCAAACCTGCCTAATAAACGAGCCGCCCCGGCTCGTTTTGATACTATTAAACTCCAGAAATAAGCACCTTTAACCACTTGATTTTTACCCACTTTAATTAAAGATTGAATTTCATTCTTTTTATTTTAATGTTAAATTATTCATTTAACTTTTATAATTTCACCCAATTTTAAATTTGATTCATAACTTTAAAACTTATAACTGGGTGCTTATATTTGAAAAAAATAATAATTTAATTTTTACTATTAAATTTTTTTCAAATTTTGTAAGTAATTTTTATAGATAATATTAAATAATTTAAGGTAGAAATATAATTTGAAGTTATTTTTAACGGCAATAATAGTATCTAATGAAGTGGTGGTTCTTGATTCTTGAGAAGAATAAAATAATGCAAATAGACAGTAATCTATTCTATAATTCGTCATCATCTTTGAATGCATGAATGAATGAATGGTTCTACTGCTACAATAATCGTGAAAGGGACATTCATGCAATCATTTTGATAATGATACAGAGAATGAAAGTGCCACTTTCCCTTAATTTTTAAGACAAAAGATATGGAGATAGTTGGAATTGTATCGAGATTCGGTTTACCTATAATCAAGATTGTAAAATTGTAATCAAGATTGTCATAATCAAAATGGTTAAAATCTAAATTTTAGATAAACTCGTATCATAAAATTGTAAGATTTTACCTATAATAATATCATACAAATTTACCTATATATATGATTATTATACTAAATCACATCATAAATTTTAATAATTACATAAAAAATAAAACATCATCTCATATCCGTAGTTTAATAATTCAAAGAAACACAATTAAACTAAAGAAACTAAACTATATTTTCAACGAACTTCAACAAATTCATTTCTACCATCACAATTACCACCAACATCATTACCACTTGGTACTTCATTCCTAATATTATGTAAACCAAAAGACACACCATTTGAAGTACTACCAACTCGAACATCATCAACATTAAAACCTATAAAGAATGAGAAAGGAATGAACCATGTGAGAATTTGGGTCTCAACAGTAGGGTTTTAGGAAATGAGTGGGGCTTACTTTGGGTTGAAACGGGTTATGAATATCTATACAAACATGCCAATTTTTTTAAAAAACAAAAACTCCAAATGAACATTTTATTTGGACTTTGGTGAAATGATTGGTAAAAATCAAAATTTCATGAGATTTTATATGATTTTACTGACTCTACTGTGATTTTATACCAATACAATTTTGTATAAAATTTAACAAGATTTAAGAATGTAAAATTTAAATAGATTTTAACAACCATACTCATAATGAATAAATAAATATTATTAGTAAATAACGTAAAGTAACTCAACAATTTTTGGCACGAATGATATGAGAGATGGCAAAATTTGAAAATAGTATCTTGTGGCAGCACGGAGGCTGCTGGTCTGTCTTGCACCATTGGCTGCCGTCTCTTACTAAGATAAAGATTAGATTGCTCCAAAGGGCAAAGTCAAACACAAATCTACTGTTTTTCATTTTTCATTTATTTATTTATTCAAGTTGGTAGACAACTCAATGTTGTAAGAACCGAATCGGACAAAGACTCGGACAAGTGTTCGGTTCATGGTTTGATCGGTTTAACCGGTCGAACCGTCGGTCGAACCGGATGACGCAATAAATAATAAATAATAAATATTCTTAATATATAAAATGACATCACTCAAATTTTAGGTTTCATTATACATAATTTTGAAGTTTTAAATTACATGACTTCTCAAAGTTTTAATTTTTAAGACTTGTCAAGCTTTGAAAGAACTTAATCAAACCAAATATGAAACTATTGATAATCATGACTTTTAAATTTTAATTTTCAAGATTTTTCTAATTTTAATTTTTAAGATTTCTCTAATTTCTTTTTTTAAAGTTATTTTTCCTTTTTATTTTTTTATTTTTTAATTTTTGAAAAAAAATAAAATTGGACCGGTTGGACCACCGGTTGACTGGTCCAACTCCGGTTAAATCCGGTCCAAATGGAAAAACTGTTTTTTGGTCCAACCGACTCGCCTTTGTATTTGGTTGGCGGTTGAACCGGTCGGACCGTCCGGTCCGGTCCGGTTCTTACAACATTGAGACAACTAGCCATTTTATTTCTTGCAATTTTCCTCCAACTTGTGTCGTGTGTGATGTGTGGTTGGTGGAAATTTGCATTACCCCTAATTTTTGGACGAAATAGTTATTATGCTTATTACACACTTCTTTTTTAATTATTTCTTAAGCATTCTCGTGATGCTTTGAAAATTTTGGAGCTCATATTTTGTGTTACAATAATTCATTCAGTATGGAATATGGATCATCAATAGTGAGCATTTCATTAAAAAAAAAAATTGGGGACAGTGGTAATCGAATATATGCATTTTATAAAATGTTGAAATGTGTTAATTTTGCACATTAATCAATTAATTAGTTAATCTGGCCAAAAAAATCAATTAATTAGTTAATAATCAAAATTAAATTATCATTTTTTTACACATTAACCAAATAACTATTTAATGTAAAACTTAATTTATATTCAGTGGTTTCAAAAACTTATGATAGTATGATACCTTATTAAGTAATTTGAGTCAGAAATATAAACTTCCAAGTCAAAGTCATTCTACTAACTGCAATTCTGTGAATGCAACTTCAGTTAGTGTGAATTTCTTGCAAACTAAGGTAAGATATCAGTTCACTGATAAAATGAGAATATATATGTACACTATATATCTGCATTTTAATGAACTATCTTACCAATTATATAAGAAGGCAAATCCTTCAGCTATATTATCTCTTTCAATGTAGAAACCAGGAATCTTGGGCTCAGGCAATGATTTCTCACCATTCAACAACATTGACAGAAAAGGAAATCCCAATTGAAGCCAACTAAAAGTTGAGACAAATGCTTTAGATTAAGGTCTAATAAATAATGTCCATTTGTCTTCTTTTTTAGACAATTAAGTTCAATTTTTGCTGTATAATCTCCTTGAGCAGGATTATCTTCACTTTTCCAAGATGATAGAAACCTGTCTAGACCTGTCACTAGATTCCATCCAAGCTTCATTCCTGCAATAATGAATCACAAGGATGATCAAAACTCTGCCATAGTATGTTTTCCAAATTGCTATCATTTCCATTTCTTACTACAAGATTTCCCGAGTCCAAAAGCTGTGCAATTGGATTCTCTGCTTTGGTTGATACATTGGAAGACCATACAGTGGTGTTTGCAGCAGAATTGAAAAGGATAAGAACACCACTTTCACTGATCTGTAATACTCCTGAGATTTTTCTGATAGGTGTTTCTCTATTGGCCACTCACACTACTGTTAGAGGAGATATATTCTTGTACCATACACCCAAGTATCTTCTTGTTGATGAATTTCCAGGGCTGAAGTGTCAAATGAAGTGGAGATCTTCATGTAGCAAGATAGTAAGACCAAAATAGATATCATTCTAAGATTCATCATTTTCACCTGAGAAATTATGCTGAATAATGGTGTTAAGAGGAATTATGAAATGATGTGGTCCGTTATATGTTTTTTTGTGTCATAGATTGACATTCAATATGGGTTTAGTGGTGTCAAGTAGCTTCCCGGAATGATAATGGAGATTTTAAAAAATGAGTGCAAAAATTATACACCATACAAGTGTTCCTTTAATAAGATAAGGCACAGACATAGTTGGCTTATTTCAGCATAGCCCATGTTGTAAAATGATAAATGTTTTGCTCTTCATCACATCAAAAAGGAAATTCAGATACGGATAACTTTTTATAATGCAAACTCTGCCATATAAAGTGGTCCTTATTTCTCTAATTTTTGGTCTCTAAGCTAAGTGAAAGAGCTGTGTAATTGGCTTCTGTGCTAATTTTTGGTCTTTTTAGCATCTAGTAAAACTTGTTGGCAAAATGTTAATGAAAAGGGTATACGCAAAATTGAAGCTTAAAATTTTTCTTTTCAACTTTTAAAATTGAAGGCAGTAAACTGTACCTTTATAAAAACTAAAGATATGACTAAATTTGTTATTTTGTCTAAAGATGAAACTGTCAATTAAGAGCAGCAACACCAGCCATCTCATTGAGGATTCTAGCTTCTAGGATTGGAAATTTACTTGATCTTATGTGCTGTGTTGTACCTCAGCTTGACCCAACTTAGGTCAAATATTTGAGGCAAGCATGCACATGGGAAAATCAACTCAACTTTCATAATTAACAGAAATGCATTCGTTGAAGCATAAATTCCCAAGTCAAAGCAATTCTTTGACCAACCCATCAAGATAGAACTCATGGATCTTCTTTCACTACCACCTAATGTCTAAAGTAATATGTAAGAGATAGGGTTAAACAAAATACAGAGTAAATTATTATTTTGGTCTTGAGAGATTCTGTTTATCTTAATTTAGTGTTTGAATCATGAAAACATCAAATTTATTTCCTTAGCGATTCTACTTATATCAATTTAGTCCTTAAATCATAAGAATACCAAATTTAGTCTTTGAAAAATACTTTGTCTTGCAATTTTGTCTCTGGTATTTTCATAATTAAGTGACTAAATTGAGACAAGTAGAGTCTTATAGGGATTAAATTTGATATTTTCATGATTCAGGGACTAATTTGAGACAAATAAAATTTTTCAAGAACCAAAATATTACTCTAGAATAAACCAAGTATTAAGTAACTGATCTCAGCTCATTGATTAAAAAAATAAAATTACTCACGTTTTAGTAAACTACATATCTTATCAAATACTAGAAAGGAACCAATCCTTGTCATTTATCCAAGTCTTCATATTAATTCTATCTTGCCTCAAATTTTGTCAGAGACATTTCATTTGGTGAGAAAAGTTGGCATCTTGCAGACAGAGAATGATCTGCTTCAAGTATATTATCCCTTTGGGTGTAAAAACCAGGAACCTTGGGCTTGGGCAATGTTTTCTCTCCATTTAGCATTAGAATTACATTTGACATACTTGGCCTTTCTTCTGGTATTTGTTGCACACATAACAAACCCACATGTATACAACGTATCACCTCACATGGAATAAATCTTACTCCCAACATTTTATCCACTAAATCCAGTGCTCTTCCTTCGGTCCATAGTCTCCAAGCCTAAGATTGTAGGCCAAAATCAAGTTAGTGAGATGAAAGCAATTTTGATGTGAAAGATTAGCTAAGTCATTATGCTTACATGCCCAAGAAGATTAAGGTATTGTTCTGAATCTGAAAATTCTCTGTTTTTCTTTCCACTAATTATCTCTAATACTATTACGCCAAAGCTAAACACATCGGATTTCATTGAGAAATGTCCTCGCATTGCATATTCAGGAGACATGTAACCACTGAAATATCATTTGCAAAGTGATTAATTATGAGTGTATAGTAGAAAGATCCTAAAGAATTGGTAAAGGAAGACTTACTATGTTCCGGCTACCTTGTTTGTGTTTGCCTCAACTTGTTCCCCCAAGAATGTTCGAGCCAAGCCAAAGTCTGATATCTTGGGATTCAAATTTGCATCTAGTAAAATATTACTAGTTTTCAAATCTCTATGAATAATTCTCAGTGTAGAGTCTTGATGAAGATAAAAAAGCCCTCGAGCAATACCACTAATAATGCTAAGACGTGTAGGCCAATCCAACAACTTGCTTCTATCTTTATCTGATAAATCTATTTGAAATAAGTATACATAAGAAGAAAAAAGATTAACACAATGCTAGAGTGAAAAGTGTATAGGATCAAACCGAAAATAAAGAAGTCCAAGCTTTTGTTAGGCATATATTCATAGATCAATATTTTTTCTTCTCCTTCAATGCAGCAACCAAGAAGCTTTACAAGATTACGATGTTGAAGCTTGGCAATTAACACCACTTCATTTTTTAATTCCTCAAACCCTTGTCCAGATTTCCTTGCAAGCCTTTTCACAGCTACTTCTTGTCTATCTAATAGTATACCCTAAAAATCATCACTTGGAATCTTCAGAAATTTTATTAAGGGAAATAGAAAAGTCCATGATATAGTTATTCTATTATATTACCATCAGATTCTACGCTACACATAAAGAATTTAGAGTAAGTTAACAGTTGGTTTCTTAAAGATGTAATTTGTTTAAAATTAGTCCCTCAAAGATGGAAATGTCAAATTTAGTCCTTAGAAGATGCAATTTTTTTCAATGTAGTCCCTAAAAGATAAAATTTGTCTTAAATTAGTCTCTATAAATTTTTTTGGTTAGTTATGTTAATGAAGACTCCCAAGGACTAAATTGAGACAAACTGCATCTTTTAAGGATTAACTTTGATATTCCTATTTTTTGGAGACTAAAATTAAGACAAACCGCATCTTTAAGAAACTAAATTTGACATTTCCATCTATTATGGCCTGAATTGAGAGAAATTACATTATGAACCAAAATGTTAATTTACTAAAAAAATTTAAGTGCATTGTATGATTAGTTGTACTTAATGGCTTTTTAACTGAACTAAATTTGACATTTCCATCTAGTATGGCGTAAATTGAGAGAAATGACATCTTTTAGGGACCAAAATGTTAATTTACTAAAAAATTAAAGTGCATTGTATGATTAGTTGTGCTGTACTTAATGGCTTTTTAACTTGCTGGAAACTTACTCTCCATGTATTGATAATTTCTTAAGGTGCTTAATTATAAGTGTTTGTAACTTGTAAAAGTGTTATTACTTATTAATGAGTATTTACTAACGTATTGAGGAAATATTAGCGACACTTACAGAATGTTACTAACACGATGAAAATTTGTTACTACTAGTTACCTTGTATACTGGACCAAAACCACCCTCTCCTAGTTTGTTATTGCTTGAAAAATTATCAGTGGCTTTAGCTATAATTGACAAATCATAAGTTGGCAGATCCATGGCTTCTTTAGTTTTGGTTCTGTTGCTGTAAAATATTCCTGCTACTGCTCATTAAATAGAAGACAACAATATATATATTTGGTTAGTACTTAGTACTATGATAAAACAAGTGGCATTGGTTTGTACTATAATTAGAAAATATTTCTTTACATATATTAATAAAAAAGAGTTTACCTAGAAATTTTAATTTCTTTTTCCTTACATAAGTAGTCAATCCAAAAATGATTATGCCCATTATCACAATTGTGGATCCAACTGAGATTCCGATTACCTTCTTCCTAATGTTTCCATGGCCATTATATGCAACTGCATTTGTCGGAGAAGTATGAGCAATCAATCACCAAAATTAATAAAAATCTTTCAAGATTAAAACACTAATTTAGTCACAAAATTACAGGATAAAGAAAACAGTAGAGTACCTAGTTCTGAAGCATGGAGTCGAATAAAAAGGTCTTGACCCTCATGAGGGATTCGCCTCATATCAATGAGATTACCAAACCATTGTAAACAACCACTTCCTCCACTACGAATATCTAAACTTGCATATGCTGCGCAAGAACAATTTTGCAAGCATGATTTGCGACATTCCTCAAGCTTCACTGTCTTGCTAAACCATGAAGACGAGGTATCTTGCAATTTCATGTTTCTGTACTTCCAAAACCCATCTTGCTCCTCATTACAATCCAATCCAATATTTCTAACACATCCATTAGACCAAAAAGACATGTCCCATTCTTCTGGAACCTTCGGTGCAAACCCTTTCAGGCATGCACAATTTGCAGAGTTACCATTCATATCACAGATAGAATTTGCACCACACAAGCCATAATTTTCACACTGATCTGCCTGACCAATTGTGTTAGTTTGCCAGCTTCTTGTTCTACTTGACCAAAGAAAACGCTGCCCAATTCCAAAAGGGCTCATTTTCACCATAGAGAAAACAGAACTATCCAGAAGTTCATACACAAAATAAACCTCTTTCTCATTCAACACAAACTCAATCTATATGTTTTGGGCAGAATTGGATATCCTGTAAAATAAAGACCATTCCATGACCCTACTCTAGTCTTTATGACAGATCCTGTCATAAAAACTACTTGAGGATATCCTCTTGGGTCAATTTTTTCTGTGTATTCTCCTTGAGCAGGATCATCTTCGGTTTTCCAAGATGATATGTATCTGTTTAGACCCGTTACTAGATTCAACCCAAGCTTCATTCCTGGCAATAATGTATCACATGGATAATCAAAACTCTGCCATAGATAGTTTTCTGAATTGTGGTCATTTTCATTTCTCACTATGAGATTTCCTGAGTCCAAAAGCTGTGCAATTGGATTCTCTGCTTTGGATGATACGTTAGAAGACCATATAGTGGTGTTTGCAGCATTGAGAAGTAGAAGAACACCATTTTCACTTATCTGTAATACTCCTGAGATTTTGCTGATAGGTTTTTCTCTGTTGGCCACCCACACGACTTTTGGAGGAGATATATTCTTGTACCATACACCCAACAAAGAAATATATTGAATGAATACTATATTGAATGAATAGGAATTTAGGGTACAGTGACCTATATACAGCTGAGGGCACAAGGCCGTTACAGAGAGAGAGAGTTGGTGAATCTACACCACACACGTGTAAGGCTATCCACAATACAAGTGACAGCTAATACTCAAATCTAGAAATATCTCCTGAATGCATATTATCACAAATACAATTATATTAGCTAATTGACACTAGTCTTAACATCCCCCCTCAAACGAGAGGGGACTACAGTAAGCCCGAGTTTGGATCTGTGAAATTCAAAGTGGGTATGTGTCAAGGCCTTAGTGAAACAATCAGCTACTTGCAAGGAAGAAGGAACATGATGCACATTAATCTGCTTGGACATAATGAGATCTCTAACAAAGTGAATGTCAATCTCAATATGTTTGCTGCGAGCATGTTGAACTGGATTTGAGGCTAAGGACCTAGCACTCAAATTATCACACCAAATCATGGAAGGAAGCTTTAGAATAAGACCCACTTCAGCTAATAAAGAACTCAACCACTTGATTTCTGCTGCCCCATCGGCTAAGGCTCGGTATTCTGACTCAGTACTTGATCTTGAAACTACCCGTTGTTTCTTTGAGCTCCAAGAAATAAGAGTTCCTCCAAAATATACACAAGTTCCTGCTACTGACTTTCTATCATCAATATCAGTTGCCCAATCAGCATCTGTGAAAGCAACAAGTTGCAGAGATTTTAGAGGTTTGATATGTAAACCCATACTGTGAGTACCCTTTAAAGGATAAAAGGAATGACTAAAAAGCGTACGTTTCTATTGATGTATTTAATATATATAGGTTACAACTGATATTTAAATCTGAAAGTAAATATCCTGAAAATCAGGATTTGAGTAACAAAAAATATTTACAGAATCAAATAATTAAATTTAAATAAGGAGAGATAAAATAGGAGCAGTAGGCAAGAGAGAGAAGGAGCAGGGGCTGAGATATATTCTCCTGAAAATCAGGAGATATTTTCAGCGCTATTACGCCCCCGCAAGCTTGGTGGTAAGTCTGCAACACCAAGCTTGTTAAAATGCTGTCTGAATGATGCTTTCGGTAGTGGTTTTGTTAGGATATCAGCAACTTGGTCTGCTGAATTTAGGTGAAGGACTTGGAGCTGTTTTCTTTCAACTTGATCTCTCACAAAATGGAAATCTATGGCAACATGCTTCATTCTACTATGTAGTACAGGATTAGCACAGATATATGTGGTGCTAATGTTGTCACAGTAAATAGTGGGTACACATTGTTGCGGTACTTGAAGTTCTTGGAGTAGATGTGTAAGCCAATTTACTTCTGAAACCGTGGCAGCAACGGCTCTGTATTTAGCTTCAGTTGAGGAGCGTGATACAGAACGTTGCTTTTTGGAGGACCATGAGACAGGAGTGTCTCCAAGATATATGATGTACCCAGTTGTAGAAGTTCTGTCAATGGGATCCCCAGCCCAATCAGAGTCAGAATATGCACGTAGAGTTAAGTCCTTCTTTCCAGATATTGAAAGACCATAGGAAGCAGTTTCCTGTAGATATCTTAGCACTCGTTTCAGTGCTATCCAGTGATGATGTAAAGGGTGATGCATTACCTGAGACAATTTGCTTACTGCATAGGCTATATCTGGTCGTGTAAAGGATAAGTAATGCAGTTTGCCAATTGTTTTCCTATATAGAGTTGCATCTGTTGGTTCTGTGTGAGTAGTTTCAGGTTGTGTAGCAGACATAGGAGTTGCTACTCCTTTACAATTGTCCATTTGTAAGCCATGTAGGATGTCTTGAACATACTTTTGTTGAGATAATTGAATACCTGATTCTGTTTTGATGACCTCAACTCCCAAGAAATATTGAAGACTTCCCAAATCCTTTAGAGAGAATTTGTTGGACAATTGTGTGATGTAATGGCGGATAGCATTTGAATTGTTCCCAGTGATGATTATATCATCCACGTAAACAATTATGTATAAGAGCACACCATTGTTTTGAAAAATGAAGAGAGAAGTGTCTGACCTGGATTTTTTGAAATTTTGTGAGAGTAGGAAGTCACGAAGAGCATTGTACCAGGCTCTTGGTGCTTGTTTGAGGCCATAGATGGCTTTCTTCAATTTGCATACATGATTAGGATAATTATTGTCCACAAATCCAGGTGGTTGCCTCATATACACCTCTTCTTCTAATTTTCCTTGTAGAAAGGCATTGTTAATGTCTAGTTGATTAATAGTCCAGCCTTGTTGAGTGGCAATAGTCAACACTAAACGAATGGTTGCTGGTTTGACTACTGGACTGAAAGTGTGTCCATAGTCAACACCTGCACATTGAGTGAACCCACGAGCAACTAGACGTGCTTTGTACCTGTCAATAGAACCATTAGCCTTGTATTTAACTCTAAACAACCACTTACAGTCAACCACATTCTTATGTATAGGTGATGGGACCAATTCCCATGTTCTGTTATGTATCAATGCATCAAATTCAGCTTTCATGGCTAGATTCCAGTGGGGAACCTTTTGAGCTTGTTTATAGGTGTTTGGGGTATAATGCAGATTTACTGTTGTTGTGTTGTTTTGTTTTGGAGTGATGGTTGCTGATTTTGATCTTGTTGTCATGGGATGATTGGGTAATTGTTTGTTGTGCTTTGTAGTATGTTGAGAAGTGGTTGGTAAGTCTTGTTGTGGTTCTTTTTGTCGTCTTTGGTAGGTTATTATAGGTTTTGGAGCTGCTGGTTTTTGTATTTCTGTAGGGTTTGGGGCTGAGTTATTTGTGGCGACAGTAATAGGTAGAGGTAGGTATGTTATAGGCTGGTTTATTGTTGTGGAGGGCTGTTCTGTAAATTGTATGGTGGTGCTGTCCCATTTATAGGCTGTTTTTGTTGAGATGTTTGCAAATATATTTTGGAACTGGAAATTTTCTTCAAAGAATACTACATCTCGGGATAGGTATAGCTTGGAAGAGAATGGTTCAAAACATTGGTGGCTGTGGTATTGATCATTAAAGCCAAGATAGACACAAGGTTTGGATTTGGGTTGGAGTTTGTTGTTCGTGTACGGTTGTAACCAAAGATAGCAAAGACAGCCGAATACCTTGGTATTGTTGTGATTTGGGGTTTTATTGAACAGGATTTCATGTGGTGATTTGTGTTGCAAGTTTTTGGTAGGCATTTTATTTATGAGGTAAACTGCTTGTTGACAAGCATAGGACCAGAATATAGGTGGTAAGGAGGCTTGATGAAGAATTGTTTTTGCTGTTTCGATTATGTGCCTTGTCGTCTTTCAGCTATGGCTACTCTTTGTGGGGTATATGGTGGGGATATTAGGTGTTGTATGCCTTGTTGTTGTAGGTATGAAGTCAGTTTAGTGTACTCTCCTCCTCCATCGGTGTATAGGGATAGAATTCTGGTTTTGAACTGGTTTTCAAGGAGTTTGTGAAGGGTTTTGAATATATTTGGGGTTTCAGCCTTAGTTTGTAAAGTGTACAGCCAAGAGTATTTAGAAAATTCATCAACAAATAGTGCATAGTACCGTTTTTTGTCAATAGAAATGATTGGGGAAGGGCCCCATAGATCACTATAGAGAATTTCAAGAGAAGAGGTACTATGTAAAGTATTAAAAAAGAAAGGTTGCCGATGACTTTTATTAGATTGACATGAATTACAAAGAAAATGAGCAACATTAGAAATAGGAATTGATAATTGACTCAAGGCCTTATTTTGGACTCTAGGACTGGGATGGCCTAATCTTTTGTGCCACAGGTTGAATGTGGTGGCTGTGTTGCATTTAGGTGTTATTCTTTTGGTTGGCCATTGATAGAGACCTTCTTTAGTTTGTCCTTGGAGAAGAAGCGCCCCCGTATTCAGATCCTTTATATGAAAAAAAGAAGGGAAAAACTCAATAGAGGTTTTGTTGTCATGGCAAAAGCGAGAAACAGATATTAATTTGTTTGAGATTTGTGGTGAGTGTAATGTATTTATGAGTTGAAAGCTGTTATGTGATGTGTTGAGAGATACATTACCAGTAGTGGTGATTGGTATTGTTGTACCATTACCCATCACTATACCATCAGAACCATGATATGGCTGTAAATTGTTGAAGTCTTGAGTGTCTGAGGATATGTGGTGTGTTGCTCCAGTATCCACTATCCACGGTGCTTGATTGTTTTGAAACCTTGCTGCAAAATTGGCCCTTGCTTGGATATGATTGTGAGATGCAGACCTGCATACTCGTGCTATGTGACCTGGTTTGTCACATAATTGACAGTAGACAGAATTGTTATTGTTGTTTGGTTTGCGATTTCGCTGCCACTGTTGGTTACGGTTATTGGAATTGTTGGGTGGTCTATTTTGTGGTATACTGGCTTGGCTAGGTTTGTAGTTGTTGGTAGTGGTGTGAGCGATATTTGCGGTGATGGGAGTGGAGAGTGGTTTCTT
Source organism: Senna tora (assembly GCA_014851425.1). NCBI lineage: Eukaryota > Viridiplantae > Streptophyta > Magnoliopsida > Fabales > Fabaceae > Senna > Senna tora. The sequence goes on along the minus strand of CM026266.1, from coordinate 2,411,046 downwards.
TGTTTCCTCATGTTTGAGGAAAATTTCATGATCAAGAAGCTTATCATGAAGTTCCTCATATGTGATAGCGGAGTCTCTAGCTCTAATAGCTGCTGAAATTTCTTTGTATTCAGGACCTAGACCTCTTAGAGTGGTCACAATAAGTTCAGCATTGCTCACTGGAGCTCCTGCAGTGGAGAGCTCATTGGAGATGGAGCGAATTTGGTGTAGGTATTCAGAAATAGAGAGGGTGTCTTTGGTTGAAGAGGCAAGCCTATCTCGTAGGCTTAAGATTCTGGTGTGGGACTTGTTAGCATAGGCTGTATGGAGTGATTTCCAGGCATCATGGGCTGTTTCAGCAAGTGCAACAGTGGAGGCGATGGATTGTTCAACAGAGGTGAGCAAGGCAGTTTGTATAAGCTGGTCTTGCTGAAACCAGACTTGAAAATTGGATGCTCCAGGTTCTGGTTTCTTTGTTGAGCCATCAAGGTGGCCGAAGATGTTATGTCCTCTCATTAGCATGGACACTTGGGCTTTCCAGAGTGCAAAATTGTGGGGTCCCGACAATTTTATTGGCAGCTGAGTGGCAGGGTTGAATTGAATAATGGTGGCAGAGTTGGCAGCAGTGGTTCTGTCAACATTATCGACAGAGATGTTTGGGGTGGTGGCCATGGTGTTTGATCGGTATTGGAAGGGGAGAAAGCAAGAGCTGTTTGGCCGAAAAAAAATTTGGAGTGATTGATCCGGGAAAAAAAAAGAGAGAGGAAGCTGCTGTGAAGCGTTAGGCTCTGGATACCATAAAGGATAAAAGGAATGACTAAAAAGCGTACGTTTCTATTGATGTATTTAATATATATAGGTTACAACTGATATTTAAATCTGAAAGTAAATATCCTGAAAATCAGGATTTGAGTAACAGAAAATATTTACAAAATCAAATAATTAAATTTAAATAAGGAGAGATAAAATAGGAGCAGTAGGCAAGAGAGAGAAGGAGCAGGGGCTGAGATATATTCTCCTGAAAATCAGGAGATATTTTCAGCGCTATTACCCTTAAGGTACCGAAAAATTCTCTTGACTGCCTGGAAGTGAACATCCGAGGGTTGAGCCATAAATTGACTCAACTTATTTACTGAATAAGCAATATCTGGACGAGTGGTTATCAAGTATTGAAGTGACCCAATTGCCTGCCTGTAGATAAATGGATCCTTCATAGGTGTTCCATCAAGTTTAGAAAATTGCCTGCCAGTAACCATTGGAGTAGTAACAGGAGCACAATCTGACATATTAAATTTCTTCAACAAATCAAGCACATATTTGCTTTGATTTAAATAAATTCCTGTACCATCTCTGAATATTTCTAGTCCCAGAAAGTAGTATAAAGGCCCTAAGTCCTTTAATGAGAACAGAGTATTCAGCTTATGAACAAATGAAGCCAAATACTTAGAATTATTTCCAGTGACTAGGATATCATCCACATAAATTAAAATAAACACAACAAGGCCTTCACGTCGCAAGAAGAAAAATGAAGTATCACTCCTTGCATTTTGGAAACCCCACTTTAACAGTGTATTTTTCAAGCGATCAAACCAAGCTCTAGGTGCTTGTTTAAGACCATAGATGGCCTTGACAAGCTTACAGACATGATTGGGAAATTTCGAGCTTTTGAACCCTTCCGGTTGACGCATATAAACATTTTCTTGTAAAAATCCATTTAAGAAGGCGTTGTTAACATCAAGTTGCCTTATTTGCCAATTAAAAGTAACTGCTACAGTCAAGATAATACGCACCGTAGTGGGTTTAATAACTGGACTGAAGGTCTCTCCATAGTCTATTCCCGGAGTTTGTTGAAAACCCTTTGCCACCAACCTTGCTTTATGTTTGAGTATAGCTCCATCTGGTTTAAACTTTGTCTTGAATACCCACTTGGAATCAACTAGCTTCTCCTTTCCTGTGAATGGAACCAGAACCCAAGTCTTATTTTGGTGAAGAGCAGTAACTTCATCCAACATTGCCTTTCTCCAATGAGATAAAGATAAAGCTTCTGAGACACTTTTGGGTTCAGAAGCTAAGGCAATTGACTCTGGGTTTTCGGTTTTTAAGAGACTAATGTATGGATATTTGGGTTGAAAAATACCATCCTTGGACCGAGTTACCATATGATGCTGAGAGTGAGACATGTCATTAATGGACAGCTCACGGGTATCACTAGAGGACAGCTCACATGGTCCACTTTGATTCTCTTGTGTCAACATTAATGAACCCGAGGCTCCAGCAGTAGGTGTGCTAGTGTGCTCAGAGTCACGTGATGAGGTAGGTAGTGAGGACCCACGGGTAATAGGCAACTCACGGGTACCAATGGATCCATTTTTTGAAGACTCATTCAACCTACTATTCTGAAATTCTATAGTATCACGTGAAAGAGCAGCATCACGGGTACCACAAAGAGGAGCATCACGAGGAGCCATAGGATTAGTGTTTGGTGGGTTCATCAAGATCGTTGAAAGTCTGCTCGTTGAAGCCTCCAAATTCACGCCTTGTGAGTTGTTATTTAAAGCAATTGAAGCATTGGCATCTTCACTTGTTTCTTCGTCCCGAGAAAAAGCTTTGTGAGTGATAATAAGTGATGGTATTTGGTCTCCACCATTCACTTCGGTTGGCTTCTCTCTACGATTCAAGAATCCTGTGGAGCAAGGAAAGGTATTAGAATCAAACACTACATGTCTTGAAATGTAAATTCTTCCTGTGGAACTAAGACATTTGTATCCTTTTTGTTGTGCTGCAGGTCCAAGGTATACACAGCGTTGACTATGATATTGAAACTTATGCTCATTGTATGGTTTGAGACAAGGATAACAAGCACATCCCAATGGTTGCAATTTATCATACTCGGGTTCACGCTTATATAACTGAAACAGAGGAGTGGAGCCACCAATCACTGGAGTTGGAAGACGATTAATGAGATATACAGCTAGAAGAAAGGCATCAACCCAGTAAGTGAAAGGAAGATGAGCTTGAGCAAGAAGAGTAAGCCCCATCTCGACAATATGACGATGTTTTCGCTCTGCTCTTCCATTTTGCACAGAAGTATAAGGGCATGTATATCTCATCAGCATCCCAGATGCTTGAGCTACTGGAATAAAAGGTTTAAATTCACTCCCATTATCACATTGCAACACTTTAATTTTAGTATTAAACTGATTTTCAACCTGAGCACGAAATATATTGAATGCAGTGATAGCCTTACTTTTGTGCTTCAGAGGAAAGAGCCAAGTATATCGGCTAAAATCTTCAACAAAGTGAATATAGAATCTGTACCCATTGACTGACTGAACCGGGGAAGGTCCCCATAAATCGGTATGCACAAGATCAAAGGGAGCAGAAGCATGAGATGTAGATAATGAAAATGGTAATTGTTTAGATTTCCCAAGTTGGCAAGCTTCACATACATAGTTAAAGTTTCTCAAATTGACATCACACTTATTTAAAATTAACTTCAAAATCCTATCACTAGGATGTCCTAATTTATGATGCCACTTCATAAATTCCTTTTCTTCATTTTGTAGTGATGAAGCTGCCATATGTGCTACTGCCTGAGCTCTATCCACTGGATACATGCCTTCCTTTGCCCTCGCGTGAACCAGATGCTTGCCTGTCTTCTTGTCCTTCACAATACATGTATTATTAGTAAACAGAACATCAACTTCATTATCAGCAGTAAGTTTGTTAACACTCAAGAGACTTTTGGTTGCTGAAGGAACTAACAAAACATCTTTAAGGTGTAATTTAGATGAAGGCAAAGCAAGTGAAGAAGACCCAATACCAGCTATTTTGGTTTTATCTCCAGTGCAAGTATAAAGATGATTATTACCTACAGGAGAATATGCGTCCAGTTGATCAGTGTATGGAGTCACATGATGAGTTGTTCCACTATCAACATACCAAGCAGCATCATCAACAACCGGAGGAGAAGCAGAATAAGCCTGAGCTTGAGGTGAGTAGCTCCCAGATGCATTGGTTGGAGGGTTTTGCCACTTTGGTGGTTGAAAATTTCTGTCAAACCTAAAATAGCAATTTGACACAACATGTCCTGGTTTTTCACAGAGATGGCAGTAAGGGCGGCCACCACCAGTAGGTCCTCCTTGCCGTCCACGACCACGGCGACCTCCTATAGATCCACGATTTCCTCCATTGCCACGCCAGTTGTTTTGATTAGATTGCTCAGTTGAGCGGTTGTCAGATCCTTCACGCTGGGCTGCATTGGCAACAGGTTGTACAGACAAGCTAGAAAAATTATTAAGTTGATCTAGCCTACTCTCAAAATTCAACAGTTCAGAATGCATATCAGCCCAGGTTAGACCAGAAGATCGAATGAGATTAACAACAACTGCATTATAATCAGTATCCAAACCATTCAGAGAGTTTAATATTAAATCATCAGTAGTAACTGGAGCACCAGCCAGTGCTAATTGATCAGCAATTCTCTTCATCTTAGACAGGTATTCTTTTATTTTCATGGAACCTTTTCTGGTGTGGTGTAGTTCTTGTCTTAACACTAACACCCTTGACCTTAGAGAAGCACAGGTCAATTCTTTCGAAGCTACCCATACCTCACGAGCAGTCTTGCAATGTAGAAGTTGAGTGCCTACCTCTGGAGACATCGTGTTGCGGAGCCAACCTACCAGCAACCGATCTGTAGTGAACCAGCTATCAAACGCTGGGTTTTTCGTAGCCTCTGCACCTTCAGAAGCAGGAAGAAGAGGAGGAGGTGGAGCAGTTCCATTGATATGAGCATCCAGAGAGTTACCTTCAATGAGTGGAAGAACAACTGACTCCCACAATAAATAGTTGGATTCATCCAACTTGATGGATGCAGCTTGAGAGGAGGAACTGAATAAAGGTAGGTCCTGGTTTGAGAGGAGGTAACTGAGTCACCCGAGATGATTGATGACGATGATGAAGAGGAAGAAGACGCCGCCGCCATTGCAGAAATAGATTGCTCTGATACCAACAAAGAAATATATTGAATGAATACTATATTGAATGAATAGGAATTTAGGGTACAATGACCTATATACAGCTGAGGGCACAAGGCCGTTACAGAGAGAGAGAGTTGGTGAATCTACACCACACACGTGTAAGGCTATCCACAATACAAGTGACAGCTAATACTCAAATCTAGAAATATCTCCTGAATGCATATTATCACAAATACAATTATATTAGCTAATTGACACTAGTCTTAACAATCTTCTTGTTGATGAATTTCCAGGGCTGAAGAATCCCAATTCAAATGTTCCACTGCCTGAAACTAGTGTGTTGTCACCATCTCGGATGAATTGGGATGGTGTTATAGTGTCAAGTGAATTGGAGATGCTCATGTATAAAGTTAATGAAACCCAATACATAACATCCTAAAATTCTCCATTTTCTTCCCTTATTAATGAATGATTCATTCCAAGCAAGTTTATGTTTAAGAGGAGTTGGAGTTATCAACTTTAACTTGTCTTTCTCATAGATAGAGGGAGACAACAGACCTGGACCTCTCAAAATGAGTAATTTTCCAAATACCGCATTAATTATTGAATATTTGATATTAGAAACTTCTAGGCAAATACAAATGAGAACAGGACAGCTATTCTCATACGAGTTCCAGTTGATAAAGTAAAGAGCACCAAAAGTCTCCAACTGAGTTTGATTGATTGGCTTGACTTGATTTGGGAGTGGCTCAGATTAGTGGTGTTAATTAGCCTCTGCGAATGATGATAGACAGTGTTGGATTATGAGCTTATCATTTGGTTAAAAATTAAAGTGGTTAGTTAGAGCACAACTTTTTTTACTTAGCTTGACTTAGCATAAAGATTACGAGATTCGACTTCGACTTCGACTATTACTTGGCTCTTACTTGTCCCTCGGTCATGGGACAATTGTTGCTACACTTTGACTAACAATCTTTCCCTTAGTAATTGCCCTATTGGGAATCGAATCCGCGAGCTTGGCTCTAATACTAATTGTTAGATTGAATGCTTACCATTACGCCAAATACTTAGCTCGACCTAACACAAGCACCACGAGGTTTGACTATAACTTTGCTCATACCTTAACCAACATATAAAAATTTCAAAAATTGTATACACTTACAGGCACAGCGACATTGGGTTGGATTTAGCCTAGCTCATGCTGTTAAATGATAGAGATAAGTACATATCTTTGATGCACTGAATTTTGTTACCTTTTCATAAGAATTATCCTTTGAAAAGTTAATGAAATCACAACTATTATTTAACACTTTTTGAAAATCATTACTAATTCTTGATGTAAAAATTCCATGACCAACTATTTAGTAAATTATCAATAAGAGTTGAGTTTCATAGAAGCGACAAATCCCACACAACATGGTAAACTAAGTTTTTAATTTCAATTCATTTAGTGTCTAACAGTACAATCAACATTTACAGTTAATAGGATTGCATTTAATCGGATTATACACGTAAGAAATTAGAACAGAAAGTATTGAGTAAATTTTAAATTTATATTTGATCAAATTTTGGACAGGTGATTCAAGGAGTTAATAAGCAACTTGCATTTGTTGCGTGTTCCAGTGGATTAAGTTCCGTGCTTCAAAGGACCAAAATTCTCCAAGATTAGCATCTCAGTCTGAAGTTTCCTCTGGCTGAATCTGATAGATTGACTTGGACATAAGAGCTATTCAAGACTTCAAATTAAATTAAAGTAACATTATACAATGTATTGATTGTTATTTTTCTATTTTCAAATAATGGTTTAAAAATTATACCAGTTTCTCCAATGAGTAAAAATACTAATTTACAGTTTATTGATCAAATCATAGTTGAACTACAGTTAAATTGTAGTTAACTGTGATCGAACTCCTCTAAATTACCATTCTAGAATTCTTTTTTTAATTATGAACCAATGATTAGGAAGATGTCTGACAATTATACTAAATCAACTAAATAGTACATCAGTTTAAAAAAAGGGTGGCCTAGATTACAATTTCAGAGAAAGACAAATGTATGCAAGCTCATATAAGAGAGATTGTTTTTAATATTTGAACACCTAATTTTTAGGTTAGGTGGCAATAATTTACAATTATTTCAAAGATCACCCACTAAAAATAATACATCAGTGCATAGAAATAATAATAATAATGTCATCACAAGTTCAGTAAGTTCAAATTCTCAGTTCTTTCTTATGGACCATTTCCTTCTGCTCATTTGAAATTTTGAATGAGTCTTGGGATTCTATCTAGCCTCTAAAATACTAAGAGATATCTCATTTCTGGAAAATTGATTGCCATTTCCAGATGATGAGCCTGCTTCAGGTAAATCCATTCCAGTATAAAATCCAGGAGCCTTTGGCTTTGGCAATAATTTCTCACCATTCAACATAAGAACCACAGATGACATGTCTGGCCTGTCTTCTAGTTTTTGTTGTACACATAACAGTCCCACATGTATGCATCGTATGATCATCTCAGAAGCAATGCATTTGTAACCTGAGGATTCGTCTATAATTTCCAATGACTTGTCTTCAGTCCAGAGTCTCCATGCCTGAAACCATAGAAATTGAAATAGTTACCAAGTTCCATTGAATTCTGTTTTGACTATTCAACTAGGTAATGGTTGCAAATTGCAAATTAGCAATTACATGTCCAAGAAGATTAAGGCTCTTATCTGGGTCAGAAAATCCCCTGTTCTTCTTCCCACTCACTATCTCTAATACAATTACACCAAAACTGAAGACATCAGATTTGATTGAGAAATGCCCATGCACAGCATATTCTGGAGGCATATAACCACTGGAAATATCATTGGTCGAGGAACAAGTCAAAAAACTATTACATAGAAAACCATAAGTAAGTTGGAGTCAAAAGGTAACTTACTATGTTCCAACCACCTTGTTTGTGTTGGCTTCTTTGGATTCATATGGGCATCGAGTAAAATATTGCTTGTTTTGAGATCTCTATGAATAATTCTCAGTCTAGAGTCTTGATGAAGATAAAGAAGACCTCAAGCAATGCCAATAATAATTTGAAAACGCTTATGCCAATCCAAAAGCTTTCTTTGAGTTTCATCTGGTCAATGTTAATTACATGTTTAATGTAATTAGTACGCGACTTGCAGTCTCAACAAGCTTTGTTCATAAAATAATCATATAGATACTACAGGTGCTATATTAGTGTAAGACTTAAAAGGCACAAACCAAAAATAAAATAATCCAAGCTTTTGTTGGGCATGTACTCATAGATTAACAGTTTTTCTCCCCCTTGAATGCAACAACCAAGAAGTTTCACAAGATTACGATGCTGCAGTTTGGCAATTAACATAACTTCATTTTTGAACTCCACCGGTCCTTGATCCGAATTCCTGGAGAGCCTTTTTACAGCTATCATTTGCCCCTCTATTAGTGTACCCTAAAAATCATCATATGGAATCCTTAAACTTTTGATAGAGGAAGTATAGATTTTTTTTTTTTGTTGGATATAGCTATTTTACCTTGTACACTGATCCAAATCCCCCTTCTCCTAGCTTAAGGCTGCTGGAAAAATTATTAGTGGCTTCAGCTATGATTGAGAAATCAAATGTTGGCAGACCCATGTCTTCCTTCCCCATTTTACTTGGGCGATGCTTCAAGTAAAATATTCTTGCGATCCCTGAAGTAGTGAATGATGTATATTAAGAAATTATTTATTGTGACAGAAAGTTGCTATTTATCTTAAAATTTGCTTAATGTGTAACAAGACAAAATTTACCTAGGTTTTGAACTTTCCCATTTTACTTGGGCGATGCTTCAAGTAAAATATTCTTGCGATCCCTGAAGTAGTGAATGATGTATATTAAGAAATTATTTATTGTGACAGAAAGTTGCTATTTATCTTAAAATTTGCTTAATGTGTAACAAGACAAAATTTACCTAGGTTTTGAACTTTCTTTTTCCATATATCCGTTGCAAATCCAAGAATTATCAAGCCCGTGACTAATATGGAGGAGCCAACTCCTATTCCTATAAGTAACTTCTTCTTGATAATGTTATGGCGCCCATGGTCTACATCATGTTCTGAGAGATGAAGAATATGGCTAATCAGAAACTTGCATTTAAAGGAATAATTTCTTTCATGTCAAGCAGATATAGAAAAGAAGAAAAAAAAAACCGAGTACCTAGTTCTGAAGCAGGGACTCGAATATAAAGGTCTTGTCCACCTTGAAGGAGTTGCCTCATGTCTATGACTCTATCAAACCAAAGTAGGCAGCCACTTCCTCCATTTCGAACATCCAAATTTGCACATGCTGTACAAGAACAGTTCTTCAGACAAGATTCCTGGCATTCCTCAAGGTCCATGGTCTTACTATGCCATGAAGAAGATGTGTCTGGCAACTTCATTCCCATGTACTTCTGGAAGCCATCACTGTTATCACATTTCAGCGGAATGCTGCGAATACAGCCATTAGACCAACGTGACATGTTCCATTCTTCTGGATATTTGGGTACAAATCCTTTGGGGCAAACACAGATTGGAGTGTTACTTATATTGCATATTGAATTTATACCACACAAGGCATAATTTTCACATTGATCTGCGGGTGCAGTTGAAATAACCTCCCAGCCAATTGTTTGACTTCGCCAAACTAAGCGCTGCGCAATGCCAGAAGGAGACGTGACATATCTAGTAAAAACTGATCTATTTTGAAGTTGGAACTCATAATACACCTCTTTCTCATTGAACACAAATTCAAATTTATACACTGGATTCGACTTTTGAGTTGGGTAGCCTGTAAAAGTAAGGCCATTCCATGAACCTGCTCTAGTATATATATTAGTTCCCTTCAACTGAACTGCCTGTGGATAGCCTCGAAGGTCTATTTTAACTGAATAATCTCCTATACTAGGATCATCTTTGCTTTTCCAAGATGATAAGAATCTATCAAGACCTGTCTCTAGATTCCATCCAAGCTTCATTCCTGGCATAAATGTATCGCCAGGGTAATCAAAACTCTGCCATAAAAAGTTGTCCAGATTACTATCATTTCCATTTCTCACTATAAGATTCCCTGAGTCCAAGAGCTGTGCAATTGGATTGCTAGCTTTGCTTGATGTATTGGATGACCACAGAGTGTTATTTGTAGCATTTACAAGCACAAGAACACCTTGATTGTTGACGTGTAAAACTCCAGAGGTTTCTTTGAGCTGTGTTTCTCGGTTGGCCACCCATATAACTGCTGAAGGAGATTCCTTGTACCATATTCCCACGTATCGACCTTTTGAAGATCCAGGACTGAAGAATCCCAGTTCAAAAATTCCAGCTGCTGAAACTAAAGTCTCGCCATCTTGGATGGATTGACTCGGAGAAATGTTGTCCAATGAAGTAGAGGTACTTATGAAGAAGAATAAGAAATAGCATATAAATAACATTCTAAACTAATCTCTTTTCTATTTTCAGAAGTTGGACACAGGCAAGGTGATGACTTAGCTGGCCTTGCCGATTGGAACGGAACTGGTACAAATGTGTTTTTGTGACAATAAGTCCTTCAAATGAAGTGGAAAACTTTCATTTCACAATGGGAAGTGCAGCATAAATAAAACGGGTATAGTGAAATTCTGTGTTAATAGAGAAGATAAAGCCCATTTTTATCATATAGAAAGTGTTTTGCAAGTCAACTGCGTAAAATGACCGTATTTGTTGCAATTGAGAAAGACCGATAGCCGATAGGTTACCAAAACTAATATCTAATAACTTGAGCCACATCAATCTCACTTTGAAGTTAGATCCTTTCAAGTTATGTTACGTATTGTCAAATTAATGAAAATTGCAAGGTCTTAAATCAATTCAAAGGGACACATATGAGAAGTATCATTTGTCAACACTGCAGGGTCCACATCAGGAAGTGATTTCTTCTAGCTGGTGGTTATGCCATGTGCTAACATGCGGATAAGTGATGACAGAACTTTTGAAAAGAATGAGAAGCAAAATATCAAGCAATCAATCATTGTAAAAACAGCAAACCCGATGGGTGTTAAGCTTCATCAATACTAAATAAGAATAGCACGGGTGAATCCGAAACCATCAATTAGACTCCACAGCTGATACACTATGAAGCACGGGTACTTCTAAAATCAAGTCGTACCCGGTACTCGTACCCTTTGGGTACTCTTCCGGTGTAAATTGCAGGAGCATTCGGCTCTGGTAATAATTTCTTACCATTCAGCATAAGAACCACAGCTGACCTGTCTTCTGGTTTTTGTTGTGCGCCTAGCATTTCCACAGCAGTGCATTTGTCCCCTAAGATTTTTTTTTTTTTTGACAAAATCAATCTTTAATATAATGGAAAATAGAAACCCCTAGCAAAAGATAATAATTTAAACTAAATCTCTTTTAATTATTAATGTTATCTTTAATCAGAAGCAACAGAGTTGTGTGATTTTGTACAAATTTAACAAATCGCAATTGACAAGCATACAGCTAACGAGTACTTGCGTGATTTTGTACAAATTTAGCAAATCACAATTGACGAAAGAAGTTCATAAATAATTAACGAAGCCAACGGTATTCTCTTCTGCAGAACCCTTTCTGTATCCCTAAAATAAAATGTTAAACTACTTTCTTAATCCAAACTTCCACAGAAGCCAATCATATCAAAATCAGAATCGAAATGTAAGCTTACAGTATCATGAGGAAGAGAGAGGTAGGGCAAGGGATGAAGATCTGCAAGCGGAGCTCGTAAGTCGGAACAGCGACGGAGATCGACGATAAGAGTCTACCGACGTGGAGCAAAGAGTCAAAGATCTAGAGCACGCGCGGCGCACGTGTACCACTTTCGGGTCCGTGTATTCCAAACTGGTGCAATTTATGAATGATTTGAGAAATTTTATTATTTTCAGTTTTCACCGCAATTAATTTATATTTTCATTTTGGTAACCCTTGATTAATCACAGAGGCTTAAACAAGAATAAGTAGGAACTCCTATAAATTGAATTCTCCATGTTTTGCTGAGAAATTCAATAAGAAACGTACATATACAATTAAGGAAGTCCGAATTCTCATCTTGCTTCCATAACAGAAGCTGTCATTCCATTTATAGAGACATTTCCTACTGAGCTTGCATCAGATGATGAATTCCTTATACCTCTCACATTTAGGAAAGCAATGGACTTAGGATAAGGCAAAACTGCATTGTCATTGCCAAGCAATGACACAACATCAGCCATGGAGGGTCTCTCTGCTGCACTTTCTTGAACACAAAGTAGTGCTATGTTCACGTACCTTAGGACCTCCATTTTATTTATGGATGCATCTTCTACCACTGAATCCATCAGTTGTATTCCTCTTCCACTAGTCCATAGGTCCCATGCCTTCAAAGTCAAAAATTAAGAATCCAAAATTAGTATATGTAAATTTCAAGTAAATTCATTTCTCATAACTTCATGGGCATCATGATACTCACATATCCGAGAAGATTGAGGGAGTTTGTGTTATAAAATCCGGTATTTTTCTTGCCACTTATTATCTCCAACAAAAGAACTCCAAAGCTAAATACATCAGATTTTATCGAAAAAAGTCCCTCTATAGCATATTCCGGAGACATATAACCACTGAAAATCATCAATAAAAGTAATCATTAGTTTATAGCAAAGAAGTCTGAACATCAACACATTTTTAGTTTACTTCATAATTTAGATAGATCTAATGTAAAGTTATAATGCATAAATAACATATCATCAGTGGCATATATTTATTTGCTGAAATCTACCTCAACATGTTTATATGTTCATCTATAATCAACTTGATCTACTTATCTCTCTCATACTTAATAAATTAACTTACTAAGTGCCAACTATACGGTTTGTGTTTGCTTGCAGTTCATTGCCACCAAACATTCTTGCCATTCCAAAATCTGATATTTTAGGATGCATGTTGATATCCAACAAGATATTACTAGCTTTAAGATCTCTATGAATGATCCGAAATCTGGAATACTGATGAAGATAAAGAAGACCTTGGGCAATACCATCAATTATTTGAACTCTAGTTCCCCAATCTAAAATCCTGCTTTTGGTTGTATCTGTTAGGCATCATTGTATATTAATTAGGCAAGTTTTAAATAAAAAGGGGGGAAAAGAAAATGTTTCACATTTAAGATTTGAGCTTTGAGACCACAAACCAAAAAGGAAGAAGTCCAAGCTTTTATTTGGCATAAACTCATAAATCAACATCTTTTCATCTCTCTCAATGCAACAACCCAAAAGCCTCACAAGATTGTTGTGCTGGAGTTTTGCAATGAGCAATGCTTCATTTTTCAACTCCTCCCATCCTTGACCAGATCTTGTGGACAATCTTTTTACCGCAACCTCATCCCCATTCAACAGTTTACCCTACAAAATTGAAGTATTTATATATATAATATTCATTTAAACTCAAGCAACATTTAGGAGAACCCAAAATAATGGGAACTTAGTTAGACCATACCTTATAAACAGGGCCAAAACCACCCTCTCCAAGCTTATTTGCTGTTGAGAAGTTATCCGTTGCTGCAGAAACACTTGCAAAACTGAAAAACGGCAATTTCACTTCCTTCTTGTTAACTTTTACAACCTTATTTACTTCACTAATCTCCGAGCTCTCAACTTTTATGCTCATGCCTACATCAAACTTTAGCAGATCCTCTCCTACAAAAATGAGAGAGAAAATTAATTAATATATGCTTTGTAATAGTTATCATTTAATATGAGAACCTCTTTCTTACCTGTTCCCCGTAGCTTTCTCCTCCTGTAGTAGAAAGCAAATAGTGCTAGTGTAAGCAATGCCCCAAATAAGATCACTATGACAATTACTATTATTAGCATCTTCCGTCTTTCATTAGAGTTATGATCAGGATTATTCATTGTATTTGACACTGCATAGAACAATATTCAAATTGCTTTCAGCATAATCATCAAAAGAGGGAATGAAGAGAAAGCAACTTCTTCATCATACCAACCATTGTTAAGAAACTCAGAGCCAGCAAGTTTGAGAAAGAAAATTGGTCTGTAATTATCATCTCCAATATCAACCGAAATGTTTTTCAGATTCAACACTTGATCAAACCACAATAAGCAATGACCCGAAAAATCATAAGCATATGCCACGCAAGAACAATTGTTTGAACAAGCTTGCTGGCATGTTGGTGCGTTTATAGTTTTGAAATCAAGCGTAGCATTTGAAGGTAAATCCACTCTAATGATACGAAAAAAATCGTAATCCAAATCATTACAGAGCAACTCCGTTTTCCTGACGCAACCTGCGGATTTGTCCCCTTTATTCCAGGAATCTTCATCGTACGGCTCAAACCCTTTGAGACACTCACAAGGGTCAACGGCTTGTGGGTTACAAATCCCAAAATTCCCACATGTTGCATTTCTCCCACACTTGGCGGACTGCAGAGAAACCCACTGATTGGTATCTTGTGACCAGAATTGCTGGTTAAGATCTCCAGAAACTTCTAGAACCAATCGAGAAGTATAATTCCCTTGCCAAGTCAAATACCCTAATTGGTTCCATATAGTATTGCTTCTGTTATTATAACTTTGAAACGCAAAATTAGATAGCTCATCACTAATCCAGTATACCTCAGACCCCTTCTTGATCTTGATGATTAGCTTCTCATACATATAATCGCCACCTTCGACTTCGAGTGAGAAAACTCCAGGACTCGGATCTTCTGCGTTTTTCCACGATGTAAGTGACCAACTCGTGTTTGAATCGAAGTCACGTCCTAGGTTCATTCCGGGCAGAAGTGTATCCGTGGGATCATCGAAACTCTGCCATAAGATGTTCAAATTGGAGGAGTTGAGTAGCAGGAGATTACCTGAATCCAACAACATTACACGTGTAGTAGTAGTAGTGGTGCTGATATTTGCGATGTCGGTGACGAAGTACACCATTTCGCCTTCCTTAACTACGAGATTTCCATCCTTGAATATAGTAAGAAAGGCGGAGGAGGAATCTGAGACTGGTTGCTTTCTATTTGCAACCCAAACAATGTTGTCTATAGGGACTTTTTCTTTCTTGAACCATATCCCCACATAGTACTTGGTCGAATTCTGTTTAGGGAAAAACCCCAGTTCGAAGCTCCCTTTAGCCGACACCAAAGTATCTGAGGTTTTGATTGATTGGCCCATTCCCAATGTTCCTCTATAGGTCACTGCGTTGGTGGAATGCAAGGTTAGGCACAACAGAATCAGAACATAACTAAGAGCCCAATTTAGTTCCATGTTTAATTTGTGTGTTGTAATTGTAAGGGACAGTACTACAATGTCCATATTGAGATCACATATCCATATTGACTATTGAGGCTGCAAAAGTCTCCACGCACAAGATAACCAACATGGGGTCGAAAAATTAATCTAGTGCAAATGTGGAACCTACGGCCAAAACTAGTCATAGACCCAAATTTTCCACATTAAAGAACAAAACATTCGGTCCCAAAATTAGACTGAAAAATAGTATCTAAATTGCCACACTATCAATTGAAAAGTATCCATATAGATAGTCCAAAGATATTATACGTGGAGTTACTCTTACACAAGCATCCAAAGCAATAAAGAAGCCTTACAAGTTGTGCTACGAGAAACTTTTGACTAGGGTGTTCAAAATTGATGTCCTTGAACCAAAATATCAGCAATCCAACAATTCTATATCATACACTGCATTCACAAATGTTTAAACTATTCTTTTAGCGTAGCCCACGGTGCAAAATGATAAAAGCAAGTCAGGTTCATGAAGAGGAATGCTAGGGAGCATTTATTTTTAGTCTTTTTATTTTGGTGAAAAAAAGTTTGGGTGATGTTGGGTAAGCACCGTATTCTATTAAAGTAAGACCAATAAAGCCTTCACATGACATCAGTTATAAGATTTGTACCCTTGTTTTTGTAAGATAAAAGTCCAAACCTTAATAAACTACGTCATTTTTTTTTTGATAAGAACTACGTCATCTTTTTTATTTACATTTTTCTAAAAATAAATAAATTGAACATAAAGTATTGTAAAAAATAAATAATTAAAAATGTTTTGAAAAATTATGTGTACAATGTCGTTTACATTTGGAAAATAATACATTTTTTTAAGTAAGAGAGAAAAATTATTTTAGACTTTAATTCATTCATAGTGATTCTTATTAATGTGAATTATTTATATTCTTTTTTTAACTTGGAAAATGTATTTTTTAAAAAAAATATAGAGAATAAAAAATCCAAAAAATGATGTGTAATAATCTATATACTCTTCATCTTTATAGTTAGTTATTTCCAAAAACCCTTATTCAAAAAATAATAATTTTAATAAATAACTTAATTGTAAAGATATAAGAAAATAATTTGAAAAGATAAATATATTTTATAAATATAATGAATAATATATTCCGTCGTTAAACTATTAAAAAGCTTTACTCTGTATGATTAATATAATTTAAATAGATAAATGATTTTAAATATTTCTTTATGGTTCATTTTGATTATTATTTTGAGTTTTTAATACCAATGGAGACAACAGGGGATCAAATTTATTCACTTGGTCAAGAGACCTATACTTGTTCTATGAAACAAACAGATAAAAATTGTCAAACATTTCCAAGGATAATAATTCTACATTTGAAAATTTTTTATCAAAATGAAAGGTTTTGGTTATATATTATGTGAGCACGTAGAGATTCACCTATAAGCAAGTTTGAATATGTTACTAAGTGTAGGTCCACCAAATTCATGGCACAAAGGAAAATATAAAATATAAATAGTAGAGCAGCGCATAGAAAAAAAATGATAATGCTCATCACAATTCACAAGTTCAGTATGTGTTCAAATTATCTCCTCTATCAAATATGGAAACTCTTCATTTGCTTGAGTCTTCAAATTCTACCTTGCTTCTAACATACTGAGGGACATCTCATTTGGGGAAAACTGATTTGGATTTCTATTTGAAAAATCTGCTCCATCTAGATCCCTCCCACTGTAAAATCCTGGAGCATTCGGCTTGGACAATAATTTCTCACCATTCAACATAAGGACCACAGATGACATGTCTGGTCTATCTTCTGGTTTTTGTTGTACACACAATAGTCCCACATGCATGCATCGAATGACTTCAGCAGGAGTGCTTTTTTCCTCTAAGAATTCATCTATAAGTTCTAATGGCTTTTCTTCAGTCCAAAGCCTCCAGGCCTGAAACCATGTGAATTAAATTAGCTAAAAAGTTTGGTCTATTCTGATTCAACTAATCAACTAGATTCTAAATTTGAGAATGAATTCTTGCACTAACATGTCCAAGAAGATTAAGGCTGTGTTCTGGGTCAGAAAATCCTCGATTCTTCTTCCCGCTAACTATCTCAAGTACTATTACACCAAAACTAAAGACATCTGATTTCATGGAGAAATGACCATGCACGGCATATTCTGGAGGCATGTAACCACTGGCAGCATCATTGGAAGAGGAATAAATCAGACCCAAAGGAAAAACCATTAGACATAAACCAAAATAAAGTAGGACTTGAAAGGTAACTTACTATGTCCCAACCACCCTATTTGTGTTTGCTTCAACTTGATCTCCCCCGAAAGCTCGAGCTAAGCCAAAGTCTGAAATTTTTGGGTTCATATGGGCATCTAGTAGAATGTTGCTAGTTTTGAGATCTCTGTGAATAATTCTTAGTCTAGAATCTTGATGAAGATAGAGAAGCCCGCGAGCAATGCCATTAATAATGTGGAAACGCTTGAGCCAATCCAAGAGTTTGCTTCTAGTGTCATCTAGTAAATATCACTGATATGTTTAGTAAATAGCACCGGCAGTCTCAACAAACTTAATTGATAAATTAATCATATAAAGGTTTCTACTGGTGTTTTTAGTGTAAACTGTAAGGAAACAAACCAAAAATAAAGTTATCCAGGCTCTTGTTTGGCATGTATTCATAGATCAACATTTTTTCTCCTCCTTGGATGCAGCAACCAAGAAGCTTCACAAGATTACGATGCTGAAGTTTGGCAATCAACTCAACCTCACTTGTGAACTCTACCAATCCTTGACCAGAACTCTTGGAGAGCCTTTTAACAGCTAACTCTTGCCCATCTTTCAGTGTACCCTGAAAACATCATATGGAATTATCAAAATTTTGATAGAGAAAATAAAGTCCTTTTTTGATATGGCTATTTTACCTTGTATACTGGTCCAAATCCACCTTCTCCCAGCTTGTTGCTACTTGAAAAATTATTAGTGGCTTCCCCTATGATAGATAGATCAAATGTTGGCAAATCAATGTCTACATTCCTCAGTTTACTTTTGTTATGCTTCCAGTAAAATATTATTGCCTTCCCTGAAATAGTGAAAGAGAAAATGCCTGTTTATGCGTTCCTCTTTTTGGGTTCTAACCAACAATTATAACTTAAACTATGTTCAAAGGCTAATATTTCAAATTTACCTGCCTTGTGAAGTTTCTTTTTCCATATATCTGTTGAAAACCCAAGAGCCATCAAGCCCATGACTAATACTGAGGAGCCAACACCTAATCCTATATATAACTTCTTCTTATGAAACTTGTCATGGCCATGGTCTATAGTCAGATCTGAAGGATGACGAGCATGGCTAATCAACAACTTAGATTTAAAAGAACAATTTTCCTTTTTGTCAAGAAAATATGAAGGAAAAAGAATTGAGTACCTAGTTCAGAAGCAGAGAGGCGAATATAAAGTTCTTGTCCCCCTTGAAGGTGTTGCCTCATGTCTATGACTCTATCAAACCAAAGTAGGCAGCCACTTCCTCCATTTCGAATATCCAAATTTGCATATGCTGTACAAGAACAGTTCTTGAGACAAGATTCCTGACAATCCTTAAGGTCCATGGTCTTACTATACCATGAAGAAGATGTGTCTGGCAACTTCATTCCCATGTACTTCTGGAAGCGGTCACTGTTATTACATTCCAATGGAATCCTCCGAATGCAGCCCTTAGACCAATATGACTTGTTCCAATCTACTGGATTTTTTGGTACAAACCCTTTCAGGCATTCACAGACTGGTGCATTTATGATATTGCAAATTGAATTTGCACCACACAAGCCATAATTTTCACATTGATCTGTAGGTTCAGACAATACGAATTCCCAGCTACTTGTTTGACCTTTCCAGAAAAATTGCTGCACAGTGCCAGAAGGGGAAATGATAAATCTTGAAAGAGCGGATTCATTCAGAAGTTTGTACTCAAAATATACCTCTTTTCCATTTAACATTAATTCATATTTTGGTCTCAACACTTGAGCTTGACATCCTGTAAATGTAAGGCCATTCCATGAACCTACTCTAGCTATTAAATTATTTCCCTTCAGCTGAACTCCTTGTGGATAGCCTCGATGGTCTACTTTATATCTGCAATCTCCTTGACCAGGATCATCTGCACTTTTCCAAGATGAAAAAAATCTCTCTACACCAGTCTCTAGATTCTTTCCCATCTTCATTCCTGGCAAAAATGTGTCGCAAGGATAATCAAAACTCTGCCATAATAGGTTGTCTAGATTACTATCATTTTCATTTCTCACTACTAGATTCCCTGAGTCCAAGAGCTGTGCAATTGGATTGCTAGCTTTTCTTGATACATTTGATAACCACACAATGCTATTTGTGCCACTTACAAGCACAAGGACTCCTTCATCATTGACTCGTAAAACTCCAGAGGTATTGTTGAGTTGTGTCTCTCGGTTGGCCACCCATACCACTGTTGAAGGAGATTCCTTGTACCATATTCCCATGTATCGACCTTTGGAGGAGCCAGGACTAAAGAATCCCAGTTCATAGGTTCCACCTGCTGAAACTAAAGTCTCACTCTCACCATCTTGGATGGATTGACTTGGAGAAATAATGTCTAATGAAGTGGAGGTTCCTATGAAGAAGAACCAAAAATAGCATATATAAAACATTCTAAATTATCTCTTTTCTAGTTCTTTCAAGAACTGAATTGTTGCTCAGATCCAGAAAGTAACTGGTAATGAATGTGTTTTGGGGGCAATAAGTGCTTCCAGTGAATAAGGGGAAGACATATTGATATAAAAGAATGGGAAGAAATAAAAGTTAAGCGTGAGGTATGAGACTACCAGAGTAAAATTCCAAGTCAAACTAAGAAAAAATGTCCATTTTTGTCATAGAAAATAGAAATGGTTTTGCAAGTCAATAGTGGGAACTGGGAAATGAACGTATTTGAAGTTTAACTCATGCCACATCAATCTTAATTTGGAGTCTAATACTCTCAAGCATTGGATTTTCAAGTTTTTTTTTTTTCAAAAACAAAATTAGGTTTATGTTTTTCTAACATAGACTAAATCAACATCCAAAATTGAGTTGAAAATCACTGTTAGTTTAGACGAAATGTCAATTGCTTTAACAGATAGACTCAGACTTAATTAATTCTACAGTTGATCATATTCGAGAAGGAGAACAAGAAAGCACAGTGCAAAAACTGAAACACCACATTGCAATGAATGGTATTCTGTTTTAATGTCTTCTTGCTTTTTCTGTGAACGAGTGATTACGCAATGTGTTAGCAAGCTGATAACACAATTCAAAGTTTTCTGAGATTTGATTGGTCTTAACTTGGAGGTTTCTGGTATAGATTTGTCTTGATATTTTGTTAAGCTTTATGTATTTTTGTTGAAATTCTTTGATTTATGGGAAATTAGTATCCACCGAGTGTATGTTGTACTTGTTCTTAGGAAACCAAAAAAGCTAAATGAAAGGGTGATTTGTTTTTACTCCTTTCTCTTCCTGGACTGATTTAAAAACTTTTCCCTTCCCTTCAGAACTCTAATGAATTCACATTTCACATAATCTGATCATTCAACTTACATATAAAGTGAATTTTCCATGTTTGCTGAGAAAATAAATACGAACCAATACATTACATCAAATTAAGAAAGTCTGAATTCTCATCTTGCTTCCATAACAGAAGCTGTCATTCCATTTATAGAAGCATTTATTGCAGAGCTAGCATCAGATGATGAACTCCTTATACCTCTCACATTTAGGAAAGCAATGGACTTAGGATCAGGCAAAACTGCATTGTCATTGCCAAGCAATGACACAACATCAGCCATGGTGGGTCTCTCTGCCGCACTTTCTTGAACACAAAGTAGTGCTATGTTCACATACCTTAGCACCTCCATTTTATTTATGGATGCATCTTCTATCACTGAATCCATCAGTTCTATTCCTCTTCCACTAGTCCATAGGTCCCATGCCTTCAAAGTCACAAAAATTAAGAATCCAAAATTAATATATGTGTTAGTTTTAAATGAATTCATTTCCAGTAACTTTCAGGGATCACGATTCTTATACTATCCATTTTGAATTTATACTGCATAAAGAAATAAGTAAAGTAAGACTAATTAATTACTTACATATCCAAGTAGATTGAGGGAGTTTGAGTTATAAAAACCAGTATTCTTCTTGCCACTTATTATCTCCAATAGAAGAACTCCAAAGCTAAACACATCAGATTTTATTGAAAAAAGTCCCTCTATAGCATATTCAGGAGACATATAACCACTGAAAACCATTAATATAAAGTAATCATTAGTTTATAAGAAAGAAGTATAAATATTGACATAATTTTAGTTTACTTCATAATTTATTTAGCTTTAGTCTAAACTAGCCAATCATAAATAAACATGTAAACATGTCGCATTTATTTATTTAGTGAAATCAACTTCTAACATGTTTATATGTTCATTTATAAAATGTTGGGTCTTCTTATCTCTCTCACTTAATAGTTCATAGTATCGATAGAATTTACTTACTAAGTGCCAACTATACGGTTTGTATTTGCTTGTAGTTCATTACCGCTGAATATTCTTGCCATTCCAAAATCTGATATTTTAGGGTTCATATTGATATCCAACAAGATATTGCTAGCTTTAAGATCTCTGTGAATGATCCGAAATCTAGAATACTGATGAAGATAGAGAAGACCTTGGGCAATACCATCAATTATTTGGACCCTAGTTTCCCAATATAGAATCCTGCTCTTTATTGCATCTGTTTGACATCAATATATATATTAGGCAAGTTTTAAATGAAGGGGAGAACAAGGAAATTTTCATATGAAGTTTTGAGTTTTGAGGCCACAAACCAAAAAGGAAAAAGTCCAAGCTTTTATTTGGCATAAACTCATAAATCAGCATCTTTTCATCTCGCTCAATGCAACAACCCAAAAGCCTCACAAGATTGTTGTGCTGGAGTTTCGCAATGAGCAATGCTTCATTTTTCAGCTCCTCCCATCCTTGACCCGATCTTGTGGATAGCCTTTTTACAGCAACCTCATCCCCATTCAACAGCTTACCCTACTCAGTTTTACCCAATGTGAAAAACTTGTCTATACATGTTCATTTTTAACTCAAGCAGCATTGATAAAGACGGAAAATATTGGAACTTAGATCATACCTTATATACAGGTCCAAAGCCACCCTCACCAAGTTTATTAGCAATTGAAAAGTTATCAGTTGCTGCAGAAACACTTGCAAAACTGAACAAGGGCAATTTGACTTCCCTCTTGTTAACTTTTGCAGTCTTCTCTAAATCAGTAAGCTCAGAGCTGTTAACTTTCATACTCATGCCTACATCAAACAGCAGAAGATCCTCCCCTACAAAGTGAGAGGAAACTTAATTGATATGCTATTTTTCCGACTTCATATTATTATGGTATGTATTCACACTTCTTTCTTACCTTTTCCCTTTAGCTTTCTCTTCCTGTAGCAGTAAGTAAATAGGGCTAGTGTAAGCAATGTTACAAGTAAGATCGGTATGATAATTATATATAATACCTTCTGGCTATAATTAAACTTATCATCCACTTTAGGACCTGGTTCATTCCTTGAATTCAACTCTGCATAGCACATTAATCATATTGGAGTCAGCATAATTATCACAAAAAAGAGAGAAGATAGAATGTGTTCTACTTGTACATGCAGCACTAATTAGAACCTGATGCATCGTAATTCCTCTTATATCAATTTTCTATGAAAACAAAGACGAAAAGAAAGGAAGGAAGGGTAGCAAGAAAATGATGGAACAAGATGCCATGTGCATGACAAGAGCTTCCTTTTTCATACCATTGCTAATCAGTTCAGAGGCAGCAAGTTTGAGAAAGACACTTGTTCTATTATGATCATCTCCAATATCAACTGTGGCATTTATAAGATTCAATAGTCGATCATGCCAAAAGAAACAATAGCCGGTAAAATTGTAAGCATAAGCAACGCAAGAGCAACTTTTAGAGCAAGTTATTTGACAGGTTGAAGCATTCTCCGCTTGGAAGACAGGTAAACTATTTGAAACAAAATCCACTTCACCTGAAGCAACTTCCAGTATACCCGAAAGAAAATCCACTTTGTCCAAAGGAAAATACCCATCATCCAATCCATTATCGCTTGTGTTGGTGCATCGCAACTCTGTTTTTCTCACACAGCCAGTGGATGTGTTACCCTGCTTCCAAGAATTTGAATCATAAGGCGTAAAACCTTTGAGACACTCACAAGGATCAAGGGCTTGCGGATTGCATATGCTAAAATCTCCACATGAGGCATTTTTGGTGCACGTAGATGACTCCAGGGAAATCCACTGTTTTTTATCCTCTAACCATAACTGTTGCTTAAGCTCCCCAGATACTTCCAGTACCAATCGAGAAGAATATTCCCTTTTCCAAGTTAAATTTCCCTTATAACTTTTAAATGTAAAGTGATTATATCTGTAATACCGGTAGTCATCATCCCCAGGCTCTGTCTTGATGTCTGTGTACCACAAACCATCGTCTGGGAGTATCGTTCCAATTTGGACAGAGAAAACTCCAGGGCTGGGGTCTTCTGCACTTGTCCACGATGTCAATATCAAACTTTTTGCTGAAGATGTATCAGTTCCCACCATCATTCCGGGTAAAATGGTATCTGTGGGATCATCAAAACTTTGCCATAAAAGGTTTAAATTGGAGTTGTTCAATAGCACGAGGTTACCTGAATCCAATAGCACAGCATGGGTACTACTGATATTTGAAACCATGGTCACGGAATATTCTATTCTGTCATCCTTGACAACAAGATTTCCCTTCTCGTCAATAGTAAAAACGGCAGATGAATTATCTGATGCTGCGCCATTTCTATTTGCCACCCAAACAATATTGTCTTTGGGAATTTTCTTATACCTTATGCCTACGTAGTACTTGGTCAAATTCATTTTTGCAAAAAAACCCAGTTCGAAGTTCCCATTAGCCGACACCAAAGTATCTGAGATTTTTATTGATTGGCCCATTCCCAATGTTTCTGTATAGGTAACTGCGTTGGTAGAATGCAAGGTT
The DNA here is from genome assembly GCA_014851425.1 of Senna tora. Taxonomy (NCBI): domain Eukaryota; kingdom Viridiplantae; phylum Streptophyta; class Magnoliopsida; order Fabales; family Fabaceae; genus Senna; species Senna tora. The sequence continues at coordinate 2,386,700 of CM026266.1, read as the reverse complement.
AGGCACAACAGAATCAGAACAGAACTAAGAGCCAAATTTAGTTCCATGTTTGTGTGTTGTGTGAGACAGGTACCCGGAGATTTCATTCACTACTACAATGTCCTAACTCAAGACACAAGTATTAGAGAAAACGCAGTTCAAATGTGGCGTCGGACTAAGTCAACTATCAAATGTCCTTGTCAAGGAAGACTTGGACATTTACTAACGATTCTTCTATAAAATCAACCAACTTGTACAACTAGTCAAAGACCAAAAGTTTCCACACACAAGACAAAGAACATGGGGCCACAAAATTGGATATCCAAAAACTCACGAAGCTACTATGTTGGATCATTGGAAATTGTTAATAACCTTCCCAGAAATTACTAACTACTTCACATTTTCCATTAAAGTCCTTTAGTTGAAAATCAATATGTGAAAGAGGCATATATACTGGCTTGCGATTCCTCTTTTGCTCAAGAGGAGTCTACACAAAATCCACACCAATCCCTTCCCTTGGCTATGGAGGGAGGAGTCAGGATTCAGAATCGATGCTTCGAGAAATATATATATATATATATATATATATATATATATATATATATATATATATATATATATATATGAGAAAGGGCCACAAATATGATTATCTCCCAAGCCTAACTCAAACACCATTCGGAAGCTGAAATAAGGAAATAACGCTGCTCTTGATTTGAATTCGGCAAAAAAAGAGAAGGAATCTGAGAATGTTACGCTAGAGGAAGGGCTTGAACCTTCGACCTTGTGGTTAACAGCCACACGCTCTAACCAACTGAGCTACTCCAGCTTCTATGCCTTTTCTGACTAATAAATTTTTATAATCGTTTAATCTTTTTAAATTTTTATAACCTTTTAATAAATTTTTTTCATATTTCTAAAATACATTTTTAATACTCACAGTCACATGCATTTTTGTAAATTTACAAGTAATTATATAAATAAGTACACGTACATTTTGTGTGTAAATATATGTATTTCTCTCAATTTATATATGTAAAATGTAGAAAGAAATTATCAGGTCGCACAAATTTTATTTTATTTTTTTGGATAGAAACAAATTAAGCAAAGAGTCACAATTAAAGGTTAATATTTTGTTTGGTCAAAGTGAAAATTCTCATTAAAAAATTAAAAGTTAATGTAAATTATTATATTAGGCCAAATTAAATGGTTAACTTACAGTTTTTATCCAACTCAACAACGCTCATTCAAAATGGTTGATACTAGACATGATCATGGGCCGGGCTTTAAAAAATACGAGTCAGTCTTACGGGTTTTTGTTCAAAATTCAAGCCCGAGCCTGGGCTCGGGTCTGTTTTTTAAAATTAAAACGGGCTGGGCTCGGCCCGTATAAAATATAAAACGGGCCCGGGCCGTCATATTTTGTATCAATAATTTTTTTATAATTTGTTTCATATTTCATCTAACATACATAAAGATATTTTTTTCTTAAAAATAAATAATTAAAAGATTTTAATGTAACGAGATTTGAATTTTTGAAATGTTAAAATATATAAGATTGAATGAATCAAATATATGATCTTGAACATCAAATATTAAAACAAGTTATTAACACTTGCTGCAAGAAGTCAGGGCAACATCACGAGTATATATATCCCAAATTCATTCAACACTTGCTAGCAACAACATAAGCAGTAAAATTACTTTCTCTGCAATGAAACATCTCAATTATAAGAGATCCAATGATGGATCTGAGAACCGCACAGGATGGCTATTATGTATATATATATACAAAAATAAGCATATATATATATATATATATATATATATATATATATATATATATATATATATATATATGCTTATTTTATCGGGTCGGGCCAGACGAGCTTTAAGGCCTATGATCAAGTCTAGTTGATACATGGCCCAACCCAAAGTTCGTAACTCATGGTTCAAAAATAGTGGAATCAAAGAGAGTTATAATATCAATTAGGGGTTGATTCAAATGGTAAATAGTTTGGAATGTTACTTTGTTAATACAGTTATTCTTGTTAAAAGATTCTTCCACCAAAATCAGGTGCACGACGCAGGTCGACACATGTGCTTTTTTCATTAAAAAAAATCAAATATCATATTTTAAATTTTAAGATTATTATTTGAAAAAAATGTATTTTTAAATATAATATAATCAATGGAAATGTATATTATAATTATTTGTATTTAATTTATTATTTAAACTCAGTCAATCAAACTCGATATAATTTACGGGCCAAAAAAACTCGATATAATTTGACAATATCGTGATAGGTTGGTTGAATAGAGGGGTTTGATTTTAAAAAAATCAATCTAAACCTTGACTCTCCTTAGAACTTAGAAGTATCCAAAAATTACAAACTTGGATTTGCTAAATTTAATCTATATAAAATACATTAAAAAGGTTATTAGGTTAACCATATGTGTTACTCAACCCGACCCATGTTTGTATGGGTAATTTTTTGATCCAACCTACATGACCCATTTATTAATTGGGTTGAGTTGGATTGGGTTAAAATGCAATTGGGTCGGTGGGTTTTGGTAAAAAAAAATACCACTCCTAGATGTGAGTGTATATAAGGAGATTTTTAGGAAATATGAACTATATATACCATGGTTATTAAAACAGAACCGGACCGGCTGGTTCAACCGGTTGGACCGGGAACCGGTCTGTACACCGATCCGGAACAACCATAAAACCACTCTTTGAATAAACTGGTGGTGAACCGGGACCGGCGGTTTGCTCGGTTCACCCGGTTCTGACTTTTTAAAAAAAAAATTTCTATGAAAATATATTTTGTTTAGAATTATAGATATATATTTTTTTTAAAAGTTCAAAATTCAAAAAAAGATTGAAAATCCCTTGCCCTGTAATCGCACAAGTAGCCGCACAAGAGCAGTTGTCGAGAGAGAAGAGCAAATTGGAAGTGGATGATGAACTTGGATCTCAGAATGACACTATTGACAATTATCCTTCTTTGGATCATAACTTAGTGTCATTTGAAGGAATTAACGTCAACGAATATTATGATTGAATGTTATTGTCAATTTGTCTTATTTGTGATTTAGTATGTGGACATATTGATTATAGTTTTGCGTGTGTTGATTGTTGAGTACTAGGTAGTAGGTATGTTGATCATTGAACATAGATGAGTTTGATATGATATTATAGCTTGAGTTTGATATGATATTATGGCTTGAGTTTGATATGATATTGTGGTTAAGTGTGCAATTTGTTCTAATTCTAGTATTTTACTTATGGTATAATATTGTGGTTAATTATATTTAGGTGGAGATGGACACATATAAAGTATGTAACTAATGTTTAATATGATATATTTTAGTATATTAAATTAAAATATATATATTTAATTACCACCGATTCGACCGCGATTCAACCAGTGTCTCGACCGATTGGATGCCCGGTCCAATTTTAAAAACCATGATATATACATATAATTTAAAAAGGATATATAAAGAAACATACATATTCAAAAAGCATTTTAGTAAATTTGTATTATATTAATTATCAAATAAGAAACTCTCTCTCTATGTTCTTGCATAGCTGATCTAAGTCTGAATAAAAGAGAAGGATTGTGTTAGATAGTTGACGATTAACGTAAAATTTTATCAAATATTTATGAATATTAATTATTATATTCTCGATTTATATAAAGAAAAATTATCCATTTTGATTTGTTTTAAAGAAATAAGTTTAGGTTGAGAGATTCAATGATTCATGAGGGTAATGTTGAAACCAAAAAGTAGATCTGGCTCACTTTTTATTTTTTCTTTTAAAAGAAAGAAAAGAAATATAAAATATTTATAATACCTTTTGATTTGACATAATTATAATTTTTATTATTATTTTAATATAAGGAGTAAAGTGATAATTTTAATACATTTTTATTTTATTTTTATTTTTAAATTGTTACTACCAAAGATAGTAAACACATTTTTATTTTCTTTCCCTTTCTGTGTAAAGAACACGTCCTAGGTATAGAATTTTTTAACCATGAAAATGGAAAGAACTATAGGAGATAATCATTCCATTTAAAAGAGAGAGGTGTATTTGGTAGTTTTTTTTTTTTGTCTTTAAGATTTTGTTTCGACTAATCTAAATTCAACTCGTGTCGTACATTTGAGTATGTTTAGAGATTCTTTCAACAAAAATAATCATATTTACAAAATCTCAAATTCAAAACCATATCTACCTGATATCAAACTGGTGTGAGTCCCACTCTCCCCTATCTCTATATATATCTATAAATGAAAAGGATCCATTTTGAGAACTAAATATATATAAATAATGAGTACGTAATTGGATACATTATATACATAATTCCAAAAACTAGGGAGTGACTAAAAACTTATCGTACGTACAGTGATAGCTATTTTGAACTGGGATTTTCATGAGCCGTGACCACTATCATACCTCGCTAGCTAGATACGTATAATTATTTTTTAGTTTTTGAATTATTAATCAAATTATTTATTATTTAGTCTCTAAATATTTAAAAAATACTATTTGTTCTTTAAATTTTTAATTTTTTCAACTATTTAATATCTAAATTTTAAAAATAGATTATTTAATCTCTTAATTTTAGAAATAGACGATTTGATTTCTGAATTTTACTTTTGTCAACTATTTAGTCCCTAGGACGTTAGCCTTTACCTAACCAAATGACGTGCCCATTAAATGTTAACATATCACTGTTTACTTGCCGCATCCATACTTGGTTAATGTGCTACCATTACCTTCAAAATTCTGAAATTGATGAGAGTTGTTTCTTCTACAATTACAACTCATCGAAACTTTTTGATTAAGCTAAAAAAAATGAAATTTCGATTTGAAATAGTGGAACAAATAATAACATCTATTGAATCTGAACATCGATTTACATGTTTTAATCTAAACCATACTTACCTCCACGTTTTAATCTAAAATTCAATTTACCAGTAGTATTGATAAAGCTGAAGAAATTTAAAATGAAGCTGAAGAGAAGATAAAAAACGAATTTGAAGAAAACGATCCTAAAGAAGACGAAGCTGATTCTTCTTGTCGTCGCCCTACCGTAGCGTGCACGTTACTCAGTTAGGTAATGGCTAACGTCCCAATAATTAAATAGTTGACAGAGCTGAAAATTTAATGACAAAATATTCTATTTTCTAAAATTCATCAGGGACTAAATAGGTTATTCTAAAATTTATATACTAAATAGTTGACAAAAGTAAAAATTCAAGAACGAAATTATTAATAATTTGATAGATGAAAAGTAATTTGCATGTATAAATAATATGAACGAGGACCAATCTCTCTCCCACGCCAAAACTTCATTCATGAGAACACGTACAACACGTGGTTCTCAAAATTCAGGCCAATAATATATGTAATATGTTGCTGCCAAACAAGCCTCCTCCTACTTTAATGCTATTTTATTCTTTCTTTTAATTATCATGTCTTTACTCCTAGTCCTAGATAATATATTCTCCAGCAAGCGCATGTGCGTGCGTGCATGCAGATATTAAATTAATACTTTAATATATATAAAAAGATCATTATTTTTATGAAGAGTAAAGCAGATAGATCATATATCACTACATCAGTTGCTTGAAATTCAAGGCTATATATAATTAATCAAATGACTACACTACACATATACCTATCCTAACTAACATACATAAATAAATAGAGAAACTTAAAGATATTTGGTCAAAAATTTTGTGTGCATGAATCATGATGATGCAAATATGGATGACCACAAACTGGAGGTTTCACTTTTTCGTGACTTGTGAATGTAGTGGGGTCGTAGAATATATAATAGGATCAAACATTTGAAGACAAGAGGGCCCATTTTCCATTTATTTGTACATGGAAGCGTCACATCGTGTGGCTGATTGAATAATTCTCATGATATATATCAGAGGATTGATAAGGAATCTAAAACGCAGGAAGTTTCACTGAAGTTTCCACTCTTGAAATACGTACATATATAAATGATAATAATTTAGAACCAAGAGGACTCACATGTTCATTTTCATGGTACTGAGATAAGTACGATCCATATAGGGTTTATATTATATAATAATATATTGAGCTAGGGTCTTCTCATTCTCATATGAAAATAACAGTAGTATATAATTAATTAAAGAGAGATAAATAGAAAACAGGAATATATTATGCCACACCAAAATTAAAATTCTAATATTTATATATATTGTCTGGTTACTTAAACTACGTTGGGTAAGAAATTAACACAGTACTTTTTATATATTTATACGATTTCTAAAAAAATTTTACATCATATTTTTTACATAGTAAACACACATTTTATTATATTTTTTTCTCTTTATTTCTCTCCTCATTTTTCTCTATAGTATTTTTTTTATTCTACAGTACTTTATATCCCTTTTCTTACGTGCATTGCTACCAAACGTAGCCTAAGGCCCGTTTGGTTACTTATTTTGAATTTTGACTGTAATTCAACATTCTTTCCAACATTACCAAACATACATTACTTTTTACATGAAATTATACTTTTGCCCTTATTTTTTTACTTATTTTTATTCCATTCTCACTTTTAATATAACTCATTTTATCCAGTTTCATTCCATTCATATTATATCACATCATTTTCATCACACATTTTTATTCCCTTCAATATTATCATTCCCATTCTCATTTTCATTACCATTTAGGTTAGATCCACAAGACAAGTAGGGCCTTTAAGGATAAGGAAGGGGATGCTGTACTGAATTAACTGATCGATGAAAATAAAATAAGAAAGATCACGGATAGTACTCACTTCTCTTTTGCCTCAAGATCATAGAAATAGGGGTGAATCTATGATGCAACTTGTATCATGCAATGTAATTTCAGCCAATAAAATGGTGATACTTGTTATTTTGTTGCAACATACAATACAATTAGATCACATCAATAGTCACAATTGTGCCACATAACTCATTGCACAATGCAACAAGTTGCATCATAAGCTTATCCTAAAAACAGATAACTAAAAACGACGTTTTAACATTTTGTAGTTTTATAATATGAGAAATTTTGAATGTGTCGGTGATCAATACTTTCGTTTGCGTCAATAGCATAATAAAAGTTGTATGGCATTTTTTTTAATATAATATAAAATTATTACTATAATTATTATATTAAAAAATAATAAATTAAATAACTAGTACTCATTGTCTTTAATTTTTTTATTATGATAATTTTTCTGTTAACTACTCATTTATTTTTATTGTTTCTTACACTTCTTCTTCAATCATATATTTTATTAGAGGCTTTGCATATACATATATGTATGTAATCTATTTTTAAGTTGTAAAAAATATATAGTATAAAATATAAATTATTATAATTTAAAAATAATAACAAATTAAATAATTGAAAAATTGATTACATTATTGTTATTTCTTTCAGTACTCATTTATTGTTATTTGATTTTAAATGATTTCTTTTTTTCCCTTCTCAAGATGTCCTCTTTATAGACAATTTGAAAAATTGTTTAGATTATTACTTCTTTATATATATATATATATATATATATATATATATATATATATATATTACATTATTATTTTAATTTTAAAAAATATAGTTTATCTCATTGTACTTTCTGTAAGATATAATTTGTTTCAATTGAATTTCTGAAAATTTTCAATAACATAATTAATAAAAAATGTTTCATGAACTAAATTGAACAAATTATATCGAAAGATTAAAATAATAATTCACTCTATATAATATGTATATATATTACTAAAAGAGAGATCACAAAACTACACCCTAGGAAAGGATGCAAGACAAAACATAGGCAAAATCATACATTGGGAGGAAGCCTCCTTTTTATAATAATGAAGAACTTAATAGAGAGTGCTTACAATTTGCAAAGCCTATTATATATTGAATAGCATTTTTTCCTAGGGGATGTTGGGAGAAAATCGGATGGAGAAATTAGATATGACAAACAAATTAATTAGCAAGAGGCCACATGTCAATAATGCATATCATGCAGCAAGAAATTATAAGCCACATTCGCAGGGAAGCAAATTTTTGTGTTGATATGTTAAGAAAGTAAATTATTTATAGTAATTCTCTATATTTTTTGTGGAGTTATAAAAGTAGGAGTATTAAATATATTGGATTGGATCAGTTATGATAATTTTTTCAACCAATCCAATTTAGATTTGATGAAGTCAATCCAATACAAAAACTTCATCTGATCCAATCCAAACCACATTAGACCGTTTGATTGATTTTCTATGTAAAAAAAATTAAAAATTACATTTATTCTTCAATCTTTATTTATTAATATAGAATATGCTTGTGGTCTCACGTCCAAAGACAATCCAAATAAAATAAAGATTACAAATTAAAATTAAAAATTCAAACACAATACTAATATTCATTATATATATTATTATTATTAAATTAAAATATTAAAAAGTATATTAATAAATATTTTGATAAATATTAAAAAGTACTCTCTCCGGTCACAATATCAACTTCATTGGAGGTTTTCTATGTTCCAAAATATCTGCAGTTGTACAAAATTAAGAAAGTATTAATTATTGTTTTACAATTTTATCCCTACCTAATACATATTCCCAAGATAAGATTAATGGAGAAAGAGTAAGTAGGAGTAATTAATTAGTAAGGATCATTTAATCTTTTTATTTCATATTTTTCTAATTAAGTTTAAGGTGAACTAATTAATGATATTCTTGGTCTGTACGCACATACCCAACAAAACAGATATTGTAAACCGGAGTGAGTATATATATATGTTATTAAATTAAAATATTAATAAATGGATTTGATCGGTTGACTTATATTGTCATCCATCAACCGATCCAATCAGATCGGTTTTGCTCTTTACCCATTCATTTGATCCAATCAAATGTTAATTTTCGTTGGATTGGATTGGGTTGGATTTGAACAACTAATAAAAGAGATAGAAAGAAAGAAAATTAAGAAAGAGAAAATTTTCCTTCTCTCTTTCTCTTTCTCTCTCATAACTCCACCAAAAAATATAAAAGATTAGTTTAGGAATTAGGATCAAATTCAGTTTGTTAGCAACCTATGCGGTGAAAAATAGTTCTGATTTGCAGTATTTTGATTTCCCTCCTTCCTTTGTTAAGCATGCTTTTGAAGCTGACCTTATGAAATTGTGCTTTAAAGATAAAACACTAATTTGATATGTAAAGAAATAAAATGTGTCATTAAAAAAAATTAGTTTACAGAAGTTTGATCATAGAAAAAAATTCTGTTACCGTCAATGTGAACTTGATCTGGGAAGTAATTTATTTCAATATTGATATTAAACATGTGTATACAAATATCAATGAATATTGATATTAACATGTAGGTGGTGGATGATGGTGGTAGTACGTAGATGGATGATAGTAGGGGGTGGTGGGTGGTGTAAAATAAGAAGATAAAATTGTCCAAAAACTTTAATTATGTAAGTAATCAATATTTACATAAAAAATTGATGTAAAGATATGTTATAAAATGAATTATAATGTAAAGTAAATTATATTATCTAAAAGTTTTACTTAATAAGTATATTTGTTGAGAAGCAGGAATTTTACTTTATAAAAATGATTTTACAAGCTGCCAAACAAACCCGTGAACGTGATCTCCTAGTAACAAAGATATATAACAAAAAATACAATATATATATAAATGAAGTGCCCTCCGACAATGAAACACAAACAAGCAGCCTCAGATAGAAGGGTTATTTTTGTTTTTGTTTTTGCTAGGAGCAATGTCGGAAGTAGGGAATGGTCCAAGTAATTTTATATAAAGATATTTTATTTGATCCGCTTCTATCATGAGTAGGGTTTGGACGAGAATGGATTCAATGCTTGGTTCTTTTATATATTAGTATGTTAGGCTGATTTTTTTTTATTTTTTATTTAAATTTAAAAAATTGTAAACTTTTTCTAAAGAATAAGAGTTATAGACAAAAAATAAAAAATTCTACACAAATAAGAACCTACCGTAAATGGTTTAGGGACCACGTACCTTTATTAAGGACTAAAAAAGTTAGTCCCTAATTCACTCATAGTAAACCTCAATTTACGTAGAATTTTTAATTTTTGTATATCTATATCTTTCATACTTTAGATATTCTTTAGAGAAAGTTTATAATTTCTCAAATTTAAATAAAAAAATAAAGAAAATTATAAAAAAAAGTCGGTGTAGTATACTAATGCATAAGCATTGGATCCATTCTTGGTTTGGACATAATACTATATTTTTGTCCCAGAACCTGATGTGAGCAAGTATTAAAGTCAATCTCCATCCCTGGACCCTAAGAATAGTCGAATTCCTATATTCGAGCTCAGACTCGTAAAAATTTTGAAATAAATTATTTTATTAATATAAAACTTATTTTTATCTATTTTTTCATTTACAGCAACAAAAAATAAAAATAAAAATAAAAATATACTATTAAATTACTTTAATACGTATAAAATATTTAATATTTAATTATTATTATTTAATAAAAAATTTAAAAGTATTACTACTTTTTTATAAAAATAAATAATTATTACCTCCTTACCCGTCTTCGTCCTCGTCCTCGTTCCCGTTGACTGTGTATCTGAACCCATACCTACAGGGTAAGATTTTTAGGGAATCCGTTAGGTTCGAATATTTTGATCATTTCTAGTAAGAAGTTATTTATAAATATCTAGGTGGTATTTTATATTTTAGTTATCTAAATATAAATATTTAGTTGTAAATTTTAATTAGTAATATTTATTTCTTAAATTTATAAATATACCATTTTCAGTAATAATAATAATTAATGGCCATTTTAAATGTTATATTATATAACTTTGAAGTTTTTTCTTTTTATTTATTTTTCAAGTACTTTTCTATTATATTTTAAATGAAATAAAAAAAATTCATACAGTTTTTATGCATAATATCAAACCTAGTAGTTATTAATTAATATATATGATTTTAGATTCTTTATCTTTTTAAGACTCTCCAAACTTTTACGGATGAACAAATTGAAATTATCCATCTCTAATTATTTTTCTCACCTAAACACGAACAAATTATGCCTGGCTTGACTATATAAAGATGGTCCTAATTATAAGTCCTAACCGTACTCTTCCCAAATGAATTATTAATACTTCTCGCCCTGTGCCTAGCGCTACATTTGCAGGTTCTTTACAATATGGGAACAACTCTTGAACTAAAGGACTCCGATCTCCCTTATCAAATTCGTAGCCTCTTAATTAGGTTGCATAATTGGATCGACTCCATCTTTTTTGTGAGTGCACGTTCTTTAGTCAGAAATAAAAATATAAATGAAAAGGGAAATGGAAAAGGAGTGTATTTGATGTGTTTAGTAGTAAAAGTTTGGTAATAGAAATAAAATGGAAAGGGAATGTATTAAAATGATCATTTTACCCCTTATATTAAAATAATAAAAAGAAAAAAATGTTATAATTGTGTCAAATCAGAAGGATATAATAGATATTTTGTATTTTTTTTAAAAGTTGATGAAAATGAAAAAGTAAAAAAGTAAGTGGGGTCCGGTGGGCCCACCATTTTCATTTTTATTTCCATGAACATTTCTTGTAAAAGAACATATCCTAAGTCTTCGCCCTTTTTGATTCCGCCCTCATCTCCTAAGTCTATCGGAATATCAATGTAAAAATAGAACATGTGATAGATAGAGTTAAAGTAATTTTTTTATTATTTAACTTATAATTTAAAATTTAATAATAATTATTTTATATTATATTTTTTTAAAAAAATAATATATGCATGTAATTTATGCATATATATATATATTAAAGCATACCAAAGTAAAATTTAAATAAATGTAAAATGTGATAAAGTGAAATGTCAAAATGAGAAAGTTATTAGAGAGTTTAACTTTTTTTTATTTTAAATTAGAAAAATTCTAAAAATACATTTCAAAATTGAGTTCTTGCAAATTACATAGCATTATGGTTATATATATATATATATATATATAGAGCGCGACGGGGCAGGCATGCGTGGGGGACAGATGCATAGGAATCTATATATATGACAAATGAATTAATTAACAAGGTGCCACAGTTCTATAATTATAGTGTACAAGTTTTTCGACAAAAAAAAATGCATAATCTAATTAATTTATGACGGAAATTATTTTTAGTCCCTCAATTATTGGTTAAACTATTATTTAGTTTTTAAATCTTAAAAAAATACTATTTATAGCACTGTCAAAACGGGCCGGAGCCCGCAGGCTAGCCCGGCCCGTCCGCTAAATGGGCGGGCTTGGGTTAGCAAAAATAGGCCCGTTTAAAAATGGGCCTAAACGGGTTGGCTTGTTTAAGCCTGCGGGCCCCGCAGGCCGGCCCGCCAAAAAATTAAAAAAAAAAAGAAAATAAAAAATTAATATATATTTATTTAAAATATGTATAAATATATATATTTTAGATAATTTTATGTGTTAAATAATTATTTTATTCTAATAAAGTATATAAATAATGTAAATAATAATTAAAATTAATAAAATATTAATTTAAAGTTAAAAAATTATTAATTTTTAAGTAAATATATAATTTTATAATTAATTTTTTAAAAATATATATTTAAAAAAATAAAAAAAAATTGGCCCGCGGGCTAGCCCGTTTAGCCCGCGGGCCATTATGGGCGGGCTTGGGCATTACTTCCCAAGCCCGCCAAATAAACGGTCCGGCCCGGACCGGCCCGTTTAACGCCGGCCCGTCACGGGCCGGGCCGGACTGGCCCGTTTTGACAGTGCTCTATTTATATAGTCCTCGAATTTGTAACTATGTTTAATCTCATAGACGTTCCCTGTTAGATAACTAAATGACGTAACGCCGTTAACGATGACTATGCGGGTGTCGCCAACGATTTTGGAGAGAATTTTGTCATGAGGCGAGACATGATGTAGCCACATCAGAGTTACACATCAAGCAAAGTCTGGCTCCAGGAATATGGAAAAGTGGTGTCATCGACCCAGTTTTTTACAACTCGGGAGGAGGAGTGAGGAGAGTAGTCTAGTCTCGTCAACAATTAAGAACCATGTCATTCGATTATCTAACGAGTATCGTTTAGGTGACCAAATAGTTGACGGAATTGCAAATTCAGAGACTAAATAGTATTTTTTCTAAAATTTAAGGACTAAATAATAGTTTGACCAACTATCTAGAGAATAAAATATAGTTTGCCGCTTAATTTAGATGTATGAAAACTTTCTTAGGAACTAATTTATATGTCTACATATATTGGCTAATTAAGTATTATAATTTATAAGTTTGCTACGTACTATATTCTTCTTTCTTCTCTCAAATCGTCTTTTAAATAGATGGTGTAAACTTGTAACTAAGTTTGTTTTTTTTAAAAAAAAAAAAATCCAATATTTGCCTAGTATTTTCACCAAAGTGATAGCAATATATAACTATTAATGTGAACTTGAACCAAAGTAATTAATGATTCATTGATGTTAATGGGATCACTATATATATATATATATATAGTAATGGGATAGTTTGCAACTTTTTATCTGTTTGACAGTAATGGGATTAGCTATATATTGTGACTCTACAAGAAAAATAATTAATATTATCACAAAAAAAATAATAATAATTAATATTTTTATATCTATTTTAATGATTATTTAATTATTAAGAAATAAAATTAAATTTTAACCCTTAAAATAAATTATTAAAAACTAATAATAATATTTTCAATAATTAATAATTGTCAATAGAATACTTTAATTTTCTTGACGTTATATACTTATATTGTTTGACGGCTAGTTGTCGTAAAACAAGTATTATAAAAATTAATATTATTATTTTTTTTCAACAATTTATTTTAATAGTTAAAATTTAATTATTTAAAAAAATATTTTTTTTCAACATCAATTAGTAGTGGTTTGCTGTAGTGTAATAGTAAACTATTATTTGAGTTTGTTGTTAGAGATATTTTATATTTAGTGCATGATATATAATACGTTAAACAAGATATATATGTGGAGTTTGAGTCTTGTATAAAAACACTACTATTATGAGAAGTTTTTCCTGGTTATAACATCTAAACTATCTCAAGCTAATTAAACTGATTAAGTGAAAATCTGGTTTGGACAAAAAAATTATGAAAAATAGATAAATAATTTAGTGTAATTTATTTTACTTTTAATTTAGTTTTCCAAACATAAAAATCTATTTGGTTTATTTTTTAGAGATTTTTTAATCAAAATATAATATAATAGTCGTTATAAATTCATTGAGTAACTTTTTAATTAATTAATTATAAATCGAAGTCTATCACGTGGCTATTAACTAATAATTTAAACTTGTTCAATATTATTTAGGTCAAAACCCCAAATTGATCCCTTTATGTTTGCACGAAATTTTATATTGGTCCTTTATGTTTCAAAAAGTTTAAATTGGTCCTTTATGTTTGCAAGAAGTTCCAAATTGATCCTTCCGTCCATGGTATTCAAGATCGCGATCTAGATCGTTTAAGATCGCGATCTTGTATCGTACTTTCGATCTGGATCGTGTTTAGGATCGAAAAATTCCAGGATCGAAATAAGATCGCGATCTTGATCGTAAGATCGTAAAAAAAATCATAAGATCGTATAAGTTAATTTAAAAAAAACAGAGGCCCAAAACACAACTTTAGTCCTAAATATTTATGACTATGAATTTTCATATTTTGTTTGTTGAATTGATGTATAGATACTGTCATTTTGGTGACTTGTGAACTAATTTATGAAAATATCATGAAATTGTGATAATTTTATATATTTATTTAAAATATATATTATTAAATATATAGATTAATTATTTTTTTAAAATTGATAGGATCTTACGATCCTCGATCCGATCTTACGATTCGATCTATCTTATGTCTCTCCCGATCCTACTTAAAATCTCGATCTTAATTACTTTGCTTCCGTCCACTTCCGTCAATTTCTTAAGTTAAATGCTGATGTGTCCATCTAAACTGACACGTTACCATATCAACGCCACATCATCACATATGATGGTAGATCGATGATGATTTGGCGATGACGTGGCATGACACGTCAGCTTAAATGGAGATGTAGGAGAGATGATATGTCCACCTCAGCACGCCACGTCAGCACTTAACGGAAGAAATAAACAGACTTGGACAGAAGGACCAATTTGGAACTTCTTGCAAACATAAAGGACCAATTTAAACTTTTTGAAACATAAAAGACCAATATAAAACTTCGTGTAAACATAAGGGACCAATTTGGGGTTTTGACCATATTATTTTCCTTTTACAAAACATCCAAATTTGACGGAATTATATTTGATTGTTAAAATAACTCAAATAATGTATACAAAAATTTGCTTATTTAAGAATAAGAGTGTTAAATAAGCAAATACCGGTAATGAGTGAATCGTTATATATAAGGAACATTAGATATGAGTATTTTACTTATGTGAAGGATGTATACTTGAGAAGAATTCTTTCCAAAACAAAGGGGCTAAAATGAAGGGTACTCAGAAAAGTTGGGGGAGGTTCAGTATGATCATAATTACTCAGTATCCCAAATCCCAGTCCTAAAATGAATTTTAGATAAAACTTCGTGACTATAGGAGAATTGAACTCGGTGCATCTATTTAATTAATTAGTGTTATTTTTTAATATTAATAAAAATATATTTTAAATTAATTAAAAATTAAATAATTAAAAAGATATATTAAAGTTCAATACTATTAAACATTCTCAATATATGATAAGTTGATAATTAGTTATTTTATTGTATATTTATGATTTGTATATTATTTTAAAATGATTTACTATAATAAAGAAGATACATTTTTATTTTTATTTGGATAAACTACCCTTGTTACCTCCAAACTTTGCTACAATTTTTATTTTTACCCCCAAACTTTGCTGCAATTTTCATTTCTACTTCCAAACTTTTTTTTAATTTGGTTCATGCATACCCAAACTTTCAATTTTGTTCATGTCTGCCCTTTTTGCTAACACTGTTAACTTGTTTGACGGAATTTGCTGACGTGAACGATGAATGTGTACTTCTTTTACCACGTCATTGTCCACTTCATATTTAACATTTTGTTTTTTTATTTGGATTAAGTTAATTTTTTTAATAAAAGTAAAAAGTTAAATGTAAGGTGGATAATGAGGTGATAAAAAATATGCACATTCATTGTCTACATCAACAAATTCCGTCAAGCAAGTTAACAGTGTTAATAAAAAAGGCAGGCATGAACAAAATTAAAAGTTTGGAGGTAGACATGAACAAAAAAAAAAATTTGAGAACAAAAATAAATATTATAACAAAATTTGAAAACAGTAAGGATACTTTACCCTTTTTGTTTTTAAGTTAACTTGCCAGCGATTCAACGAACCCACACAAGTACAGATTCCGGTTGGATTTATTTGCTTAATTATTAACCCGAAACAACCAACGAGTAGTGAAAAGTGAAAACCTCAGTGAATTTTGGTAATTTAAAAAACATAGGACACTTAAACAAAAGGAGGATGTTTATCCATATTTCCTGCTAAGATGAAATAAGTTGAAATTTTCTTTTCCTATTGAGTTTTTGTCATAATTAATTAACAGTACGTGCATGTGCTAGAATAAGAAATAGGTGATTTCTTAGTAAAAAAGAATAAGAATAACATTATGTATTTTTCTTAATAATCACACTCTATGTAAGATTAAATTCGTCACATGCATGGATCAATTCAAGAGTACTTTGCCACAATAATAAAGGTCAATATTTTAATATTAAATATAATTTCGAGAATTGGGAGAAAGAGGCCAAAAGAAAAAGACTCGAATCAATAAGGATTCAGTCGTCCTAATTGGAGAGAATTTTCTTTCTCAATTTTTTTAAATATACTCTATAGATTAAATCATAAGATAATTAATATATATGGGCATTTGGTATGATGTATCTCAGATAATATGATATCTTATATATTATGGTATAAAAGAGTGTCATCTCAGATGCCATATTATTTTTTATATTCATGTTTGGTATAGTATTTGACATTAGAGTGATACAAAATGTAAATATTTGGTATAAAATGGTGTCATAAAAAATACCATGTTATTTATTTTTGTATCTTCCAAATTTATCCTTATAAATTTAAGCAAACTAACTATTATATTTATTCTATAATTATTTTCAAATTTCCATAATGTAACTCTAAATTAAAAAAGACTAATCAATATAAACAACAAAATATCTTAAATAATTAAATAGTTTAATATAATTAAAAAGAACATTTATCTAAATAATCAACAAAATGTGGTACGTTCAACAAATATGGTGTTTTTAATAATTTATATAAAAGAAAACAAAATATAATTGACTATATACACAATTTGGTCCCTGAAAGATACAAAAATTGACATTTTCGTCCTTGAAAGATCTGGCGTACCCAACTTGGTCCCTAAAAGATTGGGCCGTTACACAATTTGGTCCTTCCGTCATACCCAGTTAAATGCACCTAACGGAATTGCTGACATGGCATGTTAAATGCACACGTGGCCCGTTAAGTGCTGACGTGGACTTGCTTACATGCCAGAAAACAATAGCATATACACAAAAGATTCTAAAATTGACATTTTCGTCCCTGAAAGATTGCTCCGTTGGACAATTTGGTCCTTCTATATCTTTGAATTCATTTAAATTATTATGCTTTTCAACACAACACTCAAAGCCAACAAACATATTGAGGACAAATTTGTTGTGAACTTAATTCTCTTTCACTTTAGTTCCTTTTGGAGGCAAAATATATTGTATACATTCAACTTTTGCAATACGATGCTTGCACAAACCAATTGTAAGGTAAAAGCCATATGACTTGAATAAGGCAACTAGACCAGAAGAGAGATAATGTGTTAAATGACATTTAGAGATAACTTACTCATCTTGGTCCCACGACTGGATGATGTGAAATCTCTTGCCACTTTAAATATGCATAATTGAAATTTCTTGCATAATGAAATAAATTATAAAAAATTCAAAAATATAGATTAATATGGAAATTTCTTAGTTCATACCTATATTATCTTAGTTAAGTATTGACAAATACATATTCTTGTACCTTCTCCAAAGGGCATATATATATATATATATATATATATATATGACCTTTAAGCTTTAGTTGGTTTTTTATTGGTATTTCAATAGACCAATTCCCTGCATCAATAGAAATCACTTATACAACTTTGACTGGATGCAAATAACAATTAGCTTAGTTGGATATAATCATTGCCTTGGACATTATATCAAAGTGGATGACTTGAACATGCCTCCAAGATACTACCACATTGCTTATATTCGTAGAACAAGAGATAAAAATACTAATAAGATTCATTATTGTCATCAAAGTGCATGGATATGGAACCAGAACAAAAGTTTTATGTTGTTTACCTTTTAAACATGACAACCATACATAAGAATTGGAAAGCCTTGAACAAAGAGCTGAAAGGTGCAAACATGAGCATAATTAATTAAGATCTCCAAGCTGATTCAACTGTAAGAATCACTACCTTATTTTCTATACAATGAGAAAAATTCATAATGAGCTTTTTTTAATAGCATACTATAAGAATACTTTATGATCAAGATAAATAGTTTTCAGTTGAAGATAAATACTATATTTTGCTTCCAAAAGGAACTAAAGTGACAGAGGATTAAGTTCACAGCAATGTCCTCAACATGTTTGTTGGCTTTGTGTATTGTGTTGGAAAGCATAATAATTTAAATGAATTGAGAGAAACAGAGGACCAAATTGTCCAATGGAGTAATCTTTCAAGGACGAAAATGTCAATTTTAGAATCTTTCAGGGACCAAATTGTGTATATGCTATTGTTTTCTGCCATGTAACAAAGTCCACGTTAGCACTTAACGGGCCACGTGTGCATTTAACGTGCCACGTCAGCAATTCCGTTAAGTGCATTTAACTGGGCATGACAGAAGGACCAAATTGTGTAACGGCCCAATCTTTTAGGGACCAAGTTGGGTACGCCAGATCTTTCATGGACGAAAATGTCAATTTTTGTATCTTTCAGGGACCAAATTGTGTGTATAGTCAATATAATTAATAGAGATAATATTAGTAACTTAAAAAAATTCACACTCAATGATGTCATCTTAGATGACACAATATTTTTAATGTCATGAGATGACACTATTTTTGGTGTCATGTGAGATAACACAATGTCGTTATCTCATATAACACTGTGTTATCGCATGACACAATAACAAATAGAGTCATCCAATAATAACATTCAAGATAACATATTATGTTAGATGACACCCTTAGAATAATACCATACCAAACGCTCTATATATATAAGTTAATATACGGTAATGGTGATGGTTTAAAAAAGAAGAAATTCAATTCGTATATAAATTGTACATTAATATATTTAATCCATAAGTTTCATCAAATATTTCTTATTTTAAAATTAGAAGTCTCTCGTACTTATATGATACATAAAATAAAAATGTTTTGGTTAAATTATATAATATATAAATAGATTAACATATAAAAAAGGTAGTACATAAAATGCACTTAGCTAGGTTGTACGTAGTTATTGATTGATTAATTATAATTTCTCCTTTTAAAAGAGTGTTTATCGTATCTCACGTCCTTACTGATGAAATATATTATCCAACAGATCGTGAGTGGTACGTGGTGTCTTTTAGTTGATATATTTTTCTCAGGTTTTGGCCCTGTTTTTTTTTTTTCTTTCTAAAGGTGAAGCTTGGTAGAAAAATCCAACGAGCCATTACTCCGATCCTAGTGACGGATGAACAATAATAAATGAATGCTTACAAAATAAACAAAAGCAACTTCCACGAAGGAGAAGCCCCACAATAACTCAACAAAAAGAAAGAGAGATACAATATGAAAGCCGTAAGAAGCTCCGCTACAGTTATATATATCATCTAACTTACCCATTCATGTTGATTACAATTCCAATAAAAAATCGACACTAATTTGTATAATTTATCTTCTTTTAATTTATATGTTTTATTTTGATTAAAAAAATTTATAATAAAGATATATATAGGTTAAAATTAATATGAGAAAAATCAGAATTAACAAGCAATATTTAACGTTAAAAACCCCCTAATAATGAGAGAAAAATCACAGGCAAGAATAAGAAGAATTTCACTGTATGAAAGAAAACTGATTACAACTTTTCTCTAGATACAAGGAAAAAATAACTTTATATTTTTAACTCTCTCTTTTTAAGAGAATATTCTTCCTTACTCTCACTCTAAAAGAAGCTTTTTACATTCTATATTTCTTTGAAAGATCATAGGACGACGGTGAAACTTGAAAGTGAGTAAGAATGCTTTATATTTATAGGAGAAAAGTGAGAGATAAAAGTGATTTTATCCTCCAAAATCACTGGGGTGAATTTTCGCACCCACCATTTAGAGTGTAAAAAGTGATTTTACCATGGAGGTAAAAGACCACAATTTTAAGAATAAGGAAACTACCTTATCATTATTATTATTATTATCTTTCTTGGCTGCTTATGTGCATCCCCTTATAAAACACCCTCTCTATCCCATTCCCACTGCAATTTCCCTTCCTTGACAAGCCACCAACTAATAATTAATTCAAATTAAATCTATATATCCAAATTCAAGTGATGTCGGTCATGGATTTGGATTTGGGCTACGGGGGGTTCGAGTTGGAGTTGGAGTTCGAGGACCACTTCCCGTCCATGATGGCTCAGTTGGGTGCAGATGGGTTCATAGGTGAGCTCCAGAACGGGTTCCTCTTGTTAATGGACGTCAACAAAGGGTTAATCACCTTTGAGAGCTTGAAGATGAACAGTTTGCTCTTAGGGTTGGAGGTTAGGGACGAAGAGCTTCTGTGCATGTTAATGGAAGGTGATTTGGATGGAGATGGAGCTCTTAGCCAGATGGAGTTTTGCATTCTCATGTTCAGGTTGAGCCCAGCTTTGATGAATGCAGGATATGTTTGTTAATTAATTTGATTAGTAACTATAATCACTTTTTTTGGTAATTATTTACAATGTCACAGCCATATGTGGGATTTAATTTGGATTCTGATTAATGGTGATCAGGAGACAATTATTCCTACTGGTATATCACTCATCAGTAAAAAGTAGTCATGTATGTTAATTATATATATAATTAACTTTAATTAATGTCATGTAATTTAATTTAGATCCATCTTCTGTAATTTCTCTCTCTGTTAATTAGTTCCATAATGTAATTGATCCTAATTCTGTGGGAGATGTAATAATTAGGAAGAAGAATGTGAATCATGTATGTAATGTTAATTTCTCTGATCTCTCAGTGTACTGATACTGTGCTTTACTTTGGGTTTGTTTGGGAGAGAAAGGTTGAGGGAGAGAGAGAGAAGGAATTGAAATTGAATATTTTATTTTAATTATTTAAAATTAAGTTTTTTTTTTTATTTCTCAAAAGTATCCCCCAGTTCGACAGGCCAATGACTAATCCTCTGCGAACCTGAGCTCCATTTAAGGGTTTGTTGCTGGCCAATTGGTTGCTGCATACACAAAGTGGGATTCGAACTTCCAACACTTTCTTAAGTGACCTAGTGAGCTAACACTAGAATTAAGTTTTAATAATATGTTTAGACAGATCAAAAGATGGATAAGAAAATAAGAGAAAAATAATAAATTCAATTTAAATAAATATAGTTAAATAAAATTCTAAATTAAAAATATATAAAAATTAAAATTTGTATTCTTTACTATTTTTCTCAATAATTATCCAAGTGCATTGTGTGACAAAACGATGCTATTAAATTACGAAAAAAGATATATGAGAAGCTCAATCTCATGAGCGGTTGAGTATTTTATATTTATTTATTTTTTTAAATTTTTTAATAAAGTAAGAGTCAGAGAGATAAATACAAAAATTTAATCTTTTGAGAAATTGAGCTCTCCATAAAAAAACTCTTATATTATTATTAGGTGAGATGAGAAAGGTATAGCCTATAGGAGAGATGTCATTTCAAACTTGCTTTAACTTTTTTGCCTTTATCCAAAATTCCAAACGAAGTGGAAAAAGACCGTTAAAAGTAAGATGATGTACTAGTACTAGTGTCCTACACTCTTGCTCTTATCAATCTATGTTTCTTAATAAGAAATTTCTCCCAACCTTATAAACATCTTTCTAGGCGCTTAATAAAGATTCAAATGTTAATTTAGGTCAGAATTAAACTTTTGTCTCTTAATTTTGCATGAATTGAAGTTTTAATTTTCTCTGTTATTTATACTAATTGTTACAATTTATTAAACTCTTATTTCAAATTTGATCAATAATATGCATGTGAAACGAACTTAAGTGAAATTATTGTAGAGCATAATAGAAACTTAGGCGAAGCCAAGATTAAATTTATATTTAAACTTAGTATTCGAAACCGAAATATTAATTAAGATTTTCCAAAAAAAAAAATTGAAGTTACATATAAAGATTAACTTAATGATCATTTTAATCTTATATATAAGATAAAAACATCTTTATTTTGAGTTTTCAAACTTTACTCCAAATTTTAATTTTGCCATTAAACTTTTTTTTTCAGTCAATTTAACCTTAGAAATTTCAAATTGCAATCAAATTTGTTCACGAAGTTTCAAATTTTCTCTTAACATTTAATATCATCAAAATTATTAATAAAAAATGATGTTATAACATCACACTGTAATATTAATACTGACTCATCACTTAAAATGACATCATTTAAAATTAAGGAGGTCTTTGTTTCTTCTTATTAAGAAGATAAATATGAAAAAAATGAGATTATTTTAAGTGATGAGTTAATAATATCATCATTTTTCTTTTTTGTAATTTTGATGATATTATGTGTTATTAAAAAAATTCAAAACCTTGAGACAAAAAATTTGATTGCAATTCAAAATTTTTGGGATAAAATTACAAAAAAAAAATGGGATGGAATTAAAAATTAGTGTAAAATTTGATAATATAAAATGTGCGCTCAATTTTTCCTGTACAGAAAATCTTCTATAATATAGCACAATTGTTTTTTAAGAGTATAATTCGATCTGCATTATAATGCATAACTATATATACACACATGATATTTGGTTAAGAAAACAGAAATTACATAAATTAGTTTGAAGTTAATTAAGGAAAAAAAAAGGTAAAGTACCCTTGCTGCCCCCAAATTTTGCTGCAATGTTCATTCTGATCCTAAATTTTTTTTTGGTTCATGCCTACTCCCAAACTTTCAATTTTGTTCATGCATGCCCTTTTTGCTAACACCGTTAACAAACTTGACGGAATCTGTTGACGTGAACGTTGAATGTGTATAATTTTTCCACCTCACATTTAAATTTATAATATTATTAAAAAAATTAACCTAATCCAAATAAAAGTACCAAATTTTTACCCTAACCCATTTTGACTACCCTCATGCAAGTTTAGTATTTTTATTTGGATTAGGTAATTTTTTTTAGTAAAAATAAAAAGTTAAATGTGAGGTGGACAATGAAGTCACAAAATTATACACATTCATCGTCCACGTCAGCAAATTCCGTCAAGCTTGTTAATGGTGTTAGCAAAAAAGGGCAGGCATGAACAAAATTGAAAGTTTTAGGGTAGGCATGAACCAAAAAAAAGTTTAGAAGTAGGAATGAACATTGCAGCAAAGTTTGGGGGCGACAAGTATACTTGACCAAAATAAATAAATAAATAAATGATAAAATTAAAACCTCATACACAATTAAAGAATTAACACCGAACTCCTAACTAAATAGGCTTAAAGAATTAAGCTAAGGAAAAAACTAAGGTAAAGTTGCTTAGGTGCTTGCTATAAAGTTCACCAATCATAAACCTTATTTATATTCTCTCTCCAATTTGATTGGTTATGTAATTTATTGCTTTTCATTTTCTCTCTCTACCATGATTGGTTATACAAAAAATTTTTGCCACGTGTTTCAATTATATTGGTGAACTTTATAGCAAGCACCTAAGTAACTTTACCTCAGTTTAGTCCTTAAGCTAAATACCAACTAGGCCTCATGGTTAAAAAATAATAAGTCTAACGTAACTATTAGTTTATTATATTGAGAAAAATGATCCCCTTCCATTAAAGTACTTTCACTAGATTCAATTCAAACCGTTTTACATACATGTTTAAATAGTTGAATACAACAAACATATTAGGTTAAATAATGGAAACAGGGAATATAATATCAACGTGGCTTTAATGTGCCACCCAATTTTGATCTTTAAGCAAGGCTTCTTTAATTTGTTATGGTAATGGTGTTTTGTGCTTGTCTTTATCATTGAAAAGAAAGGGCTATCCGGCCACAAAGATTGACCATTTATAATAATAATAATAATAATGATAATACTTTGGATATTTTGATCAAATCCAACTAGCTTTTATATATATATATATATATATATATATATAATATTTGTGGAGTTCATTATTTCTTATTTATTTAATAATTAAATCAACATACATTTAAAAATGTATAATAAAATTTTGAATTGCATTTTCATTAATTAAAAAAACAAAAAAAATGTATTATATATATACATATATGTCAATTTTTATGAATATATATATACACAACACACACATAAGGAAAATTTTTGGAGGATTTGATTTGGTCGATGTTTTACTCTTTTTATCAATTTTTAAGGATTCGTTTGGTTAAATTTATGAAAATTGTTGATTTTCAAATAATTTTTTTTAAATGGAGCTTGAGAAAAAGTGCTGTGAGAGAGAAGCAGTTTATGTTTGGTAAACTGAGTTTAGAAGTACTTTTCAAAAACAATTTGTATTTGAAAAATTTGTATTAAAAAGTGCTTTTGAATGTAAAATTACTAATATGTATATTTAAGTGTTATTAATATTAATAAATAGATAAATTATATAAATATTTATTATTATTAGTTTTATCACCCAAATAAATATAAAATAATAATTAGTTTATTAATTTAATAAAGTATTAATAAAAAAATTATTAATTTTATTTTATATAATTTTTTATTTATGATTATTAGTTTTATTAAATATCTATTAATTAATTAAAATAAAAATTAATTATTATTATTATAATTATTATTTTCACTATTTAATATGGGAATGGAGGATGGGGTTAGGGGTGAAAGAATGGGTAAAATGAAAATATTAAAATGTTAGTAAGGATATTTTTGTCCTAAAATAATTAAATTTTAGTTTATGCTTTTCGTTAGTAGCAGAAGTTCCAATTTCTAGCTTCTACTTAAAGCTGTAAAATTACTTCTGCTACAACTTAAAAACACTTTTGGATAATTTGTCAAACACTTCATTTTAAAAAAAAATAGCGCTTTAAAAAAGACATTTCTAAGCCAATTTTAAGCTAGGTCAAAAATGCTCTAAAACAAGGAGAATATCTTAAATATTATAAAGAAAATGTAATTTTACTAGCTAGTAATCTTCAATCGTAGTCCAAACTCCAAATACACAGATTGAACACAGTGCAACAATTTTTCTAAGGAACTATATAATTGAATTATACTACTTGAGTTAAATGCAATTAAATAAAAAGAATAATGCCTACTTAACTGTTATATTTTGTAAATTAAAAAAAAATTTGACATGCATGTATGGAGCCTCTAGTATATCTATATTACTTTGAACCTTTTTCGTCAATAAAATAACCATTCAATTAATTTAAAAAATAAAAATATGATGCGAGAAGTTCGTGAAAGAAAAAAATAAAAATAATAGTAATAGTAATTTTTTAAAAAGAGGATAATGATAGTGATAATTATAAAAAAAATAATTTCATAGTTTTTAATTTATTATTTTAAAAATAATAATAATAATTTATAATTTATTTTATAAATTAAAAATTAATAATACATGTGAAACTTTTAATATATATAATGCAATTGCCGATGGAGTAAATGGATCTGGTGCTATATCTATATATGACTATACAAGCAGGACGAAGAATATAATCAATCAATCAATCGTGCACTGAGATTTTCTCTTAAATTAGAAAGCTGTGCATATATTAATTATTTTTATATATATACACACAGAAGAGAGATAAAATAAGAGATGGCTTAGATGACTTAGATGTTGAACTATAGATCCTGCTTAATTATTGATGAATGTGGACATAAACATCTTTTCCTTCCTCCCTATTCTTTTTGTTCTTGTCTTTTAATGATTTGTCACTGTGGGATTTAATGTGGTACTATTTCATATTATTATTAAAAAAGCATATATGTTTGAATAGAAAAAAAGAAAAAATCAAACAAAATCCAATTTATACACCTTAAATGATAAAGTCGTAAGAAATACGCAAAAGGAAGCACATTAATATAATGTTATAATATGTCTCCACTCATGCATGCACTCATTGGCTATGGGTCTGATCTGTGTGTCCCTTTCATTAATTTGTTGTCATTATAGAAAGAGGTCATAAGAGTACTATTTAAAGAGATGAACTACCTTCTAAAAGAACTTCTAAATTCATTTGTTGCGTTATATTATTGTTATATAATTTAATAGTTTTATTTATTTATTTTTATTTTGTTTATCACATGAACTCTATACTTTTAAATAATTAATAATTAATATTAATCAATAATGTACAAATGATATAATATAAGATTTCTCCAACCTTCTATATATATATTCTTCACTCTTCAGTGCCCACATATAATTATTCACACCTCAGCAGCCTTTCCAAATCTTAAATGTGAAGTTAACAAAGAACCCATATCACAAAAAAGATTGTACGTTATATATTCTCTCTTAAAGCAACGATGAATAATTGCTAGTGTGGTGGGACATATACTACTCATGCAATTCACATATATTTATATAAAACATATGCTATTAAGTGATAATATAAGTTTGAATTTTTGAATGTTACAAATAAATTTTATAATTTAAGTTTATTTAAATCTACTAGTATAAGTTTATATTAATATGGCTAAGGAATCTTCTTGTCATTATTGATGTCACATTTAATAATTACAAAATACAATAAAAAAAATATTTAAAGGGAGGGTGTATTAGAGAGAAGGTAAATATGGTGATTAGTTATTAGAGAAATGGAGAAGTAAATAAATTTTCATTATTCAATTTATTATTTTTAAATTTAATAATAAATATTTTATATTGTACTTTAAAAATTAATCAAATTATCAAATCTATAATTTATTATTAATTTAAAATATAATAGTTACTTATATTATATTTTTTAAAAATTACATGTACATATGTGTACGTGAATTGTGAAGCCTCTTACATATGTTATTAGTATTGAAATTTTGATATAATTAAAAAACTTAAATATAAAAATTAATTAGTATTAATCATTATTATTTTTAAGACTATTTTGTATGCATTTTGAATATTAACATACCAGGTCAATTATACCAGCAGTTGTTATAAAAAAAAATTATACCAGCAGTTAAGTGACCAACATTTTAACTTTTAAAAATATTTATTGTCGATTACAAAATTTCAAAAAATAAAAAATAAAAGTGTATTTGTCAGGGCTGAGAACAAAAAAAGTTGTAATTTAGAACCTGTTTGGTATCACTCACCTACTGAAAAAGTAAAGTTGAACACGTTTGGTAAGGCTCACCAATTGGGAAGGTGAGCTGGACCTTCTCTGTCAAGACGGAAGCTTCCTTCCCTCATGATAAGGAGGGAAGTGAAGGGAATGTGAGGTGAGGTGAGGTTTAAAGACCAAAATACCCTTAAAAAATTTGTGACTTTTAAAAAAGTGAGGGCAAAAAGGTTTTTTCATACTTTTATCTTCTATTCCTCTATCTTCTTCCCACCATACCAAACAATATTACTTTTACATTCCACTTATATTTTCCTGCATACCAAACATATTTTCTATCACTTACTTCCACTTCCATTTTCCACTTCCATTTTCCACTAAAACACTCACTGGATACCAAATGTCTGAGTTTCCAATGTCTTTAGGTTTTCACGTATTTTTATATTACATATTTTATTTTATATCCATGGAATGATCTTGAAAAGGAAGGAAATGTGAATAAGTTTATTTCGTTTGGTAGTAAAATTTGAGAATAAGAATGAGAATGAGAATGAGAATGGATTAAAATTATTATTTTATCCCTTATATTAAAATATTAAAAAAATTATAATTGTATTAAATCAAAAGATATAATAGACATTTCATACTTAAAAAAAATTTTAAAACTTTGCACGAAACCCAAAACACCTTGCTGTTCTCCCTTCTTACCGTGGGACCCAATGGGTCATACTATTTCCATAATTTTCTCCCAAATCAAAATCATGTAACAAACTACAAGCACGCCCTAGTATTTGTAGGACTTCAGAATTATTAACAAGTGTTTTTAGAGTACTTTTTAAGGTTTCTTATCAACCAATCAAAAGTTCTTAAAATATGTGTTGATTGATTTTTCATCAACTTTAAAAGAATTAATTCTCTCTCCATCAATCAAATATAAACCTTAACAAGTACCTTAAATAAAGTCATGGAATAAAACTGTAACAATTGAACTGTTCATAGACTGTTCACACACTCTATTTGCAGTGTTTTACAAGCCAAATAAGTCATGACTGAAGCCATAAGGCGCACTGTTTGCAATCATTACTTTTACTATCTAACTTTTGTGTAATCCAACGTTTCACCTCCATTGGTTCACCGCTTCCAATGTCTATCTATTCAAATTCTGAACACTGCAAACTTGTATTAGCCTTTACAATATATGTGTGCTTTTACTCCTTAAAAAAGAAAAAGATCTCAACCATGTAGCTTGTGGTATTTTATATAATTAAAAATATATTATTTATATTTTAATTGTCTTTTTTATTTTTAAATTTTGTAATTTAGGCTAATTAAATTTAAAAAACGCAAACTAAAAATTATAATTTTGATAGTATATCATAAACACTTAATTTATATATAAATTTTGATTTGACTATCATAAAATTAAGTTTTTCTATTATTTGTTGACATTGCATCCTGTGCTATTTTTTAAATGTAATTTTTTTTTAAAATGCACATTGTTATTTGATTTGTGAAGTTATAATAAGGACTCGCACTAATAAAGATTCATCATGAATGAATTAGGGTCTAAATTATTATTAATATTGATAAATAATACTATCACCAAATTCAATATTAATAACAATTTAGTTCACAATATATTCAAGATGATGGTATTTGTCAATATTAATACTAACTTGGTTTATAATTCATTCATGGTGGGTTCTTATTAGTGTGAGGCTGTAAGCTCATATTATTATTTCATAAATGAAGTGAAAATATGTATTTTGAAGGAAGTATATAAAAATTGCGGAAAAAAATTGCACCTGATCCAATTATTGTATTTTTAAATTTAAAAATATCTTTATATTAATCAAATACATATTAAATTATATAAATAATAAACATAAATATTTTGGGTAAAATAAGTGAAATTATGGGGCCGTTCGGTTTGTAAAAATGGCTATGGAAGGGAATGGTAAAAGTTACCTACTTTTACTTTATGGTTTCGTCTGACAAAAAAAAAATATAAAATGTCTATTATACCCTTTGTTTGACACCATCCCAACTTTTTTTTAATATAAGAGGTAAAGTGCTAATTTTAATACTTTCCCATTCCATTTCCATTCTAAATTTGTACTACCAAACACATCAAACTCATTTCATTTCCCTCTCTCTCTCCCTTTCCCTTTTCCTTTCCGTTTCTGCCTACCAAACGTGTCCTATAGATTTTTTTTATCTCTCAACTCCCTTACCTCTTTTTGGATCAAAAAATAGGAGGGGTGTAATTAATTTTCAAAACAAAGGAGATAGTACCGCAATTTAATCACCCCTTAAAAAATGAAAATATAATTTATTCTACTATTACACTTTTTAAAATAATATTATCTTTTACTTAAAGAATAAATTAATATTTGTATTTAACCACTCTTATAATATAAATAAGGCATTTCACTAATTAAATCTAAATTAAATATCAAATACAATGCACATATTAAAAAAGAAAATAATATATATTTTTTCTGATCTTAAAAATAAATATTTAAAGAATGATATTACATAAAATATTTTGATATATTGTGCAATTTAAATTATTTAAATATAACATATACAATTCATATACAAGACGTAATTTTTTTTGACAAGAAGTGTGGAATAAAAATTGGTTTTAAGAAACATTGTAATTTTTTTATAAAAAGAAAACTGAATACTTTTAGAATGAATGTATATTATTATAAAGTGAAATAATTTATTATTATTAAATTAAAATCAAAATTCATAACATAATTATATATGGATAATATACTATTAAAATATAACTCTTTTCATATTCTTTATTTTTTAATTAAGTTGGTCCAAATTGTAAGAATAAGAAATAAACATAAATCTGGCAAAAAGAAGAAGAAGAAGAAATAAACATAATTCAGGTAAAAAAAGAAGAAATAAACATAATTTATATATTAAATTTAAATTTTTTTAATTCAAGATTATTGTGTAATTAACATAATTTATATATTTAAATGAAGGCAAAAGTATTTTTTCTGCCCTCAATATTTGGAGGTCCCGTTAGTTTCGCCCCTAACATTTTTTCGCTGTCAATTGTACTCCTAACGTTTTACGTTTCTGCCAATGTCACCATTTTCACTAACACCGTCAAATATTTAACAATTTTTGCGGACGTGGCATCCTATGTGACAAAAATATCTGACTAGGCATATTTTTTTTTCACATAAGATTTTCTAACCTTTTTTTGTTGTCAATTGTACCCCTAACATTTTACATTTATGCCAATGTCACCCTTTTCATTAACACCATCAAATATTTAATAGTTTTTGCTTATGTGGCATCATATGTGGCAAAAATATTTGACTTGACATATTTTTTTCACATCAGATTTTTTACTCATATTTTCCCCATCAAAATCGTGTTGTTTTGGCCTCACCATATTTCTTTTAAAATATAACTCAAATGCACGTGTCATTTTGCTGACAAAAACATCAAAGACATTACCCATTCTCTTTTCGGGAAGACGTCGTTGGAGAGAAGTCGGAATTGGTGCTCGAAAGCTCTCACGTTTTCTCAGTAATCGAAGGTTGAAGATGTCTCTCTAAAATAGAGAATGGATAACGTCTCCGATGTTTTTGTGAGCAAAATAGCGCATGCGTTTGTGTTATATTTTAGAAGGAATATGATGAGGCCAAAACTGACACAACTTTGATGGAGAAAAGATAAGTAGGGAATCTGATGTGAAAAAATATACCAAGTCAGATATTTTTGCCACATAGGATGCCACGTAAGCAAAAATGATTAAATATT
This sequence comes from Senna tora, assembly GCA_014851425.1. Classification (NCBI taxonomy): domain Eukaryota; kingdom Viridiplantae; phylum Streptophyta; class Magnoliopsida; order Fabales; family Fabaceae; genus Senna; species Senna tora. Next base: position 2,355,297 of record CM026266.1, on the reverse strand, counting down.
TGACGGTGTTGGTGAAAGAGTGACATTGTTAGAAACACGAAACGTTAGAGGTACAACTGACAGCAAAAAAAAAATGTTGAAAATATGATGTGAAAAAAAGTATGCCCAGTCAGATATTTTTACCACATAGGATGCCATGTCAACAAAAACTATTAAATATTTAACAGAGTTAGTGAAAAGGGTGACATTGGCATAAACGTAAAACGTTAGTGGTACAATTGACAGCAAAAAAATATTAGGGACAAAACTAATAGATAACCTCCAAACATTGAGGAGCAGGAAAGGTAATTTCGCTTTAAATGAAATATATTTAAAAATTTTAAAAGCTAACACAATAACATCCGTGCATAGCACGAGTCATAATCTAGTATAAATATAATATTACAACATTGAAAATTGTACCAATAAAAAAATTTAGAATTGTAATTAAAATATTATATAGTGTAGCAGAAAAGTCCTTAACTTATATTTACTACCCGGCATTATTTTGATCAAGATTACTTTTAATAAAAGAAAATCCCTTGCATATATTCATTAACCAGAACGAACAATATAATCTTTAAATAGTAATTTGCTTTTTTTTTTGCCATGTAAATTTGCTTATTTAAATAAATGAATAGATATTAAGTAGTATGGTAGTACTGAACTTTAGTACATCTTTTCAATAAGTTGGTCTCTAAATCATTCAAGGTGAGTCCTTATTAACGTGAATTTTTATTAATATTAACAAATAACACTATATGATTAGAATGATGTATCGAACTTCAATAATACAGTATTAAAATTTTATTCTAAATATAAATGGTTCATTGTAGCAATTTTAATGGCATATATAGCTTTACACATCATGGTTAGAAATTAGTGTCACATGCACTTTTTCTCAAAATCATTCAAGCACTCCTTTAGTTTTTCAACATTAAGTCATTAATTTCAACTCGATACCATGCAGATATGTTTCTTCTTAGTCATTAATTTCATAGATCTCTTTCACTGGAAAACAGATGTACTTTTTTTTGGGCCCCCAGTAATAAAAAACCTAGATATATATACTAAATATATTATCTTTGCTAAATTGGTTACTATACATATAGTTGATTAATAATTAATTAATTCTCTGAGATCATGACGGCTACAACTTATTATCATTATTATTTTGGACAATTTGTGGTTGAGATCGATTACTTAAGTCAAAAAATTAATCCTCAATGAAACTTGACTTTCATATATATGATAAAAATATTAAATTCACATCCGTCTGTATTGTGTATTATATATATATATATATATATACCCATATTCGTTTATTAATTTGGAAACATATATAAACGCTGAAATCTAAAAGAGATAAGAATACTAAACGCAGACAATTTTTATTTGGAGCACTAGTCAAGAATTTGACATTGTTTTAATAATACTTAAATTTTCATTATTATAATTTTAAAACTATTTAAGAAAAACTAGTGACTCTTAAATATATTTTATAGTTCATATATTAATATTTGAAAGTTTGAAAGGATATGATTAGAAATAATTGCATTAGAAAGTCAGAGTAGCACATATGGTAGACAAATTAATAGAAACTTGTCTTAGGTGGTTTGATTATGTACACAAACGACGATTAAATGTTTATGACTTCATATACGTATAATTGGCCAAATGGAGGATAACCCGATAATTAGAGGTAAGGAAAGACCAAAAGAATAATTTGATAAACTATAATATGATTGATTTAATTATTAATAACCTAATTATAAAAATAAATTAAAATAAAACATATTAACCTTGCTTGATCTATATATAGACGATCACAATTAATGGAAAAAAACTGTTTGTTGTTGCTATATTAGAGAAATTCTTAAGTGCATAGGTGATCTCACCTTATTTATGCATGGGGGCAATAATATTAATTTGATTTTTAATTTAAATAAAAATAAATAAATAAATATTATTGATCAATGCACAAATAATATAATACAATATAAATATTTAAAAAAAATTTCAATGAATAAAAGCACGACCTATCAATGCCCTAGGATGAATTTTTTTTTTTGTCTAGCCCTTTAATATATATAACTATGCCTTTTTTTGTGAATGCATCTATTCCTCTTAGGAGACTCTCCGACCATATTCAGGTATTTGAATAAATCGAGTCTAAATTAATCAGGACAAAACCTCAGATATATATATATATAAAAACTAGAACATAATCTAAATTTGCAACACATGGGCTAATAGGCACACACACTTTGACACCCCCTTAGTTCCTTTACTAGTTTCAACTTTCAATACATATTAAAATTGATACTATGATAAAAACGACTTAATAAGAGACAGTATGGTGGTGGATAAAGAATAAAGGCAAATGTATTAAGTGTCTAATTATAATTTTATTCTATAGTGTTATGTAATATATTTATGCATATTTGTTAGTTATTTGTAATTTTATATTATGGCATTAGTTTTTAAATGCTTGATTTGAATTGAGTATTGATTTTTTATTTATCTTAAAAAATTAATAAAAGTCATTTTGTAATATCAACAACAAAAAAAATCCCAAAGGTCGACTCTTCATCCTAATAGTAGATTAGTAGGGTCAGACTGAGGAGTGACGACGAATCTCAACTTATGCTTATAAAAGGTATTATTGTTTCTGTAGTAATTTGTTTATCATCCCTAAACCCTTTTACTTAGAAAGTATCGTTCAATTTATTTTTCAAATAATCCTTAGTCCTAACTCCTTTAAACTTGAAAGATCAAAATAGCTAATGAAGAGTGAAGACTGGTTAATTGGTTTGTTGACTTTGTTCCCACATTAACAAAAGAATAAATTAGCACCTTGATGTAGGCAGTAGGTGCAAATTTGTTCTTCTATATATTACTTTTTCAGCTCTTACAGAATTTCTTATCTCACAAAAAAAATGGAGTCAATGGATGGATGTTGATCAAATAAAGTGTCTTGTGGTTAAAGTGCAGCCAGTGCACATTTCCACTATTCATTTACATATGCTTTTCTGATTTTTGACATCAACAATTAAATTTTTATTGAATGAATAGTGAAGATATGTACTATAGCTGCACTACAATTACAATACACTTCACCGTATCGCGTTCCGTCAGAAATACAAATATAAAATCACAGTTTCAAACTAATCCCTTCCTTCCGTCAAAAGAAAACAAAACACTAATCGCTTCCTCAACGTGTCCGAAAAAGATGTAAAAATACACTGACTAATAAAGTCAGGACTTTGACCCAAAAAAAAAAAAAGGGGTCAGGACTGCTTAAATACATTTATTTATACTTTTATTATCAAAATTTTTAATAAAAATAAAAATGTAATTTCTAAAAAAAAATAATATTTTTTTATATAAAGTACAGTAATTAATCCCTTGACTGACTTGTAAGTACATCAAAGGGTGAAATTGATTAAAAGAATTAAAACTCCTCCATACCCTAAGTCAAGAATCTTAAAAAACCATAAATTATGTGAATCATATTATATATATATATTCATAAAAAACCTGACGGCAAAAGTGTAAAAATCACTCCTATACTTTTTCCTTTATATTCATAAAAGTTACTCAGAAAAACAACTATTCTCGTTTTGGGAACAAATTAAAAACTCTTCCTTTTTTGCCTAACATAATAAGATACTACATATATTATTGAAGCAAAATACTATTTAGTCTTTGAATTGTTGGTCAAACTATTATTTAGTCCCCGAATTTATCAAAAATACTATTTTAGTCCCCGAAATGTTTAACTATGTAAACTATTTAGTCCCCGAATTTGACAAAATACTATTTAGTCCCCGAAATGTTTAACTATGTCAACTATTTAGTCCCCAAACTTGGTAAAAATATTATTTAATCACCGAATTTGCAACTCTGTCAACTATAACGAGTAACAGTCATGAGATTAAATAATTGACAGAGTTGCAAATTCGATGATTAAATAGTATTTTTGTCAAGTTTGGGGACTAAATAGTTGACATAGTTAAACATTTTGGGGACTAAATAGTTGATATAGTTAAACATTTCGGGGACTAAATAGTATTTTTGATAAATTCGGGAACTAAATAGTAGTTTGACCAACAATTCAGGGACTAAATAGTATTTTATCTCTATATTATTTCATCATTTCATGCGACTGTCAACAACGGATAGATTGCCTAACCTAACCTAACCTTCATCAACATGGTTTATCAACTTATCTTAAAAAGGGACAGAACTGCCACGTGGCGCGTGCAGCCACGTGGCAGACCAGTCCGGCGCGTGGGCCACACCGCCGGACTGCTGCCGACGTGCCGCCACTAAAATAAATAAATAAATTTTTTTTTTGGGCGCGTGCTGTAAGAATACGGGTGTACCTGTGATGTATCCGACTCCGACTCCGTGTTCAGGTACCCACGTGCACTCCGGTCACCAAGTAGGGACTCCGAGCAAGCAACACAGCAAATGCACCCACAGTGAATATTGCAGAGAGTAGAGAGTCAGAAGAAGAGAGGTTTTTATATTTTTCTCAGAATGAATGTGATCTGTTACCCCCACCTCTCTTTGTCACGTTTTCTTATACGCAACTGACTGTTTTTAAATTAATTCAAACATATGGAGTAAATTACACTCCATAACCCACATTTATAACTTATTTATATATTTGCCCCAACATTAATTGGGCTTGGGTCCGATCCACCAAGGGTGGACTGGCCCATAATCTTACATCTCCCACTCACACTTGGTGGATTAGATGCCGTGGGTTAAATCTCTCAGCCTCCTTTCAATTTCATACTTAGTGCTTTGCCGTGACCGCGTGGGCATGACGTCTTCACTTAGGTACTTGTGCTAGCAATCCTTTTTATAGGACCAGTACAAGTAACCGTCTCCTTCGTGTAGCTAGAATTTTAAATGATGCCTCAGATGTCCTAGATTTAACTATATACACTTTCACGTGGCAAGAACTAATCCCCCTCGAATCAATGTATGATTTAGATTGCCTTCCTCATATGTCTAGTATCCACACTTATGACAACAAAAATGTCATAAGGGACATGTCACAGACACTAGCATAGTTGTGTATATCTCAGTTAATCTTCCTTTCGCCCAAATAACACTTTAATATGAATCAGTCGCTTTCTTAGCATAGTACTTTAGATCGCATCTATCATGATCATAGTAAAAATGCTAAAGTAGCAGTCACTGAAACATATCTCCGTGATACTGTCAAAGTTCAAAGGACATCATTGGGAAAATTGTTCTTCCCTGGGACTCACACAGCAATGAAGCAGGGATCTTTCACTTGCTTCCCTCTTGCGGTTCTCTCAGTACATGTGGTATGAAACACATGCTACGGTGTTACTCTTTTATTATAAGAGCATATGTCGTTTTATTCTTATCTTAACACCGTACAGACTTAAGTCTAGATACACCCAGTATCCAGGCCCAAATTCTTCAACTCTACTTTCATTTACGATGTCAATGTTGAAGAGTTTGTTATCTGACTACAGGTATTTTGGAAGTGGGATTCCAAACTTTGATCCAACTTCATTTTATGTGGATCTCATCTTGACTTGCTACACGTTAGTCAAGGCGACATATAGTCTGTGTTTCTTCTCTACCATATCAGCACTCTTGGCTGCTTTATTGGTGAACACAACTGTCTCATCTTTGCACACTCCACTTGAGTGTCAAAGGCGGTTGCCCGTGTGAGAGAGCCAACCTTTCAACCTGTACGACATACTAGACATTGTATACTCCAAAATAGATGCATAAAGTAATAACAGAAAATTAGAACATCATTCTTTATTTATGAATTCTGCATATTACATTTTACGTATGCCAATGACTTGCATATGTTCTTTAAACACTCTTTCACCTATTGGCTTTATCAGGGGATCTGCTATCATACATTTTGTCGAAATGTATTGTACAGTTACAATCTTTTGTGCTATATAATCCCTGACAAAATTATATTTAATATCAATGTGCTTGGTCTTGCTGTGATACTTAGGATCCTTAGTATAGGCTATGGCTGCAGTATTGTCACAGTATAATAACACTGGATTGGTACTCTCATTTCCAAATCCAAGATGTTCTATAAATCTCTTCAGCCATAATGCCTCTTGTACGGCAGCAGTGCATGCCACAAACTCGGCTTCCATTGAATGTAAGGCGATGCACGTTTGCTTTTTGCTGCTCCAGCATATGGCGCCGTTGTTGAGTAAGAAGGTATAACCTGAAGTTGACTGTAATACCCGAAAATTTTTCCAATTTACGTTAAGGTCCTAATTTAATTTTTTATTTTAATTTGGAAGGAAAAGGAGAAAATTTTAAGTAAATGAAATTTTATTTGGACCAAAAATTAGGATCTAACGGGAAATATTGGGTGCAAGTCTATAACCCCGAGGTTGATTTTAACTCTAAATAATAATATGTTAAATATATAAATATATATATATGAGTTTTTTTTTAAAAAAAAAGAAATAAATAAATAAAATATATGTATAAGGCGGAGGAGGGGGTCACACACGTGACCCCCATATGATTAAAGTGATCCCCAATTCTTCTCCAGGAGCTGCCCGACGCTAGCAAGCAGAGAAAGAAGAAAAAAAAAAGAGAGAAAAGGGAAAGAAGGAGGACGGCAACGACGCCGAGGAGCCCACGGGAAGGAGACGCGCCGGAAACCGCCGTGTGAGGCTGCAGACCAACGCGACGCCGCCTTCTGAGGCTGAGGGGAGTCGTTGGTGGCGGTGAACGGAGCTGGGGTGGTGGTGACGACGGAAAAACGTGGGAGTGGTGTGATTTGGAGTTTGGCCGGAATTTCGCCGGATTTCGGCCGTTCTGAGCTCGGGGAAGGTGACTAGAGGCTTTCTCTACCCCGTACCATCACTCAATCCAATTGAATCGAGGTAAGAAGTCCCGAATCTCTCAAACCCCAAATTTATCTATTTTAGGGATTTTTGGAAAATTCCTAATATGTATGAATAAATTATTTTGGGTCCTAAATTGAAGCTATTGGGTTGTTTAGAGGTGTTTGGGTGTATGAGTATTGACAAATTGATAGTGGGAGTTACTCAATTTGGAAATTATAGGACAATGGAGTTTATGAGGACTAAAGTGTAGTATAAATTAAATTGGTGAGTTGAATTGGTAATTTTAGAAGGTAGTAATTGTTGTGATAGACAAGGGATCGAAGACCGAATAGTTACGTCTTAGCCGGAAACCAATTTTGGTATATTAAAGAGGAAAATTTTAGTCAATTAAGGAGTTGAAGATTTCTAAACCAAAGGGTGCTACTAGGATACGGATTAGAAGTAAACTAAAGATCCTAAATACTAGTTGAAGTAGTTTTAAGTAAATTAACTAGTTGGTGGGATTTATAGTTATATAGACATTGTATTGATGTGTACAAGTTATAATAAGGTTCAAGTGTCTAAAACTACTCACTACGTGTGTGTAGGACGTCACGAACTGGTTGGAGCTTCGGGTACGCCGAGGACCGATCAAGGAAAGCAAAGAGGTGAGGGGCTTTTCCCATCCTTGCCCTCTTGTGGGTTGTATGAGGATGTGAAAAATATGGTTTGTATTACTTGCCTCTTTGTTAGGATATGTACGTTAGATAACATGCTATTGTTATTCCTAAATGTGATTATTTGAGATTATATGTTATATGTGTATGTGACTTATGGGAAACATCATGATGGCTTGGGAAGCCTTATATGGAAAAAGGATTCTTGGAACCTAGAACGATATCGGGGGTAGGATCGAGTCTACTTTCGGTGTCTAAATTTCATGGTCCTAGAAACTCACAAGTTAAATGAAGTTGGAAACCTATTGTTTGATCTTGACATTTTTGAAAGAATCAAACTTAGGATGTTCTTCCTTGAAATTATTTTTTGAACTTGGGAAAGGGTATAAACTTATAAGTTTTTCCAAGAAAAGTAAAACCGAACTAGTAGGGGTTCATAGGAGTCATGTAGAGTCTATGACAAAAGAGGTGTCCATTTTGAATAAACCGGGTAGATCAAGTATGTCCTCGTGAAGTCGGACACCCAAGAGTCCAATGTCTATGAGTTTGCCACTTTGTGGTTAAAGCTTTGGTTAGGCCAAAGTCACACGAGTCGCCGGCTATGTATCAAGTAAAGTCTTGGTGCCAGATATGTCTCAAGTAAAGTCTTGGGGCCAGGGGTTCCTAGAATGATCAACTAGGTTCCTAACCACTCACGTGAGCTATGCCTTCGATGCCAGTTTACCTCCTAACGGATGCCACTCACATGAGTTATGCCTTCGGGCCAGATTCTCTCCTAACGGAGATATGCCTTCGGGCCAGTTTATGTTATTTTAAAACGATATAGGATATTGGAAAGCGTTTGATGATATTGAACATGTGATACATATGCCTAATTTTGTCAATATATGTGTTATATATGCTAAATGCATGATCACTTAAACATGAAAGGTTAAAAGGAATATTATATGTGCATGTGGATGTGATTGGCTCCCTTTCCCCAGTTGTAGTGGTACCCGCTACTACACCAAGGATGGGAGAGCCTCTCACTGAGTCCGTTTGACTCACCCCCCAATTTTACATGTTACAGATACAGGTGTAGCGGGCACCGAACACGCGTCTACTTCCTCTCAAGGAGGCGGACATTCCTAGAGACCTCACGCATTGTTCGCGTGAGAGGTTTATCTTTTGATGTATACATTCTTTTGTTATATTTCATTGATGTATACATTATTTTGAGTATAGCCTTTGATGTATAGGCAATTGCTATATGTATATGTATATGTACAAATCTAGACTTGTCGGCTTCATACTGTTTAAAGATTAGGTCATGGATGGGAATATAGGATATATGAATATTATGATGAGTATGAATTGCTTCCGCTTGTGAATAGGATAGGTCACACCCTATGAGGTGTGATCAATATGTAAATTATACATATATATATATGTGTGGTTGGTATGTGATTGTTTGCAAATATATAAACCTGCATGTGAATAGGATAGATTACACGCATTGAGGCGTGTGATCAATATGTAAAGTTAAATGCGAGTGTGGATGCTTATATACAGGTGATCGAACAGGTTATATATATTGTGTGTGAATAGGATAGGTCATTCCCTTGTGGTTTGATCACTACGTATATACATATTTATGTGTGATTGCTTATGTGAATGGATGTATATATATATTTGAATTGGGCTGAAGCGGCAATGAGCGCCGTGGATTGCAGGTTATTTAGGCCACCATGATCGACATGGCCAATATTTATTATGTGAATATTGTATGTTGTCTGTATAGCAGGGTAGTTATTTTAAATGGTAATAGGGAAGGCTTACGGGTTTAGGGGTGAACTCCTACTCCCGTGCCGGTCACGGACTCCTAGGAATGGGGTCGTGACAAAGTTGGTATCAGAGCCAGGTTATCTTTAATTGTATGAAGCCATAGGTATGACCGGGTGTCGGTTTACCCCTCTTTGTGTACCCGGGCACAACGTGGGAGTAAAAAGATATTTGTGGAAATACCCAGGAAATTGTGTCAGCCTTTCTTTCTACTCTCTTTTATACGAAATGTCATTAATATACGTGTACTTATTAGGTGTGGTCCTTGTGCAGTATAGGGATGTCACCTATTACGAGACGGACTAGGGGTGGAGGGAGAACTCCTGCTGAAATTGGTCAAGAGTCAGTTCGGGAGAAGGTAATGCCCACCCGAGGCCGAGGTAGAGGCCGTACCCGAGGCCGAGGCAGAGGTCGTGCTCGAGGTCGAGGAAGAGCACAAGTAAGAGGGGAAGAGAGGGGGCAGTCACCGGAACCTCAACCTCAAGTAGAGACAGGTGCACCTTCCGTGGCGGAAATGCTCACGGCAGGATTTCAAGAACTAAGAGAGGAAATGACGAGGCAAATACAGAGGGAGGTACGCCGGTTAATAGTCGGCGAGGAAGAACAAGAGAGGGTTCCTAGCAATCAAGAGATGGAGGTTGTTGAGGAAGAAGATAGAGAATGGCAACAACCACAGGGAATGCCTCGTGAACAACAGGCAGCACCCCGAGAGCTGCCAATTTCAAAATTTCTGAAGCTTCGTCCACCCACTTTCTGCGGGACAAGTGAGAAGGAAGATCCGCAATACTTCATCAAGGATGTGGTTCGAATTGGGCAAATGCTAAGGTGCTCGGGACATGAATTGGTGGAGCTAGCCTCATTTCAATTGAGGGGCGCCGCTAGAGTATGGATAGAGTCCGTACAAACAAGATACTTGAGGAGAGTGGCACCGATGACCTGGGAAGATTTTCAGAGGGAATTCCTAGGTCGGTTTTTGCCTGAGGGGACAAAAGATGCCAAGCGGCAACAATTTGAAGAATTGTGGATGACTCCGGAGATGACTGTGACAGAATTTGAGTTGCTATTTACTGAGCTAGCTCAATTCTCTCTCGAGTTAGTTCCGGATGAGGAAGCAAGAATCAAGAGGTTCATCCATCGTCTTACCGAGCCACTATTTATTGCTTTGTTACCACAAAGAAAGCAATTTGACACTTTGGCTCAAGCTGCTGACTGTGCAAGAATAATCGAAACTAGGAAGAGATATGGGACGTCCAACGATCCCAAAGTGAAATTAATTGCCGGTGGTGGTAACGAAGGGAGTGGAAGTAAAAAGAGGAAAATGACAGGTGGTGGAGCCAAGTATTCGGAATCTGCGAGGGGACAAACCTCAACTATCACCAGTGACACAGCTCCAAGAGGAAATGTACAGGGAGGACAGAGAGTACAAGGTAGTAAAAACACCGGTGACACATGGCCTCAATGTGCAATCTGCAACAGACGTCATTTTGGTGTATGCCGGAAATTGACTGGTGCATGCTACACTTGTGGCGAGATGGGCCACATGTCTAGGGAGTGTCCTAAAAGACGGGAAGGTACGAGTGTGAGGAGTAATTCGACTCCGAGAAGTACTCCTATTCCAGCCCCACCGGTGAGAGCCGTGCCACCACATACAACCCATACGGGTGCAGTTAGAGGTCGTGGTGCGGGTAACAGTGGTAGAGGTACAGGGGCAGTGAGTGGCGGTCAAGCCAGAGTATTCGCAATTTCCCAGCAGGACGCTCATGCATCCAATGCAGTGGTCACAGGTACTCTACTTGTTTGTTCTCTTGAAGCAAGAGTGTTGTTTGATTCTGGTTCTACTCATTCATACGTGTCGCATGAATTTGCCTCTAAATTCAAGAGAAGTCCATCTAGAATGGAAGAGATAGTATTAGTATCTACTCCGATGGGAGATTCGGTACAAGTCGAGTATGTGCATAAATCCTGTGTGGTGGAGGTCGATGGTCATGAGACTATAGTAGACCTTCGTCTTTTAGTTATGTTTGATTTAGATGTAATTCTGGGAATGGACTGGTTGGCATCTTGTCATGCGGTGGTGGATTGTAGAGCTAAGTGTCTAAAATTTAGCATGCCGAATGAAGAACCTTTTGTGATAAGGGGCGACGGAGCCGCTCCGTACCCAAGCTTGATTTCAGCTATCAAGGCATCCAAGCTACTTGAAAAAGGGTGCAAAGGGTACTTGGCCTTTGTGAGAGACACTACGAAAGAAGTGGTTTCACCGAATCAAGTACCGGTGGTGCGTGAGTTCTTAGATGTATTTCCGGAAGAATTGCCGGGGTTGCCTCCCGATCGGGAAATTGAATTTGAAATAGAATTGCAACCTGGTACTCAACCTATATCCACACCACCTTATCGTATGGCTCCGAAAGAATTGAAGGAGTTACATACTCAGTTGCAGGAGTTGCTTGACAAGGGCTTTATTCGGCCTAGTTTTTCTCCTTGGGGTGCGCCGGTCCTTTTTGTGAAGAAGAAAGACGGATCTTTGCGGTTGTGTATCGATTACCGAAAGTTAAATAAAGTGACGATCCGCAACCAATACCCACTTCCGAGGATAGATGACTTGTTTGATCAATTACAAGGTGCAAAGCGGTTTTCAAAAATTGATTTGCGATCTGGGTATCACCAACTCAAGATTCGAGAATCAGACGTACCTAAGACCGCTTTCCGAACCCGATATGGACATTACGAGTTTTTGGTGATGTCTTTTGGATTGACCAATGCTCCTGCGGCGTTTATGGATATGATGAACAGGGTCTTCAAACCTTTCTTGGATCAATTTGTCATTGTTTTTATTGATGACATCTTGGTCTATTCGAAGAATTCAGAGGAGCACGCTGAACACCTAAGGTTGGCCTTACAAAAGTTGAGGGAGAAGAAGTTGTATGCCAAGTTCTCCAAATGTGAATTTTGGCTTGATAGAGTTGCCTTTTTGGGTCACGTGGTATCATCAGAGGGAATCCACGTTGATCCAAGTAAGGTGGAGGCGGTAAAGAATTGGTCCCAACCTACTTCAGTTACAGAAATCCGTAGCTTTTTGGGTTTGGCGGGCTACTACAGAAGATTCGTACAAGATTTTTCTAAGGTGGCTGCGCCATTGACCAAATTGACACAAAAAGGGGTGAAGTTTGTATGGGATGAGAAATGTGAGCATAGTTTTCAGAAGTTGAAGGAAAGTCTCACTACCGCTCCAGTGTTAACACTTCCTGAAGGCACCGGAGGATATGTGGTGTATTGCGATGCATCAAGGATCGGGTTGGGGTGTGTATTAATGCAACACGGTAAAGTGATTGCATATGCCTCGAGACAGTTAAGGAAACATGAGAAGAATTATCCGACGCATGATCTTGAAATGGCTGCGGTGGTATTTGCCTTAAAAATATGGAGGCATTACCTATACGGAGAGACTTGTGAAATTTATACAGATCACAAGAGTCTCAAATACATCTTCGAGCAGAAAGATTTAAACTTGAGACAACGTCGATGGCTAGAGTTGTTAAAAGATTATGACTGCACGATTTTGTATCATCCGGGAAAGGCTAATGTGGTAGCTGATGCTCTGAGTCGGAAATCTATGGGTAGTCTTGCCCATATAAGTGAAGAGAGAAGACCGTTGATTAAGGAACTTCATGAGTTAGAACAAACCGGGAATCGGTTTGAGATTGGAAGTTCAAATTCATTGTTGGCTCATCTAGAAGCTAAATCCTCTTTGGTAGAAGAGGTGAAGTCTAAACAGGATGAAGATGCCGACCTCAGACAGATTAAAAATACAGTAATCAAAGAGAAAAGGGAGGACCTTCGATTCTCTATTGATGATTTCGGGGTACTTCGCTTGGAGGGACGGTTGTGTGTCCCGATGGTGGACAATTTGAAAGAGAGAATTCTTGAAGAAGCACACCGGACCGCTTATACCATCCACCCGGGAGCTAACAAGATGTATCATGATTTGAAACAATTGTATTGGTGGAATGGTATGAAAAGAGATGTTGCAGACTATGTGGCTAGATGTTTAGTGTGTCAGCAGGTTAAGGCTGAACACCAGAAACCCGCCGGGATGTTACAACAGATAGAAATACCAGAATGGAAATGGGAGAGGATCACAATGGATTTTGTTACAGGGTTGCCTAGATCACAGCGTGGGTTTGATTCAGTTTGGGTAATAGTGGATCGTATGACCAAGTCCGCCCACTTTCTGCCAGTTAAGACCACTTATAGTGTGAGTCAGTATGCGCAGCTCTATCTATCAGAGATCGTCAGATTACACGGGATACCAGTATCCATAATATCGGATAGAGGGCCACAGTTCACTTCCAGGTTTTGGAAGTCCATGCAGGAAGTGTTGGGGACTAGAGTTGATTTGAGCACCGCTTTTCACCCACAGACAGATGGGCAATCAGAGAGAACTATTCAAATTCTGGAAGACATGCTTAGAGCGTGTATTATGGATTTCGGTGGAAGTTGGGAAAAGTATCTACCTCTAGCGAAATTTGCATATAATAACAGTTACCAAGCGAGTATCCAGATGGCACCTTTCGAGGCTCTTTATGGTCGAAGGTGTCGATCCCCGATTGGTTGGTTTGAGGTCGGAGAAGCTAGCTTAGTCGGCCCTGAACTGCTACAAGATGCCATTAAAAGGGTAAAAGAAATAAGGGAGAGGTTGTTAACGGCTCAAAGTAGACAGAAGTCATATGCTGACAACCGAAGAAGAGAATTGGAATTCGCTGTGGGTGAGCTAGTATTTTTGAAAGTTTCACCAATGAGAGGCGTGATGAGGTTTGGCAAGAAAGGCAAGTTAAGTCCAAGGTATATCGGACCGTTTGAGATACTTGAACGTGTGGGAAATGTTGCCTACCGTCTTCAATTGCCGGCGGAACTAGAAGGAGTTCATCCGGTATTTCATGTATCAATGCTTCGCAAGTACTTGCCAGATCCTTCTCATGTGATCCAAACCCAAGAAGTACAACTAACCGAAGATTTGACGTATGAGGAAATACCAGTGGAAATCTTAGATCGTCAATTGAAGAAGTTGAGATCGAAAGAAATACCATTGGTGAAAGTTCTGTGGAGAAATCACTCGACCGAGGAAGCTACGTGGGAAGTCGAGGCTGATATGCGCAGGACGTATCCTCATCTATTTGAAAACTAAGGTTAGCATGTGATTGAAATTCGGGGACCGAATTTCTTAAGGGGGGAAGATTGTAATACCCGAAAATTTTTCCAATTTACGTTAAGGTCCTAATTTAATTTTTTATTTTAATTTGGAAGGAAAAGGAGAAAATTTTAAGTAAATGAAATTTTATTTGGACCAAAAATTAGGATCTAACGGGAAATATTGGGTGCAAGTCTATAACCCCGAGGTTGATTTTAACTCTAAATAATAATATGTTAAATATATAAATATATATATATGAGTTTTAAAAAAAAAAAAGAAATAAATAAATAAAATATATGTATAAGGCGGAGGAGGGGGTCACACACGTGACCCCCATATGATTAAAGTGATCCCCAATTCTTCTCCAGGAGCTGCCCGACGCTAGCAAGCAGAGAAAGAAGAAAAAAAAAAGAGAGAAAAGGGAAAGAAGGAGGACGGCAACGACGCCGAGGAGCCCACGGGAAGGAGACGCGCCGGAAACCGCCGTGTGAGGCTGCAGACCAACGCGACGCCGCCTTCTGAGGCTGAGGGGAGTCGTTGGTGGCGGTGAACGGAGCTGGGGTGGTGGTGACGACGGAAAAACGTGGGAGTGGTGTGATTTGGAGTTTGGCCGGAATTTCGCCGGATTTCGGCCGTTCTGAGCTCGGGGAAGGTGACTAGAGGCTTTCTCTACCCCGTACCATCACTCAATCCAATTGAATCGAGGTAAGAAGTCCCGAATCTCTCAAACCCCAAATTTATCTATTTTAGGGATTTTTGGAAAATTCCTAATATGTATGAATAAATTATTTTGGGTCCTAAATTGAAGCTATTGGGTTGTTTAGAGGTGTTTGGGTGTATGAGTATTGACAAATTGATAGTGGGAGTTACTCAATTTGGAAATTATAGGACAATGGAGTTTATGAGGACTAAAGTGTAGTATAAATTAAATTGGTGAGTTGAATTGGTAATTTTAGAAGGTAGTAATTGTTGTGATAGACAAGGGATCGAAGACCGAATAGTTACGTCTTAGCCGGAAACCAATTTTGGTATATTAAAGAGGAAAATTTTAGTCAATTAAGGAGTTGAAGATTTCTAAACCAAAGGGTGCTACTAGGATACGGATTAGAAGTAAACTAAAGATCCTAAATACTAGTTGAAGTAGTTTTAAGTAAATTAACTAGTTGGTGGGATTTATAGTTATATAGACATTGTATTGATGTGTACAAGTTATAATAAGGTTCAAGTGTCTAAAACTACTCACTACGTGTGTGTAGGACGTCACGAACTGGTTGGAGCTTCGGGTACGCCGAGGACCGATCAAGGAAAGCAAAGAGGTGAGGGGCTTTTCCCATCCTTGCCCTCTTGTGGGTTGTATGAGGATGTGAAAAATATGGTTTGTATTACTTGCCTCTTTGTTAGGATATGTACGTTAGATAACATGCTATTGTTATTCCTAAATGTGATTATTTGAGATTATATGTTATATGTGTATGTGACTTATGGGAAACATCATGATGGCTTGGGAAGCCTTATATGGAAAAAGGATTCTTGGAACCTAGAACGATATCGGGGGTAGGATCGAGTCTACTTTCGGTGTCTAAATTTCATGGTCCTAGAAACTCACAAGTTAAATGAAGTTGGAAACCTATTGTTTGATCTTGACATTTTTGAAAGAATCAAACTTAGGATGTTCTTCCTTGAAATTATTTTTTGAACTTGGGAAAGGGTATAAACTTATAAGTTTTTCCAAGAAAAGTAAAACCGAACTAGTAGGGGTTCATAGGAGTCATGTAGAGTCTATGACAAAAGAGGTGTCCATTTTGAATAAACCGGGTAGATCAAGTATGTCCTCGTGAAGTCGGACACCCAAGAGTCCAATGTCTATGAGTTTGCCACTTTGTGGTTAAAGCTTTGGTTAGGCCAAAGTCACACGAGTCGCCAGCTATGTATCAAGTAAAGTCTTGGTGCCAGATATGTCTCAAGTAAAGTCTTGGGGCCAGGGGTTCCTAGAATGATCAACTAGGTTCCTAACCACTCACGTGAGCTATGCCTTCGATGCCAGTTTACCTCCTAACGGATGCCACTCACATGAGTTATGCCTTCGGGCCAGATTCTCTCCTAACGGAGATATGCCTTCGGGCCAGTTTATGTTATTTTAAAACGATATAGGATATTGGAAAGCGTTTGATGATATTGAACATGTGATACATATGCCTAATTTTGTCAATATATGTGTTATATATGCTAAATGCATGATCACTTAAACATGAAAGGTTAAAAGGAATATTATATGTGCATGTGGATGTGATTGGCTCCCTTTCCCCAGTTGTAGTGGTACCCGCTACTACACCAAGGATGGGAGAGCCTCTCACTGAGTCCGTTTGACTCACCCCCCAATTTTACATGTTACAGATACAGGTGTAGCGGGCACCGAACACGCGTCTACTTCCTCTCAAGGAGGCGGACATTCCTAGAGACCTCACGCATTGTTCGCGTGAGAGGTTTATCTTTTGATGTATACATTCTTTTGTTATATTTCATTGATGTATACATTATTTTGAGTATAGCCTTTGATGTATAGACAATTGCTATATGTATATGTATATGTACAAATCTAGACTTGTCGGCTTCATACTGTTTAAAGATTAGGTCATGGATGGGAATATAGGATATATGAATATTATGATGAGTATGAATTGCTTCCGCTTGTGAATAGGATAGGTCACACCCTATGAGGTGTGATCAATATGTAAATTATACATATATATATGTGTGGTTGGTATGTGATTGTTTGCAAATATATAAACCTGCATGTGAATAGGATAGATTACACGCATTGAGGCGTGTGATCAATATGTAAAGTTAAATGCGAGTGTGGATGCTTATATACAGGTGATCGAACAGGTTATATATATTGTGTGTGAATAGGATAGGTCATTCCCTTGTGGTTTGATCACTACGTATATACATATTTATGTGTGATTGCTTATGTGAATGGATGTATATATATATTTGAATTGGGCTGAAGCGGCAATGAGCGCCGTGGATTGCAGGTTATTTAGGCCACCATGATCGACATGGCCAATATTTATTATGTGAATATTGTATGTTGTCTGTATAGCAGGGTAGTTATTTTAAATGGTAATAGGGAAGGCTTACGGGTTTAGGGGTGAACTCCTACTCCCGTGCCGGTCACGGACTCCTAGGAATGGGGTCGTGACATTGACCTTCGTTCTTCTTCATCTCCGCCTACGTCGGCATCGAAATACCCAACAAGGCGCAAATCACTTCCTTTATAGCACAATGCATAGTCAGAAGTGCCCTTTAAGTATCTCAAAATCCTCTTCACTGCTTTCCAATGCTTTTCACCGGGGTTAGATTGGAATATGCTTACCAATCCTACTGCATAGCAGATGTCTGGTCTTGTACACATCATTGCATACATCAGACTGCCAACTGCACTGGCATATGGAACTCTTTCCATTTTCTTCTTGTCTGATTCGGTTTTGGGACACATATCGAGACTCAAGGCTAATCCAGTAGCTACAGGAGTGCTCATAGGTTTGCAATCCTTCATGTTAAATCGCTCAAGAATCTTGTTGATGTAATTCTCTTGTGAAAGAGACAAGATTCTTTTCGAACGATTTCTTTGGATTTTAACTCCAAGTATGTATTCTGCTTCACCCATGTCTTTCATCTCAAAGTTTGATGAAAGCCATTCTTTTATGGTTGTTACAGAGCCTAGACTATTATCGGCCTAGTCTAGGCTCTGTAACAACCATAAAAGAATGGCTTTCATCAAACTTTGAGATGAAAGACATGGGTGAAGCAGAATACATACTTGGAGTTAAAATCCAAAGAAATCGTTCGAAAAGAATCTTGTCTCTTTCACAAGAGAATTACATCAACAAGATTCTTGAGCGATTTAACATGAAGGATTGCAAACCTATGAGCACTCCTGTAGTTACTGGATTAGCCTTGAGTCTCGATATGTGTCCCAAAACCGAATCAGACAAGAAGAAAATGGAAAGAGTTCCATATGCCAGTGCAGTTGGCAGTCTGATGTATGCAATGATGTGTACAAGACCAGACATCTGCTATGCAGTAGGATTGGTAAGCATATTCCAATCTAACCCCGGTGAAAAGCATTGGAAAGCAGTGAAGAGGATTTTGAGATACTTAAAGGGCACTTCTGACTATGCATTGTGCTATAAAGGAAGTGATTTGCGCCTTGTTGGGTATTTCGATGCCGACGTAGGCGGAGATGAAGAAGAACGAAGGTCAACTTCAGGTTATACCTTCTTACTCAACAACGGCGCCATATGCTGGAGCAGCAAAAAGCAAACGTGCATCGCCTTACATTCAATGGAAGCCGAGTTTGTGGCATGCACTGCTGCCGTACAAGAGGCATTATGGCTGAAGAGATTTATAGAACATCTTGGATTTGGAAATGAGAGTACCAATCCAGTGTTATTATACTGTGACAATACTGCAGCCATAGCCTATACTAAGGATCCTAAGTATCACAGCAAGACCAAGCACATTGATATTAAATATAATTTTGTCAGGGATTATATAGCACAAAAGATTGTAACTGTACAATACATTTCGACAAAATGTATGATAGCAGATCCCCTGATAAAGCCAATAGGTGAAAGAGTGTTTAAAGAACATATGCAAGTCATTGGCATACGTAAAATGTAATATGCAGAATTCATAAATAAAGAATGATGTTCTAATTTTCTGTTATTACTTTATGCATCTATTTTGGAGTATACAATGTCTAGTATGTCGTACAGGTTGAAAGGTTGGCTCTCTCACACGGGCAACCGCCTTTGACACTCAAGTGGAGTGTGCAAAGATGAGACATTTGTGTTCACCAATAAAGCAGCCAAGAGTGCTGATATGGTAGAGAAGAAACACAGACTATATGTCGCCTTGACTAACGTGTAGCAAGTCAAGATGAGATCCACATAAAATGAAGTTGGATCAAAGTTTGGAATCGCACTTCCAAAATACCTGTAGTCAGATAACAAACTCTTCAACATTGACGTCGTAAATGAAAGTAGAGTTGAAGAATTTGGGCCTGGATACTGGGTGTATCTAGACTTAAGTCTGTACGGTGTTAAGATAAGAATAAAACGACATATGCTCTTATAATAAAAGAGTAACACCGTAGCATGTGTTTTCATACCACATGTACTGAGAGAACCGCAAGAGGGAAGCAAGTGAAAGATCCCTGCTTCATTGCTGTGTGAGTCCCAGGGAAGAACAATTTTCCCAATGATGTCCTTTGAACTTTGACAGTATCACGGAGATATGTTTCAGTGACTGCTACTTTAGCATTTTTACTATGATCATGATAGATGCGATATAAAGTACTATGCTAAGAAAGCGACTGATTCATATTAAAGTGTTATTTGGGCGAAAGGAAGATTAACTGAGATATACACAACTATGCTAGTGTCTGTGACATGTCCCTTATGACATTTTTGTTGTCGTAAGTGTGGATACTAGACATATGAGGAAGGCAATCTAAATCATACATTGATTCGAGGGGGATTAGTTCTTGCCACGTGAAAGTGTATATAGTTAAATCTAGGACATCTGAGGCATCATTTAAAATTCTAGCTACACGAAGGAGACGGTTACTTGTACTGGTCCTATAAAAAGAATTGCTAGCACAAGTACCTAAGTGAAGACGTCATGCCCACGCGGTCACGGCAAAGCACAAAGTATGAAATTGAAAGGAGGCTGAGAGATTTAACCCACGGCATCTAATCCACCAAGTGTGAGTGGGAGATGTAAGATTATGGGCCAGTCCACCCTTGGTGGATCGGACCCAAGCCCAATTAATGTTGGGGCAAATATATAAATAAGTTATAAATGTGGGTTATGGAGTGTAATTTACTCCATAAGTTTGAATTAATTTAAAAGGAGTCAGTTGCGTATAAGAAAACGTGACAAAGAGAGGTGGGGGCAACGGATCACATTCATTCTGAGAAAAATATAAAAACCTCTCTTCTTCTGACTCTCTACTCTCTGCAATATTCACTGTGGGTGCATTTGCTGTGTTGCTTGCTCGGAGTCCCTACTTGGTGACCGGAGTGCACGTGGGTACCTGAACACGGAGTCGGAGTCGGATACATCACAGGTACACCCGTATTCTTACAATAAGGGTACTCATCATCATAATCCGCTCTCTCAAATGCAGAAAGGCAATATAGCATCAGAAACAGTCACAGGCAAATTTGTACATCCAGATAAAAGAGTATATACTACTTCAGAAGCTAAAACAATCTCCCAACAGCTTAAAAGAACCGAGATCACATCAAGCCATACAAAACCATTTGTAATCTTTCCACAGTTCATATGCAAGGAATGCTCTAAGTACAACATAACAGGGACACAAACAGAGAGCACTCTCCATGCAAGAAAATCTAACCCCATACCATTTCGGCCAATCCCTGTTTGATCACATAAATTCTGCAGACCAGCAAACACAAAAGAAAAATATAACACGTCGTCAGACTACCGAAGCAATTTGAGTGAAGGGCTGAAATATGCAAAAGAATCAATAATTTTTACATCTACTATGGCTACAGTAGAATATATAAATAAATACATGCACCAAGAGGAGAACAATTTTCAAATCAATTACTGGCCCAAACCAAAGGGCAAAGGGCAGTAGATGGGGGAAGGCTGCATCAGACAGTAAGAAAGAAGTTTTAAAACATTTAAATGCATGGAGGAAAAAAAAAGCACCTTCAGAAACAGGATCAAGACATGACTTGGCTCCAGCTAATCCTCTGCCACAAGCCAAACAATAATTAGAAAGTCACTTTTAATGACCAGCATAAATGTATACACAAAGTATAAAGGAAGATTGAACACGGCAAGAGATTTGAACATCAGGTGGGTGCAGCACTAGAACATATTCTTATGTCATGAAAATCACATTGATGTGAGATAATAAAACCATAAACAAAAAATGAAATGACACAAAACCATATTATAGATAAAAGAATGTTTTAGATGCAAGACAAAACAAAGAAAGTATGCAACTCAAACCATCAAATGCGAACATGTTGAACTAAAATATTCAAGAATTTTTGGGGTACAGCCGCAAAGTTCATAGCATTAGAAAGTCAAATAGAGCTCAGCTTGGTAGTAATACACAAATATTGACATAATTTTCAGGAGCTAATAGAAACATCACAGGCTTTACCATGCATGTGAAGAAGCCAAAAAAGGATGGGAGCCCAGATTTCAAATTATGGTAATTGCCAAGGTTGTCATGGACTCTCGGCTGAATTTGGGAAAATTCTAATTAGTTACGATCTTAATTCTTGCATGCTTCAAAAGGCTACTCTAAGTGGCAGTTTTTTAATTTTTCTAACAGGAAAGCACAGCATTGCATTTGCCTCACAGTTTCTAAAACTTCATACCATCATAATACCAAACTCAACTTAAGGCTAGCTGCAACCCTAGTTGGTCAAGCAAGTAAACACCTACTAAACTCAGTGGTTTCAACCATGGCCAACCAGAATAAACGGATCTAATTGCTTAATGAACAAGCTCACTTTTTAGTATTTACTATTTACAGTCCATTGAGATCATGGTTCATCCGTAATCATCACAGGTAGAGGCTCCATTTATGAACATGACTCATTCTGCTCACAAAGTTGGATAAAAGGTTCAGCCATACCATGAACCAGGGGGGCTAAAGTGGGCTTTATAAGGAACCTCCATAACCTAATCAATTGGTCAAGGAAAAACCCAAACCCTAAACCAATTTAATAATAGTTTGAACACATTTGCAATCCCCTATGATCAATCAAATGATAAACATTGACATATGCTTTAGAAATTAAAGACAATCATACAATCAAATTCAGAGTGCATCATTTATGATCCCATGGCCAATGGCAAGATCCATAACTCGTTCAACATAGCATCCCAGTTTGTTCTCAATGCATGATTGATACTTAACAGAGATTAGCCACTGCTAATATGAATCTAGAACAACACACTCAAGAAGACTGAAGATTTCCTCAAATTGATCTCTGAATTCTAATAAGATGCGAGCGTCAACTATCCCAAATTCCACTCAAAGCCAAAGACCCCAGAGTCTCAGATTGATTACATATCTTCACAACCTCAAAATATAAGCACTTAATTTATGATCAAATTGTAGCCCAATCCAAGTCATGTCATCCGCCAAATTACTGAGTCTAGAAACCAAAAGCAGGACCTACATCTAATCTAAGTGTGAGGCATTTATTATTCTATTAACAGAATAAGAAACCCTTGCCAAGCCCTTATTTAATGTTTTCAACAGCATGAAAAGTTTTCTGTTCTTACTAAAAGGTCATTGTAGCTATCTATCCATGTCTAGCATTAACATACAAAACACAGCCTCAAGTACACTCACTCGAGATAAAATTATATTCAATCCTAATCCTATTAACAAATTAAGGAATACGTCTCCTCCATAATACACGGTGATTGTCCCCCTCAGGTATAGAGCTTAACCTTAGAATATCATATCCTCAGCTACTACAAACTTATAAGTATTTGCATTCACCGAGGAACTCTGAGCAGTGAACACATGCAAACCAAATGTAATAACAACTTCAACCATAGCTTTTATATCAATTAAGATAAATTCTCTAACCTTTCTTATGTTCATGTTGCTCAGGCACCGGTTTGATTACTGCCTCACCCTCTTCTTCCTCCTTCACAGCCACTACAGCACTAGCACTGTTACCGCCAGCAATTCCATCATCCTTATCATCCGGATACCGGACCACGACCACCGGACAAACACAATGGTGCACGCAATAATCGCTGACGCTCCCGAGCTTCCCATCGCTGCCTCGACGCACAGCACCGAATCCTCGACTACCCATGATCACCGCACTAAGCCCCAGCCTCTCCACCTCCAAGCACAACCGCTCCTTCATGTCATGGTCTTTCACAATATGAATCTTGAAGGGAATCTGAGCATCACGGAGGGGTTTAGCAAGATCGGCAGCCTTGGACGCCGTGAAAGCATCAAAATCATTTTCGAGCTTCTTCTTGGACGGCTCGTTGTTATTGACGTTGTTTACAGCGTCCTCCTCGGAGTTGGGATCCGTATTGATGGAAAGATCGATGGAGCCCCAATCGGCACCAAAGAGGACAGAAGTGGGGCTGACGTGGAGAAGGATCACCGCATCGCCAGGGCGGATATACTGCTGAACGGCCCAGCGGACGGCGTAGGCACTCTCGTCGGAGAGGTCAACGGCGACACCAATTTTGCGGCGGGCGCCGGCGGTGGGTGTTGGAGTGGCGGCGGAGTGGTGGCGAGGCGAGGAAGGATGATGGATTTTGATTTGGGGGAGCTGAGGATCAGAATCCAGTGAGGTTGGATGTTGCTGCATTTTTCGTGATGGGATTCCGAAAGTGTGTGTGTTAGAGAGAGAAAAGAGTTTTCTAGAGGTTTCTTCTTCACTTCTTCTTACTACCAAGAAAGGACTGTGTGCGTGAATGAAGGAGCAATTTTGTTCGTTAATGTAGGCGGGTTATTGGATTTGGATATATATATATATATATCTGGAGCTCGCATTAATTAGTATATTAGAATTAGATTTGGGCTATTAGGTAGGTTGGACTTGGACCTACCATATGGACCATTTATGAATAGATAATGTTTAAATTTTAGCTCTTAGGTGGCCCAAATTCATGTATCATACTATCATTACGTCGTGGCCAGATTGAGCTGTCCCTTTCCATCTGTCGGTTTGAGCCACTTGGGACGGATGATAATGACTAATTAGGCATGTTTCTGAAGAGTTAAAGTAACACTTTTTCAAATGATTAACTATTAAGTTACACGTTACTATTTTTCATTTCTAGTTTATAATAAAAAAAATATAATGTAACTGATTAATATATAATTTGTTTAGAGTGGTGAGGAAGATTTTTTTTTAAAAAAATTTTATATTGGCTACGGTAGAAGAGAGTAGAATGTGTCCAAACCCACTATCAGTTTTGCAATAGTGTATAGACCAAAATTTGGGATATTCTTTTGGAAGATATTAGGTGAAATTTGGTGCAGACAAATTGGAAATTACGAAGTTATTCAGCAAGAGGAAAAGAAGGCCGAAGAAACAGTTGAGAAAACATTCTCGGAGAGAGAGAGAGAGATAGGAATATTGCCAAGAAGGATCAACACATGATGCTTACTTGTTACTGGAATGATTCTGCTTATATCCTCTTACCTAATCTTAGGGTAATATATAATATCCAAAATCAAAAGCCACCAATATCATTCTCTATTATACCATTGACTTGAAGCAACTTGTTCTTTTTTCTTCTGTTAAATGAGTACTATTTGAGGCCATTAATAATTAGAATAATTGTTTATATAACAAATGTCCTATGTCAATTTTTAAAATTTTATCTGATTGAATGAGAGAGAATTTGTTTCTTTAAGTTAATAAAAAGTCAATAAAGATAATTTTATGAATTCTTTTAGAAATAAATTATATATAGAAATGTGGACGTGCCGGAGTGGTTATCGGGCATGACTAGAAATCATGTGGGCTCTGCCCGCGCAGGTTCGAATCCTGCCGTTCACGCCTTTTTCTTTTGCTGCCATTTTCATCTAGGTAAAGCTCAGAGGTTGTGTGGTTGATGGTTATGGAGAGAACCAAACAAGAAGTAGGCTTCAGCAGTATTATCCTTTTTGTGAAGCAAGTTGTATGATTCTCTTAACCCTTTTAAGTTTGTGCATTTTTCAAAAATGGGAAATATTTGTTATAATGCATTAATAAATCACTTTTTAAAAACCAATATTGGAAGATTTTAGGATCAAAAGAACAAATTAAATTGCATAGGCAATTCTAAACATTTTAGGATCAAAAGAACAAATTAAATTGCACAGGCAAATCTAAACTTGGGAGTAAATGTTTAGTGATACGATAATACTGAACTTCAGTACATCCCTCAAATCAGTTGGTTCCTAAACCATTCAAAGTGTGTTCCTTATTAATATAAATTTATATTAATATTGACAAATGACTCAATATAATTGGAGGAATGTACTGAATTTCAGTATTACCGTACCACTGAACTTTTATTCCTAAACTTGCAACAAGTCCTTTGGCAGCTCTTACAATTCAAAATAGTTCGCTTATATGAATTTTGTTTTAATCTCTACCACTGGATAATAAAAACTTCAAAAATAAATCAGGTTATATATTGTTATATACACAACAATTCATTGGACAATAATGGTACAAAACAGGGGTGCTATGTGCTTAAATTATAAATACACACTCTGGTTAGCAATCTACTGCAGTATCTGCAAATGCTACACTCTTGGGGAGGATAAATGATGCACACAACATCCATTTTCCAGGCGCCACAAGTCGTACTCGTCGCATGTCGACATTGACTGCCACCTCCGACAATGCAATTCTTATTCTCTGCATCACAAGGTTTTATCAAAATGTTTATCTTTGCCAAGATTTATGTATCATTCTGGCCTGGGGGCTACATCAATGTAACAGTTTCAACCGTGAGATATTGCGTAGAAATAAGCAAAAGCATCATCAACCTACCTCGTGAAACTCAAATTCTGGATCCTCAGCTTTGGAGAATCCATAAACATGGATTGTGGGGAAAGTGAATTCTCCATCCTTGGGTCTATCTTTGTATATTCCCCGGAATGCATCTGCAGCATATGCAAATCACCCAGAAAACAAATCAAAGAATGAACATATCTAAGACAAATTAAGTACAAACAAAATATTCCGGAAAAACAGCCATTATATAAATCATGTAGGAAAGATGACGGGGTTAGACAAAAACAGACAAGTGACATAGAGAAAAAAGAAGAAGAAGAAATGTTCAGATAAATAAAGGATGATCTGCTTAGGAAAGGCAACCTAGATAATCAGCAGCATCATTCGGCAAATTCATAATCACTTGTGTGATGGACCGAGCTTTATCACTGCTATACATAGCTTTAATTAACCTTCTCCCATCCATATTAAAGACCTAGAAGAACAAATCATAATCTTAGTTTGGAGAAATTCCCATTAAAGAGAAAATAAGTGCTGCAACATACTTCCTCAATCACAACTCTCTTGGTTCCCCATCAGCACATAACAAACATTAACAGTTATAGCACATCCTTTTAGGTTTTAACCTTTAGTCCTTTACTAATTCAAAACTGCTGACGTTGAAGTTAGTTTTATTAGCTTTATTATTGTTATTATTTATTAAGTTGATTATTAATATTTTAAGCTTTAGTTGTTACCTTTATTTAAGATAGGATACTTATCTTATCTTGATTTTAAATTTAAATTAGTTGTGAGCTGTTATAGTATTTTAAATCTGTTTTTAAATATTAAAACAGATTTTATTCCTATGTTTGTGGGATTCTAGTGGTTAACCTGTAACCATGGTCCTATTTATTCCGCTGCACTCTAATTCAAAAGTAAGAATAAAAATTCTGAGACTTATTAGCTCAGTTTTCTTCATGGTATCACAGCCAATCTAGATCCTAAAACCCTAAACATGTCACGACCTAACCAAACACCCAAGCTGGTGTTTGGCAACATTGCTGCCGATGATACTACTGGTTCTTCTGTGACCAGTGGCAGCACTGCAGCTAACGAAACTGGCTGGACAGATGCAACGCCTGTACTAATTACTGGGCACAAGCTCAATGGCCACAACTACCTCCAATGGCGGCAATCCGTATATATGTTCATCTGCGGCAAGGGGAAGGATGACTACCTCACGGGTGCAGCAAAGGCTCCTGACCAGAATACTTCAGCCCACAGAAAATGGAAGGCAGAAGACCACATGGTGATGTCATGGCTTGTCAATTCGATGACCACTGAGGTAGGTGACAATTTTCTGCTTTATCCAACGTCACATGAAATCTGGGAGGCAGCCAAGGAAGCATACTCTACTCAAGAGAAATCAGCTGAAATATATGAAGTGGAGTGTGTCTTACACGATCTAAAACAAGGTGACATGTTGGTAAATCAGTATTTTACTTCTTTAAACCGATGTTGGCAAAAACTTGATCTACTTGAAACCTATGCTTGGTCTTGTACTGCTGATGCTCTTAATTTCAAAAAGATTACAGAACAGAAACGGTTGTACAAGTTCTTAATGGGCCTCACTGACTCCTTTGAGGAGGTTAGAAGTCGAATTCTAGGACGCAATACTCTACCATCTCTTAAGGAAGCTTTCTCTAAAGTTCGATGTGAGGAAAGCAGGAAGAAGATTAATCACTTGAGTACCACAAAGAGTCCTCTAGAGAACTCAGCCATGGCAGCTAGGAGCAATATTCCACGTTCTTCAAAACAATGTGACCATTGTCATAAGAAGGGTCACACCAAAGACACTTGCTGGGAGATCCATGGAAAGCCAGCAAATTGGAAACCAAGACCAAGGGCTAACCATGCAGACACGACTAACAATGGTGAAACACATGCTGAACCCACACTTTTCAGCAAGGATCAACTAGAGTTACTTCAGAAACTCTTTGGTAAAACTACTGTTTCTGATCCTCACACAGCCCATGTTGCCCAATCAGGTAATTTCCCTTCTGCCATGACAACTTCTAGTACAACAAGTGCATCTTGGATTATTGACTCTGGAGCTTCAGATCATATGACCGGTAATGCCTCACTTTTCTCCAGCCTAGCCCCATGTGACTCCTCCTTACAAGTGAAAATTGCAGATGGAACAATGGCCAAAGTCTCAGCTATTGGCCTAGTGAAACTTTCAAACACACTTACTCTCATTAATGTCCTTTATGTTCCTACTTTAGCTTGTAATCTACTATCTATTAGCAAACTCACTCAAGACAGCAACTGTTATGCTAATTTTCGTGCTCATGATTGTGTATTTCAGGATTTGGCATCAGGGAAGATGATTGGCAATGCTAAGGAGTACAATGGACTCTATATTCTTGGACCTACACATATTCCAGCTTTCAATAAAATGGTACTCAGTGCCAACTGTCCTTCAAACATCCTTTCGTGGCACTATAGATTAGGACATCCTAGTTTTCAATATATGCAAAGGTTGTATCCGAATCTATTTATTAATAAAAATTCTGGTTCTTTCCAATGTAGTATTTGTCAATTATCTAAACACACTAGATCAACATACAAGCCCCACCTATACAAGCCCTCCCATCCTTTTTCCCTTGTTCATACTGATGTTTGGGGTCCCGCAAATACACCCAACATCAACGGCTCTAAATGGTTTGTAACATTTGTTGATGATCATACTCGTTTAACCTGGGTTTTCCTCATGAAAGAGAAATCAGAAGTACCCTACATTTTCAAAACCTTTCATAAATTCGTTCAAACCCAATTTAACACCACAATCCAAGTCCTAAGGTCTGATAACGGAAAAGAGTATGTTAACTCTCAGTTGCAATCTTACCTAGCCGAGGTGGGTATCTTACATCAAACATCATGCATTCATACACCCCAACAAAACGGTATAGCCGAACGCAAAAACAGACACATCTTAGAAGTAGCTAGATCACTACTCTACACATGTAACACGCCAAAAACCTATTGGGGGGAAGCTGTACTTTCATCTATTTACCTTATCAACCGCATGCCTTCTCGAATCCTTGGCTTCGAAACACCTTATGACACATTTCTCTCTTCCTACCCTACTACCCAAACCTTAAGTTCCATACCACCAAAAATCTTTGGCTGTAAAGCGTTTGTGCACTCCTATCACCAAAACAAACTAGACCCCCGATCTGTCCAATGTATCTTTCTGGGGTATTCTTTCACACAAAAAGGGTACAAATGTTATTCCCCATCCCTAAAAAAATTATTTATCACTATGGATGTCTCCTTCTTTGAACATGAACCCTATTATCCCAAAACCTCCATTCAGGGGGAGACTTTAGAAGAATGGAGTTTCCTGGACAGATTTGAAAACCAACCAGCACCTATACAACATCCCCAAAACACAAGTCCTGTTAACCAACCAGCATCCATACAACAGCCCCAAAACACCCAAGATAAAAGGTTTGGCATTGTTTATACTAGACGACAGGAAACCCAAGAAAAAGAGACAACTCCGATGATGCAAAGCCATAATTCCTTGCCAAGTCCCACTGAACCTGAAAACACTAATGAGAGGCTTGATCTCCCTATTGCAGTAAGGAAAGGAGTAAGGACTTGCACCAAACATCCTATTGCTAATTTTGTTTCCTATGATAAATTATCTGCTAACCACAGGAAATTACTCAACAATATCTCCAATGAGAAAGTGCCTAATTCCATTGAAGAGGCACTTAATCATGAGAAGTGGAGGGCAGCAGTTAAAGAAGAGGTGGATGCTTTGATCAAGAACAACACATGGGAACTAACTGAGTTACCTAATGGGAAGAATAAAGTGGGGTGCAGATGGATATTCACCATCAAATACAACTCAGATGGAAGTATCAATAGGTATAAAGCTAGGTTGGTAGCTAAGGGATTCACTCAGACACTTGGAATTGACTATCAAGAAACATTTGCTCCAGTAGCAAAATTCAATTCCATTAAAGTCCTTCTGTCATTAGCTGTTAACTTGGATTGGCCACTACACCAACTAGACATAAAAAATGCATTCCTAAATGGAGATCTCAAAGAAGAAGTATACATGGACATGCCTCCTAGTCTTGACAATAAAAATGGAAAGGTATGCAAACTCCTCAAATCCCTTTATGGTCTCAAACAATCTCCGAGAGCATGGTTTGAAAAGTTTACCAATGCTGTTAAAAGATATGGATACACTCAAGGTCAATCTGACCATACATTGTTTTACAAAGTCTCTTCTACTGGAAAAAAAGGCAATACTAATAGTGTATGTAGATGATATTATCATCACAGGAGACTTTTTTGATGAAATTGACCTTCTCAAGGCTGCCTTAGCCACTGAATTTGAGACAAAGGATCTTGGTGAGCTCAAATACTTCCTAGGAATGGAAGTAGCAAGGTCAAGACAAGGAATAGCAGTCTCACAGCATAAATATACCTTGGATTTACTCCAAGAAACTGGTATGCTTGGCTGTAAACCTGCAGAATCTCCTATGGAGACCAACTACAAATCTAAATTTGCACAAGATAACCCCTTAGTTGACACAGGAAGATACCAACGACTAGTGGGTAAGTTAATCTACCTTTCTCATACAAGACCAGACATCAGTTTCTCAGTAAGTGTGATTAGTCAGTTCATGAATTGTCCTAATGAAGCACATTTAGAAGCTGCCTACCGAGTTCTTAAGTACTTGAAGTCAGCACCTGGAAAAGGAATTTTCTTTAAGAAAAATGATGAAAAAGGAGTAGAAATCTACACAGATGCAGATTGGGCAGGTTGTATTACTGACAGAAGATCCACTTCTGGGTATTGCACCTTTGTATGGGGGAATTTGGTGACATGGAGGAGTAAGAAACAATCAGTAGTGGCAAGAAGCAGTGCTGAAGCAGAGTTTAGAGCACTCTCTCAAGGTATTTGCGAAGGTATATGGCTAAAAAGGCTGCTCAATGA
This sequence comes from Senna tora, assembly GCA_014851425.1. Classification (NCBI taxonomy): domain Eukaryota; kingdom Viridiplantae; phylum Streptophyta; class Magnoliopsida; order Fabales; family Fabaceae; genus Senna; species Senna tora. The sequence continues at coordinate 2,324,209 of CM026266.1, read as the reverse complement.
ACTTCAAATTCAATTGGACAGCCCTATGGAGGTGAAATGTGATAACTTGGCAGCCATCAGTATTGCCAAGCATCCCGTGCACCATGACCGGACAAAACATGTGGAAATAGATCGCCATTTCATCAAGGAGAATCTGGATTCTAAGGTTATAAATTTGAGTCATACTCCATCTAATCTACAAATAGCTGATATCCTAACTAAGGGCTTATGTGGCAGCAAGTTTGAAGAATTAGTTGACAAGCTGGGAATGATCAATATCCATTCCACATCTTGAGGGGGAGTGTTGACGTTGAAGTTAGTTTTATTAGCTTTATTATTGTTATTATTTATTAAGTTGATTATTAATATTTTAAGCTTTAGTTTTTACCTTTATTTAAGATAGGATACTTATCTTATCTTGATTTTAAATTTAAATTAGTTGTGAGCTGTTATAGTATTTTAAATCTGTTTTTAAATATTAAAACAGATTTTATTCCTATGTTTGTGGGATTCTAGTGGTTAACCTGTAACCATGGTCCTATTTATTCCGCTGCACTCTAATTCAGAAGTAAGAATAAAAATTCTGAGACTTATTAGCTCAGTTTTCTTGTTTTAGAGAGTTCAACAAATATGGATCATTGGAATACAAAACGATGAATTAATTTGAGATGCTTCTAAATAATAGAAAATGCCTAAAGATCCAAATTTTTGGCCCAAGTCATCTTGGTCATCTAGGTAATGATATAATGCTTTACAAAATACTCAATAAGGGAGGGGGAATGGATGATAACCAGGCAACATATTCTATGTCTGTCTGTAACCTCTCATATGTAACAGATAACAAAACTCCTTTGAAATGAGACAATGAGCCAACAACTTGAACAAGGGCATGTACTTAAAGACTAAGGTGAACTGGATGTCTTTGCCTACTTGTTAATTCCCAAGTCCTAATGACCTCCATTTAGTGAAAAAAAAAAAAAAAATCCATACTCAGTCAACAAGCAACCATACCTCAATTTTCCTCTCTAGTTTGTTAAGCACACAATTTCTTTCCAGATATTCAACTGCACATGGATTCAAGTCATTAGCGAAAACACGCTTTACTATCTTTGCTGCAGATATAGCTAAGGGACCAACTCCAGAGAAAACATCACCTGTAATTATATACAAGTTGTGACACAAGTGTACAAGTAAACCAATTTTTTTCCACAAAATATAATACAAAGAGCATGCTTTACTAATTCAGAAACTAAAAATTAGAGACAAATGTAGTCAACGCATGCCAAAGAAAAATATTCAAAGGAACTACTTAGGACACTTTTGCATTGTCCATTATATTGGATTTTCCCAACATTTTCCCCTCTTCATCGTTGTATCCGACAACTGAGGATGTTCCAACGCCAAGTCATTTTCATAGAATAACATTAAAAACCTTGATGTTCCTCCCAAATAGACAAAACTTGATCAAAATTGCTAAACGTCATAAGCACCAATTTGTGCTACAGCGAATCATTGTTGGATCACTTTTATCAAATTTGTAATTTCATATTCACACAGCCTTAGTAATATATATGCATTCTCCTCTCCATTAAAGTGCAAGATATCAACAAAATCCCACTAGGATTAAGTATCAGAAAAGTTCTTCAGAATGATTTAATTCATAGCCTCATGGTGATGCATAATGTACTAGTGATACATACAGACAACATCATTGCGTGTAAAACCACTGAGAAGCCTTTGTCTTTCAGTTGCAAGCCTTGAATTCCAATATCTACATAGATGGAAAAGAAACATAAACTAAAATTAATTTCTGAAAATGAAGATCCAATTCATTGACAATCCACAGACTAAGGTAACAGCAAGAAAGTATAATAATATTTTCTGGGAACGAGCAACCAATAAATGATTCATATGCAACAGAATAAGATCCAAGAGGCCAGAAACACCCCATCCAACTTCAAGAGAATGTAGCTAAAGAAAACAATACTTTCTATAAGGTACAATAAGAAATTACAAAACTGATGAAATTGCACCACTAATGGTTCATGTTATTATCCTTCATGAAGTAAAAGACACGCCCTTCTGAATTTTTTATAAGAAAAGATTGTACTGTTTTCTAGATAATTTTCACACAATTCAGAAGATATAATCCACAACTAATTGAACAATTTAAAACAAAAGCATTCCAACAAATTGATTTCTACAATGACTTCTGACGGTAATAGAGCATACACTGTTGCTAAGTCAACCTGAAAACGAATCCCATTCTCAACTACTGTGGTTACAAGAGAGTGGTTTCCAGCTAAAACCTCAAGCTGCATGGTCCTGTACTCATTATGAATGGAATCAATCTTGTTTACAACTGTTTGTATCTTTGGCTTGGTTTTATCTAGCACTACCTGAATATGGAAGAAGTCTTTAGTTTAAGACAGACTAGAAGTTTTCAAAGAAATTTTACATAACAATTTTAACAAGGTAATGGATGATATATTGTATTACAGAAACAACAGCAACAAAAACAAACGAACACACACACTTACCTTTGCTATAAGCTTCTTATATGGTAAATGTTCATCTCTCAGATTCAGGTGTGCAATATGACCAACAGTCTCAAAAGCTGAGGGAACAATCATACCCTTGGGAAGCAAGGCCTCCAAAATCTGCAACAATAAAGTAAAATTCAGAATTCTACATTACTCTTAATCCGGGGTCGAGTTCATTACAAGCTTCTAAGTACCAAGGAGAAAATGAGACATTAGTAGGGTGACAGTTAGCAGAATTCATGGTGTTTTCTTGTGGAAAGTTGATTCTCCTCTGTATTATGTTTCTCTTGTTTCAAAAGTTTATATTATGACAACATATTTGATTTTCATATGAATTAGTAGTAGCAACTCAACTATTTGATCTTCGCATGTAACAGAAAGAATGCATGATACTTTTATTTGAAGTACAAGTACCAATCAATTAAACCATGAGAATGAAAAGTGCACTGCCTAGGTATGAAGTAGCAGAGAGGATAATATTTCTTGATGAAAATCTTACATACACACACAGACACATAGCGAGTATAATAGTCTAAACTATACTTGGTTTAACATACCTCATTCATCTGCCAGTAATCATAGAACAGAGTCAAGTTGCATCTAACAAGCTCAATGGTCAAAGTTGTACTTTGTTTTGCGTATTCTGTAAACACAGCCTAAAGACAAGAAGAGAAAATGAGCTATGTCACAAGTGAATATATGCAATACTATATGCCACAACAACAGATCAAAGCTTTTTTTTTTTTGGTGAAATTGCATAATATATGAATAAGAATACATAAATGTGAATATAAAACAACAAGAAACTCACTAGGTGGGGTCAGCTAAATACATAAATGTGAATGGACCCAAATTTAAACTAAGCAATGGAAAATCAAATGACAAGTATGCCAATGGCTTTATGTCCTACGGATAAAAATTTCTACTGGACTTTTCTTGTTAAAACATCTGCTCGATCTTCCAAAATTACCTATATTTTATTGAATTTCAGTTTTTCTTATGCTAGAGAAATAAAAATAATGACTTCAACAATTTTTGTTTGTTTGACAAGTATAGAGTATAACATATACTAGGGAATTGTCCTCCTCCCCTCCCCCCTCTCCCACCTCTTTTCCCCGGGAATGGCAGAACCTTAACTATTCCCTCACAAAGTCAGAATAAGCATGTTAAAGAGAACTGAAGTATGGTCGGGGCACACAGCTCATTGGAGTCAAATTTCACAATTATTTCATAAATTCCCTACATCACTTGAATCACACCAAAATGCCTGCCCTTTTTAACTCAATGCTGGAGCATGATCAATAGACATGGCTCAAAACTAACACTACCATGGAGCACGAGAGAGATACAAAAGCTGAGGGAAAAAAATAGCGATGAAAACTTATGACTAAAAGCAATGAAGAGCTTTAAGAATGAAGAAGAGATGTCAAACATCAAGAGAAAAGAAAGACATAGAAAACTGTAGACAAAAATATTTAGCGATGGATCATATTATTAATGACATGCATTAAAAAGCACCAAGTAAAATTCTAATTAACTCACAAAAGATCAAAGTGTTGGAATGGAACAGCCACCTTTATTGCTTCAGGCAACTCCTCCAAGCCTTTACCAGCGTAGCACTCATCCAAAAGCAACAATCTCGTCGACCCTCTCCATTTATTTCTTTTAAAGTCTTCACCCAGCAAATTCTTCAACTCCTCACTTTCTCCATCTTGGTCCTCAAGAACCTCCACTATAGCAAAACCATTCTTCTGAATGCGCTTATTACCTTCAAAATTCTCTTCCTCCGTCTTTTTCTTCTTCTTCTTTGGCCTGGAGATCTTTGCAAGATTCCGAAATTTTACGAATCCACGAGAATTAAAGGTCTTAGCCAGCTTATCCCTGTACAGCACTGGGCTCAAAACGTCGCCGTCGCCCTCTGCTTTCCCGTAAATTCGACGATGCAACGAAACAAGACTTCCCTCTTCGCCATCACCATCGCTATTATCTTGGCGACCCAATAGCTGTACAACCTCGGGATCGACATCGTCACCAGGAACACGAGCAATGTTGCGAATACGGGGCCAATTCAAAAGATGGCCTCGGAGTTTGCTTTCGAGGGAGAAACAGTCTTTGGAAGGAACACGAAGCGCAGCAATATCGAAGACTCTGGTGAAGCTTTGTTCATCAAGGAAGCCGTCGTCATCGTCATGTTCTGGGTTTTTTATTACGGGAAACTGTGATGGCTTTGTTCCTTTGTGAAGTGAAGGCCCATAGGAGAGTAAAGAAGGGTCTGGGAATTGGGACTGGGAGGTGCAGCTAGAGCTGGTAGTGGCTATGGTGGACAAAGGGAAAATAGAGAACGTGGAGAGGAAAGGCTTCTCAAGGAAGAGAAATTTTGGATAGACAGATAATAGAGGAAGATGATGAGGTTTGAGAAATAGCTTGGTCATCATGCCTTGAGGAGGTTAAAGGAGAGGGAGAGAAGTTGGAGTGAAGATAATGGAAATGGGAGAGTGGTTATGAAGGTGGATAATTGAGATATGAAGCTCAAATTGCAGCCATGGTTGAGTGGTTTAAGGAGGGGTTTTCTTTTCATTTTTATTCATATTAAAAATTGAGCTAATTAAAAAAAACAAAATATAAGGGTGTTGCCTATCTCTAAACCACTTACCAACAAGAATGAGAAAGATCAATGTTGGAGATTCAGAAGGTTAATGAAGCTTCATACCAACATCTAATACAGATTCCTCCAAGGTTTTGGGCGAAGTTAGCATTCACTCCAGGATCTAAGAGTGACCAACTCTTAAACAACACGTGTTAGACATTCAACTTCAATGTTGGAAGTAACCTTTATAAAAAAGACAATAACACACACGTTAGGGGTTATTTGACAGTATTGTAGAAACGTTAATGAAGCTTCATACCAACATCTAATACAGATTCCTCCAAGGTTTTGGGCGAAGTTAGCATTCACTCCAGGATCTAAGAGTGACCAACTCTTAAACAACACGTGTTAGACATTCAACTTCAATGTTGGAAGTAACCTTTATAAAAAAGACAATAACACACACGTTAGGGGTTATTTGACAGTATTGTAGAAACGTTAAGGTTAATTTGACAGTGACACAAATGTGTGATACCTCGTCAGCAAAAATCGTTAAATATTTGACGGTGTTAGTAAAAATGATAACATTAATAAAAAAATAAAACATTAAGAGTATAATTAATAGCAAAAAAATATTGAAAACGAAATTGATAGGACGCCAAACTTAGGAAATACTATTTTTTCTTAAGGTTTGTGTAGGGTTATATTAAATTTATTTTTAAAATAGAAACATCAAATATCATTTTACTAAATCATGTCTCTTCTTTATCAAAAAAAAAAAAACTATTCTCTTCTTTTAAAAATTATAGTTAATAATATCATCAAGTTTTCTTTTCTCATTCTTTTTTTTTCGGAAGTATTCTTTCTATCATTCTCCAAATGACCCCATAAAGAACATCTTTGTGATCTTTCTATATGTGGGCAAACACTTCGCATAAAAGTAGGGTGTTTGGGGTTTGTACTTTGTAACTTGTATGTTTTCAACCACAAGAGTAGTATAAATTTCTTGTTTTCAGAAAGGGAAGAGATTTGACCCCCAAAAAAAAAAAAAAGAAAGGGAAGAGAAATTTAAGCCGATAATAATATCGTTAATTGTTAATAGTATTCAATTTAGTGACTCGAGAAATAAAGGTAAACTTTCCTTCTTTTGTTTTTATGCCTCAAATCATAGTTTGAAAATCCGGACCGACCCGGCCGAGTTAACCCGGAACCCGGTGACCCGGGCACCAAGCCGGTCCGGGTGGTCCCTATGGACCGTTTTACAATTGACCCGGCAACGACCCGGATTGATCCGGGTTGACCCGGCGGGTTTTAGGCAAACCCGATGACCCGGTGACCCATGACCCGTTTTTTTTTTTGAAAAATATAAGATTTTTTGATAGTATTAATATTTTATTTTCTTAATCAACTAAATTGGCAAGCTTTTGTATTGTTTAAAGTGTTAGAGTGGTTTGAGTTACAACTTAATTGATGTGCTAATTTTTTATTTAAATTTCATTTTTGTGGGATCAAAACTTAAGTGTTTAAGACTTATTATGTGTTATTATTTTTATATTTTAGACTTGTTATATTCAATTTCAGTTTTGAATTTGAATTATAATAACTTATTATGTGTTTTTCATATTTATTTGGTTAATGTATGCATATGTATATATATTTTTAAATTTTTTAAAAATTTGACCGGGCTAACCGGTTTTTTAGTGACCCAGCGGTTGAACCAGTGACCCAATGACCCGAGTTCTTAACCGGGTTAATGACCGGTCCGAGTTTTCAAACATTGCCTCAAATAGTTTGAAAATTTGGCACCAAAAAAATAGTTTGAAAATAAAGAGAAGAAAATTAAAATCTTCTGTCAATATAGACAAAAAAGAAAAAAAAAAAAAAGAAATTTTGGACACTGTCATCCATGAAGAAGAATTGTACAAACCAAATATATATATACTGGCCTCTACCCTGCATGCTCAATTCCATCTATGAAAGTCATATTTGACACTTGAACGGAGAAGACTTGCTTCTCTCACACACACACCCCTAAATCGTGCTTTACAGAAACAGCTCTATTCCTTTTTCTGTCTTTTATCGCAGTTGTTTCTTGGTGCTAAGATACTTGGCTTCGGCTTAGGGCAAGACTTGTTCATTCTAAAACCCTTCTTTTGGTTTCTAACGAGAGACGATGATAGAGCCCATGGACTTACTTCGATCGAATCTATCCCGAGTTCGGATTCCTGAGCCCACCAATCGCATTTACAAGCAAGAATGCTGCATTTCTTTCGACACTCCGGTAATGTCTTTGCCCCATTTCTAGTTTCTGAACTGTTTGTTACCCAGGACGCGCATAAAATGATGAATTCTAGTTTAAACCAATTGCTGACTATGAATATCTTGCTCTTTTAAACTCTTGAACGCTTTGGATTGTTGTTCTTCCATTCTTCTGGGTTTAGACGTGAAATTCTGTTGGTGTCAAAATGTAGGTAGTCGTTCCTGATAATCTTGCTGGTTTGCTTGTTTGGAAATTTTCTTCTTAATTATTTTCTTGATGATTGCGGCTTAGTTTCCGAGAGAGCGTGAGAAGCTTTTAGTATCTCCTACTATTAGTTCTTCTGCGAATATCATTTCTAGATTACTCTTAATTACTTGTTTTTAATATTATCAAACTCTTAATACCTTTTTTACTTCATGAATTTTCACATTGTGGTGTGGGTGTGATCCCATACTAAAGTCTCTCCAGTTGTGCATATGAAAAAAAAAATTGAGACAGTTTGATGATTTTTGTCATTTTCATTTTAATTTTAATCCATCAAGGTTATCTATTATTATTTTTCAATTGTTATCACTTATCAGCTTGAGGTTAGCATGTAGGGGAACTTTTGATTTCATGTTATTTTGGCCTATTCTAATTAGAAACATTTCTTATTGTTGAGTTACAAGTTGCTCATAGTACATTTAATTGTTCCCTGCTGCTGGTGGTTCTCTATTGATTTCAGAGGTCGGAAGGTGGACTGTTCGTCGACATGTACACTTTTCTTGCTTTTGGGAAGGATTATGTGAGTTGGAATTATGAGAAGACTGGCAATCCTGTTTATATGCATATAAAGCAGACAAAAAAACTAGATCCTGAAGACAGGCCTTCAAAGAAACCAACTCGTTTGGCTATAGGTAAGTAAATGGAGTCATGTTTGGCCATGTTATGATTGTGCATCTTAGGTCCTGTTTATTGTAAGTTTCATTTATTTTTGTTTTGGTTTTTGATAAATCTATTGCATCTGTTGAATTTGTTGTACGATATCTTACTTGATGGGATGATTGGAATATATTATTGAAGAGAGAAAGGTTCATTTTGATTTCCAAAAATCGTCTGAAATTATTCACCAAGTGTGCTAACATGTGGACTTAAGCCTTGATTACCTTTTCAGAATTCTTTCATTTTCCTAGTTGAACTCTGGATTAAAGATTTGAAGTTTAGATATGTCTACGTGTGAGTATTATACATATTGACCCCCTGATATGCCAAGAGTGCTTATTTAGAATGTTTTTGATAAACATTTTCAGGCTTCAACAAGTTAGTCGCAGTATAAATTGCATTCTTCAAGATAAACTGATATACTAAACATTTTGTTTTCATAGATAAGTCACTCTGTAAGGGTATGTTTGGTAAGAAAACCAAACAATAGAATCGTGGTGTTTCACGATTCTCAAAAAAACTTTACATCATATTTTATATATACCAAACACACTTTTTATCATACTTTTTCTCTCTCCTAATTTTTCTCTCCTCACTTTTCTCTACAGTACTTTCTTTTATTCTACAGTACTTTACTCTACAGTACTTTCTTTACAGTACTTTACATCCGTGCATCTATACCAAGCGTACCCTAAATATCCTAGTCGCTGGTTCTTTCTGACTCCAGTTGTTGTATAACTCATGAGTGTGCTTATTACTTATATTTCTTTTTCTGTTAAATTGAAATATAGCTATCTTTCTAGGTACTATGTTATGGAGTAATTAATTTGTTTTCTGAACTCTGACCACCGAATCGTTGCTCTTTCCTATGATTTTAAAAACCAACTGTTGTATGCATAGACTATATTTTATCCATCCTATTTCTTTGTAGGTGTTGATGGGGGATTTGATGACAACGAACCTGAATATGAAGAAACTCACAGTATAGTCATATTACCTGAATTTGTATCTCTACCATTCCCTTCAGTGGAATTGCCAGAAAAGGTACTAGTTATCCACCTTTTATGGTTCATTCTTTCTTTATTGAGCTCATTTTTATTATTCAAAGAGAAGTTGTGTGCTGAAGAGGAGTTTATTATAGTTATCTCATTTGCTAAGAATACTGTAGGTAAGGTTGGCTGCTGATGCTATCTTACTGGCTGTGGGTGCTGAACGGAAAGAACAGATTACAGCTTGGACTGCTGATAAGAAAGAAGTTAGTACATATGCCATGAATTTACAGCAAATTGACAATGGTGTTGTTATTCCTCCATCTGGGTGGAAATGTTCTAAGTGTGACAAGACAGAAAATCTTTGGCTTAATCTGACTGATGGAATGATCCTTTGTGGGAGGAGGAACTGGGATGGAAGTGGCGGCAACAACCATGCTGTTGAGCACTACAAGGAGACAGGTTACCCTCTTGCTGTTAAGCTGGGGACCATCACTGCTGATCTGGAAGCAGCAGGTAATATCCCCTTGCTGGATAATGTGTTTTAACATTCTTTTCTTCCTATCATTATCAACAATTTGCTTGTGTAGCTTGATTCATTTTGTGATCATTAAGGGTTATTATTATGCCCATATGTTTTTTTTTTTTTAAAAAGTGACAAGTGTTATATATGATTTCGCCAATTGATTGTGCAGCTTATACTATAATGGTCTTTGCTTATTGTGGCAACAATCTTCAAATACTAATTAAAGAACTTTAAATTTCAATTTGAATATCTTATGCTAATAAAAGAGCACTTGCTCATGAAATATAAGAACAAATTCACATTATTTATTGGAACCATTTTGAAGTAGCTATTGGCTTGGAAAACACTACATTCTGTATGACATTGTTTAGCACTCTAATAAGTAATATATATATTGTTTACTTTTACTTGTTCATACCTAACTTGATTTTTTTTCCCCTTTGTAATTGTTGTTTAAATATGTGTTCTCTTTGAATGCTAGGAGGCCCACTTGTTAGTTTTGCTTGATATCATGTTGAGCAATTAGAACTATACAAGCAGTATGATTAGTGTAATTTTGCTTTAAACATCATTACCTAGATCCATTTGTGATACTGGGATGTGCTATTAGTTTGTTACACTAAATAGAGTTATCCTGAATAAATTAGTTAACTTTTTTTTAAAAAAATAAATAAATAAATGTACTCTAAAATAGGTAGGTTGAATTCTTTCCTTGTTTTTAATCAATAAGAATTATTCTTTTCTGTGTTTCCTGCTAACTATGGTTAATGTATTGTGGCAGTTCAGATGTTTTCTCCTATCCAGAGGATGATAGTGTCATTGACCCACATTTAGCACAGCATCTTGCATTTTTTGGGATTGACTTTTCTTCCCTTCAAAAGGTTAGTTCCTTATTTTTGAAATGGTACTTGTTTAAGGGTAATGTTTGACTTGTTACTCTGTAATAAACATGGTATAAGATTATGTTTACCATGAATTACATTTCACATGATGATATTATCTTGAAAAGCACCCATTTTGTCATATACAGACTGAAATGACAACTGCTGAAAGAGAATTGGATCAAAATACCAACTTTGATTGGAATCGAATCCAAGAAAGTGGACAGGAAGTGGAACCAATTTTTGGACCTGGATATACAGGACTAGTCAATCTTGGAAATAGGTAGAGTTGGTCCTTTACGATTATGCTTGTCAATTGTCATATTGTACTTATTTGATGTTTGCCAAATCTTTTTTCCTTATTTTGCTTTCTTTCAGCTGTTACATGGCTGCTACTATGCAAGTTGTGTTTTCAACCCAATCCTTCTCTTTACGGTCAGTTGATGTCTTGTATTTTCATTTGAACTGTTTAAACTTGGTCTCCATCTATTTCAATTTATACTATGTTTGCATTCTCAGGTATTATAAGAATCAAAGCCTAAAGAAGGCATTCGATGCGGCTCCTGCCGATCCAACTGTTGACCTGAATATGCAATTGTAAGTAGCTGGCTTGATTAAGTTATTAGACTCCTATTGCTATCTCTCTGATCTGACTATTTTATATATATATATATTGTATTTTCAGTTCTAAAGATAACTTCTCTCTCTCTCTCTTTCAAATTCTTCTATAAACTATTTTGGCATGGCAACGATGGTAATAGTCATTATTTGAGCTTAAAAAAATCCATATCTAAAGCAACATGAGTGTACTATGTTCCCTACTTCTCTTTATAAAGAAAATGGTTATAATTATAAATATAGAGGAGGTGCTACAAGAAAATATATATATATATATATATATATATTATAAATGGTTTCCCTCTTGATGTCAGGACAAAACTGGCTCATGGCTTACTATCTGGTAGATATTCTGTTCCGGCATCTGAGGTAACTATAGTTGATTGCATTTCTTTTGAAAATTTGTTTGGAGTTTTTTTTGGTTTTTATGTTATCTTCTGTCATCCAGACTGATAAAAATGCAAATGCTGCTACTGCAACTACAACTGCTGTAAGCTTTCTGGTCTTTTTGCAGTTGAAATTTTTATTTTTTGTTTTTAGAAACAGTTGAAATTTTTATTGAACTTGTATGATCCTGGATATTCAAGTTTTGAAGTCAAACAATTTCTTGTGCTAGCAACGTGTTAGTTGTTATTATTATTATTATATACATTACTAGTTTCAGGAATGAAGTTTTTTTAAAAAAAAAATTTTGCTAGTTATACTTATAATACAATTTTAGCTGTAATAAGAATGACATTAAATGCGTTGCTATGGGTCTTGATTAAAGTCTCAACAACAGGAAAAGTTTCAAGTTTTTGAATATTCCTGTATTGTATATCCTCTTTTTCAATTTATTATTTCTTATCTTGATGGAATTTTTCTTGCCCAATTTTTCTTTTTGTTGCACCCCAATTTCTTCAAACATTAGAAACAGGAAGGGATACCCCCACGTATGTTCAAATCTGTGATTGCTGCCAGCCATCCCGAGTTTTCATCTATGCGGCAACAGGTATGTTTAGCACATTTTTTTCTGAAAAAGAATTAATAGCATATGAAGCATGTGATATGATTACATTTAGTATGTCAATGTTTATAAGTTCTCTTTGAAAGGTAACTTTTACTTTTAGACACCACATAAGGCAGTTAAAGATATGGAGAAAAAAAATAATGAATCTTGGAATCACTTAAACTGTTGTTAATAATTGGAGAATAAATCACAATGAGTCATTATAGTGAATATATATGTTGAAGGTAGAGGGAACCACCGAGTTTTAGTTGCTGGAAAGAGTGACTGGGAGCATGTGTTAAAATTGTTGATAAAGCTTTACTGGAAAATTGAAAACATAAGTGCCCTGTTCTCTATGTAGGATGCTTTGGAATTTTTCCTACATTTTCTTGACCAAGTTGAACGAGCTAATGCTGGGAAAACTGAACTGGATCCTGCAAGGAGTTTCAAGTTTGGTATTGAAGACCGAATCTTGTGTTCATCTGGAAAGGTTACCTATAATAGAAGGCATGACTATATTCTTTCTCTTAATATCCCTTTGCATGAAGCAACTAATAAAGGTGGGTTTTTTTAGTCATGAGTCCCTGATTTGTCTGAGAAATCTTCTGGATCTTTTATCTAATATTTATGTTATTTTGAGAAACTTTCAGAAGAATTAGAATCCTTTCAGAGACTGAAGGCAGAGAAACTTGCTGAAGGAAAGAACCTGTAAGTTTAGATGTTTAGGAAGCTTATTATTTCCTTCATTTTCTTTTCTAGACACATGCTTAGCATATTTGTTTTGATAGGTCTGGCGATGAGATTGTGCGTCCAAGGGTTCCTTTAGAAGCTTGCCTTGCAAACTACTCAGCGCCTGAGGAGATACACGATTTTTATAGCACTGCCTTGAAAGGAAAGACAACAGCAGTGAAGTAAGCGTTCTGATTTTCCAAAGTTTTGTTTTGTTGCAATGCCACACTTGTTCTAATTTGATTCATGCTGCTTGGACTAGTCTATTACTCTATTTCACAAATCTTGTCTTTGGTTTCTGAGAAATTTAGTCTGATAATGTTATCTTTGGAAAGTAGATGATGAGCGCATGATTAGGAAGTTTTACTTTGCGATAATGGTTGTTAACTCATAAGTTGGCTCAAACTGTGACAAGTTTAGGTTAGGAATGGGAAACATGTCAACTCGCATTTTAAGCTTGGTTTTTGAGAAATGGCAATGTTCTTATCATTCAAATATTGAAACATGTCAATTCTCTAGTTCATTCATTAAATTTGAGATTTTTGTTACACTTGCAATTGGGCCTCATTCTTTTTAAACGGTTGCATCTTGTGCGTGCGTGTTGATATTCTTATCATTTGAACATTGAAAGTTATCTTGATGCTGAAATTATCTACATTCTGTAGGACGGCAGGTCTGACATCATTCCCTGATTACCTAGTGTTGCACATGAGGAAATTCATTATGGAGGCGGGCTGGGTTCCCAAAAAGCTTGGTACATTTTATGTTAATATATCTATTTAATTTACATAGTATTATCTCAAAAAAATTTTGATCTATATATTGATATGCATCTTCTTCTCAGATGTGTATATAGATGTTCCTGATATCATAGATATCAGTCATATGCGCAGCAAAGGTCATCAGGCTGGGGAAGAGCTGTTACCAGAAGAGGGTATGTGAGAAATCTTTTCATTCAGCAGATACCTTGTGGAGATTCAAAAGAGGAAAAGATATTATTTATTTCAAATAATGAAGAGAAAATTTGAGTCAAAACTACTTTGAGATACATTGATATATATATATATATCTTATATGGCCCCATTTACTGCATCAAAATAAGCTTATTTGTACCCTTTATTTCTTTAATCTGTATATGCAAATGATTTCATTTTATTCTTATTTTAATGAATAAATGGTAATATGGTATACCGCATACAATTTAAAAAAAAAAAACTGCTGGGTTGTAACTTCATCTCTCAAGAAGCTATGTTTATCTGAATAAATACATGTGATAAATTTGATTATGCTTATAAAGTTTACATCTTATCATATACGGGAATGACCTATAACATATCTTTAGTTATTTGCACTCTGCACACCCCAAGCGGGGGATGACAACCCCACTTTTTTTAAAAGAAAAAAAAAATTAGTTAGCTAGTTAGCTGTTTTTGCTTCTCATTGGCTTTGTAACTTTTATAGCCAATGCGGGTTCTTACTTCTTCCAGCTACACAACTCAATTATTTCTCTTGCTGTTCTAAAACTGAAATTATGCAAATTGCTTGGCGTTTATCTGTTTTGTGCAGTACCTGGTGAGGATGACTCGAATAAACTTTTTGCCAATGAAGAAATTGTTTCACAGCTGGTGGCCATGGGTTTTAACCATCTTCATTGTCAGAAAGCTGCTATAAGTACCTCAAATGTTGGAGTAGAAGAGGCAATGAATTGGTTACTATCTCACATGGATGACCCAGGTAACTCAGATTGGTTTTCTTCATTATGCGACACATACCTTTGAAGAAAGGTACCTTTTTACGCAGGAAATGACACTCGCTATCTTGTTTTTTTAGATATTGACATTCCTATTTCCAAAGAAGGGCATGTCTCTGAAAATATGTCAAGCGTTGACCAAACAAAAGTTGATACTTTAATTTCATTTGGATTTGAAGAAGAAGTTGCTCGCAAGGCGCTAAAAGCTTCCGTAAGTTTCTCCTCTTATATTTCTCCCCTCCTCCCCTTCTGATGACTTTTGGATCAGGTTGAGTAATGAGCTGGAATTCTCCTCCCTGTCTAAATGGAAATCATTGCTCTGTAGGGTGGTGACATTGAGAAAGCAACGGAATGGATATTTAGCAATCCTGATGCCTCTATTACCAGTATGGATGCTACATCATCAAACATCACATCCACCCCCGATGATGCCAGTCTTCCTGATGGAGGAGGGAGTAAGTTTCTTTGACTTCTTAAGCACTTTTCTGTTGTTCATTATCGATGATTTACTCAGAACTGAGTAAATCAAATAAAGGTTACTGATAATGCCATGGTTTGCATTTTATGCTTTACTTTCTCTATAATCTGTAGTGTAGTTTAACTGCTTGCAATCCAGTTAAACTTGGGGTTTCTTCAATTAATATTAGAGCTTGAATTCAATGATATTTCTCTTGCAGGATATCGACTTATGGGAATTGTTAGCCACATTGGAACCTCTACCCAGTGTGGTCACTATGTTGCTCACATTTTTAAAGATGGTAGATGGGTTATTTTCAACGACAGCAAGGTTGGGGCTTCCATTAATCCTCCCAAGGACATGGGCTATCTATATTTCTTCGAGAGGCTTAATTCTTAAACAAGATTCTGCTTTTGACCGTTAGTGTTGAACAAGGTAGAGTATTGCCCCGAGCTCTTTAGATATGCAGAACAAAGCTCTACCTACATGTGCTGAGGATTCATGCCTATTGCCTACAGTCTTCTAATTGGCTGCATCATTTTTTTTTTCTGGATTCGCCAGTTGTGCAGCATTCTGGAACATACAGAACTTGATTTCTTTTTCTAGAAATAGCAGGCCCATTGTTGCTTTTTATTCCCGATGGTTAGAAATTCAAATGACAATTAAAGAATTCAAAAATGAGTTTCAGTGATATTGTGTACTTTTAGTCTCCCATCTGGCTATCTGTTATCAAAATCTTTTTCTTATTAAATGGTAGCTGATAACAAAATATATGTGACACTAGTAATTGAAACTGAAATAATTGGTTCAAATTGTGTAATATATATATTTATAAAAAGGAAGACTCTCAATTAATATATATATATATATAATTCAAACTGAAATATTTGGTTCAAATGGTTTAAAAGTAATATTTTGAAATGGACTAAACTAAGGGGAAGTTACTTAGGTGTTTGTTATGAAGTTTTTTAATAAAAATAAGACACGTGTCAAAAAGTATTTATATAACTAATCATAGGAGGAGAGAGAATATAGAAGATTAAATTATGATAATTAATCATTGAAGAAAAAGAATATAAATAAAGCACACGATTGATAGAATTTTATAGTAAGCACTTAACTAACTTTACTTTAGTTTTTTCCTTTTGAAATGATATAAAAAAGTAATTTTTGTATAATTTTAAAATAGTTTATCTCCTGCTAATGCTAAAACTTTTTCCTCATAATGACTAGGAAAACCAATTATTTGGAATAAATAAATGGTATATATATTTTCAAAATCATATGTATTTGAAACCAAAATGTAATTTATGTTTGACCTTTAGGTTTAGGGTGTGAAATTTATCCCCTCAAAGACAATCAAAGAATTACAAAGCTTCCTATCTTCTTACCCCTGTTGAAGATTTAGTTCCCTCTAATAACACCATCATTCATTATTGACCTATTCCATGTCTGGTGGGTAAGAAGAAATAAAGAATGATACAAATTTTGCAATATTCATTTTAGTCTGTTGGTTGCGAATGCCATTGCACATCAAAATCCCAATCCCTGTCTGGCCCCTGCTCTATTTCTTCAATACAGAGAACAACATCCTTAGCTCTCTTTGTCCACTGGTATAACTCTGATTCTTCATCTCTGTTTCCATCTACACTTGCACTTTCCATCTCAATCTTCTTCCTAATGCACAGCTCAATCATCTCCCGAAAGCACGGGGTCACTTCATTCTGTGTCGTATTTAATTAGCGTGTTAGTCATGAATTTATCAATATAATTATTCTATTTCTTAATTACCTCTGTCACATGTAGACTTCCTGGCCCATACAAAATGTGGGCAGCTGCCAGAAAACTGGATTGTGCGATGAGAGAAGGCTTATATTGAGTAAAACATTCCTCTGAAAAATGAAAATAATATATAATTCAATCTTGAAACAAGTGAATTCAGTTGTTTAATTAATAGTAATACTAACTAACCTGCTAGAGAATTGACGATGATCTGATGAATGCAGCGTCGTGAGAAACCTCCGAGATCTCTGAATCTTGGGTAGTAGGTGTTGAGAAAGCAAAATGGGGTTATAGGACGCGATCTCCTCTCAAGTCCTTCAAGAATTTCATACTCCACTAACTCTATCCTCTCTTGGGCGATCTCTATATTGTTACGTCTCTGTGTATATATATAAATATATAATTCTATATATGAAAGGGAAAACGCAGAAATAATTAATAATTACCAGAAACGATCGGAGAGAAAAAAAGTCCATGCAGAGCTTGATAGCCATGGTGAGGCAACAGATAGCTATCAAATTGGAGTTTTGTTGATCTTCTTCTTGAGAATACTGAAGTAATAAAGAGAAAGAATCAAGAAAAAGAAAGATGAGAAATACCAATTTGTTGAAAATATATAGTTATTACCGGGTGCGGGAGTTTGTGGGTTGAGATGAAGCGGTCAAAGTGATTCAATGCAATATAGGGAATAAATGCCTTGTATCGTCTGCGCACCGTATACTGCACCACACATACATACATACATATATGAATAATGAATATATTAATGAGGAGTTAGTGATATTTCATATCATACCTGGGCGATTGTACGAATGGCATGGTTTCGGAGTTGCTTCATGCGGGGGCTTTGTAAGTAGTGGTGAGTGGGCATAAAATGATGTTCATTATCGTACAACTCCTCAACGCTCTGTTTTAACCTGGGACTACTAAGTGGAAATTCTGGATGGTAATCCAATTCCCGATCCGGATAGTAATCCATTCTCACCACCTTCCTCAATATTGACAATACAAGAATTACGTAATCAATCTCACCTATATATCCTCTCTCTCTCTCTCTATATATATATACAACTAACTCATCGAATCACCTCACCTCACTTCACTATTTTTCATCTCTTGGCGGTTTAATTTTAGAGACACGGGATTGGTTCGTTTGAATCACGTAACGGTAACGGTAACGGTGAAGCCCACCAATTTACCTAACGGTAATTATGCGATTAGTATTAATACGGAATGCAACGACGTCACTTTGCCTTCTCCAAATTCTACTTTGCTTAATTCTCTTTTTCCTACATCATAAATATCTTTCACACTCCTTCGCCCAAGAGTTTAAAAGACTAAAAAATCATTAAAAATTTTATTTCAGTATTATTATATAAACGTACCATGGTTATTCTAATATTTAATGATCACACAAAGGTGCAATGAATGATCTATATATATTCCAAATGGATATATAAAGTATAAACGATTCAGAAAAAAAAAATTTGTACGTTGGTTTACCTTTTTTTCATTTTTTAAAAATTTCAATATTTTTATCAATTTTATTCTTAAACTTTATTTACTATTATTTGTTTTCCTAAATTTTTAGTTTACAAACAACTTACTCTTTCCCTAACTGCTGCAACAGGTGCAATACGTAGTGCAATTAACTTTGTGATGGATTAGGATTAGGATTAGGGATCAAATTGTTATTAATATTAATAAAAATTTGGTCTTTAATCCTTTCATGTTAAGTCCTTATTAATGTAGGTCTTTAAAATTGCTTCACAAATAAAATAAAAATTATATTTTAAAATAATTACACAAAAGCAAATTGCATGAGATTTACCGTTGACTGTGTGTAAATATAGTCCTACTCATATATTTGTAGTTGCCTACTCATCATAAGCTACACCGTCTCCGTCTCCAAAACAAAACGCATACTAATTTCTAAACGTTTCCATTGCATACTAATGTAATTACATATATAAGAGCAGCTTTAGTTTTTTTCGATCGAATACTCTAACAAGATTACTCGACCAAACTCAACTTTGATCGTGGAAATTTTGAGATATTTCTTGGACTGACCCTATCTACTTTAATTAATTGAGAAATTTGTTCAAGAGATGATGCAATATTACAAATAAATAACATCTACTTATAACTTGTGACGTCTTCTTTCTTTGCCTAGCTAGTATCTTAAAGTATTCCAGTTTCACCTGCATGCTGAACATAGATTTTAGTGTCTCTCATTAATTGTTTGCATTGTGTACTTATTTACTAACAAATGAAAAATGAACAATGTGTCTCATTAACTTGGAAGGAAACATTACTAATAAAGACAGGCATCAAGCAGAGAATATAATGTTGAGTCAAGAATTAAGGAAAAATTAATGTTGAAATTGAAATTGAAATGAACTACAAATTCGATCTGACGCCTGTTGGTAGCCACTGTACATCAAAATTCCAATCCCTATGTGACGCCTTGTCTTCAATATGGAGAAGGGTATTCCAAGGGCTCTTTGTCCACGGGTATAACAAGGATTCTCCCCCTATTTCTCCTTCTACACATTCAGGTTCGATCTCAATATTCTTCTTCATGCACACCTCAATCATCTCCCGAAAGCACGTGGTCACTTCATCCTGTATATACTAGTTAATTAATTAATCATACAAAACCAATATAATATAATATAATATAATATACTTGCCTCTGTGACGTTTAGACGTTGTGGCCCATACAAGATGTGGGCGGCTGCGAGAAAAGTGGAGAATGCGATGAGAGAAGGCTTATACTTAGTAAAACGTTCGTCCGCTAGAGAATTGATGATGATCTGATTAATACAGCGTCGTGAGAAGCCTCCAAGACATTTGAATCTTGTGTAGTAGGTGTTGAGAAAGCAAATGAGGGTTATAGGACGCGATCTCCTCCTAAGTACATCAAGAATTTTACACTCCATTAATTGTATGTCTGTATCCTTTCTTGGGAGAGACTATTGTCTAGATTGTGACGTCTCTGTATGTGTGTGTATGTATGTACGTGTCAGTGAATAAACTAGTTTTGAATATTATATATGAAATAATGAATTATTATTACCAGAAAGGACTCGAGAGAAAAGGACTTGATGCAGAGCTTCATGGCCATCGTAAGACAACAGAGAGCTGAGAAATCGGCGGCAATTTTATCTTCTACTTCAGAAAAATCCTTGATAGAGATAGATGGATGTAAGAAAGACGAGAGTTAAAGAAGAATCAAGAAATTAAACAAGATTTCAAAATACATATATATATATATATACCGGAAGTGTATGCCTTGAAATGAAGCAGTCAAAGTAATTCAATGCAATATAGGGAATAAATGCCTTGTATCCTTCGTCCACCGTATACTGGGCGATTGTACGAATGGCATGCTTTCGGATTTGCATCTTGCGGTGGCTTTGTAAGTAGTCGGGATTGGGCATAAAATAATGTTCATTACGGTGGAAGTCATCAACACATTGTGATAATCTGTGACTATCAAGTGGAAATTCTGGATGGTAATCCATCATCCTCACACCACCTTCCATCTTGCTCAATCACACTTGTTTATTCCCCCAAGAAACTCACAATACAACAAATTAATGAAGAAAACAACTTCTTTATCCTCTCTATATATATACACAGTGAAGCCACCCAATTTATTGGTGTCAAAACCGGCCAATCAGGTTTTCAATAAAATGGGCCGAGTTGAACTTAATCTAAAATATTGATCCAGCCTCACCTTTAGTCTATAGGCTTTTTAACTTTTAATTTATGTTTTTTTTAAAATTATTTTATTTGATCTAATATCAACATATTATAACTTTCAAAAAAATTCAACATATTATAGAATATTAATATTTGATATAGAATAATTACTGCAAATTGAATTATAGAATAATATTATAAATTAGTTTATATCAGAGCTTGAATTCAATGAGATTTGTCTTGCAGGATATGGACTTATTGGAATTGTTAGCCACATTGGAACCTCTACCCAGTGTGGTGAATCTTTTTTTTTTTTGTGATAACCCAGTGTGGTGAATCTGGAACATAAAGAACTTTTTTTTTGAGGAACCAGGGCGGTATTTGGGCAGCTTTATTCATCAAAAGACAGAACCTCAGAGAGGAAAAAAGGTACAGAATCAATCCATAACGCGTCTTTTTGATCTATCCTAGCCTGTCTAGTAATATAATCAGCAGTGCTATTACAAATTCTAGGAACCCAGTTAAAACTTACATACTGAAAATTCTCACTAAAGCTAAGGATATCTTTACAAACCGCACTAAGTGCAGAGGCTTGTGTACAAGGGGTCTTCAGCATCTCTATAACCAAGCTTGCGTCTCCTTCCACCAGTAACTGAGTGCATCCAATTTTCAAAGCCAGCTCCAATCCTTTCCTTATTGCTAACGCCTCTAGCAGGACCACGTCATTAGGTGCGTGTACCGAACCCATGAAAGCGCCTAAACAACAACCTTCTGAGTCTCGCACTAAACCACCAAGATATCCACCACCGTCCCTGTTTGCTGCCGCGTCAACGTTGAGCTTCACAAGAGGATGTTCAGGCTTCACCCATTCCAGCGTAGTTGGCATCATCGTGTTGTTCGGGACTATCAGTGTCGCAGCTAAATGTTCATCCGTGATCCTCTCTACCTTGGGCCATAAATTCTCAGCTCTTATCACTTCATTTGAAAATTTCTTTGCATTCCTGCGTTCCCACACACAATACATTGCTACAGCGGCTTTGCACAGTTTCTCGTCACTCCAGTTGCCGGCCTCCACTACCATCCATTCAAGTACATTCGCATGATACACTCTCGAACTGTAATCAAAGTTTGCCATCACCCACACAATCTGTATCTCTGGACAATCTATTAAAGCATGGAAGACACTCTCAGTTTCAAGGTTACACATAGGACAATCTTCATTGATTTCCATTCCCCTATGTTCAAGTGCCTCCACCGTTGGTATAACGCCCCAACAAACCCTCCACAAGAAAACTTTATACCTTGATAACAGGGGCAACTTCCATAGTCGTTTCCAGAATTTAGTCGTAGCGTCCGCATCTATATCCAATCCCAACTCAAACTGTCTCCACGTGTCGATCATCGCGTGCTTGTATCCCGACTTCACAGTATATACACCACTTCTTTCAACCTCCCACACCCATTTATCACCGCCTTGTGCTCTGTTTGGTGGTAAACACATGATGCGTTGGCATGTTTCTTCATCAAAGCATCTTTTCAGCTTGTCCTCGTCCCATGCGTCGCCACCCTCACTTATTAGATCACAAACCTTCCATACCCCTGTAGCATTTTGGTTCGACCGAGTAAGAGTGGTTGGACGATCATATATAACCCACGGGTCCTCCCATACATTTGTTGACTTACCATCACCAATTGATCTTCTCATCCCATTTGCCAGCACAGTTCTTCCTGCCAGTAAGCTTCTCCACGTGACCGAAGGTCTATTACCAATTGAAGCACTCATAAATTCACCATTAGCAAAATACCTGGCCTTGAGAACTTTGTGTAGGAGGGATTGGTCATTCTGGATTAATCTCCAGCATTGTTTTGCTAACAAGGCCTTGTTAAAAGTTTCAAGATCTCTAAAGCCAAGTCCACCCATGCTCTTTGGCATTGATAATTTTTTCCAACTCAGCCAGTGTATGTGCCTATTATCTTGATTGTTTCCCCACCAAAATTTAGCCATAATTTGGGTTAACTCAGCACATAACCCTTTTGGTAATAGAAAACAACTCATGGAGTAAGTAGGGATCGATTGCGCTACCGCCTTAATTAGAATTTCCTTCCCTGCTTTAGAAAGGATCTTCTCCTTCCAACCTTGCAATCTTTTCCACACCCTTTCCTTTAAGGATTTGAAAGCCTCACCTTTTTTCTTTCCTACCATAGTTGGGAGTCCCAAGTATTTTTCATTCTTTGCCACCTTTGTCACTTGCAAAGAATTCTTAATTGTGGTCCTAACCTCTTCAGCAACATTAAGACTGAAAAATATTGCCGATTTTGAGAAATTAATTTTCTGTCCGGAAGCTCTCTCGTAAATACCCAATAATTCCTTAAAATTATTGCATTCCACTTCATTGGCTTTCAAAAATATCAAACTATCATCCGCAAAAAATAAGTGAGAGATGCTTGGTGCACGCCTTGCCACCTTGACTCCATGTATATGGTCATTATTTTCGCTTTCAGTTAGAAGAGAGCTCAACCCTTCTGCGCAGAAAAGGAATAAATATGGTGAAAGAGGGTCACCCTGTCTAAGACCTCTTTCGGGTTGGAACATGTCCGAATCACATCCATTAACTCTTACCTGGAAGCTTACTGTGGTAACACATAGCATTATTTTCTTGACCCAGTCCTCATGAAAACCCAATTTAATCATCATTCTCTCCAAAAAACACCATTCTACTCTATCATATGCCTTACTCATGTCAAGTTTAACAGACATAGAGCCGTTACTCCCCGATTTGTTACATTTTAGAGCATGAAGAAGCTCGTAAGCAAGAAAAACATTATCTGTGATTTGTCGGTTAGGCACAAACGCACTCTGATATACAGAGATGACATCAGGAAGAAATTGCTTCAATCTGTTTGCCAGAGTCTTGGCAATAATTTTGTAGATGACATTGCATAAACTAATAGGTCTAAACTGGGTCATGTCCTCCGGATCTTTCGTCTTTGGAATCAACACTATTCTTGTTATATTAATACCCGGGTCAAACACACCGTTATTCAGGAAATCAAGAGCCGCATCAGTCACTGTGTTTCCTACCACATCCCAATAGCGTTGATAGAACAACGCCGGAAAGCCATCGATGCCCGGGGCTTTCGTCGGTCCCATTTGAAAAAGAGCCTCTTTAACTTCCTCTCTTGTGAATTTAGACATCAGTACTCGATTCATATCATCCGTCACCTTCTTAGGAATGGCTTCAGATACTCTCTCTATCTCCACCGGATTGGCCGATGTGAATAGTTCTTTGAAATAATCAATAGCGATGTCTTGTATTTCTTGTTGATCTTCAGCCCAACTTCCATCAACCCTCTTCAACCTGTTAATTCTATTCTTCTTTGTCCTGTTCGATGCAGCAGTATGAAAGAATTTAGTGTTCTTATCTCCCTCTCTCAACCATTGTATTCTCGATCGTTGTCTCCAATACTTCTCTTCATCCGCTAGTACTCTGCTCAGTTCATTTTCCAGTGATCTCACTTTCTGCACATTTGTAATGGTTCTGGTAACCTCGGTATTTATATCCTTCTGTAAAGCCTTGATCTTTTTCCCAAAACTCCCGAACTTACTCACACTCCATTGTGTTAATTTCTCTTGTATCGCCTTTAAACTTCCGCACACCGTATCTATTGTCGTTTCTTTCCCGAAATTGCCCCACAATGATGTGATAATCTCTTTACATTCATCATATCCACACCAAAGCTGCTCAAACCGAAAGGTTCTTTCATTCAGCGACCCTCGGTCATTTTTATATCTGAACCAGTCTAAATTGCATAGTATGGGAAGATGATCCGAATCGAATTTTTTCAGGTTGAATAGTTGAGCATATTGAAATTTTGTGATCCATTCAATATTTGCCAAACCTCTGTCCAATCTACACTTCACTTGTTTATTACCTCTATTGTTGCACCAAGTCAGAGGGAAACCCACAAAGCCAATGTCTTTTAAATCGCAGTCATCTATAGCATCTCTGAATAATTGCATCTGTCTCTCCGATCTATCGTTATCTCCCTGTTGCTCATCACTGTGTGTTATTTCATTGAAATCACCCATCATCAGCCATGGGACATCTCGAGTATTTTTTAAACGTCTCAGCATACTCCACCCTTGATGGCGGAGATGCGTTATTGGTTCCCCGTAGAAACCAGTAAATCTCCACCTATCATCACCATCCTCCCCCACCCACACATCAATGTGGTATTTTGACATTGACCGAAGATAAACTTTACAATCCTCCTTCCAAAGGAGCATCAATCCTCCGCTTCGACCCACACAAGGATGCCACACTCCATTAACATAACCCAATTCTCGTTTCTTTTTCTCCGCTTCACCTGCAGTCAACTTTGTTTCACTAAAAAACAATAAATCCGGCTTCACCTGTTTAATGAGGAGCTTCGTGGAATCAACTGCCCGTGTGTTCCCCAATCCACGGCAGTTCCACGATAGTATTTTCATTGTTCCCGGCGGGCCTGTTGAAACAGACCGGCCGATATATTGATTGTAGATCCTGCCACATCATCACTTTTAACTTTTTTCAAAACGCTTACCTCAATATTGGTTGGTGCATTTGGTTCTTCCTCCATACTCTTCCGCTTGCCTCCTTTCAACTCAACAACCTCCGTGTTTGTTGTCAAAGCTCCTTCTCTCGCTAACCTCTTCCATTGTTTCCCCCTGATGGTTTCATTGTTGGATTAATATTTTCTTTCATTACCACAGCCGACAACGCCCCCCCTCACATGCTATATTATGGATTTCTTTTAACACGTGCATCTCTTGTGAACTCGCATTAATCGGCCCTTCCATATTCGTACCCGGATTCTCACTACTCACCTCCCCCTCCTTGCTCCCGTTACCTTCGTTCTTCCTTCCTTTCTTTATACCCAGCTCCTTATCCTCGTTAACCCCTTCACTACCTCCCACTCCGTCCATACCTCCTTCCGTCATTATGGCATTATTATTTTCTACGTTCAGTTTCGCGAGAAGTTTTGCGAGCGCTTCTGTCTGTATTCCTTCTCTCGGTTCTCCCCAACGCCCTTCACGTCTTCTCGGCCCACCTTGCGTCGGTTTTTCCTTCCCTACAGCCTTCCACCTTGTCCCCGGTTGATTGGCCTTTATCCAAGGCCCTAAACCCACAGAGTTATCCTTCCCCTCTTTTCCATCCTTCGACGCGTGCTCGCACTCTTCTTCACTATGGCCGATGCCACCACAGTAACAGCAAAACATAGGAAGACGTTCATATTTGAAATCCACCCATAACCTACCATCGTTCTTGCTAGATGCGTATGCACCTTCCTGTAGCGTTTTGTCAATCGGCATCTCCACCAAAGCCTTGATAAAGATGGATTGTTCATTTGTCAAACAGAACACCCCTGTTTCTATCACCGTTCCCATCGTCTCACCCAACTTCCTCGCCATACTTTCCGTCTTACAGTGAGGCGGCAGCCCCCAGAATTGTAGCCACACCCGAACCCTCTCAAAACC
Organism: Senna tora; assembly: GCA_014851425.1. Classification (NCBI taxonomy): domain Eukaryota; kingdom Viridiplantae; phylum Streptophyta; class Magnoliopsida; order Fabales; family Fabaceae; genus Senna; species Senna tora. The sequence continues at coordinate 2,297,973 of CM026266.1, read as the reverse complement.
CTTCTCCAGCATGTCTGGGTCACGTTGCCACTGCTGAAGCAGTAACCAACTGTTTCGGAATACCCAGGGTCCTCCTCGCAGTATTCTTTCCAAATCCTTCTCATGTTGAAAAGAAAAAAGATATGTCTTAGCCGCAACTTCCTCCACTTTCAATTCCTCCAACCCCCATATATTACGCATCGCATTACATAGTGTTGTACGATTGACCTGCTTAGTTGTTAACATACGTCCAACCAAACATCTTTCCGCAGAAACCAGCTCTGTGTTCACATCCTCGTCACTGAACGTGATTTCGACCTCACCTCCACGACCCCTTCTTCCCGTCTCTCTCCTTCCATCCATTGGAGCCTAATTTCCAACTCGTCCCTCGTAACCACCAGAGATACGGACGGACAACCTTCCTCGTCTTCCACCGGAAAACCCTCGGCTTCGCCGGAGTTTCAGCTGCCACAGTAAGTCACCGCCAAGAACCCTAGCAGAGACTCACGAACGGCAGGAAATTTCGGAACATAAAGAACTTAATTTCTTTTTCTAGGACTTGTTAGTCTCTTATCTGGCTATCTCTGTTATCAAAATCTTTTAATAAATGGAAAAACACTTATTTTTAAAAATGATATATTTTAAAAAAATTGTGTTGTTTTTACATGTTTATTTTCATGAAAAAAAAATTATTTTTATTTGTAACAGATACACTTTTTTAATTTTAAATACAAGTTAAGAATTGGAATTTTTGTTTTTGATTAGTAGAAATTATAATTTAAATATTTTAACATAAATTGTTTATCTTTTTCATTACTTTTAAACAAACTTTATTTAAAAAGACGTAATTTAAAAATCAATCATTTTCAAAATATGCATAAACGGGCCTCAATGATGGACTGGAGATGAAAACACTGAAGCAATCGTTAGGTAAGCATAATGACATTTGTAGCTAGCTACCTTTTGTTGAAACCACACAGCATTATTCATTAAGCTTCAATGCAAAACTGTATTTTGTGAGTTTTCATAAACAAGTATTTCTAGATATCACCAAACGTCATAGGCATTTTTTTTTGTTAAAAGTTGTATATTGAATTTTGGCTCAACAATCAGCCCAAACATGAGACATAATCGTCAAGTTTTTTTGGTACTAGAAGGGGCCGAAGCCCAAGGAAAACAAACACAAAGGCAAACTATACTAAAACATCCACCAATTGGAGTGGCAAGTACTCTATTTTCTTTAAGTAAAATTTTGAATTCGAATCTCATGTATAAATTTTTTTTTACTGGGAGAGCTCTACTCCATTATAGGACCTGTAAAAAAAAAAACCACAACATCAGCATGTATCATTAGACCTAACCCACCAAGACCACTTTAGAGAGGTTTAATTTAATTCCAATTTATAATAGAGATTCCGCACACAAGAAATTAGCCGAAATACAATGATGTAAGAGACCACACCTTTTGGCAATTATAATTTTTTTTTCTTCTCTATTCTCTTTATATATATATATATATATGATACAAAATATAAGCTCCGATATAGTAGGAGTTGGAGATTCAAGAATAATCATTTTGGATCTGATTGGTTGATATAATGTGACAATGAACTATATGCATCTTTTTATCCATATTGTGTTCTAGGCGAAGACATCGACTAATTAGCAGTTTAGAGTAAGCACAATTGTAAATATAACCCTAAATTAAACAACACTACTCTTCACTTTTTTTAGTCAATAATGTTCAATCATGTCTACCAAAAATATATATTCAATCATGAGTTTTCCCTTAGCCTCTCCATATCTCTTTATTTTCCTAGGAGCCCATAAATTCCCCATGTATAATTCCTTTTCCTAGAAATATGTGAACATATATAGAGAGTGAAGCAATTAGACTTGAAACAACATTACTGTATCACATCATCGTATCACAGTATCACTGCACATCAAAATCCAATAGTATGAGAATTAAGTAAGGAAAATCATGTCCAAATTAAAACTACAACTTTGATCTAACCCTAGTCCTTGTAGGTTCGACCACTTGTTGCTCGTCTGAAGGTAACAACCACTGCACATCAAAATCCCAATCCCTGTCTTGCCCCTCCACTTTCTCTTGAATTCCCAGAATGGCATCCCTAGCTTTCTTAGTCCACGGGTATACCACTGATTCTTCCCTTATTTCTCCATCTACACATGCAGGTTCGATCTCGATGTTCTTCCTAATGCACAGCGAAATCATCTCCGGAAAGCACGGGGTCACTTCATTCTGTACACATATACAATTATTCATAAATAATTATTATTTAATTTAATCATTATTCAATATTAATTCTAATTCTCACTTACATCTGTCACATGTAGACGTTCTGACCCGTACAAAATGCGGGCAGCTGCCAGAAAACTGGACAGCGCGATGAGAGAAGGCTTATATTTAGTGAACGATTCCTCTGAAAATTGAACATCGTAGTTAGCATAATTTAAATTAAACAGATTAAGTTGATTAATAGTAATTAATTAATTAACCTGCTAGAGAATTGACGATGATCTGATGAATACATCGCCGCGAGAAACCTCCAAGATTTTTGAATCTTGGGTAGAAGGAGTTGAGAAAGCAAAATGGGGTTAAAGGACGCGATTTCCACCTAAGTGCTTGCAGAATTTTGAACTCAACTGCCTCCAACTTCTCTTCCGGGATCTCTATATCGTGACGTTTCTACGTTACGTTAATGAATGAATTAATTAGTCGAATTCTTTAATTAATTACTACAAATCAATTTGATTAATTAATAAATTATTACCAGAAAGGATTGGAGACAAAAGTTATTGATGCAGAGCTTTATAGCCATCGCGAGGCAACAGATAGCTATCAAACGAACGTTTTCTTCATCTTTCTCTTGAGCATCCTAAAGTAAGACAAAGAATCAAGAATAATCAAGATATATACATAAAGAAAGAAAGATAGAGATAGAGATAGAGATATACCGGGAGTGTATAGTTAGAGAAGAAGCGGTCAAAGTGATTCAACGCAATATAGGGAATATATGCCTTGTATCCTTGGCCCTGTGTATACTGCATAATATATATATATATATATATATATATATATATATATATATATATATATTCATTCGTGTTCCATCAACATATATAGAATATTATTAATTATTGAGATTGTTTAATTGATGAATTCATTCATACCTTGACGATTGTACCAAGAGCATGCTTTCGGAGTTGGATTTTGCGGGGGCTTTGTAAGTAGTCCTCCACCTCGCTGGCCATAAACAAATGTTCATAATCGTAGAACTGCTTCACAGTTTGTGTTAATCTGGGAGCACAAAGTGGAAATTCCGGATGGTATTCCATAATTTCCATTCCAACAACCAAGCCAATTATCACAGAAAACTTAATAATAATCTAACTTGTAGTCTCTTAGGATGAATCTCTCATTCGCCTAAAACAAGTACTCATCTACTATAGTATTTATATACATCTAAAAATTCTAGTATCTTAAGGATTCCTTTTTTTTTTTTTTGATAGGCTTAATTAAGGATTCTTAAACTAAATTTAATAAAAAAAACTTAATTACACAATTCGTTTTTTTTAATGGATAATTACACAATTCCTAATTCTACTAAAAAGATAACTTATACGATAATTATAAATAAATGAATTCAAAACTCAAAACCCCTAAAAAACCTTTATCTCTATCTATATATCTATACAACTCATCACCTAGCGTCATCATATTTCATCTCTGTTTTTAGAGTTTTATATTATTTTTCAAATTTGATAACCATCGTTATGATAATTTTAAATTTTATTCACTTGTTTAACTATATGTATATCATTATTTAATATTATTTATGCCGGCACTCATGGAGCCAATTAATAATAAAAAATAATATAGTTTAGTCCAATCTGCTAAAATAAAAAAAAACAGAAAAAATATCGTTGTTATTATTATATAAAAAAAGATACATTTATATCTATATCTATATACAAAATAAAAAAACAAAATCTAGAGTCAATATCTAGTTATCTACAAATAGTTCTCCTATTTTTTACGAAAAAAATAATTGTTCCACTTTTTCAGTGAAAATTAATTCCTCCACTTTTGAGTGTACATATATATCAACATTATCATTATCACTAATAGATAATAAAATGTTTCAAAATCAACCTTATCAAATCTAAGAAAAGTCTATCTTCAGTTAAGTTTTTCATAACAATAGCTTTCATTTAAATAGATTTTATAAAGTTAAGTAATTGCAAAACAATATCTTTTCTTAAAAAATTGTAACTTATTTTTTTTTATGAACAAAAATTGCAACTTATTTAATTATACATTGTTGAGTATTTTTTTATCAGGGTTACGTTTACTATTTTCTTATTATCTCTCTCTTACTTTTTTTTTTTTGTTGATCAAAGAAGATTACAAAGAGCCAAGACTAGCCAAGCCTATAAGCAGCTAAAATCCTATTGTGGTCATTCTTTACAAAAGTCATGAACTCTATATGGTATGTTCACTATTAAGAAATGGTAATGAAAATGTTAATGAAAATAGTGGGACTTAGTGGGGCTTACTTACTTTTTTATTTTTTTATTTTCATCAATTTTAAAAAAAAATATATATAAAATATCTATTATACCCCTCTCATTTGACACAATTATAACTCTATTTTCTTTTTTTTTTATTTTAATATAAGGGGTAAAATGGTCATTTTAATACATTCCCTTTTCATTTTCATTACCAAACTTTTACTATTAAACACATCAAATGTATTCCATTTTCATTTCTGTTTCCATTTTCATTTCTATTTCTACCTAATGAACGTGTCCTATCTCTCTCTTACTTTGTTTCTCTCTCGTTTAAACTTTTCATTAAAATAAGAGTAAAAAATAGACACAAAAATTTAACTTATTAAAATGTTGAGCTCTCCATAAAAAGAATCTTATAATAATAAGGATAATGTAGTATATAAATAAGTGTAAATCATATGAATTGATGGTGTTGGCGAACAATTGTCTACACGTTAAATGGCATTTTTTTAATAACAAATCAATCACCTTGACATTTATTACCATCATTATTGAGCAATTCTATTGTCCGGATAAAAATTCAATGGTACTGTATCACTGAACTTCAGTGCATCCCTCCAATCATATAGTGTCATTTGTTAATATTAATAAAAACTCACATTAATTATGGCCCACCTTAAATGGTTTAGGGACCAACTGATTGGAGGGATGTACTGAAGTTCAGTACTATCGTACCACTAAACATCTACTCCTATTGTCCTGGGTGACCCAAAATAAGGTGTGTGTGTGTATATATATATATATAAGAGAAATAAAGAATGATGATAGGAAGTTATCAATTTAAGAAAGCAATTTGGGTGAGGGACATGCATGACGTAGAAAGGGATATATATATAGTTGGAACTAATTGGAAACATTATTTATTATAGTAACAAAGATCAGACATCCATGAATTTGAGCTAGGACCACTTCACTTCCATACGACTTCATCGTCATAATGAACCACAGAATGTACACTACTAATTAAACAATATATTATGAGAAAGAAGATGTGGAAAATTAAACAACTAGCTAGCACGTCTCTGCTGGTAGCCATTGCACATCAAAATCCCAATCTCTGTCTGGCCCATCCGGACGTACATTCGTAGTACAATTCTTTGTCCAGGAGTTCAAGTCCGACTCTTCATCTGATCTCTTTCCAATATTAATTACACTTGCAGGTTCGATCTTTATTTTCTTCCTAATGCACAGCTCAATCATCTCATGAAAGCACGTCGTCACTTCATTCTGCGTAGATGACTTAATTATATATATAATAGAATTCATAATAATTAGAATCAATATATATATTAATTAATTAATTACGTACCTCTGCCACTTTTAGACGTTCGGGCCCATACAAAATGTGGGCCGCTGCGAGAAAACTGGAGAGCGCGATGAGAGAAGGCTTATACTTGGTAAAGCCATGGTCTGCTAGAGAAGCGACGATGATCTGATGAATAGAGCGTCGAGAGAAACCTCCAAGATCTCTGAATCTTGGGTAGTTGGTGTTGAGAAAGCAAAAGGGGGTTACAGCACACGCTCTCCACACAAGTGCTTTCAGAATATTAAACTCCTCTGACCGTAGATTCTGTTGGGGGGTCTCTATATCCTCATGACGTGTCTGCATCCATGCGCCCGCGTACGTGTTAATCAAATTCATTCTTTAATTATATATATGAAATTAATTAATTAATTAATTACCAGAAAGGATTCCACACTGAAGTTCTTGATGCAGAGCTTGAAAGCCATTATGAGGCAAGCTATAGCCGTCACACGGGTGTTTACTTCGTCTCTTTCAACAGAATCCTAAACAGAGATGTTCGTATGACAAAGAATCAAGAAAGAGTAAAAGAATTAAGAAAGAAATTAAAGATAATATATATATACCGGGAGTGGAATCTTCGAGAAGAAGCGGTCAAAGTAATTCAACGCAATGTAGGGAATATATGCCTTGTATCCTGCGCCCTGCGTATACTGCATGCGTATATGCATATATGAATAAAATGAATGTATACTTCGTCTCTTCAATTGGAATTCATATATATATTATAGGGTACCTTGAGGATTGTACGAATGGCATAGTTTCGGCATTGCATCTTGCGGGGGCATTGTGAGTAGTCGTCAGTGGGCATAAAATAATGTTCAATATTGTAGTACTGATTAGAAGCTTGTTTTAATCTGGAAGTACGAAGTGGAAATTCCGGATCGTAATCCAATTCCTCCGCCATCTCATGCACAAGCCTCCAACAGATCAAACTTGGTGAATGAATTAATGACTGATCCAACAAAATAATCAAACTTGCTTTTTCGCCAAGAAATTAAAAGATGGAGCTTATCCTCTCTCTCTATAGTCTATATATATACAACTCAAGACACCTCACCATTTTTCATCTCCCGGCGGTTATAGACGCAAGATAAGTTCGTTGAATGGCAATATCCTACATAATTTCCACGGTATTTGTGCGGTTAGTAATTAAGGAATGCAACGACGTCACTTTGCTTCCTCTTGAAATTTTACTTCCTTATTTCTCTTTTTCCCTACGTAATAATTATCTTCCACTCATCTCCTTCATCATACAATCTTTGGCTAGCAAAATATTACTTTCATCTGCTACAAGTTTCATATAATTTATTATTTCATTTTAAAAAGATATCTTCCTCTCATTATTTTTTGTGTGTTTTTTAATTAGAAAATATAACTATTTTGTGATGAATAATTATAAAATTTAACAACCAATTTACAAAACTATTTAATTAAAAAAGTTATGATTTATCAAACTATTTAATGCTTAAGATCAACAATGAATACTGTATATTCAGACAAAAAAATAATGAATACTGTAAATATATATTTACTTTTTCTTTTAGTTTTCATTCATATAATTAAGTCAGCATGTATAAATGAATATAAATTCATCCTTAATTGGTAAAAAAGAGGATGTGTGAGGTGAGTATTAGGGCATGTTTGGTTGCTTGAAAAAAATGATGTAATTCACCATTTAATCCAACAACCCTTAAACATTCTTTCTACTAAATATACATTATTTTTTGTAATATGCTAGAATTATATTTTTTCCTTACTTTTTTACCTGTTTTTATTCTATTTTCACTTTTAATATAAGGATAAAATTATTATTTTATCCACTTTTATTCCATTTACAATATATTATTTTCACATTATTATTCTCATCCCCTCCAACATTCTCATTCCTATCTAATATTCGCGCAACCAAACGTGCCCATAATTCATCCGATATTGGTCAGTGCAATCGATTCTAACAAACTTTTTCAACTTTTTCTTGAATTATACATGGCAGTCATGCATGGAAACAGAATATCTTGAGATAATTAAGTAGGAGAAAATATTTGGTACTATGATAACATTTAAATTTCAATATTCTCTGTATTTTTTACTTGTCATCCGTCAACATTAATAAAAACTTAATTCTTAATCTATTTAAGTGAATCATTATTAGTATGAATTCTATTAATATTTACAAATGACATAAATAAATGAGAGAGTGTACTAAAAATTTAATAAACAAAATCTGGAAAAGTATATACTACTTATATATATATACTTATGCACAGTCGGACATTCATATATGGCCACGTAGCGAATACATTCCCATAGGGTAGGATATAATTCATAACAATTATTTTTGGCCAAAATTCATAACAATTTATGCAAGGAAAGAAACACAATTGAAACGTGAAACACGAGTAAAGGAAAAAATATAGAGTATTTTCTCCTCCCTAAAATTTGAATTTATTTTCAATTTCATCCAAAAAAATCTTTGTTTTTGTTTTAATTTGATTTTAAATATTGACAAAAATTTAATATATATATATATATATATATATATATATATATATATATATATATAATATGATGATTTATATGGAACAAATACTTATATATTTAATTTGGAAATAATAATAATAAATAGTTTTATAAGTATTTTTCAGGAAACAATTATCATGAAATTAAGTGAAATATTAAAAATAATATAACCACATGATTATCAAAATTTACAATTATAATAATATTTAATTTTTTATTTTAAAAAATGGAAACTAGATCTGGCAAATTAATTTGGGTATGAAATTGCTGGAATAGGAATAGCTGAAGCAAGTCAAAGGTTTGACCAATGCAAGGGAAGCAAACAAGTAGAGACGTAGACGGAACCTCCATGCATGCGCATGTCCTATCAAATTTCTCACTTTTTGCTTTTTTTTTTTATTTCTTTAATTTCTCCATTAAGTGCCTCCCTTTCCAAATTTAGAAGCAAAATTTAAAAACAAAAGGGATTTCAAAACTATAAAAAATAAATAAATGATTAGTTTGGTAATGAAGGAAGAAAATATTCTTTTAAAAGAAATAATTTGTCTCAATAATTAATTAATTCCTAATAGCTTATATTTTTCTTAATTCAGTTCTTAAAAAATTTGCTTTCATAAGTTATGTTAATGAAAATTGTAAGGATTAAATTGAGATAAATTGTATTTTTCATAGACCAATAAGATAATTATTCGAAGACAAATTAGCAAATCCAACTGGAAACGCCTCTGAAATGTCAAAATTAATAATTGAACGAACTGAAACTGTTGGAAGCAAATTAATTAAGCCGTTGTTGCTTTTATATAAACACGGGGAACTTAACTTGTGGGGTTAATTAATTTGTACAATTTGGAAGTCCGAGATATGCTTTATTTTTCCTTTTTTGGTAGAAGAAATTTAATTTTCAGATCAGGTTTAGTGACTTGAACAAATTAAAATTCTATATTATGTCGACCGCTTTATATATATTTGTCTTCTTCTATGCATGAAATTAAAGAACTCATTAAATTATTTGAATAGTGAATTATAAAGGAATAGTGATATATATATATACATATATAGTAAATTAGTAATATAGATTATATATAGAAGTTGAAAAAGAAAAGAAAGGTACAATAATACTGGATAAAGAAACAACAATGTATCATTAATGCGGAACTAGTAATAATTAATTAAGTAGTAAATGGACGTCAAAACAAAGTCTGAAACCAAGTTTAGACTGAAACAACAAATAAATCTTGAGAGTTATTGACAAATCTGCATGCATATACTAGTTCATCACATTTTCACAAAAACCCAGACTCGTTAATAACATTCAAGCCATTGGAGATGTTATACATCATCACGTTGCTGCAATAGGTGTCCCTTTCATCTTCAGTACTGGTGGTAGTAGTATTAGTACCATTCACAAATGTAGTGGAAGATGCTGAAGAATTCAAAGTGCTTGGGCTTGCAGAAGACGAAGGCGTCGTCGAGTACGATGAAAACAACGACCTCAGATCGAAATTCGGCATCGATCCTCCCTCGTTACCAAGATTTTCCATGACACTCATACACTGATCATCTCCAATATTTGGTAGGGAAGAATTTTGGAAGCTAAAGTGAGTGTTTTGGATTTGGTTTTCCTGAATATTATTAGGGACTTCTTGTGATGGTAATAATTGGAAGTTTTGGGTAGAGTAATTATTATTATTATTGTTATTACTATCATCAAGGTGGTTGTGGTGGAAATTTGGATTTTGAAAATCTGGGTTTTGCGATTGTGATGATAAGAGAGCTGTGAGCAAACTTAGGAGGGTTGGATTTAATATATTAGTGTTTGGCATTATTCCAATGGAATTAGGAGGATAGTTATTAAGCTGAGAAGAATTGAGAATAATGGAGGAGAGTTGTTGAATATCCAAACATGGTGTGTGAGTCACTGGATCAATCCCCATCTTCATTAGCCTCTTCTTGATGTGTGTATTCCAATAGTTCTTGATCTCGTTGTCTGTTCTTCCCGGCAAGCTAGCAGCAATTGTAGACCACCTAACCAATTATTATAAATGTCCATACATATTGCATTTAAAATTAATTAAATATATATATCATTGACTTGCAAATTCAGAAAATTAATATTAAATTAAGATCAGAATTAACTTACTTGTTCCCCAAAATACTGTGTAACTGGATGATGGTTTCTTCCTCTTCGAATGAGAATTTGCCTCTCTTTATATCAGGCCTAAGGTAGTTTGTCCAGCGGAGTCGGCAACTTTTTCCGCATCTTTTGAGTCCTATATAATATAATACATGCATATCATAATTCAATTAAGAAAAATTAAAATAAAATAGTGCTCACTAGTCAATATTTTTCTCTAGAAATTAAATCGGTGAAAGATTAAAGATTATATAGAAGAATACCTGCATTCTTGGGAAGGGTTCGCCATTTGCCGTATCCATGTTTCTGAATATAGTCGATGAGCTTCTGATCTTCTTCCGGAGTCCATGGACCTTTTTTCAATCCATTATTCTTTTGATCATAATTAGAATTAGGAGACTTGGCGGCCACCATGATGAATATATAATAATTCAACAAATAAAACTTTGTGTGGATGGAGAGAGAGATATAGAGATGAGAGAGAGAAAAGAAGAAGGTAAGGTAGAGATGGAGCAAGAAGAGTAGGTAGCTGAAGGAAGGTGTGAGAAAGCGTATATAAATAGTGGTAAGGAGAGATGAGAATTGACAATCTAAGAAAGTGGATACAAGTCAATGGGATTTGGTACCGCCCTTTAATTTTAATAGACGTGTCTTCTTCCTAAGAACTAAACCTTGCAAATTAAGCTCTTACACACACACTCACTTTCCTTATCTACTTAATCACTTTCTCCCTATCTCAATCACACACTTCTTAATTAGACTATGACTATGTATATATATGTAATTAAGGGATTCTATATATTTAACCATATTGGGCGAACTGGCTCTTCAATCTTCATTCTTAAGTTGCCCTTTAGTTGCCAATTTTATTAGCTCTCAAATAATTAAAACATGTCCACATACACCCTCAATTAAGTTGGACCAACCTATCTTGTCAGTTTTTTTTTTAAACCGAAATATTTAACGTGGTGATTAATTCCTCGCTAACTTGGAGCCCAATGATTTAAAATAGTTACATATACCCAAAACAAATTTTTATTACTTGAATAAAGATAAATAAGTCATTTTCCCCTTGAATTCAATCTCTTATCAATTGATCTGTATACTTGGTGGTATTTTATATCATAAATTGCAATAGTATAATTGAGATATTTAATTTTAGGGAAGTTTTAGTTTAATCATTACGGTAAAATGACCAAAAAAAAAAGTGATCAGGAGAACATATTGCTCATGCAAAGACGGTTGGGCGAGAAAAACTTTAGTGCATGTAAAGACTTCCATCTAAAATGATTTTATACATTTTAATTAAAGGAAAAACTACATATTATTGTTGCATTATGATATATATTTTATCCCAAAATTCCAAATTTAGAGAATCTAAATTTTTAAACGCAACATTTTATTCTGTTAAAATATTTAAAACTGAAAATCTTGAAAAATTTTATCAAAGTCTATGTATCATAAATTAAAATTTTAGATAAAATAAAGATAAAAATTGCATGTGTTCAAAAAATTAAGAAAAACTAGGACAAAATTTAGATGCAGACATGCAGTTTCTAATATATGTGTACGATTTATATAACACATCTATTTCATAACTGATTTTTAAAATAATTTTTACATGTTATATTTTAATTGAAGAATGTAATTGTAAAGATACAAGAAGTATCAATTATATATAAGTCTAGTTCAAAAAATTATAAAAAATATTATTATAACACTAGAGTACGTAGTTATAGTATCTTCGATAATCGATATAGTTTAAGAAGTAAAGTAAGTATTATATTTTGATTGATTTAGAGAGTGGATGTGTATTTTGTCTTGATTAACCCAAAAAGTGTGTGAAGGTGCGTAAGTGACAGTACTGGATTAAATGGAAAGTGTAGGGTAAATTTGTATTTTCGCGACTTCTCTGCGACTCTGCCTAACAAAAATGACTTTGTAATTAGGACCGCAAAATTTTTATATATGAGCTGCATATTGTCTGTCCGTCTAAATGCATCGAACACTTATCCATATATAGAACATATATATTTATATAAATATATATATTCTGATATATGCATACAAAACCATATATAGAATAAACCATATTCTTTGGGTTAGTTGAGTAGTTATAACGAGGTAAAATTGCTTGCGATTTAAGTTTGTGTAGTAATTATTTATGTTGAATCTCTGTTGGTCTCCCTAACATGCCATTAACGCCCTGTCCGATAGTATTTAAAAGTGTTTTCCTTTACTACCATTCTTGTCCCACAAAAAAAAAACCATATCCTTTATTTCGCGGCGATTACCTATGACCAACAGAATATGGCCACGTAATTTCTCCACTGATGCTACCGTAGACCAGGCTACAGTGAACACCACTCGGCATCCGTACTACGTGACATGTAGATGGGAGCCGCCAGGTGGACTCAAATGAATGGCCTAATTTCGATCGCCTCTAGGCTCTAGCCTCCAGCTGGTATATAAACAAATTTTAACTGTTTATGTACGTTAGACTTCGAATATGCCACAGTACAAAACATGTCTAAAAGAAGTAACATATATATAGATATCACTGTAAATTGCCTATACCATTTCACACACGTTTGACTTCACAATATTTGTTTTAATAATTTATTTGCATGTGACTTTAAACATGTGTAAAGAGAGACAAATTTTGGCTTCGCTGGTCTTTGACCAATTTAGAGATTAATCGTTTTCTGCTTGATGGATGGATGAATGAATGAATGACAGTAAATGATGGAAGTTATAGTTATAGCTGTTAATTTTTCATGTGGAAATTAGCACTAGCTAGGCTTTGAATTTGATGATGGCGTGCGTGGTGGCCTGGTGAAGAAAATGAATTATGCTGAAATATAAATTTAATAATAATAATAATGTGAAAAGGAGAGTGAAGAGAAAGACATATGGGTATTGGGCAGCATTAATGAATTAATGTGTCACAGGCTCTTGAGTTTTGACTTGAAGTGAAATAAGCATGTGATGGTTTGGAAAGCCATTAAATTCTTATAGTCCATTTCGTTGAATTCATGCATCACCGTTGCTAACCCTTCTGTCTCCCCTCTGCTATTATATGATTGACATCCTATGCCTCTTCAAGCTTCAAAAAGGGTCATTCACTATTGGGTCATTCAATAATATATTTACAAAATATGGTTTTGTTAATAGTGCCTTAATTAGTTACGGATTCATTTCAAATAATAAAAAGGAACTTATATATAAAATTATTTTTGTTAACTTTAATTTTATCAAGTTTAAAACAATACATTTTTTAAATGAATTAATAAGTTGTGTGTGTGTGTTGTCCAAAATACTTAAGTTTTTCGTAAAAGTAAGTAATTGTGAAACAATCCTTTTTTAAATAAAAATTACTTATTTAAATGTTTTTGTTATAAATAAGTTTAAATTAGAAGAAAACTATATTCTTTTACAATTTGGATGACATTTTTTTAACAAATGAACCATTTCGATTGAGCATTTTTGAAAGATTAAAAAACAAAATTATCTCCAAATTAATAAAAAGAATTAGATCAAAATAAAATTGATTTTTACAGACTTAATAAAATCAATTTTTGTAGATAAATATTTTAAAATTCATATAAAGTACTATTTTCTTTATGTATAATACTGGAGAAGTAGTTGAATAGTATGGTAATACTTAACTTCAATACATTCTTTTAATGAATTGACGTTCCTAATTCATTCAAAATATGTATTTTTATTAATATTAAAAAATACTACTCTATAATAAAAAAAAAGTATCGAAGATCAACAATAATGTAATATTGACGCAATCCTCCCGACCATAAATAAGCATAAACTTGGAAAAGCCCCAACTCTCCGCGTCATTGCTTGAATTAAGTAGTGTGAGAGACTTTTTACTGTGTGAGAAGCCACTTGTCAACTAAAGTTTGGGGGGGGAAGTTGGAAACATAGGAAATGTATTAAATTTTGATGACTTGGAATAACTTCAATTCATCAAATCATTTCTTTGGTTTCATGCAAAGTGGTAGCCCACCACTTACTTCTTTCAATCATCACTTCATTATTATTGCAATCGTTGAAAACTATATTCGCCAGCCACCCTCCCACACAATTCTTCATCTTTCATTCTTTATAATGAAGTAACATTAACCAATTCCTTCATTATAGTCATAAATATTTAACTTTAGGGTAAACTATTTTCTGAGTTTTCGATTAATTAAATATATTTTTAAAATTTGATTGCAATTAATTATATTTTTAAATTCTTATCTTTTGAACAATTTTAAATTCTTAATATTTTTATTAACATCGTTAAAATATATAATAATTAAAATTTATGTTGTCTGAAATGTGACAATAAAAAATATGTCTGAATTCATATATACAACTCAATCTTGTTTTATATTTAAAAAATTAACAAAATTGACAATTAGATTATACAAAGTACATAGGTACAAGTCCTACATTAGAAGGCTACCTTCAAGGAAGGGCCTTATAAGGTCTTGGACTCACCAACTCCAATAGCTAGCTATAAGGCCATTCCTTGAAGGTAGCCTTCCCAATGTGGAACTTGTATCATTACCACCCTCTTCGGAAGCCGGCGTCTCAATGGCTGCACACTGCGACACTTCATTCGGTGGTGCTTCACTCAATCACGGTCAGCCCCTCCACCGTTCAGAATCCTCCGTAGATAGCCCTTTTCGATTGGCCGGCTCTCAATGAAAACACCAATTGATACGAGCACAAGTCCTTGGGAGAACCACACCCTAAAAGCTAACTTTGGAGTGGGAGAGCCCAAGACCTTATAAAGCCTTTCCTTAATGATAGCCTCCCCAATTATAGTCCCACATTGGGGAGGCTATAATTAAGGAAAGGCCTTGGGCTCTTCCACTCCAATAACTAACTTTTTGGTGTGATTCTCCCAAAGTCTTGTGCTTGTGTCATACATTTAAATCTCAAAGGCATGCTGATGCACATCATGTTGGATATAATTAAAAGATTATGAGATTACAGTTTACTAGATATTTATTTGCATAAATAGCGTGGCATTAATTAATTATATATAACCATTGTCTTAATGATTATGATATATTTTTTAGTGAGAATTTGAACTTAGATTCATCATGAAAGATTAATTTCTTTTACTAGAATCATCTCCGTTGATGTATATATAATTAGTTCTTTAACATAGTCGGAAGTGACTATATTTAATACTACTATTTTAATAAAATAATATTTATATATAGGATACAAAAAAATATTTATATTTGTTAATATTTTAGCACTTAATCTAATTTATTTGTTATCTAAACTCACAAAATTCAATTTTAAACTACTACTAAACCTTAAATCATAAACTCTAAATTTTAAACCCTCTAAATAAAGACTAATAATAATTAAACCCATATATTTGATCCAGACAAATGTATGTTTATTTAATAAATGAAAAGAATATTAAAAATTTAATACTAGGTCTTTAAAATTTTAATCTAATAAGCACGAGATATGTTATTTCCTACATATAAACTATATATATATATATGCACAATTAATTGAGAGTAATGTTATAAAGAGCTTGAGAATTTTAGTTCATTAATTCTTAATCGTTGGATTTATTTCAATATATGTATTAATATTTTTTATATATATTTAAAATAATACAAATCTTGATATAAATTTAACAGGTTGCCAACTCCCCATAACATTACCCATTAATCAATATATAACTTTACACGATGTTCTAATTAATTTGATGAAGCAAGGGACACCTGGTGATTATGGTATATTAAAAAACCACAAAGTTTTCCGGAACTTTCAGAACCCTACCTAACTACCTACTCTCTTCTCCGTCTCTAATAAGCAAGCTTGATCTGCTTCAAGCATTAACTATATATGACCCCATGAACTATGTTTTCAAATGCTAGCTCTAGCTTATTAATAAACAATATATATATATATATATATATATATATATATATATTAGTAATTAAATTATGATCACTTTGACGATGCGTGATATACTATAAAATTTGTTAATACTATATGGTGCAGAAACAAACAGCAAAACGTTTACTGGTAAAATATTTGTAGTCGCTGACGTTTCAACAGAAACAAAATGGAAAATTTTGTTGTATATGAGCCATCACTGTTTTTTTCTCTTATTTTTTAATTTAATTTTGTGATCATATTAATTTCATACATAACTGAGATCTCCGCCCTTCTCAGAATCTTTTTATTTTTGGTGTTGAATTATATACAATCATGAACACCAATCAGCACCAGATTTTGCTGTCCTCTATCAGTTGTTATTCCATCATCTATAACAGAAATATCGTATAAAATGATCACTATTGTCTATTTTTCGCAATAATATATTCATTTTTAATTTGAAGTCAACTTTATATTGCCATATACTTTGTCATTTTTCACCTACATCATCATCAACAGATAAAGACAAGTGTTGTGTCTCCACGATGGACGATCTAGTGCCGCTCCCCCAACATAATGTGTCTCCACATATTTCCCCTAACACATACATATATACATGCCGGCAAAAGTATCTTTCCTAACCCCAACGTTTGGGGGTCCTGTCAGTTTCGGCCCTAACGTTTTTTCACTGTCAATTGTACCCCTAACGTTTTACGTTTCTGTCAATGTCACCCTTTTCACTAACACCGTCAAATATTTAACATTTTTTGCTGACGTGGCATCCTATGTGGCAAAACGTTTCTTTTTTCTGTCAATTGTAACCCTAACGTTTTACATTTCTGCCAATGTCACCCTTTTCACTAACACCATCAAATATTTAATTATTTTTTGCTTACGTGGCATCCTATGTGGCAAAAATATCTAACTTGATATATTTTTTTCCACATCAGATTTCCTACTCATCTTTTCCCCATCAAAGTTGTGTCGTTTTGACCAATGTTGTAAGAACCGAACCGGACAAAGACTCGGACAAGTGTTCGGTTCATGGTTTGATCGGGTTAACCGGTCGAACCGGATGACGCAATAAATAATAAATAATAAATATTCTTGATATATAAAATGACATCACTCAAATTTTAGGTTTCAATATACATAATTTTGAAGTTTTAAATTACATAACTTCTCAAAGTTTTAATTTTTAAGACTTGTCAAGCTTTGAAAGAACTTAATCAAACCAAATATTAAATTATTGATAATCATAACTTTTAAATTTTAATTTTTAAGATTTTTCTAATTTTAATTTTTAAGATTTCTCTAATTTTTTTTTATGTTATTTTTCCTTTTTATTTTTTAATTTTTTTAAAAAAATAAAATTGGACCGGTTGGACCACCGGTTGACCGGTCCAACTCCGGTTAAATCCGGTCCAATCCGGTCCAAGTGCAAAAACGATTTTTTGGTCCAACCGACTCGCCTTTGTATTCGGTTGGCGGTTGAACCGGTCGGACCGTCCGGTCCGGTCCGGTTCTTACAACATTGGTTTTGACCTCGGCCTATTCCTTCTAAAATATAACTCAAACGCACGCGCTATTTTGCTCATAAAAACATCGGAGACGTTATCCATTCTCTATTTTAGGGTAACGTCTCCGACACAAAGTAGAGAATGGGTAACGTCTCCAACAAAGTAGAGAACGGATAACGTCTCCGATGTTTTTATGAGCAAAATAGCGCGTGCGTTTGAGTTATATTTTAGAAGGAATAGGCCGAGGTCAAAATGACACAACTTTGATGGGAAAAAGATGAGTAGGAAATCTGATGTGGAAAAAAAATATACCAAGTCAGATATTTTTGTCACATAGGATGCCACGTAAGCAAAAATTATTAAATATTTGATGGTGTTAGTAAAAAGGGTGACATTGGCAGAAATGTAAAACGTTAAGGTTACAATTGACAGAAAAAAGAAACGTTTTGCCACATAGGATGCCACGTCAGCAAAAAATGTTAAATATTTGACGGTGTTAGTGAAAAGGGTGACATTGGCAGAAATGTAAAACGTCAGGGGTACAATTGACAGCGAAAAAAGTTAGGGGCGAAACTGACAGGACCCCCAAACGTTGGGGTTAGGAAAGATACTTTTGCCTATACATGCCCTTATTTTACATTAAAATTATTGTTTTGGTTCCTGAAAGATAATATTTATCTCAATTTAATTCTTAAATATTAATAATAATTTTAGTCCTTAAAAAAATTTATTTCGTAATTTTGTCCACGCGTTTCATATTTTTGCTAACAAAATTTCCTTTATAAATTAAATTTAATATTTTTATTATTTAAAAACTAAATTGATACACATAAAATTTTTTAGAATTAAATTTAATATTTTATAATTTAATAACTAAATTAAAATAAATAACATTTTTCATGGACCAAAAGAATATTTTACATACTACATTTTGCCAATATAATAAGAGGCTTTTCTTTCTCTTTTTTTTCCCCAATTTTTGGTCACTAATTTTAAGAATACCAAAACATGTACAGGCCCAAATAAGTTTACAAAGTGGGCCAATAGTAGATTGAAGAGGTCCATAACAACATGTACGGCCCAAATAAGTATGCCATATAATGGGCTAGAAAAATTAAGCACTTCTTTTCAACATGGCCCAAATAAGAGTCGTCATGTTAGACCCAAAAATAAAGAATATAGAGTCGTCATTCGGGACCAGGACCATACTTTTTGTTTTTTTAAAGGTCATTACCAGTTTGCCAAGGTCCAAATCTATCTACCTTTAATATGTGGATCATAGTCATATATACTCATAAACAAGCCTGAATTCATGCTTGCTTTTAATTTTTTCCCAATTGCACTAAATTTTGAATAAATGTGACTTGAAAGTTTCAAGAATTAATGAATAAGAAAAACAAAATTATTAAAATTAAATTCCTGTATTTTCAACGCTGAGTGAATTGGTAATTGAGGATAATTTAATAGTGAAATTGTTTTTTTCTTGACACTATCATATCCAAAAGTTCACTAATTGTTTTAATTAATTCAATTTGAGATAGCTAAAAATCTCGTATTTAGAGTAAAATTCCGAACTTAGGAGAATGAAATATTTAATTAAGGAAAATATTCTTATGAGTCACGATTCAAGTCTGTCTAATCTTATATGAATTCGCTACATATTAATAGTTGCATGACTAGAATTAAAAATATTATAATTAAAAAATAGTTGAATATAATTTAATTTTTTGTAACTACACCCACATTTTTCTCTCTTTTCTTTTCTTCACTAAACTCTTAAGATACGCTTTGTATAGATGTACGGATGTAAAGTACAGTATAGTAAAGTACTGCATTATAAAGAAAAGTATTGTAGAAAAAAGTGATGAGAGAGATAGAGAAAAAGAATGATAAAAAGTGTGTTTGGTATATATAAAATATGAAATAAATTTTTTTTTTAAATTGTAAGAATACATGTAATGTATTGTTTGGTATGCATACCAAACCTACCCTTAATATATAGGAAAAAACTTAGGTCCATTTCTTTATGTCCATTTCATCAAGTTCTCCAATATAAATATGACACGTAACAAAAAATGTTTAAATGACCAATCACAATAGAAAAAGAATATTGAAACCACCTTTTATTAGATTATATTTAAAGCAGCGCCAACTACAGAAGACTCAATCCACAAAATTAATAGCCTCCATCTATTAGCAGCCAATCTTGATGAGGTGAGCATCACCAAACCAAACCTAATCTGATGCACTAATTCTTCCGCTCTTACTATTGCTTTATTTCAATTCTTATTTAATTTTATTTTTTAATTACACTAACTATTGAGCCCACTGCCCACTATTTTTGCTTCTTGCTCGGATTTTAAGTAGTAAAATTAATTATTAAAAGAAAAAAGCAGAAATATATGTAAATACGGCGCATACTTGTTAAAAATTCGTCGTTGGTAAGAAAAAGGACACGGTTAGGAAGGACCAAATCCACATACTCTTTCTTCGAACTTTCCCACATGAAGGACACAATCTTCTTATCTTACTGTCTAAGCAAATAAAAAAACAAAAGTCGTCTCAATTTCCTCTATTTATTGTGTGTTCAGAAAAAAAAAAAACTACGAAAACCACGTTCCTCAACGGCTGAACATGTTACTTCTTGTCCAAAAATGAAAATGACTTATTAGTTATTATATAATTCTAATCTATATTATTGGTTTCAAAAAAATAAATAAATATTATCAGAAATTGATGATATAATATTGAATATTATCATCTGATGGCTCTGGGACTGAAATTGTATTCCTCGTGGTGAATCGTGAAAAAGACAGAAAAGAAAAAGAAGAAAACGAAATCATCGTCATTCTAGGAAATTTCCACGTCATGACAAACGTTGGATTGTGGAGCCCACAAACTCTCCACGCGTTATAGATATCTGACGTGGCAGAGCCTCGAGATTTTTTTTGCTATATCTACTGAGAGAGTGTGGGGACCATTCTCACCCCTATAACCCGTCCCTAGACCCTACCTGCAACAACTCTATATAGAATGCATAGCTATTAATTTAGCTACCTATATATATCCTTCCATCAAAGTGCCATAAACTGAAAACTTTCATCAGAATTTTCTTTTTCCATTACTTCCATTATCTTCTATCATTTCCGTCTCTGAAGATAGTCCATTTCTAAATTTCTTGCCAACTTTCACTTTTGTGGTGAAATCTCTCTCCCGGAATCCTGAGCTTGCTTCAGCGCGACCACTGTATATCGTTGCAGCTTTGAATTATATTATTCATTGAAGATTTCTGGAAAAATTCCTGTTTAGGTAAAGTATCTTTTCTGATTCTCTCCAATGGTTCTGCGATACCTGCCCCAACTCTGCCTGCAAAGTCCTGTTTCGTTGATAAGGAAAAAACGTCTTTATTAAGTTTGAATAACTTCTTTGGAATCGTGTTCTCGGAATGATTTTAATGCCTTGCCTAATCACCACAAGTTGTGTTCGATGATTTTATTAGTCAAAGAGACTAGGATTTGGGAATCTTGACCTTTCTTAGCCTCCTTGTCGTCCAAATTCACTGCAAACCCCGAGAATGGACGTACTGAACAAATTTTCTTTTCGCTCTAGGAAAATGGTGACTGGGAATATCAGGTTTTTAATTTCTAGTTTCCTTCTTAGATGATGGGGGATGGATCCTTGCATGCATATTATTTGTGAATCTGTATGTGCTCTTCATACTGATACGAATAATGACAACTTTTTTGTTGGATATTGAAAACGCATGAATTTTCCTAAGGTTAATGATGCCGGTGCAGCTTGTGTTTTTTGTTTGATAGAAATTACTCATGAAAAAACATGCGGGCCCCAGAAACCCAATTTTTTTAAGTCTATCATTGCCTTGCTTGATACAAGAAAGAAAATAACTTGGTTATGAAAGACAATCTTGAATGTTAAGTTTCATATACAACATATCTCATTAAATATCTCTTGTTCCTAACTTAACCTTCTTAATTGATTGTATGATATTGATATTTGACACCTTTAATAAACACCGTCCTTAGCCCTTACAGTATCATTTGACTTCTATACTTATTTTTCTTTCATTTATGCGCTATAAAAAAGGCTATCCGCTTTCTTTGATTAGAAATTTTTTCTAAGGCAATTAATTTCCTATTTGATGTTTTTTTTGTAATAAAACTTTGCAGTCGGGAAGTAACAATGGCTGATGTTAATTCGAAAAAAACTCTAAAGGATTTCTGCATTCCAGATTACATACTAGTATCAGGATCTGAGGTCAGAAGTGGTTCCCATGTACCTGCATGTCCTGTAATAGTCTTCATTAATTCCAAAAGTGGTGGTCAGCTTGGAGGGGAACTCCTTGTTACCTACCGTTCACTTCTCAATAAAAACCAGGTACATTCTCACATGTAATTGAGTCTCATGATTTTTATTTTTTAGATTTTATATGGTAGGAAATGCTTTTATGACTATGTAAACATATTTTTCTCAATGAGATTGGTAGTAAGGTAATCAGTTTAGTTTCCAGGTTATTGATTTGGGGGATAATGCTCCTGATAAGGTGCTGCATCAGCTTTATGTTACTTTACAAACTCTCAAGTATGGAGGAGATAACTTGGCTGCTGAAATTGAAGAGAGACTGAGAATAATTGTAAGTTTTTTGAGTAATTTTCAAATACTGATATTTCTTTCAAATTCACATTCGAAAGTGCATAACAAGATTTTTGTTGTCTATAATGATTTGCAGTCATTTGTCATCTCTAATATATTTCTACAAATTTAGGTTGCAGGTGGAGATGGTACCGCGGGCTGGCTTCTTGGAGTGGTCTCAGATCTTAAACTACCTAAACCACCACCAATTGCTACAGTGCCATTAGGAACTGGAAATAATCTCCCCTTTTCATTTGGCTGGGTAATATATATAGCTACCTACTTAATCTGCTGAACTCATAGCATAATAAAGCATAATGATCACTAGGACCATTTTTCATTTTGACAGTAAGCATTTGGAGATGAATTCCTAAGTTAAACAGTTCTTTACCTTATCATTAGTATCCTGCGCCTTTGGACTGTCACACATTCAAATTTATGGTCATTGCTTGGCATAAACTACGTCTGACCATTATATTTTTTTTCTTTTAACAATTTACTCCATGCACAACTTTTCTCTTTGTTGTATGTGTACGTGTTATCTAGAAGTTGCATGACTTAGAAATTTATATGAACTTAAAAAATGCACATATGAGTTATCTGCCTAATTAGATAAGGCTGATTATAATTGTTCAAAGATTTGCTCAGTGCTGGAAGCAGCATAAGTTTAGGCATGTGCCCAGTATAAACTTCTTTTCAATTACAGGGAAAGAAAAATCCTGGCACAGACCGACAGTCCGTGTTATTGTTCCTGAATCAAGTAAGAGCTGCAAAGGAAATGAAAATTGACAGGTATTGCCTCCATTTTATGTGAACTTTTGGATTCATATAGATTTGCAAATGTAAATAATTCATATATCATTGCGATATGAATTAAACCTCTTGAGTATCTGTTGGAATTTTAATTTTTATTTCCAAATTATTCTTTTCCTTGCAGCTGGCATATGATAATGAGAATGAAGGCTCCAGAAAAAGTTTCTTGTGACCCTATTGCACCTCTTGAGCTGCCTCATTCTTTGCATGCATTTCATCGTGTCTCTTCTACAGATAAGCTAAATATGGTGGGTTTGCTTTTATATGTTAATTTCCTTGAATAAATATGCCTTTTGGCATAAATGAAAATGATGCTTGTGGAGATGCCTGAAATACTAGAGTTTACAGAAAATTAGGCCTTAATTTGAAATATTCTTCTTTGTTATGTTTTAAAAATTGAGAGTTGAAATTTCTGGTTTCAATCAGGAACTATGGTTTTCTGATTCCTTTGGTAGACTTGCAGTCTTTGATGGATTTATACACCATTTTTTATGGCTGGTGCTTTTTCCTTTTACTAATCTGTTTACAAAACATTCTTAGAAATCTTATTGAAAGCTTAAAATAAAAATAAAAAGAGGTTATTGCAATAGCATTCATTTGAGCAGCTCTCTATTTTGCGCCACCCTCCCCCCCCCCCCCCCCCACCCCTTTGAACTGCCCATTTTATTGATGGAACAATGTGTTGATATCTCTAATCACACTGATCTTTTTGGTCTGGGGGAATCTGCTCTGATTTTAATTCTAAAGGTGAAAAGTGAGATCAATGGGTTGGGTGATAGCTTATTTTTTAGCACAAAGTGTAGGGGAGAGAAGATTAAGAAAAGAGAATTGATACTTTCATGTCAGTGCTTAATTTCTGATTGATATTTATAGCCTGCAAGTCCTTGATATTTATTTACTTTATATAAGTGTGGCATTGCACACATGCTCAACGGTAATTGAATTATTTTGTTCTCAGGAGGGCTACCACACATATCGAGGTGGATTTTGGAACTATTTTAGCATGGGTAAGAAATTCAAGTAAATTTTAAAAGTTCAAATTATTTTTGGGCAAGTGAAAAATGCAATTAATAACATTTCAAGATTGTGCACGATGGAAACTAATTGTGGGTCACAGAAGTTTGATAACCAATTCATTTCCCCAGTGGTAATATATGAGATCTATAAAACAACTAGGTAGAAATTTAAAACAATTAGATTATTGAAATCAACAAGTTTGTTTAAATGTGTTTCTTATGCAGGAATGGATGCTCAAGTATCATATGCATTCCACTCTGAGAGAAAGTTGCATCCAGAAAGATTTAGAAACCAGTTATATAATCAGGTACCAAATTCTACAATTGTACTATAAATTAGTATTTCTTATCCTACTTACTTCTAGCTCATTACAGTTGTAGCTTGTATAAGATATTTGAAAGTTATAACAAAAGCAAGGGCAACATATGTTTTTGATAGTACAAAGTGACCGTAATTGATGATACTTGCTTTTTAATTCCATGCATATTTTTAAAGGAAAAAACTTAGGTCCATTTCCTTATGTCCATTACATCCAATTCCACCAATCATATATGGTATTTACACACTCTCTCTTCTATTATTGGTTATATAAAAGGTGATCTTCTATATTCTCTCTCTACTGTGATTGGTCATTTAAACACTTTTTGCCACGTGTCATATTTATATTGGAGAACTGGATGTGATGGACATAAGGAAATGGACCTAAGTTTTTTCCATTTTTAAATGTATCTTTCCTCATCAAGTTAATTAGGAATATCACTTGATCACTTATAACAGTAAAAAAATGTTCTGTGTCTGAAGTTACCTTGAATGATTAGGTGTTATCATTTACTGCAGACTAGTTCTGCTATTGAATTCCCTGGAATTTATTCATGCAAAATAACAATTATCCAGATTTGGAATAGTTTATTCAGTTCTGACAATAGTTTATGAGGCGGCTACTTTCATTTGATATTTGATAAAAATACTTCTTATCATTAGATTTTAATTTTCTATGAGGAAAATTTGGTATAAGTTTGGTTGATTACTTATCCTTTTCTATCACACTACTTGCTAATCATTATCCCTTCTTATAATGCTTCCGTTTTGCTAAACAGAGTGCATATCTGAAGCATGGATGTAAGCAAGGATGGTTCTGTGCTTCTTTATTTCATCCTTCATCACGGTTAGTCACCAAAAAGACACTGATTTACATTACTTTTGGGTTCATTTTGGTAGAAGATGCAGATCAATACAACATATTTTTATAAAGAACATGTAATAGTATTTTACCAAGTGGGAGTTTTATAACTTAGGTTTCGATGTTGTGTACTTATGGCTATTGGATCCAGCTTGTTACCCAGTTAAAGATGGGTACAGAATATTATTAAATGATAAATGGTGCCCACTAAAGCACTTCTCCCACACATTTATTTAGTGGCTCTCCTTCTTTGATATTAAACATAGACAGAAATAACTGTCGTATTGATGGTTTGGGTTAGCCGAAGCTGACTTAAAATGCCTCAGTAGCCAGTGCATAGTTGGAAACAAAAGATGTTAGTTTTTGTTAGGTTCATCCTGGCCATTTGCATTTTTCTCAAACATATAAGTTTACAATCACCTTCTACTAGGGCAGTCTAAGTTGAAATTGTATGATTTTGGCACAGGAACATTGCTCAGGTAACAAAGGTTAAAATAATGAAAAGGCAAGGTCAGT
Organism: Senna tora; assembly: GCA_014851425.1. Lineage (NCBI taxonomy): Eukaryota > Viridiplantae > Streptophyta > Magnoliopsida > Fabales > Fabaceae > Senna > Senna tora. The sequence goes on along the minus strand of CM026266.1, from coordinate 2,271,820 downwards.
GGGAAGAACTCCACATACATCCCAGGTGACAGTCTTACACATGATTTATTTTAATATATATATTTTTGAACTGTCTTGCACTTTTAACAGTTTATTCATTAGATCTGCTATAATCTAGAAGCAACAATGGAACTTAGTGATACTTTAAAGGACACTTGAATCTTGATGACTGCACATTTTTTGTGTATGCTCCAATTTTGAATCCATTTATTTTCATGTGTAACAAGGCTTCAGTTGCCTTAGGTGTGGATCTTCTAGCTATGAAGAATATTTAGCCACAATTCTGTTAATTTTTAATAAAGTTTGTTGGGAATATTTTCGTTTGGTAAAATATTGAGATATGAAGTTTGAATGGAAAGAAGATGCAAACTTAGAAAGAAAATAGGACTTGTGACCCTGTTTAAGTTTAGTTTATTACATCAGATTACATCTGTAGATATATTCCTAGTGATGATTTCTTATCATGATTTTACGAATCATCTTTCTTTCTTTTTTTGTGACAAGAATTTTTTTACTTTCATATACAGCATACGATCTATAGTTTGCCTCAACTTGCCCAGTTTTTCTGGTGGACTCAATCCTTGGGGAAAACCAAATAGAAGTAAATCAATTTATGTAAGTTATGCATTTTCTCTTGTCAATATTCTTGAATCTTGATGTTGCATTTATCTGAACTTTTGGAAAATATGCAGCATAAATGTGAGAGTGGACGTTTTACTTAGGCAGATTTATGTTAGTAGATTTGAAACGCTTCTATTTAATTATGCTTTACAGAGGGACCTGACTCCTCCTTATGTGGATGATGGCCTATTTGAGGTCGTCGGATTTCGAGATGCCTGGCATGGTCTTGTTTTGCTTGCTCCAAATGGGCACGGGACTCGTTTGGCACAGGTAGGACTCATCGTTTCTATTATCAAGTGATAAAGAATAAAATATAGAATCAAGTGATGACTCTCTCAACTATTATCAAGGAGATATAGAATAAAATGATTGTTCTCCAAAATGTTCTGGGTCTCCTGTAAATTTCAGAACCCATCTTTTATTAGTTTCTTTTTATCTGAAACTTGTGTTTATGCAGACCAGCAGAATCCGTTTTGAGTTTCATAAGGGTGCAGCTGACAGTACATTCATGAGGATTGATGGAGAACCATGGAAGCAACCACTCCCAAAGGATGATGACACAGTTGTTATAGAGATATCTCACCATGGTCAAGTGAGCATGCTTGCCACCCCAGTCTGCCGTTCAAAAAGTATACATGATCCCACCTCACCTGTTAGTAACCAGGAAGATGAAGATAGTGATGATGATGATTCATCAGAAGAGCGTCGCAAGTTTGGTGCAGCGGATACATTCAAATATCCTGATGGAATTGATATTGCTCATTTTAGTTAGTGTACAGAGAAATAGTGTTGTGAAGTAACGACTAACGAGTGATTGATAGTGTAAAATTTAACCCCAAAAAAAAAAGAATGGTAGTGTAAAAAGCAAAAAATGGGAAGAATGTAAAGGCTAGGCATGGTAGTTTTGTACTTTTGTTTTGCATATAGTTTCTTATGAATATACTTCGCACTTTGCACTTGCAGGCATTTCGATATAAGTGCCTTTTTATTAATGCAAAGTACATGTTGTCCATTTCCTCAACAACCATCTATTATTTTCCTCCGGTCCAGTGCTTCTTTAGCTGATGATCCTATAGATGGAATGAGATATACTATAGAGCATTAAGCAAGACATCAAACAATAATATCAAGTGCATTTATTAATTTTAAACAATGCCCTAAGGTACAAGTTAGCAATACCAATTCCCTAATTACAACTCAAACAATGAACCCCATCAGAATCCCTAAACCAATTTGAGTCAATCCTAGATTGTCGTTGTATCAAAAACGATCATATAGCGTCTGAACTGGGGGGATAGTTTGAGGGAGTCTCTTAAGCTTTGGACATTTAAAGATTCTAAAGTTTTGTAGAGACTCGCATATCATTAGTGATCTACATATACTCCTTAGTTCTGGAAGGTATTTTAACGACAATGATACTAACTTGGAGTGAGTGAAGGTGATAACATCTCTATCATCCATAGCAGACTGATTGCCTCCAAGACTTTCATCATCTCTTCCATCTACATCTCCTGAGGTTGATACAGAAAATATTTCCTTCATGGACTCACAATGATGAACAGTAATCTCCTCCAAGTTCTGGAGATAGGCAAGCAATGCTGGTGTCATCAATTTCTTGATATTGGGGCAATGGTAGATGCAGAAATACTTAAGACAAGCAAAAGCTCCTCCTCTTGGAGGCAAGCTTTGAGCCACAGTTTCATCTTCCTTGCACAAACTCCGTAAGGCTTTGAGGTTACAGAGTTCCAATGATTCTAAACTTTGATAAGAGGTGCAGCAGCAGGAAGAGCAAGACAAGGAAACTAAGTACTCTGGTTTGTCACAGTCAGCAATTTCACAGCGCCTTAAGGAGGTGGCATTCTTCAGTGACAAAACATCGCATAAGCTTCTCATGTCGTGACATCTTTCGATTTTCAAGCGCAGAATGTCTATGGGGAGTACAAGGGAAATTTCTCCTGTTTTGAGACCACAGTTTGTAATTATGACATCCTTACTAAAACAAGCTTCAGTAAAATAGAACTGTGGAGCCTGAGCAAGAGATTCTCCAGTGTCCAACTGAAGAAGGTAGCTTTTGAGACCAAAATTATGCATAACTTTTACATATGCATTGAAATGTTGCATATTGTATAAGTTACCTGCAAAAGCTTCCAACTTCCTCAAGCCAGATACATCCTCTACCTTCACTTTCATTTTTCTGGACCACCAGTGAAGAATAAGGAACTGGAGGTGAGTCAATTTGGCTATTTTTTCCCCTGTTAACATCTCCAATTTTTTCGCGTATAGGTTAAGCCATCTAAGATTGGCCAACATTTCCAAACCTTGAGGTATTTCTGTGATTGCAGTATGGGATAGGTCCAGCCTTACTAGAGCCTTCAGCTTTGCTAGTGACGGCATGCATCTCAACCGGTAACAAGATGCTAACAATAACACAGTGAGAGTATTCAAATCAGAGACAGAATTTGGCAAAACTTCAATATCTGTGGAAGACAAATCAAGAACTTGAAGAGCAGGCATGTGAATGAAGAAGGAATCCGAGATCCATGTCAGGGATTCATTATGCTTCAAAATTAAAGTTGTGAGTTTGGGACACCTAGGTGATAAGCCAACTGGAATTTCATGAATCCAGTTCCTCATTAAGGAAACCTTCTCCAGGTCCTCCGTCCATTCTTGTTCATCTGGAATCTCAGTCAACTGCAAACCAGCTTTCACCATGAAATGACAATTTACCTTCATGATCTTCATTGCCATAGCCCACAGCAAATCATGCATTTTCACCACTTGGCTCTCTACATAATAGCCTTCAGCATTTTTTATTGGAGCCATGTATCGCGATCCCCTTTTCATCATGCTAACTGCTATGTGGCTGCTGGAATCCTGCAATCTCATGCATTTATTTCCACCTACATAGTTTTCTACTTTTCTCAGCAGACAATTGTTCTCAAGTTTATTCAGTATGGTGTGTCCTTCATCAAAAATTGCCTCCAAACTTTTCATTCCATCGATCAGTCCCTCATCAACAAAATTTTCTATCAACACTTCCCTGTCTATTTCAGAATCTTCAGGATATAATGCACAGTATAAGAAACACTCTTGTAGCTTTTCATCGTTTAAGCGAGCATAGCTAAACCTTAGCACACGGAATACCTCCATCTCCATTTCCTCCAGCATTTCTGAATTTCTCAGTTCTTCTAGTGCATGCCTCCACTCACAAATGTCTTCCACTCCCCTCATGTTCCTAGCCATAGTAATAATGGCAAGGGGTAAACCAGCACATTCTTTTGCAACAGACATAGCAACCTTTCTTACTTTTGAAGAAAGTCTAGTTTGTTGGCCCAGGTTGTCTAAGAACAAACTCCAACCTTCTTCCTCAGAAAGAGGCTCCACTTTGATCTTCTTTTGACAGCCCATCCTCCTACACACATCTAACGAACGACTTGTCAGAATTAATTTGAGCCCGTGTAGTCTGACAGGAATTCCTACCTTCTCTAGAGGAAAATGATTCCACAAATCATCTAATATAAGTACACATCTCTTCCTTCTCATTAATGCCCATGATAATTTTGCTGCTCTTTTCCTTTCATCACTTTCTTTGGAAATGTTCAGTCCAACTACTTCAGCAACATGACTCTGCAGCTTGCGAACGCTAGATGATTGTGAGACAGTGACCCAAAAAACATGGTCAAAGTTGGTGGTTCTTGTCAAAAGCATGTTGTGGATGTGCATTAACAAACTTGTTTTCCCAACCCCTCCCATCCCATATACACCAATCATTAACGCACCATTATTCATTAACCAGTCCCATATCCTACTGGCATTTTTCTGGAACATTTCACCCACTAATTTTGTTGTCAACAATGCATATCCTCTCGTCTCCGGCGCACGAAGCACGAGTCCTTCAGGAAACTTTCCCTGATCCACAAGTTCTGCCATTTGTCTTGTTAATTTCTTCACTTTCCCAGTTAACTTCACATGTGTAAGCAGCCCACCATCCCTCAATTCTTGTTCTATGTCATATACTTCATTCTTCTTCCTTTGCACATTTCTTAGCCAATTTTTGACTTCTCTCTTGCGCTTTTTGCCCTGCTGCAACTCTGCATGTTCTAGCTCATTCTTTATGTCAGATTCTTGGCTGCACAACTCTTCTAGTTTCTCTTTGAGCATTTGCACGTTGTCATCAACGCTGTTATATGTGCTTAGTAGATCCCATATCAGAGAACATGTTTCATTGATATTTAGCAAGTAGTCTATTATTGTTGTAGCCATATATCATTCTCCTGCAACAAAAGTACACCTTTAAAGCTAAAATCCAAGCAGATCTTGTGTGGTGTGGACAAGAAAGAAAACAGTTTTTTAAAGGAAGAGTCCGTAGACCATACTCCATAATGAAATATTGTGAGTAAAAATAAACTAAAATAAAACGTTCCAAGCTGTTGTAAGAAACTATAAATATGAGGACAGGGAGGAAAAAAGAATGGAAGAGCATCATAGTACAGTATTCTTTTGAATAATACCATTCTTTTTAAAGGGAAATCCTTGAACTTCTTAGTTAGCAAGTTCCCTGATTCTGTTAATTAATGAATTTGTTCTTACCAAATAGACATGGTGATTGCCATTAACTTGTGCTAAAACCTAAATACTCTAGGATAAGTTCTATAATCATGTATACATCATCTAGCAAGTATCCATTAGAAGCAAAATATCAACAACTTCTGAGATTTGAAGCACCATAATATTGAACTTTATGGCACGTTGATGCTCTTTGTGTACATGATAGTATCATAACAATGAACTAAATAGCGTATCATATATTGAACTAAGTAATTACTGAGCAAACAATATCAAGACAATCTCAACAGAATCAAAACAAATTGGGAGAGCAATGGATTTGAGTGGTATAGAGAAGCATCGTTTCTAGAAACAAAGACCCATTTGAATGGAACATTATTTGAAGAAAAAGGAATTGGGAGAGCAATGGTGGTTACCTGAATATATTAGCTAAAATCCTCTTCTTTCTCGTTTCCGGAGATAGATGATGATTCACTTGAAACTGTATACCCGCAAAATTCGGAAGATTTCAGTTTTTCTCTTACATATCATCACAAGCCAATTGAAGGAAGCTGCAAAGGAAGCCAGCAAAACAGATTTGCGTCAACATCGACAAGTCAACAATAATTTATTTTTCTTTACCATACTAAATGGATAAATTTTTCTTTATCGTACAATCATGGCCACATCATCATCTTCTTCTTTAAAGCAAAAATTTTGTGGAGTGACGTGGCGTGATGTAGCATGTCACGTCATTAAAATATGACAAGTAGGAGAGAGAGTGTCACATAAGCATGTCACATCATCATTTAACGACAAAAGTTAACGGTGTTACGCTCGAGGACAAAAAAAAACTTTGAGGACCAACATTAAACTTTTGAAACATTGAGGATCAACATTAAACTTCATACAAACATTGAAGACCAAAATAATACTTTAGCCTTTTTATATTTAGTTGTGAAATTTGTTATAATCTTATTTATTTATGGTAGAAGTATATTTTATGTTGTCGAATTTTACATTAACTTTTAATTTTGTCTTTAAATATTTTTTTTCTGCTTTCAACTTATTTTAAAATTTTGAATTATAATCAATTTCATTTTAAAAGTTTTGAATTTACCTAACACTTAACATCATTTTTCATTAAAAAAAAATACTTAACATCATTCAAATTATGAATGGTAAATAATAAAGTAATATGACACATATAATAATAATATTAACTCATAATTTAAAACGATCTTATCTATTTATATTATTCTTTTACATTATTTTAAATGATAAATTGACATTATAGGAAGAATTGAGATTACTAATATTTTTATCTTTGAGAGACGAAATTAAGACAAATTATATCTTTTAGATATCAAAATAATAATTTATTCTAAAAATTTATTTGTGGCTGAAGATTTTTTTTCCTAAGGATAGCTAGATTCATTCCATGTTGAACCTCAATATTTTATTCCGTTCAATTATTTTAGAAAGAAGAATAAATGTAGTTGAGGAAAAAAAAACTTTGTAAATTGTAATGGTGACCATAGTACGTAAGAATAAATGTTTGAATCAATGAATTTAGTAATGAACCATGAGAGAGAGAATCTAGATATTGAAAGATGACAAAAATGTTGACCATAAATGAATGGAATTCTAATTTCCTTTGAAAAGGGATTGGGTATATATAAAAAAAATTAGAGGAAGCTTATCAAATTCCATATTACATAAAAAAGGAGTTCAATTATTTTTTTATAATATCTTAGAAGACATTATTCTGCTTAAAATACATTTATTTATAACCTTCAATATAATATATGAGTAAACTTGCCTTCCCAGCCTTGGCTGCTTATAATTACAAGTAAAGTTGTTAAAGTCTAAATTTTAAGTAAAATTGTAGAGGGGGTGTAAAATCGTATTGTAAAATCGTATCATAGAATCGTAAGATTTTACCTATGATAAAATTATAAGAATTTTTTATGTTATATATATATATATATATATATATATATATATAACATAAGTACCTAATTAATATAGTAAATCACATACAAAATTAAATATGAAATATAGTGATGCCGCCATGTAATACTCCTTGTTCATTTGCAACATATATATGCATGTTAGTTAAAACTTAAAACAACATTTATTGTAGAATGAATAAATTAAATTAATAGTATAATGTAAGTAATTAATATACTTGAGCAACAATAGTAACGTCTAGATTGGAATTCCCAAAGGACAAAAAGCTAATACTTTAACGTAATGACATCCAATTGTTATGGTAATGACATCAAAAAATGGGTAGGGTTTGTGATTGGGCTGGGGCATGGGCTATAGATTATTTTTTATAACATCAAACATGCTTTTTTTTTGCTGAGGTAAAATCGTAAAATCGGAGGTAAAATCACTGATTCCACCGATTTCACTCGATTCCACCGCGATTTTACTCCAGCACGATTTTACCTACGATTCAACTCGTTTTTAGTAGGTAGAATCGTAGAATCGTACGATTTTATGATTTAAATCGCGATTTTGACAACCTTAATTACAAGCATATCAGTATTAAGATCATATCCGTATACACCGATAAAATTTAATATTAATAAATATTAAATAACAAGTGAATAAATAAAGTATCAAAATTTCATGGTACTTTGCATCTTTAGATGTATGAATAGTATAAAAGTTCTTGAATTTCAATACATCATTTCAATCATATAATATTATTTGTTAATATTAATAGAAATTTATATTAATAAAAATGTATCTTAAATGAATTAGAGAAAGAATATACATAATACAATCCAATACAATCCTTTAATGCCATCTTAAACCATTTCATAATTGGAAATTTCCTATTCTATTCCTTCTTCCACGTAAACTAAGAATCAAAACTAGTATTAGGCTATTAGCCACCTTTGACTATGAACAAGTAACAAAATTGGTCTTAAGATTTTCCTCTATTTTACATATTCAAACTTGCATAATACATGCACACCTAACAAATTGGACGGGTTTGAGAAGTAGTTGACGGGATAAGATAACACAAAGTAAGAGGCTAATTAGACCAGTTGGGGTCCCCAGCAAATCAAATGAACCAAATTCTGAGCCTTCTCCATCTGCCTCTTGCTCTTCTCATCATCATCAATATTATTACTGCTCTTCCTTGATCTTTTGGATGAACCAGAAATTTGCCTCAAGCTGTTAGTACTAGTATTATTATTATTATTGCCTCCAGATGAAGCATTATTCTGCTTCTCCACCATCGAATTGAATGCCATCTCGAACTTGCATGCCCTCCTCCTATTACCATTCATCTTGCTCGCTAATTATCTCTGTTAGTTGATACAGTGAGGAATACGAAAAACTGTATAAATAGAATAATTTGGTTGTTAATTAAAGTAATGGTGTGGGAAAGTTTATAAATAAGAAGGAAAGAAGAAAAAGGTTCTAGAATTGTGTAGGAAAGGGTGAAACAAGGGGTTGAGCTCCCAGATTTCAATTTTGTGACGCTGGTTTTGTAATTCCAGTGGTGAAGAATGAAGAGGTGGCTTCTCTCTGTTTTCTACTTCTTCTTTTTTTCTTATTCGCAGAGAGCAGAGCACGTGGTTACAAGCACTTCGGTTTTTCCGTTTTTTTCTTTTTTGGATGCGTGCGTGCCAGCCCGGTTAATTAAACGCGTCGTTTTCCTCCAATTCTCGTCGGCGCAAATCTTTACTTCTATTTTGCCGTTTTAAATAAGAAAAAAAATTAGATTCATTTTCTGAGATAGGATCCTTTAAAATAATTCTCTATATTTTTTGTGGAGTTATGAGAGAGATAGAGATAAGGAAAATATTTTTTTCTCTCCCAATTTTTCTTATCTCTATCTCTTTCATAACTCCACCAAGAAATGTAGAGAATTACTTTAGATAATCCATTCTCTCATTTTCTTATATTTATTTTTTTATGTTTGTTTATCAAAATATGGCATGTGTCATTTTACTTATGTGAGCTTTTTCTTTTTAAGTTTTAACTCTCTTAATCTCCTGTTAAGGAAAAAAAATTTACACATGTCACGTTTTGATAAGGAAATTTAAAGAATGGATCTTAGTTTTTTTCTTTAAATAATTAAGTTAAATTTTTGTTTCTAATGATGTGTTTGGTACACAGATTAATTATTTAATCACAAAAATTTTAATCTTGGGAATATGATTTCCGGAACTAGAACTTTCGAGAATGTCATAAAAGCTGTTTGGTTCAATTTTTATTTTTGTATGACTAATTTACAAGATTTCAAAAAATATTACAAACTTGTGTTTGGTTTAACTTTTATAATCTCGAAAATATTTAGTAATTTTTCAATTTATATCAATTAACAAATAAAACTATATTCTTATACCATATTTATACTTTCAATTTAAAAATATTTTTAAAAAAATGAATTTGACTTACAAAATTCATAATAATTTATTGGAACATCTCTTATAAAATTCATATTTTCTTCCCTTAATTTTCTTTAAAGTTGTATCATTTGAAGTTATCATGTTAAACTTTATTATTATACTATATTATTATGCATATACAAATATACAAATTTGAACAATAAAACAAAAAATAGCAATATATATATAATACATGAAAAACATTAGAAGTATTATTAGAAAATCAAAAGAGATGTCTAAGAGAAACAATAGTTTAAATGATGTCTAAATGATAATTTTATATATATAATACATAAAAAATATATAATACATATAATTAATTAGAAGTATCATTGAAAAATAAAAAGAAACGTTTAATAAAGATGAGAAATAATTAGGTTAAGAATAATTTAGTAAAATTAGACAGTTAAAAATAATCTCATTTCATTAACTTATCATAATCTGACCCCCTTAGGTGAGATTAAAAATGTGAAGAAACCTAGAAATACAAAATTATCATGAATGGAAGATTTTTGGACTTATTTTTTAACTCTATACCAAACACGAGCTTATAAAATAATAAAAAATATTTTTAAAATTATTTTTTTAACTCTTATACTAAACATTTCTTAAAGATTAAATTTTAGACATGATCAAATAATTTGAGCTAATTTTTAAATTATCTCACTTGCAGGCTCTTGCTCTTTTTCAAGTGAAAGCACGTCCTCTTTTTATTCGAATAAGCTTTTCTTCTTTTGAAGTAGTTTTGATTGACAAGTGGATTGATTCTTTTAAACTCTTAACTAGATTTAACCCCGTGAATTTTCACGGGTGATTTTTAAGTTCAATATATATAGAAATTTATAAAATTTAAAAGTCAAATATTTTTTTCAAAAAAAAAATTGCACCATATCCTAACATAACATTTATGTTAAGCAATAAAAAAATGATAAAAAAAGGAATACCTTATCGTTATCTATTGTAATAAAATATTTGGAAAAGTAATCCGAAAATAGTAATCACACTATATTTGATTTTATTTATAATTTAATTTATTAGACTTTAAAGATTCTAAATTGTAATCAATCTTTTTTATAATCTTTGTAGAATTAAATATTTTTTTCTTAAGATATGTGTTTCTTTTAAAATATTATGAAAAAAAATATTTCTTTATTTTATAATTGATGTTAATATTACAAACTCCCCATAACGAATATGTAGATTCATATATTTTTAGCAAGAAAAATCATACACTAAGGGCATGTTTGGTTATTTGTGAAAATTGTCGTAATCCATTTTGTAATCCAACATTTCTTCCAACATTCTTCCTACCTAACATACCTTACTCTTTGCAATGTGATGAAATTATGTTTTTGCCCTTACTTTTTTACCAACTTTTATTTCATTCCCACTTTTAATATAAGGATAACATTGTCATTTTATCCACTTTTATTCCATTCACATCACATCATTTTCACATTACTATTCTCATTCCCTTCTTTATTCCAATTCCAATTCTATTACCATTCCCATTACATCAAATATTCATTTAACCAAACGTGCCCTAAGTAAAACTCTATTTCCCATTGCAAAATCAAATGTTTTAATTAGCAATAGTATTTTTAATATAAGATTGGTTCATACATTTTGGATTTTATTGAGACTTGATGATATTTTAAACTTTCCAAAATTATAATAAATCTTTTATATACTTTATAGAATTAAGTATATCTTTATTAAGATATGTGCATGTTTCTTTTAAAAGATAAAGAAATATTATTTTTTATAATTGATGCTAATATTATAAATTTCTGAAAAAAATGACACACTAAGTAAAAGTCTATTTCCCGTTGAAAAATCAAACGTCTTAATTAGCAATTATATTTTTAATATAATGTTGGTTCATAAATTCTAATTATAGTACTTATGGAAAACTATTTTTTTATTTTTTTAATTGATGATAATATTGTAAACTCCTCGCAATTCACATGTAGATCCAGAAATTTCAGTGAACTAAGGAAAACTTTTTCACCTTAGAAGATCAAATGGTTTAATTAACAATACTATTTGAAATACTATAGAAGTTAAGGAAAAAAAGAATAACAAAGAAGAAGAATTTAAAGAAATAAACACATTTCAAGTTGTAGAAAGCATATTTTTAAACACTATAATAATTCACGCCACATCCCTTAAAAAAAAACATTCTCATTTGATTTTATTGACACCTCATCAAATTTTAAAAAATATAAATTATAATCAATATTTTATATAACCTTTTGTAGAATTAAATGTTTTTTATTAAGATATGGATTTCGTTTAAAAGATTATGAAAATTTTATTTTTTATTTTATAATTGATGCTAATATTACAAATTCAAATTCCCCACAACGAATTTAATTAGTACAGTTAAATTCTCCACACTAAGTAAAATTCTATTTCTTATTGCAAAATCAATTGGTTTAATTAGCAATAATATTTTAAAAAAAAACACTATTGAAAAGAAAAAAATATAAGAGTGAGGTTGACAAATCTTATTCATGGACAAATATATATATATTTATTTATTGTTGTTGTTGTAAATATGGTTATAATTCAAGAGTTAATTAAAGTTAAAGCTGCTTTCCCCCATTTACTGAAATTAAAGTAGCATGATGATGAGTTAATGACTTATGAGTTGATCATTAATTTCTTATACTATTTATCTCTTGTTATATCCATTTCCTCATTTAATTTTATTGACACTTTATCATACTTAAAAAAAATCAAAATTATAATCCTTCTTTCATAACCTTTATAGAATTAAGTGTTTTCTAAATATTATGAAAAACTATTTCTTTATTTTATAATTGATGTTAATATTACAAACTACCCATAATGAACATGTAGATTCATAAATCGCAGTGAGACAAAGAATAGACCAAGTAAAATTCTATTTCACATTGCAAAATCAAATAGTTTAAATAGCAATAATATTTTTAATAAATGTCAATTTATACATTCTTGATTTTATTGACACTTGATCATATTTTAATTTTTTCATAATTATAATAAATCTTTTATAAAATCTTTAGAATTAAGTATTTTTTCAATACTTATTATGAAAATCTATTTTTTTTAATTTTTTTATTGATGCTAATATTGTAAACTTCCCACAATGCACATGGTTTACATTAGAAGATTTAAGAGTTTTATTAGCAACCCTATTTAAAATACCATAAGCTATAAATTTTTTATTTTACATTCCTAAATAATAAGATAAAGATTATAAAACCAAACATAAAATTTGCAAGTCATCGGATTATTAGACATTATTTAAAATTTAAAATTAAAGAGAGAAAAATTGTAATTATGAATTTAATTTAAATTACAATAAATATTCTATAACTTATGTAGAATTAAGTATTTTTTAGAATTAAGTAAGTCTCTGCAATGAATATGTAGATACAAAAAATACTGTGAAGAAGAACACACTAAGCAAAATTTTGTTTGCCATTAGAAAATAAAAGGGTTTAAACATCAAATTTAAGTTTGTATCCATAGAAGTTAAGAACAAAAAAGAAGAATAAAAAAGAGGCAAACACATTTAAAGTTGTAGGAAGCAAATGTTTAAGAGTAAATTACACTATTCTTCCCTGAGAGATCCTTAAAGTACACTATTATCCCTTCTATTTTGAAAACTTACACTCCCCTCCCTTTAGAGATAAGAAAACTACAATTTCAACAATTCTAACCAAAATACTCATATTTTTATTAGTTATATAATTAAATATGTATTTGATTAATATAAAAAAAATATTTTTGACAAAAACTAAAATAAATTAAATACTTATTTTTTACTCAAAATATGTGTTTTTTAATAAAAAATATGAAAAACTATTTCTTTATTTTATAACTGATGATAATATTGTGAAATGAAATTATTAATAATAAGCGTATAACAAAAGAGCACAGAAACATGAACAAATTAAAAGAATCAACTATATATATTATAAATTTAGAAGAACAAAAATTTGGATTAACACACCACAAAGGAATATATCATAAATATTAATAATCTATCCATTAAAAGTAAAAAAAAAAAGGGAAGGAGAGTATAAAAAGAAGAGAAAAGTGAGAAATAAAAAGTAATATTATTCATTAACTTTTTTTTAACATATATATATATATATATATATATATTAATTACTGGAAAGAGAGAGAGATAGAGATATCAAATGTGCATGATATAGATAAATTAAGGATGAGTTCATTGGGCAATTAGTAAGATGTTCTTTTAGGATTATATTTCAAATAGTGAAATAGAATTAATTAAAAAATTTAAAAGTTTAACATGGGAAAAAGTGAAATTGTAATTCTAACATAGGAAATAGTGAAAATGAAAAAGTGTTGAGTTAATTAGTGTTATAGTTGTTTTTCCCATTGAATAAAGAGTTTGAGCTATATAAATATTTTAATAAAGAGATATGTATATTTATTGGGTCTTAAATTCTATCTTTATATTGTGCTTTTAATAATATTAATCCAAAAATATCTTTTGATACATATAAAAAGTGCATTGAAAAGATAAATAATTAGACAGATAAGTCTTTTGATACTAATTAATATTATCTATGAAAATAATCTTTCAATTTTTCTTTAAAAAATGCACATCTATAGTGCAAGCGATTCTCTATTAAGCTATATTATCTTATTTCTTCATCCAATATAATAGAAGCACTGACGATGAAATGTCAAACACAATAATACTTGAGAAAGCCTAACTAAGATTCTTTCAAAGTTGGAGATGGTACATAGAAAAATATGAATATATCTATTAGTCTATTTTAACAGTAAATTTAAAGTATAGATTCTTTCAAAATTATATTTGAAATTGGGAAATAGATTTAATTAAAAAAATTTAAAAGTCTAAAAAAAAATTTTTAGGTACATGGGAAAAGGCACAAAGCCTAACTTAAGCTTCAAGAGCAAGCCCACTAAGGAGAAGGTCTAGCTGAAACCTATCCCTACACTCTTGTGGCAGGTGATGAAGGAAAGTGCAGTTTCTTCTTGGCTGCTAGCTCATGCGCCACTCGGTTTGCCTCACGGTATGTGTGCTCCAAGCTTACCAACCTATTATTCTTCAGCACATGGATCACTAAAAATATGATGGAAGAAAACATTTGATCTTTGAGCACCATCTAAGAAAGAAGAAAACATAGAAGCATACAACAAAGAGTAGAGAAACATGAATAAATTAAAAGAATAAACGGGAAGAAATATATAGAAGAACAAAAATTATGATTAACACACTACAAAGGAATAATTCATAAACATTAACAACTTATCAATCAAGAAGGAAAAAAAAGGGGGACTAGAGAATAAAATGAAAAAACAAAGTGAGAAATGAAAACTAACCTTAATACACCATTTTGAACTCAAGCTAGAAGTATATATAGAGAGAGATTATAGGAAAGAAAGAGGGAGAAAGATGGTGCATAGAGAAAGATGAATACATCTATTGGCTAGTTTTAACATCATATTTAAAGCATGACTTTTTTCAAAATTATATTTGAAATTGTGAAATAGATTTAATTTAAAAGATTAAAAGTCTAACATAAGAGAGAGTGAAATTATAATTCTAGTTTGGAAAATTGTGTAAAGGAAAAAGTTTAGATAAGAATAATAGATGAAAATGGTTTAGGAGATTGTGCTTTTCAAAATTTGACATAGAGAAGAGTAATGAGTAATGATATCACACATATAAAAAAATGTTAATAATATTTTAAATAAAAATGGAAATGGAAAATTAACTATTAAAGTAACTTTGATTCATGATGGAACACATGTAAATCTGCATAGAAAATAGACAAATTATTTAATTAAAAAAATAAAAAATTCACTATTGAAATAACTTTGATTCAGAAAGGGATACATGTCCAAGTTAGCATAAACAAATTATTTCTTAAATGAAAATTAAAAAGGTAATTTATAAGTCAATATTTTAACCAATCAAATTAGGGAAAGTCAAACATAAGAGCCAATGAGAAAAAACAATTAAATGATGGAACACATGTAAATCTGCATAGAAAATAGACAAATTATTTAATTCAAAAAAAAATAAAAAATTCACTATTGAAGTAACTTTGATTCAAAAAGGGACACATGTCCAAGTTAGCATAAACAAATTATTTTTTAAATGAAAATTAAAAAGATAATTTATAAGTCAATATTTTAACCAATCAAATTAGGGAAAGTCAAACATAAGAGCCAATGAGAAAAGACAATTAAATGTAGATGTTAAGTGACATAAAAATAGAATGGAGCTCATTTAAGATGTCCACGTGTCAGCACCACAATGTTTAGGTTTTGCTTTATATAGATATATAGATTAAATAAAAATGTTTATAATTATTTAGGGGTTGGCTTTAGCCAGGACTCTCTGTGGACCAGGGCCCCTTAAGGGTGTTTTTGGGCGGCCTGGTCTAGACCAAAACTACATAAAAAAATTAATTAGCCTTAATTTATTAAGTAATTATAAACATTTTTTTTGGTAGGAACAGGGGGCTGAAGCCCCAAAAAACCATATTAGAAGGACCCAAAAATGAATATAGATCAAGTAAAGTTATTTTACATAAATTTTATAATTTGATCATTGATCGACTATAATATAATTTTATCTTAATTAATCAACGGTTCAGATTAATTTTATTAAATAACTTTACATAAACTAATTTTACCTGATTTACTTTCGGGTATTTACTGTCGAACACAGTAACTAATTTTCTCGTTAAATTGTCTCGAAGGCTAATTAATTTTTATGTTTATTTTAAAGTATTAATTTTGTTAACATTCCAATAATTTTTTTTTTAACTAAATTAACATTTTGATCTTTGAAAGATGTAGTTTGTTTCAATTTATTTCTTGAAATTAAAATGAAATTTGTCTCAATTTAATCTCTAAAAAATAAAAATATAAAATTTCATCTCTAAAAATGTAGTTTGTATAATTTAATCCATGAAACTCTTTATTAATACAAGTGATAGAAAATTTCCCGGATTGTTTTAATTTTTTTTACAAGGTCTAAATTAAGACAAATTTTATTTTTTAAAAATTAAATTTAATATTTTTATCTTTTCATTTTTATGGACTAAATTGAGATACCAAAATTTTTATTCACTGTTTTTTTCCTTATCTAATCGTTATCTATGTGACTATGTCTATTCTTATTAACATATAGTTATACATGAAGCATATATGAAATTAACTAAAACTTGATTGACTTATAGAAAAGTTTAAATGAAGCCAAAAAAGAAAAATGAATAAAATAAACTACATATGATATAAGTATATAACTTCCAGTATTCTTCTAAACATTAAGATTTAAAATGGTTAATATCTTATTTAAACTTATTTAACTATTTGACCACCTTCTAATAATTTCATTTGAGCTGTACATATAATTATTGTAAAAAAATTATTAGTGAAACTCTAATCTACCTATCAACACACTTATCATCTAGATCCAGTTACTATCTGTTTAAAAGCTCATCTTTAACATCTGATGTAAATTGCATTCTGTTTTGTCATTTTCCAATTTCATCAAAACAACTTTTGGGAAACTGTCAAAAAAAATTTCCCAAATTTATTATTGAGATAATATGACCTTCTAATATGAGAAAAAGAAAAGTCATTATTCCAAATAATCAATTCAGAACTTCCAACAAACCTAGCCAACCCTTTAATGCACCCTGCTTCATTCACACTACCACCTAATTTATTTTCCCCTAATTAATGCCTTACCTTCCAACCCAATTATCTGCTTATCATCTTAATCACAAAACTTTCTCACAAATCACAATTAATGCATTTACACCATATTCATATGTGGCATGACTCTGTTTATTTACTCAATCTAGCCCAAAAAAAAAAAATCTATTCATTTAATTTTTTTTTTAAATTATAGAATTTGTCAACATTCCTAATAGATGATCAAATAATTTAAACTCCCTTTGTATTTAAATATTATCAAATGTTAATTTTGTAATATATTAATAAGTTACTAAATAATATGATATTGATATCAAATTTTGTAAATATGAATGTTTATCATTAGAATTTTAAACCCAATGGTGAATTTAATTTGAAAAGCTCATCATATAAAAAATTGTTTAATGATCGAAATGATTTTTTATTGATACTAATATTAATTCATTATTTCTCATTTTATATTAAGGAAAACTTGACTTTTTTTAGAAGTCAAATTTAATTATCATTAATCGAGAGTAAATTTGTTGAAGTTACTGTAATGTGCAATCTCGATTGATAAATGAGATATACGACCAAAATTGAGATTATAGTCGAAATTCCATAGCCATAATTACGTAGTTCACTGAAGTTACTTCAATAAATTCTTTTATCATTAAATCACTTCAAAATTTATGTATACAATAATGAAAAGGTATTTTGTGCAAATATTGAAAAGATTAAAAAATACATTACTATTTTAGTTATCTTTTATATTTTAAAAATGTGCACTTGATGGCCAAACAAAAAAAAGTGCAGTTGAAACTTAAAAAGTTCTAAAAAAAATGTTAGTTATAACTTGATGATTAAACCTTTAAATAATATCCGATTCAATATAATGGACAGCCTTCGACAGTTAATAAAATACAAATTTGTATAAATTAGTCATTTTTAATATAACAGTACAAATAATATAATTGATATTAAAATTTAAGATAAATTTTTTTGACCGATAAAAGATAATTAAGCAATTCAATTATTGAAAGGCCAAAAAAAAATTAGAGTAAATTACACTGCCCTCCCTTGAGAGATGTTGAAATTACACTGCCCTCCCCTCTAGTTTACAAAATTACACTGCCCTCCCTTGAGAGATCAAAAGTCATTACACTTTGATCCAAAACACCATTTTCCAATTAAAAAAAAGTCTTAAAGGTCAAATTTTTTCAACTTTCAATACAATAAATATTAATGACTAAATTGCCCTTCACAAAGGAATGAAACTCTATAAAATATGACATTTACATACTTTCTTCCTCTTATAATAACATTGTTTCATTTTTTTATTGTCTAGTATTTAGAGTAATTATTATTGTTAACAAAATAAAATTCTAAAAAAAAAATCTGTAACTTAAAATAGTTTACAGATTTTTTTTATATTAATAATGTAATGTAATATAAATTATCTATTATTTTACTTAATTTTTGACAATTAAGTTTAATATATATTAATATATAATAATAAAATATATCAAAAAAATTTTGTTAGGTGTAGTAAAGATTAACTTTTATAAATTTCGATAAAGCATAACATTAAACATTTTTTATCTTGTGTAAGGATCAATTTAGTCATAAATATTTATTAGTTATTAATATTTATTATATTGACTTTTTAGATTTTTTTTTTAATGGGAGAATAGTGTTTTGGATAAAAGTGTAATGACTTTTGATCTCTCAAGGGAGGGCAGTGTAATTTTGTAAACTAGAGGGGAGGGCAGTGTAATTTCAGCATCTCTCAGGGGAGGACAGTGTAATTTACTCAAAAAATTATATTATTGTAAAGTAAATGCTAAAAAAGAATTAGGTTAATTTAGTAAAAGGAAAAAAATTGAATGTGTAAGTTACAAGATTTTAATGGCACGTTGATAGTTCAACAAGTGTACATATGGGATTTTATTATCATCGGTGGGAATTGAATGACAAATAGGTCCCAACGTTTAAATGCCATTGCTTTCATAAATGGTGGAAGGCACGCGTATTAAATGTTACCTGAACGACACGTTGCGAGTGCACCAATCTCAGCATATATTCACTCACACTCAAACATCGCCTTCCCCCACTCCACTACACAACAAACTTCTAATGTGCGTAAAGCGTGCCCTTCCCTTCCTTCTCCACCTTCCAATACTCTCCCTCCAGAAAAGTTTTCACTGTAAAGAGACTTCAGTTTCTTCAGATAAAGAAGGTTCTCGAAACAGATTATAGTGGTTAAATTCCCCATCGAATTTCTCACCGGACCTCTATTTCGGAAACTTGAAAGCAAAGCAAAGCAAAGCAACTTCTCGGAGGAGTTTTGTAAGCCCCGGTGCAGCTATGGCCGTCTCCGGCCACCACAAATCGAACTCCGACGCCAAGGTTTTCAGGCTTTGTCCTTTCTGGCAATCGAGGAATGCGTCATCTACCTCAAATAATATTCATCTTAGTAATCATTTGAGCCAGAGCAACCGACAGACGACGGAAGGCTATACTGAGAAGTCTTCGACTATCAGAACGGTGTCGTCTGCTGCGAGGTCTTTGCTTCCCCCTCGGCGTAGGCTTCGTCTTGATCCTGCTAAGTACCTCTACTTCCCTTGTAAGTTCTGATGTTTAATTTGCTGCATTTCTCTGTCCGTATTTGTTCATAATGACTTCTTCAGTCTCTCCGATTTAAGATTTTTGTTTCGAGAATGGAAGATTTGTTATTGTCTTATCGACCTTTAGGTGAATAGGAGGATTCAAAGTTCAAATTCGAGTTACTTATTTTACTTATCATCTTAACCAAATGGCATTTGTTTTTAGGAACTTTGGAGACACTTTTTTTTTTTATTGGTTTTAAGTTTAACTGCAGCATCGACTTGTTATATTAATTTATTACTCACGCATATATTAAAACCAGGCACAGTCAGTCACGTGTGCCCCTGGTCAAACAAGCGTCTATCTTCCGAAATCTAAAGTTCATTCTGTTTGTAGTTTGTACCATTTCCAAACCTATTTTCTTTTTCTGCCTTCTTTGCTTATATACTAATTTGGGTTTTCTTTATTTAAAGATGCACCTGGTAAACAGGTCAGAACTGCTGTTCGGTTAAAAAACACTACCAAGACTCGTGTGGCTTTCAAGGTATCAGCTTTTCACTTTTGTGTACTATCATGTCTCTTTTGATGCTCAGTATATAAATTTTCTACTTCAACTGTAGTCCATAAGGACCAAATTGGGCAGAAACAACACCAGATATCAAACTCTAGAAGAGAAAAAAGGACATCATAAGTGTCAAGTATAGGAAAATGTATATAACGAAGAAAGCATTGTTAATATTTGGTAAAACGTATTTATAAGGTATATATCAAGTGTCAAAGTGAAATGTTAAAATTTTATATATTTTACTCCAGAGAGCCGTATTCATGCTCCAAAGGCTCACGGCTTTATACTATGGCGTATTCCAACATTCATCACTGTTCTAATCAGTATTTGTCTTTTGTTCCCAATATAGAACCCTTATTAGTTATTAGGTGGTATAGTCCTAACATCGAAACTCGTGGTTAATGCCCTTATGTTTTATTTCTTGCATATACTTGCTATATATATGTAACTGGCTTTCTAATCGCTTAGTATTGTTTCAGTTTCAAACTACAGCACCAAAGAGTTGTTATATGCGGCCTCCTGGTGGTATTCTTGCACCTGGAGAAAGCCTGATTGCAATTGGTAATATCTTGGTTTCAATAAAAATATCTCTTATTAAACATTATCTTCTTTGCATTTACATAATCAATTTTCCTTTTCCCAATTTGGTGGCCAGTGTTTAAGTTTGTGGAGCCCCCTGAAAACAACGAAAAGTTATCGGACCTGAAGAGCAAGGTCAAGTTCAAAATTATAAGTCTCAAAGTGAAAGACGGAGTAGACTATTTACCTGAGCTGGTAAGTTCTGATGACTTATTGAACCTGCTTGCACCAGAAGAAAAAGGTCGAGTTCAAAATCATGTTGCTAGCATTAATTATTGTTTTTATTTTATTTTTTAATTTTCTTCAACTAGTGTAATTACGATGTCTTTATCTCAAGAAACATTAAGAAATTAGTAATTATCTTCAACTCCTGGTTTTGTAATTGACACATACTTAAAATAAAAGATATGAGATATCTAGTGTTTTATATGTTTCTTATGGTGGGCAATGTTTGAGTGGGTTTACTTTGGTCCCTGCAATGTTATAAACCAAGAAAACAAATTCAAATTATTTACATGATATTTAACTGTGAATAAAATTTTGTCATGGTAGTGTAAGTTTTTGCTGCATTAATTATTTAATTGCAGCTTGTTTGGATTTATTCGTCCTTTTGGCTGTAGCATATTGTTTTTTTGTTTAATGATTATAGCTGGCGGTGAAAAACATTTGGTCTGGTTCTTTTGTCATGCAGTTTGATGAACAAAAGGATCAAGTGACAGTTGAGGGAGTATTGCGGGCTGTATTTATAGATCCAGAGCGGCCAAATTCTGTAAGTTAAAATTTTTCTAAAATTGCGAGTCAGTAAAAGATTGTTGATGTGCAAATGCAATAAATGTCATTCAATTTCCTCTAGGCTCTTGAAAAAATGAAAAGACAGTTAGCTGAAGCTGATGCTGCACTTGAAGCTCGTGAATCTCGCAAGAAGCCTCCTGCAGATAAAGGCCCTCGAGTTGCAGGACTTGTAATTGATGAATGGGTATGCAAAATTAGATACCCTAGATTTGTTAGATTCAAAATTTTCATTGCTTACAATATACTTTTGTGTCCTATTGTTTTCAGAAAGAAAGAAGGGAGAGGTATCTGGCTCGGCAACAAGTTGAAGCTGCAGTAGAATCAACGTAAAATGAAAATTTCTCTTCCTGCTAGTGCCTTTTCTCCTGTGAAGGTGTCATTGTTGTGGTACTAAATTAACCTTGGATATCCTCCTATTCAACTACTGAGGGAATTAATGTTGGCTTCTCGTTGGAAGTTTGAGATAACGCATTCTTCTCTTGTGCAAAGATTTTTCTTTTGATTGGTATGTTGTCTAAATCCTTGTGCTCTGAAGGAGCTGTTCGACATGTACATAATAAATTTTGCCTGTTTTTGAAAAATCAATTTAAGTGCTTGCTAGTTTTCTCCTGGGAAATAGCCATGTCTGAATAATAGATGATTCATATTCAATATCTTATATCAAACATTTGAGGAGAGCTGCTCTGAATGAAGACTGCTACAATTGATGCCCCTGAATATTTCCACCAAGGTGCTACAATGAAATTTGCTGTGTGTTGACAAAAAAAAAAAAAATTAGCTAACTCGAAATAAAAAAGAGAATGCTTTTGTTTCATTGCAACTTAGTTTAATAATGGGAAAAATAAAAAATCATAAAAGATTTGCCCACTTAGTTATGTTCACACATGCATTATTTAGTACGTAGACTATCACTGGCCATGCGTTATTTAGTGGCGAATGAATGTTCTAGGACCAGTTAAGAATATGAACAAAACTTGTGCCAAAATGCAATGGTATCAAGTATCTCAAACATCCATTATGTCACAAGAAATTCAGCAAGCAATATATATATTATGTGGTCCAATTCATTAATCATTACGTATCGGAGTTTGTATTCACAACATACATATGTCAAACATACAATAGACAATTATATGCAACAAAGGCCTCAGAGTTCTCCAGAGTCTTGGCATCAGGATGGATTTTCTGCCACAAAACCTGCCCAAAATGTGACAAATCCAACCAGATAAGCCACCAAATAGATACTAAACACGTGTCCAACGTAATCTAGGTTCAATAAATGTTCATAATTTAAATAGCTCACATAATACTTGCTTCATTATTTAAAAATTAAGGTAAATTTAGTGAAGATCTCAATATTTACTACCGGAAAAGAAGTCAAAAGATTTGCACTTTATTATTTTAGTCATGTTCCACCACCGCCAAGTTCAGTGGAACTTCACAAGGTTCATGAATCATGAATATTTGGATAGTAATATGGTTAAGCATCTTTTGGTGGCCACAAAGAAATGAATCCAGAATCCTTAACTGCCTGGCCCACCAGTATTTACCCTTTTATTCTGACTCTATAAAATCTCCACCACCTCCACCATATCTTTAAATTTAATCTACAACCTCTGAGAAACACCTCACGTTGCTCTTCTCACTTTCCTTTCATCTCTCCTTTATCCACTTTTCGATTAAGTTGTAGATAAATCTCCTTCTGTTACACCATGCTGGAAGGGAAAGCAATCATTGGTGAAGCTGACATGCTTCAAACTATGCAGCAAGATGCCCTGGATTTGGCATCAAAAGCACTTGATTTCTTTGATGTCACTGAAGCCACCGAGATTGCCCGATTCATAAAGAAGGTACAAAACTCGTTCTTTCACTCTTTTTGCTCTCAGAACCACTTGGTTGTAAGATTTATTAACCCTAAGAAGCATATATATTACATAACAAGCTATGTCAAATACAAGGGTTTGAATTATTGACTGATGTAAGGGCCTGATTGGTGGGTGATATGTAAATTACCCTTGTAAACCTTCAAGAGGTCGTTCCTGATCTTATTGGGCCTACACTTTTTGTAAAAAAAAAGAACACATAATGATGATCTTTACTGTGTTGTTATTGCAGGAATTTGATGTGAATCATGGATCTGGGTGGCAATGCATTGTAGGGACTGATTTTGGTTCTTTTGTGACCCATTGCAGTGGCTGCTTTATCTATTTCTGCATAGGCAGCTTGGCAATCTTACTATTCAGAGGCTCTGCTACTCCAAAGGCAGAGGAAAACCAGTTCTTAGCACCAGAGGCAGCCAAAGCATAAAGTTTTTTACTTTTTTCCCTCCCAGATGATGCTCTTTTCTGTGGTGCTTATTATGTAAAATTACTTAAGAACATAGAGGAAGATGAGGAAAAAAAGAAAGAAGGAGGTTTAATATTATGTTGGCATCTATGTATTAAGTAGCTTGCTTTGGGATGTATTTTTTAGCCCAATTCAGGATGAAAGCCTACTCCAAATTTACCATTTAGTAGTGTTCTGAGTAGGACTTTGGAGATGATGATTAAATAATTATTTCTTGTGAACTTCACAAAAACCAAATACATAATTTAAATGTGAAAAAGAAGCCATATAATTAATGGAATGAGAAAAAGAGTGCAAGGGCTATTGAATGTTTGCAAGAGATTCCTCTCCATATTGTCATGTGTAAAACAGAAATATGTTCAGACACTAACACTAACTAGAAAAGCTTGGTTCCCTCTATCTCAAACACTCTCAAACGTTTCAAATTGCAATTTTATTAATAGCATTTTGAAATATTGATAAGGTAATAGAAGTTATTACTTTTCCCGTAGTCGATGCTAATTTAAAACTGATCACAAAAATATAGTTATTATTTTGCTCTATATTAGGGCACGTTTGGTTAATGTAATAGGAACGGTAATGAGAATAAGAATGTATGAGGTGATGAGAACAGTAATATGAAAGTGATGTGGCATGTCGAGGTGGACACATAATCTCTTTTACGTATATCAGATAGCTGATGTGGCCTTAGATATACTAAAAACACTCAAACGATATCGTTTAAGCCAAAAATAAAGTCATGCTGAGAGGACCAATATGAAACTTTAATGAAACATAAAGGACTAATATAAAACTTCAATGAAACATAAAAGACCAATATAGAACTTCAATGAAACATAAATGATCAATATAGAACTTCAATGAAACATAAAGGGCCAATATAGAACTTCAATGAAACCTGACAAATATAAAACTTTTGGGAAACATAAAGGACTAATATAGAACTTTTAAAAGATAAAGGATCAATTTAAAACTTGTGTAAAACATAGAGGACCAAAATTAGCACTGTCAAAACGGGCCGGCCCGTGACGGGCTGACGTTAAACGGGCCAGGCCGGGCCGGCCCGTTTATTTGGCGGGCTTGGGAAGTAATGCCCAAGCCTGCCCGTAATGGCCCGCGGGCTAAACGGGCTAGCCCGCGGGCCAATTTTTTTATTTTTGTAAAATATAATTTTTAAAAAAATTAATTATAAAATTATATATTTACTTAAAAATTAGTAATTTTTTAATTTTAAATTAATATTTTATTAACTTTAATTATTATATTTATTTATATACATTATTAGAATAAAATTATTATTTAACACATAAAATTTTTTAAAATATATATATTTATACATATTTTAAACAAATATATATTAATTTTTTATTTTATTTTATTTTTTAATATTTTGACGTGTCGGCCCGTGGGGCCCGCGGGCTAGCCCGTTTAAACCCGTTTTTAAACGGGCCTATTTTTGCTTGCCCAAGCCCGCCCATTTAGCGAGCTCCGGCCCGTTTTGACAGTGCTAACCAAAATGGACATTTGACCCAAAAAAAATTAGGTATGGAAGTAAAAGTTCTGATGTAAAGTTTGGATATATAAAAGGTACTTTTACCTGTAATTTTTACTGCAAAAAATGGCAATTTTACTTTTACCCCCTCTTTAAAATATTAAACCCCAAAATTCCCTTTCTTAAAAAA
Organism: Senna tora; assembly: GCA_014851425.1. Classification (NCBI taxonomy): domain Eukaryota; kingdom Viridiplantae; phylum Streptophyta; class Magnoliopsida; order Fabales; family Fabaceae; genus Senna; species Senna tora. Next base: position 2,245,961 of record CM026266.1, on the reverse strand, counting down.
GTATTCCCACAATACCTCTTTTTTGTCTCTTAGTACTAGGAATCCGCCCGAGCCTCAAACAAATTTGTATCCGTCTGAGACTCAGACGGATTAGGATATATATATTTTTTAAATATTGTATGGAATCCGTCTGAATTCAGCCACTGACACACACTTTTTTTTTTAATAAATTAACATATATTTACTTTATATAATATTAAATAATTATAAAAAATCATATAATTAATAAGTAATAATAATAAATTAAATTATATAATAGTTTATATAATAATATATTAAATTAAAAGTATTTAACTTAATAAGTTTATGAATATATTTAAAAATATATTTTATAAATATATAATAATATATTTATTTTAATAATTTAACCTACATTTACTTTAGATAATATTAAATAAAATAGTATTTTATAAAACTGCAGTATTTTACTATTTTTTTAAGAACTAGAGCAGTATTTTGGGAGACTTTATTGATCAACAAAATAAACCTTAGAGAGAAATAAAATAATCGAATCAGTCCATACATAGTATCTTTGAGTTACTTTTGCAATTCTATAAATAAAAGGTCAAATACCCATTTTGATCCTCTATGTTTTTTTAAATTGGTCCTTTATCTTTCAAAAGTTTTATATTGGTCCTCTATGTTTCTCAAAGGTTTTATATTTGTCTTTCAGGTTTCATTAAAGTTCTATATTGGTCCTTTATGTTTTATTGAAGTTCTATATTGGTCCTTTATGTTTTATTGAAGTTTGATATTGATCCTTTATGTTTCATTGAAGTTTTATATTGGTCCTTTATGTTTCATTAAAGTTTCATATTGGTCCTCTCAGTATGGTTTTATTTTTTACTTAAACGACGTCGTTTGGGTGTTTTTAGTGTGTCTAAGGCCACGTTAGCTATCTGATACATGTAAGAGAGATTATGTGTGTACCTCGGCACGCCACGTCAGCAGTTAACTTAAGAAATTGACGGATTTGGACGGAAGGACCAATTTAGAACTTCTGGGAAACATAAAGGACTAATTTAAACTTTTTGAAACATAAAGGACCAATATGAAACTTCGTGTAAACATAAGGGACCAATTTGGGGTTTTGACCTAAATAAAATTTGCTACTGAATTATATATTTAGGAACCCAATTAAAAATAACATGCTGAAAATTAATACGAAACCATTGAACATATCTACTTGAGCGAAGAAGTCTTTTGCAGTATTTTACAATTTTAATGTATATAAAATATTAGATAATATAAATTTATAATATTTTAATAATACAATAATTTTTTATATCTCTAAATTATAAGATTACTTGCAATTTAAAAGTTTAAGGGCACATTTGACAAAAAAATATATAATGTTTGTTTAACTGTTGTTAAGCTTGACAAATTTTAATTTAATCTTCTAACATATTTGTTTAATATTTAGGGAGATTTTCTGACATCCAATGACTATTTGAGTAGCTGTGATTGAGTAAAGTTGTTTTCGATTTAGATCTATACAATAATCTTTTGTGTTAGCCTTTGTTAGTCTTCTCAACATGCAGTTAATACCCAGCTCAATAGTACTTGAGAGTATCTTTTACTACCATTTTACTTATAAAAAATATTTTAATAATAAATATTTTAAATTTAATATATTACTATATAAATTATTATATAATTTTTATTTTAATATATTATTATATATTTATATAATATAGTTTTAGAAAAATTTATTATTAAAAAAAAATGTGTGTCAGTGGCTGAAAAATTCAGCCACTGACACAATAATGTTGTATGGAATCGAGGGTCAGACGGATTCCATACAATATTTTAAAAAAAAATTTATATCCTAATTCGTCTGAGCCTCAGACGGATACAAATTTGTTATTAGGAGACAAAAAAGAGGTATTGCGAGAATATTTTTTTAAGAAAGGGAATTTTGGAGTTTAATATTTTAAAGAGGGGTTTAAAAGTAAAATTGCCGCAAAAAATAGTATTGCAAAGGTTATATTTATGTTTGGGACTAACTAAAAGATAAATATAAAACTCAAAATTATCATGATTTTTTTTGTATACTAAAATGGTTTAAAGTTTAAATCCTTCACATGATAGGAAGTAGATCTTCTAGAGTAATCTTTTATATTTTTTGGTGAAGTTATGAGAGAGATATAGTGAAGAAAAATTTTCTCTTTCTTAATTCTTCTTTACTCCAATTTTTTTCTATCTCTCTTATAATCCAAAAAAAATATAGATGATTACTTTTAAAGTAACCGTTTCCCATATGACATATCTACCATGAAGTCATGAACTTTAATGGTAGAGTTTGTGGTGAAGCTTGAGACGACGACTTCGTTTGCAAATCTGATTATGAGAAAAACTTAAAATGATTATTTTAAAAAAAATTATATTCATCTATATATTAGATATGTATCATCATCAATATACAATTTTAAATGATAGAAATAAAATTAAAAATTGAGTAGAAGTATTGTGTCGACCAACAATATATTTTAATGTTTGCTTAAAACCCAAAACCTTATTTAGTTATGAATCTTGCGCTCTACTTTTCGGAAGTTAAGAAACTTGCATTGCAAGTATGTGCAGATTGCAGGACAGCATTATTAGTTTTGTTTAGTTTTAATTTATTTATTTACCAAAACTTTATTTTACCTGTATATTACTTAATAGATATTTTTTTTGAAAAATAATAGATGATTATTAATTTTGAGGCAAAATAAAAATATTTCACAATTATCCATTTTATTTTTTGAAATTCACTCATTTGATTGGCTCATATAAAATACAAATAACAGTTTAATATCAAATGAATATATATATATATATATATATATATATATATAAATAGTTAAAGTTTGTGATAAAACTCAAATTGAAATTTGAGTAAAACTCAAATTTCGGTGTTTTGATAAATTAAACTAGGATTTCTTTCTTATTGTTGCTATAAAAACATACCAAGGAATAATTAGTGCATAGTTTATCTCGTACGTTTGTTGGTATTAAGAAAAGTTTGGGTGAAAGAAGATGAAGCAAAAGAATAAAAGTGAGTCAGAGGTAGAATGTTATCTGCCTCAAGATCTGATAGCCTCTATATGTGAATATCTTCCTGTCAAGTCCCTTGTTAGATTTTGTGCTGTTTCCAAACTTTTTTCTTCCATTATTCACAATTCTCACTTTGTTGCTGCCCACGTCAAACATTTTCATACTCATATTTCTTATCCAAAAAACCACCAAAACGCTCTCTTCCATTATATTATGCGCCCGAATTTTATGTGTACACCATATAATTTTAATAACAATCGTCTTATATTGTATAAGGAGACCAAAAATGTTTTCATACTCAGAAACCATTGCCCCACTTGACATGTTCCTATAAGACTGGCCCTTACTTCAGAAACCATTGCCCCACTTGTTGCAACCCTTCCCTTGGAGATAATTATAAATTTGGTCTACTACTCTACTTCATATTTTGTTTTTTTATGAACAGAATCACAGACTATCTTTTTTAAGCTTTTCTTTACTTGTAATTTTGTCTATTGCTTTGATTTTAAACCAATGGGGTCATTTGATTGAATGTCTCCTTTTATCTTTTACTTTTCTCAACACTTTAGATTCAATTATTTGTACATGCTTACAGAGCAAGGGAGAAATTGAGCATTTCCTCAAAGTGCTTTTCACTCTATTTGAAGGTATATAGAAGAAATAACTTCCTGCACCACTGAATGGGCTTGAGCAGATAGACAATTTTATTTTTATCCTCACACTAGAATTTGAATTTTAACTTTTCACTCTTTCTTTGTGCACCAGACCTGGATTTCACTTTCCTAGAGATGAATCCTTTTACATTGGTCATTAGAGGCAGATCAGAATCAGAAGGCTTGCTACGAGTTGGAAAAGCTTAATCTTCAAGAGGAAGAACGAAAGCCACAGTCTAAAGGACTCTATGACACTCTTTATGATCTTTTTCAAGTAAGTAAACTCTCAAGCTATAGTTGATTCACTTTTCAATTTTCTAACAATTAAATTTAATTATTTATGTATATAATATGTGTACCTTTATTTTTATTTCATATTACAGAAAGAAGCGAAGCAATTGAAAAAACGTTACAGAGATGAGAAGAAAAGGAGAGCTAATTCTTCATCATCTGATGCTAATGCTTCGAGTTGTAATATTATTGATCCCTTAGCATCTATCCAAAGACCAGAAGAAGATGATGGTTCAGCTATGGTTAGGAATATTTATAATGCTTCTTCTTCTTATTATTATTATTCAAATTAATTTCACTATATATATATAGTTCTTTCTATTGTCACCTCTATCCACTCTGCATCTACCTTTTCCCTTGACTCCTCTCTTCTTTCAAACAAATCTCTTTAATTTTTAATGCATTTATCTTTTTCTATTTGTTTTGAGAGGTAATTTCACATATAAGTAAATGACTTTATTTTCTTTCCCTCATATTTTTGTCCTTTCAACTACTAAACATAGAAATAGGAAGTAGGAAGAGATGAGGATGAGTCAGTGTGACATGGATTGAAATCACATTTAAAACACGTGTTTAGTGGCACAAATTGTGGATTGACGCGGCATTTACTCATAATCGACTAATATTCTGTCCTCTCTACGGTATACACTTCACTATTTTCCCTTCAAATTGTTGACCATTCCTTAGAATTTAAAGCTGTCATATTTTAATTTATATATATTTATTATTTATTTTTGTTTGCAGTCACCAAATGAAATTGTTGAATATATATATAATTTAAATAAAATTTTTTATATCTTTGTTATGAGGTTTTTAAATTGTAGGTGCAATTATTAATTTTTCACTTCTTTATTCATCACATTTTGTTATTGCAATTGTAGCTTTGGCCTTTACTGGCATTTTATTATTAGTGTATGATATTGTTTTTAGGATTGTTCTGCTAGGCCTGCTCTATTCTGTATTTTCCTGTATTGACATGATGATATAATTTTTAAAGGGCTTGAACATCACAGCTGATCAAAAGAAAATTACCCACTATTTTCTTTGTAGGAACAATTGGAAATTTTGACTTCAACGGGACAAGATACAACTTCAGCCTTTCAATCTCTATTTGGAGTTGAGAAGCATGGCCAAGTTCGTTGTTATGGAAGAAATGCCACTCTATGTACTTTGAAGAGAAATGAGGAAATGGAAGTTGTGAGGAAAGAAATCAAAGACAATGAAGTTAAAACACTCATTTGTAATACTATGTAGGAAAATGGATTGCTTTGGAGACATTAGTGATGGTGATGTTTGTGATCAAGATGAGGAAGAGGAAGGAGATGATGGATGCAATGATGAAGATAAAATATCAATTTCAGTTTAGTTTGTTTAATAAAGTTTTTTTGTTGTTAGTGATAGACATGATTAAACATCAGTTTTTAGTATTGCTTTGAATTGTGTAATGACCTTGTTTTGTAACATTCTACTTGAATGAGATGAATTATATATGCAACTATGAGATGATATATATTTCATTTAAAAATTTCACAAATCCTTTTATAACTTTTTTTTGGAGAAGTCGTCGAGGTGTGTATGAAGGTCAATATAAAGCATTGAGAAATGTAAAGTGTTGCATTTTCTAGATTGCAACATTTTAAAAATGTTGACTAAAACTTATTTTGCAACAGTTTAAAAGCGTTGCTTAAAAATAAAAAGCATTGCCTATAAGAAATGGAAAGTGTTGCAGTTTTTAGATTGCAACCGTTTAAAAATGTTGCCTAAAACTTACTATGCAACAGCATAAAAGTGTTGCATAAACTATAAAAAACGTTGCCTATAGAAGTGTTGCATTTGCTTCTGAAACTGTTGCCTAAAAAATCTAGCAACGGCAACAAATGCAATGCTCATAAAGCGTTGCAAAAACTGTTGCCTAAAGTATAGGCAACAGTTTTTTGGCTTTCTGCAACATTTTTCAACTGTTGCAGATCACCTAAAATGTTGTAGTGACAGTATACTATGGTTTTACTTTTTCATTGTAAATTTCTTTTTGGCAAAAGTTTTCTTTCAATTTATCAGGCACTAATTCAACATTTCCTCTTGCAAGTAAAAGAATTTTGGAAAAATAATAATAGATGACGAGGAATGTAAAAACTTATAAAATCTAGAATTTTATTAATTAACAAAATTAGAATCTACTAATAAACTAAAATTAAAGAATTAATGTATGAAAAAAATTGATGGAGATTTTTTAAGACAAAATTAACAATGGTAAATTACACTTTAGTGTCCTGTGATTTCGTCCGATTTTACTTTGGTACCCTGTGATTTCATTTTTATCAATTTAGTATCATGAAGTTTGCACCGTTAACAATTTAGTGCCTATGCATTTTACCGTTAGTTTTTTAACGTTTCTAACATGTGAGCAACACCATGGAGATATAAAAATCCCTAAATATTTCTTCTCCTTCGTCACTTAATTTAGCGCTATCTTTCTCTGAAAACACAATTCGATTCATCCATTGCCATTTCCAAACACCCGCATTCGAACGCCGAAGTCGAACCCACTTGTCGAAGCAACTAGCTAGTCCCTCCTGTTTCAGAACCAAGTCTAAAAAGTATTGTCCTTGAATATTTCCATGGCACAATCCACTGTTTATTCTTTAAAAACTTGTCGGTGATTATTATTGTGTTTTGGTTTGTGGTATATTTATGAGAAACCAATGGTGGATGTAAATTTCTTGGAGAAGAATAAGGTTTCTTGCTTTATCAATCACACAACATTGAAGTTCTTAACGATGTGGCCTCTTGGAAAATCTGTATAAGGTATGTTGTACAGAGAAACATGCTTTGGGTTTGGGTTTGAGTCATGAAGGAAAAATTGTTGGAGATGGAGACGGAGTCAGATCGAATTTATGTTCAAAACAAGAAGATGGGGTTTTTGGTTCATATTTGAATTTTCAGAAAGCTGAAGCTAATTTTAGTGGGAGTGTTGCTTAGGATTGTAAGCTTAATTTGCTTTCACATAATAACTCTCTCTCTCTATATATATATATATATATGTGCAGATTTTGATGGGTTTGGGGGTCTTCGGCGTTCTTGGTTGCTTCAACAAGTGGGTTCGATTCACGTTTCTGGTTACTTTGACAAGTGTTTCGACTTCTGTGTTCGACTTAGGAGTTCCAATGCGGTTGAAAACAGCTATGGAGGATTGATTATTATAGAAGGTTTTAGGAGAACGATAGCGCTAAACTGACCAAGGAGAAAGAATTTGGGGTTCAGCGTTGCTATGTGGTTGAAAACAGCTATGGATGATCGACTATTAGAGAAGGTTTTGGGAGAATTTTGTGTGTTTAGCGCTAAAGTGACGAAGATGAAAGGATTTGGGATTTTTCTACATCAAGTGTCTATCACGTGTTAGAAACGTTAAAAAATTAACGGTAGAAAGTAAAAAGTACTAAATTGCTAATTGTACAAACCTCAGAATATCAAATTGACAAAAATGAAATCACAGGGCACCAAAGTAAAATCAGGCGAAACCACAGGACACTAAAATGTAATTTACCCAATTAACAATCATTCATATCAGCTTCAATTTTAATAAGAATATAAAGGATGACTGTATGGAACTTGAACTTTTTGGGTTTGAGCCGTAATTGGATTATATTATTAATTAGGAGTTTTGCTAATAAGTGCTCTAATGATATTGTTTAAGGATTCATTTCAACCAATAAAAAAATTTAAAAAATTATTTCTATTGACTTTTCATCCTCAACCAATGAGAAGAAAACTTTAACAAGTGCGCACTTATTAGTCATTAGATAAACCTTATTATTTATTAGTATATTGTGTATATACTAACAAGGGATTGGTCCAAGTACGCAGTTTGATATCGCTTAAGCAAAGCCCCAAGTTCGAGACATTATAAATGCAGCTATCCTCTTTTGGGAGACTCATCTACCATAATTACGTGTGTTTTTACATCGTTTTATTCACTTATTTTATTTTGAATCATCTAAAAATTTGAGACACAAAAAATTAAGAGCCCTACACGAATCGAGACCTATCATAAACGAATTAGGAACTAAGGTGCCATTCCTTATATAAAAACAACAAAGGAATGGAGAAGTAAAAGTAGGTGGGATGACAGATTAAAAAAATATAAAATATCAATTATACCTTTTGATTTGACACAATCCTAACTTTCTTTTCTTTTTATTATTTCAATATAAGGGGTAAAGTGATAATTTTAATATATTCTCATTCCAAATTTTTACTACCAAACACATTAAACACATTTCCATTCCCTTTCTCTTTCCCTTTCGCCTAAAGAACGTGCTCTAAAGTTTTAGTCCCAAAAGAAAATTAATATACAATTTTCCAAATTTGTATGAAATTTTTATTCACTCCCAATGGTGGATCTCGATTTGTATGAATTTTTTAATTTTTGTGTTTATATCTTTCATTATTTAGAAAATAGAAATATACAATTTCCTAAATTTAAGTAAAAAAATAAGAAAATAATGCAAAAAAATATGACATAACATACTAAAACACAAAAAAACACGAGTAGAATAGAGCTTAGCATCGATTCCAATCTCAGAAGGAACAAGTTCTTGTTTGATATGATAATTGCTTCACTATTAAATACTTAAATAAATATAAACAAAAAATAAAACAAAAAAACAGACCTTGACCACGTCCATGCAAATAAACCAGTTTACCACTTTAATATTCACGCAAAAGTATCAGTTTTGTATAAAACTTCTTAATGAAATTTGGCATTCAAAATCCTTGAAGACATTCACTGTGATGTCTTCTCTGATTTTACACAAGTACAAACATTTAAAAAATAGAAGTACAAGTATTTTATATTAAATAAGGAAGAAATGAAGATGCCTGAGTATTCCTTCATGATCAAGGAAGTATTCTTTCGTGTGTTAGATTGGGCGGTATTTCATCTCTCAAAGTCATTCCATTGAAAATATATTTTCACTATCAGAGAATGATACTCATTGCTAAATACAGCGGCATCGGTAGAATATGGGATCAAGGCAACACTCTAACCAAGGTCGTAAGTAAAAATATTTGAACAGAAATTTGAACCCAGATTTATCATATTATGAGAAAATAGTCCTTTCTATTAAACCCAATCTCCGATAGTATATGTATGTGTATATATATATATATATATATAAGTGCTTTCACCTATCTAAAATTTCAACAAGTGACATTCTAAAAATATGTCAAATGACACTTTAAAGATTTGAAGAGTGATGCCAAAATAATTTAACAAGTGGTGTGTTCTAAATTTTTTATCATAATATTAAAAACATAAATGTTTGACAAATAAAACTTAAGAATTTTTTACCCAATCTAATGAATAAAAATATTTTTTTAAAAAAATTTATCATTAAACTTGATTTTCTAAAGTATAAAAAAGAAATTAGTTTTTTAATTTTATTTTTATGATTTAAAATTTAAAATTTATTTTTTTTATTTTAAAAATTTTTTAGTTTAATTCATATTTTTTTTATATACAAAAAAAGTAAAGCCAACATCTAATCCTATGTTGGATTTCTTGTCTATTAGTTAATGTTTTTTTTAAATGAATATAATTTTTTTAAAAGAAAATGAATATAATTATATTCCCATTATATGCACATTCGCCGCCAACTTTTATTGTTGTCATTAAAATTGAACACAAATAATTTAAAGAACCATGAGAGATATGGACAAACTTTATTCATGCATTTGTATACAATATCCTTCTATATATTTATAAGACACTAAAAATATTATCATCTCATAACACTATAAATATTGTCAACAGTAATATTAATATAGATGTATTCTAACAAAAAAAAATATTAATATAGATGAATTATGGTGCTGTACTTTTTCGAAAGTTAAGCAACTTGTATTGCTTATTAGTTTTGTTTAGTTTAATTTTAATTAATTTATTTATTTACCAAAACTTTATTTTACCTGTAGATAACTTAATAGATAATTTTTTTTTTAAAAAAATAATAGATAATTAATTTTGAGGTAAAATAAAAGTATTTTACAATTATCCGTTTTATTTTTTGAAATTCACTCATTCGATTGGCTCATATAAAATAACAATAACAAATTAATATCAAATGAATCTATTTTTTTAATAGTTAAAAGTTGATCCAAAACGGAAAAGGAAAAGAAATTAAAATTTGAGTAAAACTCAAATTCCGGTGTTTTGATAAATTAAACTAGGATTTCATCCTTATTGTTGCTATAAAAACATATCAAGGAATAACTAGCGCATAGTTTATCTCGAACGTTTGTTGGTATTAAGAAAAGTTTGGGCGAAAGAAGATGAAGCAAAAGAATAAAAGTGAGTCAGAGGTGCAATGTTATCTGCCTCAAGATCTGATAGCCTCTATATGTGAATATCTTCCTGTCAAGTCCCTTGTTAGATTTTGTGCTGTTTCCAAACTTTTTTCTTCCATTATTCACAATTCTCACTTTGTTTCTGCCCACGTCAAACATTCTAATACTCATATTTCTTATCCAAAAACACACCAAAACGCTCTCTTCCATTATATTATGCGCCCTTATCTTAAGTGTGCACCATATAATTTTAATAACAATCGTCTTATATTGTATAATGAGACCACTACGTCGTCTCCTTATACCGTTTATTTTTTTCCCGGCTATCCCCAAGATATGGCTAGCGTTGTAGTTGGTTATTCTAATGGGATTATATGTCTTGTGGATGCCACCTATACCTTTTTCTACCTCTGGAATCCTCTTGTTAATAAGATTGTGAAACAAGAAATTCAACTCCCTTTTGATCTAGATATATTACTTCTTGGGTATGGATACGATTTTAGGAACAATCACTGTACAATAGTTTGTGTTTTCAGAGATGTGATGGGTCATCAAGTTGGTGCAAGACTATACACAGTCAGTGGTATTGGCAACACCAATAAGTGGAGAATTTCTAGTATTAATCCTCCTTCTTCACACTTTCTTCGATTTCCCAATAACCGAAATCGTGCTTCAGTTTATGTCAACAAGGCTCTGCATTGGGTGGTAGAAGAACATAATTATGATACTAGTTCAACTAGTATTTTATCATTTCATATAGAGGACCACGTGTTTCAAAAATTAGATTTACCTAATTCTCTTTTGATCAATCCCATTCTCATAGAATTTAATGGGAAGCTGTGTGTGTGCGAGAGTGATATGAGTTTGTATATGCCGTTTACTATATGGATTATGAAAGAATATGGCAAATCAGAGTCCTGGGTTCCTTTTCTACACATCGACTCGATAAGTTATGAATTTTTACACGACAAGTACGAGTTTGAATCATTGCGTATGGTGGGCTTAAAAAATGGTGAAGAACTTTGGGTGCAAAGGTGCTACAACAACGTATTTTCATGCTGCGACAACGTACCAAGTGTTCTTAACCCATACACCTTTGAAATGAAGCATACGGAGATAAAATGTGAGAGTAATTATTCAATTAGTGGAACTTACATGGAAACCCTTGCTCTCATGGATGTGGAAGATGGAGAATGTGCTACTATGCAGTAAAATGATTTTCCTTTTCTTTGCAACTTTTTAGTTTTTTTTTCTTCAAATTTGTACTTTTTTTAGTTAAGTGAGTATCAAGAGTCTTCGGCCCAAAAAAATATTATGGGTATATGGTGTCATTCTCTTTCAATTAATGAAAAAAAAAACTTTAACAAATGCCTAGACACTTATTAGTTATTTATTAGTATATTGTGTATATACTAATATCGCTTAAGCAAAGTTTTAAGTTTGATATTGGGAGATTCACTCACCATAATTAAGTGTGCTTTTACATCGTTTTATTCACTTATTTTATTTTGAATCCTCTAAATTTGAGACACAAAAAATTAAAAACCCTTCACAAATCGAGACCTACCATAAATGAATTAGGAACTAACGTTTTAGTGCCGAAGAAAATGTACAATTTTCCAAAGGAAAAAGTTTATGTTCATTTCCTTAATTATGTCCATTTCATCCAGTTCTACCAATTATATATTGTATTTACACTCTTTTTTTTTATGATTGGTCATATAAAATGTGTTCTTCTATATTCTCTCTCTACTGTGATTGGTCATTTAAACATTTTTTGCCATGTGTCATAGTTATATTGGAGAATTGGATGAAATGGACATAAGGAAATGGACCTAAGTTTTTTCCTTTTCCAAATTTGTACGAAATTCTTATTCATTTTCAATGGTGGATCCCAATTTGTAAGAATTTTTTAATTTTTGTATCAATATTTTTTATTTTTTAAAAACGTACTATTTTTGAAATTTAAATAAAAAAATTAAGAAAACAATGCAAAAAGATATGGCATAAAAGTATAGAAAAAACGGATTTAAGAGCTTAGCACTGATGTCGGTCTCAAAAGGAACAAGTTGTTTGATATGATAATTGCTTCACTATCACAAAAAGAAATCATATGAGTTTGACTTTCAAATATATATATATATATATATATATATATATATATATATATATTACTGTTGTTAATTAAGAGGTCTTCACTTTTAAGTTTTAACCCCTCGAATAATCAATTGGTACGAGTCCCAAATTCAATACTACTAGAGAGATACCTTATATTAGTCTTCACAAAAAGAGTAACAAAAAGTTCCCTCCATAACCTCTTATTTATTTATTTAGTTTTATTACATTTGAAATACAAAACTTATTAATTTAAATATTGAAAAATGAGTAAAATACAAAGACTGAAAGACCCCTTAAACTTTCATTCATATGTGAAAATTTCTAAAGGCTACTAAACTCATTTACACATAAAATAAGGACAAAATTGTCACATTTTCTCTCAAATTATACCTACCCTTGTATCAAATGCCTGAATTACCCATGAAAAGATTGAAAAACCATGCATAGAGTGAGCCGAAAACCTATATGTTGTGCCGTACGTGCTAATTCCATGAAAGCTGATCTATTAAATGTGCAGAAGAAGCATAAAAGATCGAATAACAAGTTGTTAGTTGTTGAAAATTTCACTAATATATCAAACACTCCTATAGATTTTCCCTCAAACCAAATAATCCATGTACACGCATCTCTTTCCAACTTTTGACCTTCTTTGCAAATACTATTAAAGATTTACTTAATGTAACAAGTTGTAGTTATTGAAACTCAATGTGATTTAGGGAAGGTAATTAATTAAATTAAGTACTTAAATATTTTATTTCACATCTTAATTGGATCAGATGTGGAATTATATATTTTCAGTACTTCCCCTCGAGTAAGGCATTAAGCTGATTGGTCTTTCTCTTTTTGTTTAGGTTGTACTTCTTTGAATCTTAGATGACACAATTTTTTTAATATTTCCATTGAACTTTTTTTCTTCACAACTTAAACTTTATATTGTCATAGACTATAAGAATATTTTACATCGATACAATGTTTAAGTTTAAATGACTTGGGGAATCTCCTCCCCATCAAACTACTTAATTACTCCATTAAATTATGAATCTTTGTATCTCCAATATTAGTCCTTTCCTAAAAGAAAAAAGTAATTTAATCTTTAAGGAGAACACAATCATTGTTTGAAGCAATTTTGACATGGTTTTCATGGCAACTACAGGTTGATCTAAACCCTAAACCCTAAACCCTAAACCAATGCACGGATGGTAAGAAAAATGATATAAAGAATCGAATAGTAAAGGAAAGTATTGTAAAGTGAAGTGAGGAAAGAGATAGAAAGAAAAAATTGGAGAGAGAAAAAATATGATGAAAAATGTGTTCGGTGTGTAAAAATTATGATATAAAATTTTTTGAAAACTATAAGAATCATGCATTCTACTATTTGAATTTTACAGCATACATAGCATAACTTGAACCACAAACTCTATAAAACTAACTAGAATTTAAGTATTTTGAATGCAAAATAAATAAAAAAAGCATTTGAAAGAGTTCTATAATGGGCATTATTAGAGATATAAGTTAAGTTCCATATCTGATAAAGTAAGATACTCAATGGAGTACTTAAAGAGCTTGGTTCTTTCTGCTTACAAGTTAAGCTTTTGCGGGTGAGTTCCCCAAGTAATATTGTCAAACGAGCCGGCCCGTGATAAAACTAGCTGTGGCGGACCGCCCTGCTTATTAAGCGATTTTCAAACTCAAGCCCATCCATAGTGGCTCGCAGGCTAAACGGGCTAGCCCGCGGACCACTCTTTTTTTTCGTAATTTTTAAATATTTTTTAAAATTAAATTTTAATTAAATAAAAGTGATATTGTTAATTTTTTTCATTTTATTTAACAAAATTAAAGTCAATTAAATTTATTATGATAAAATAATATGTCTAAATTAATGTTTTAGTTTTCAAATTTGTATTATTTTGATTTTAACTAAATTTTTATATATTTAATTATATCATCAATTAATTTTTTATTTACATTATAAAATAGAAACAGTTAAATAACACATAAAAGCGTCCTAAAAGTATATATTTATACTTATTTTAAACTAATTTAACTTAATGTTTGAATTTTCTTTTTTTAATATTTTATTTATTTTCGCAGGCCGGCCCGTTTAACGGACTTATTTTCTCTTTCCCAAGCTCGTTCATTTAGCAGGTGGTCTGGCTGGCCTGCGGACCGAAGCCCATTTTGACAGTGTTGTCCCCAAGTCTCTTGAGTTTCAACATGGTATTATAGCTCAATGGCCTCACGGTCCATGATGATTCAGAGTTCAAGATGTGGAAAAAACCAATAAAAAAAGAAAAAATGTGCCCTCTGAAGTTACAAAATAGTACAAGCCCAAAAAAAAAAGAGGCCTTTAAAACTCAAAAAAGAAAATAAGCCCAAAATTAAAGAAAAAATTACAAGTCACAACTATAGAAAAAAGTACCAGTTGCACCGGAAGTATTGGACATATAAGTTAAGTTCCACATCTGTTAAAATAATATACTCAATAGAGTACTTAAGGAGCTTGATTCTTCTCCCTTACGAGCTAGCTTTTGAGGGTGAATTTTTCAGTCTCTTGGGTTTCAATAGGTATACAGTTTTAACTAACTTAAATCACATTTATGATACTGAAATGCAGTTATACAGCATATCCAACAAGAAGTATAAGAATACAAACTCTAAAAAATCAAACAACTACAAAATGTGCACAGTACACCAAAATTACAAATATCAGACTAAAAGTTTCAATAGAACTCTATTTAACCTTTAGAAGAAAAAAAAAATTAACTAGAGAAATTAAAAATGAATGGTCCAATGCAGCATTATCTTAAATAAGTTTGTTATACTTTTGAAAATTTGATGACTCTAAACCCTAAACCTTTTTCTTCAGTCCCATAATAGGGCAAAGGGTGATTTGTTTTGACAAAAAATTTTGAGAGGTCCAGGTCTATAAGGTAGGGGATCCCAACATCTTGAGCATATTACAAAGAAGTGAAAGAACCTCTCTTCTATGGCTACCAAGAAAGATTGGGTATCTGCATACTAATTTTGCAAAAATGGAACCCATTGAAAATACATCGACTCCTTTGTAATAAAAACCACCAACTAACAGCTCTGGTACCATATGGTTGGTTTGATTAGTAGATATTTTATTTTCTTTAAGCAAGGTTTCAGGTTCGAGACTTGCATATAAAAATTCTCTGTTGCAAGAGCTCTACCTCCGTTATTGGACTTCAGCTAGCTCAAACATGATTGCCTTCAATAAGATAATACCTATGGGAAATTAATTAAAAAAAAGCTCTGATGCCACGTAACTAGTATTTGATTAGAGGACCAAAATTATAAATTATTTTTTAAAAATAAGATATCTATATGTGTGTATATATATAAGTGCACAAGTGCTTTTACCTATAAAAAATTTCAACAAGTGGTATCCTAAAAATATATCAAATGGCACTTTAGATATTTAAAGAGTGGTGTCATAATGATTTAACAAGTGGTGTTCTAAAATTTTTTATCATAATATTGAAAATATAAATGTTTAACAAATAAAACTTTAGAATTTTTTTACCCAATCTAATGAATAAAAATATTTTTCAAAAAATTTTATCATTAAACTTGATTTTCTAACTTGATTTTTTAATTTTATTTTTATGGTTTAAAATTTAGAATTTACTTTTTTATATTTTTAAAATTTTTTAGTTTAATTCATATTTTTTTCTTTTATATACAGGAAAAAAAAAAGTAAAGCCAACATCTATTCTAATCCTCTGTTGGATTTCTTGTCTATTACTTAATGTTTTTTTTTTAAATAATGAATATAATTATATTGCCCATTATATACACATTCCCCGCCAACTTTTATTGTTGTCATTAAAATTGAACCCAAATAATTTAGGGTACGCTTGGTATAAATGCAAAGATGTAAAATACTGTAAAGAAAGTATTATAAAGTAAAGTACTGTAGAATAAAAGAAAGTACTGTAGAGAAAAGTGAAGAGAGAGATAGAGAGAAAAATTAAGAGAGAGAAAAAGTATGTAATTGATATGTATGAAATATGATGTAAAATTTTTTTAAAATCGTAAAACATCATGATTTTACTATTTGGAATTCTTACCAGAGAGATGCACAAAGTTTTAGTCATGCGTTTGTAAATAATATCCTATATATATATATATATATAAGACTCTATAATGCATTTGTCTGGTTATATATATATTATAATGCATTTTAAGTGAGTTCAAATTCTTCATTTGGTAAAAATTTAGCCACAATTATTTGTCTGGTTATACATAATAAAATGATACATTCAACAGTAGAAACAGAACAAAAAAAAAAAGAATGAAAAGATCAGAGATGGTAGCTGAATGGTACAGTGTAATATTCCTGAGATGAAATGGAAGTTATAGAGAATACAGAGAATGACCTTTTGGAGCCAAACTCCACAACCACAAGTCAAAAGATGATGATGCCAAAACACGCACCTCCACCCCTTACCCTCCTCTGACTTCTTTGGTTTAGGTTTGAGTAAAAGATGGCCCATTCTTCTTCTCTCCCTTGGGCTCAATTGAGCTACTTGTTTTCTTTTTATTAACAATACCCACCTCTTTAAAAACATATCCTTGTTATTAATGTTGGACTTAACAATACCCACCATAAACTTTAAGTACAGGGTATATAAATTTGTATATGTAAAATCATTTTTCTAATTTATTATTATAATTATACTTGTAGTTATTAATTTCATAAAAATCAAATTAATTATATAAATATAATTGAATATTATAATTATAATGGAAAAATAATAAAATATTACTTTATGTTGAATGCTTTACTATATTATATTTAAAAATGTTAAGACTGTCAATGTAAAAATGTTAAGCATCCCTTTATGTATACGACGTTTAATACGTCCCTGTGAAAACCTAAAAGGAAGCCTTGCAGAAGGGAGAAAATAGGATATTTAGCTATTTGTTATTTTAGGTATATATATTGGTAATGTTATTTGGAAATTTGTTAATCAATTTTATTTATAAAATAATTTTTAATTTTGGATTAAGGAACCCATATAATATAAAAAAATCAAATACTATCAATTAATATATATATAAATGCAATTACACAATTTGCATGACATCAAATTTTTCTTTGTAATATTCTTGTTGGGTCTTGTGTTCTCTTACTTTGCAAACTATTTTTTCCTTTTAAAAATTGAATATATAAATAAAAAGAGTGTTTGACTTTTGAGCTCTCACATGCCTTAGCAGGATGACTAGGAAGGCCCGTAAATAAGAAGCATGGCAGTATAATACGTTACGTATTAAACGTACTAAATCACATTCACACACAAATTTCAAATTCCTTCTCTCTTCTTACTTTGCAATCTGCATGCCCTTGGCGCGTATTTTTATTTACTTAATTATTATTATTATTATTATGTGGCAAATTTAAGTAAAACTAGACCGACTCAGGCAGCTGAAAACGTTCTCTTATTATATATATACACTCACTCCATTAAACTCTGTATCTGCATCTATTACCATTTCCTCTCGATCATAGTATTTGCTTAATTGCTTCCATGGATTCCACTCCCACAAATTCAACCTCAACCAGGTTAGTCGTCTATGCCTCTATGGTCATCTACCACTTCTTACATTGTCTCTTGTCTTTTCCATCATCTTATACTCCTCTGTTTTCTTTTTTCTTGATCAGAGGGAATGAGGCGAATCTGTTGAGGGAAGTTCATGGAATTTTTGACAAGTTGTTCAAGTGCTTGTTTAGCATCATGATGGCCTTCAAGATTACAGATGCAGGAGAGGCTTTTTTCCAGACACATTCCAGTGCAACCACTCCTTTTGTTTTCGCTCTTGTGCTTTACTTCTTGGCTTGGCTGCTTGCTACAATACTTCAACCCCACCTCAAAACCTCCCTTCCCATAATTATAGCCCTCATCATTCTTCTAGTCATTGCTGCCATTGTTTATGTTTTATCTCTCACCATTGATATTTTATAAATTGATCGTTTCTTCACTTTCAGAAACAATCAAGAGATTGATTGATTGATCAGTCACTACTCACTAGCTAGGAACAGAGTATATTAATATGACACAGCTAGCTCTTTTACCATTACAACTATATATGGTGTAATATGGCTTTTCTTTGGCAATATAGATTTAAAGTTTTATTTATTTGTTAAATTTGTATTTCTTAGTTAAGTGAGTATCAAGAGCCTTTGGAGAAAAAAAGAAAAACGAGAGGTTCTAGAGGATCCGATCACATTCACATTTTTGACATGAAGGATGGAGGACGATCCAGTTGTACCCATTAATTTCATTTTAAATAAAGGAAATTAATCCCGGCCACATCGATCCATAGTGATGAACAATATATAATAATTAGATTAATATATCAGAAATCAAAATCATCCTGATTAGGCTTGGGTGAAGTCAACAATGCGGTGTAGAGACGCAGCCTATCCTCCCCAAGCGACGAGCACCGAGACAGAGGCCTTCGAGGCCTTATAAACGACAAGGACGTCAATGTCAAACGGTGCCTATAGCGCCTCCACGCGAGCTGAATAGCGACGGCGGCCCAGGTTCTCCAACCGGGTGAGTAATACCTTGCGCTTCGCTTCACCTTGTCGTTCATGAATGTGTATCTGAAGTGCTGCGTCACGTACTTGACGTCCTCTGCTTCCAGCCCGAAGGCCTCTGTCGTTTCCAGGGTAATAAGGGTAGACGACGATGGCGGGAGGCGTTCTATGAAGGGTCGCCTCAGACACCAGGACAGAAGCTCGTCGCCGCTGAAGTTTCCGGGGCCAAGCATACAGCAACTTTTGACGCCGTCTCGAAGCACTTGGCTGCTCTGAAGGTGACCCCTCACAACGAATAGCATTCTTTGAACGGGATCTCCCTCTCTCGTTATCTGCATATGCTTGCGTCATAAACTCATAATAAATTAATTAATTAATTAAATCTTACTAATTTACTACTAGCTTACTGTTTCTCCCTTTGTGAATATGAGGGACTTCACGCGGTCGCATATGTTCTCCAGCACCAATTCATCCATGTGTTGAAACAAAGGCACCTGATGGGCCAGGGCTGTCTTAGTTATTGGGCTTATTGTAAGTAAATGGGCCTGGGAAGCTGAAGTGAGTGTTAATAGGTTATGTTACCTGTCGAACCAAATCCAAACAAAGATGGTACTTGATGTCTCTTCTGAGGCCTTCAGGAAGGTTCTTGATCATCTCGAATTCGTCGACTCCGCGCGTGGCAGCCCATCGCTGCCGCTCGTAGTTTCGCACGCGCTGCCGATACCCCGAAGGCAAGTGCCTCTTCCTCATCCACCATTCTATGTTCCTCATCTTCAATTGCATGGCTTGTTTTTTTGATGTTGTTGCATGCAGAAACACCTGCCCCGCCCATACACACACATATATATTATTAATTGCCAAATGGACCCCCAAAAAGGTTAAACTAAAAAGTTGGATGCTTGGACTGTTCTGTAATCTGTATGTATATCTATGGATGTTGGTGATGATGATGACGTGGCCTGGGTTAAGTCTGTTTCAAGTTCGTATCGTACCTTAATGTTTCCAATCAACATAGTGACAAGCAGAAGGCCACTGGTCAAAACGATGATGTTGAAAACCACTTCTAGCCACTCTGTTGTGCTCTCCAGGTTCCCAAAAGTGCTGGTCACATCAAACAAATTATATTAGGATGGAGTAATCGTGAAGCAAATATAACATCACGGGGGAAAACAACAATTTTAACCATCTTATAATTACATGCAACATGCACATATATATATACACAACGCCTTTATAATTAACACATTCTTTCATTAGTCATCACAAATTAAGAAGATGGTCAGGACTCAGGAAGTTTGTATTGGGATCAATCAAACGTCGCATTATTTTTCATAATGATGACTTTAATATTAATTACATAATTAAGACTAAATCAAACTGTATATTTTTCAAGTTAATTAATTAATTTTATATATATATATATATATATATATATATATATATATATATAGTTTTTGTTTTGACATTACGTACGTGTTATTGAAGTTAGAGGACTGGACAACAATATATAATTAAGGGAAGCAAACTCATTTTACACTATAATGGCCTGATATGTTGCGAAACTATTAGCTAAGAGGGAAGAATGTGCTTCAATGTTTACATATATAGATAAAAAAAGTTATGTTTAATCCAGTTTTATATATGAAAAAGGATAAGTTTGTTCAAAATAAATAACTTTTTGAAGATGAAAATATCATCTCTTGAATTATTGATTACGAATATTTTTCACCCGCTCTCTTGAAAATGTTTAATTTTTAATAATTAAACACAATAATATTAATAAAAAAACTTTACTAAACATACATTATCCTTTTTCCAAGCTTCTTATAAAACAAACTCCATATAAAATAAAATCTTAAAATAAGTAGAAAATTACAATTATAAAACCAACATTATTGAAACCATACGTATGTGATAAGGTAAAGTTTATAATAAGATAAGAGACCTATATACATAATTAATTTGGAATCACTCATCTTATATATAGAGACTTTTCAGAGTTGTCACGTGCTAGCTATGCATTAATATTAAAATGACCCAAGAAATTAAACAGTGAGGGTGAAGGCTCGTTTTAATGCAAATGCAAAATATATATCATGCAAAAGTTGGACCTACCGGAAAAAAAGAGGAGAAAATAAAGGCATATATAGTGATATAAAGAGAGTATAGTATATATACCTGAGAGTCATGAGGCCCCAGAAAATAGGGAAGAGTATCTTTTCCAATCGGCTATCGTTAGTGACGAGCTGAACCGTCCATCTGTAAGCTCCATAGTTGAAATTGTCAGGGCCATCTAAGCAAGTGGATCTGGCTTCCCTATTCTCTGCCCAAATCAATCTTGCACTTTCCCTCACCATTCCATTTGTTCCATAATAAATTGGCTCTTTGCAACTCAATAGTCTTACCCCACACCCATTTGCTTTTACACACTCTTCTTTCAGGCATTTCGCTGCCCTCTGTATCCCCAGCAAGTACCAGCATGCTCCTGCTGCCTATTTAATTTTTACATATAAACTCCCATTTCATCAATTAATTCATATCACATGTATATTATTAAATTCTACTTCAAAAAAAATCTTATATACAACTTTTTATATCTTTATCATAAAGTTCTCCTATCACATATATGTTTAATTATTAACTTATTTTGTCCATGCATGCATATAAGTCTTATCCTCATGTTGACCCAAAGAGGACACCTTAATCTAGATTCTAATGTGTGAATATTTTTTATTTAATGTTCAAAAGTTGAGGTAGACACAAACTTTTTTTAATGGATATAATAATCTCAATGATTGCTGTGCTTCTTACTTGTCATTCATGTAGATTATAGACTTAATAAATTATATGGTTTCTACCAATTAAGTTTCCTTATATATAACACGACACGGTTATTGATTAGTATAATCTAATTATTAGCATGTTAATCCCGTGGGTTCTAGAAATTAATTAATTGCGCCATATATAATCTGGAAGTTTGTCAAGCAAGTCGTTGATGAAGAATCAAATTAAAGATATCTTTAAATAATAAAAATACTCCAATACCTTACCCTACTCTTTGTCATCTCTTCCTTGTAATTTTGTTATGTAGGTGGTACATAGATAATGACACATTCCTGCTGTTTTGTTCTTAGTTAACAAACCTTATCATATCAAATGGTTTCTACTTTGTACGTAGAAAACAAAAGAAAAAAAAAAAGGTGATGACCCTTTTCTGATCTGTAGGTAATTTTTATATTTAATTTTAACATATCACTCCAAAACTACAGAGTCAGATCTCTTTCTTTTAGCTTTTTGACGATCTCATGCATGGATCAGGAACAATAAATTAAATAAAATTAATAATTACTTTTTCAAGCCACTATAGGGAAATTTCTGAGTTTGTCTTGTTGGAATGTTGTGAGTGAAATGGGTTACGACACTTTAGCTTAATTTCTAAGGCATAATTGAAGGGTACGTAAAGCAAATTATAGAAAGCGTGTGTGAAAAGAAATGAAAGTGTATGTATAACTTACATGAGAGGCGACGAAATAGGCGATCATGTTAAGGGCAATGCCCCACCAAACTGTGCCAAAAATATAGCCAGAGAGGTTTTGCATGCGACGCAAGAGGCAAACAGAGTGATATATCTTTGGAAGATATTGGAATAGGAATATTATTAGCAGCACTGTCATCACCATTGTCACTGAACCTTTCTCCAATAGTGAAGGGATTGCAACCCATAGTATAAGCTGCACTCAAAAAAAAGATTTTTTATTATTATTTTTTCAACTGAAATCACCACAAAATATTTAGAGACTATGGTTATGTTTGGTTAGTGGGGTGGAGTAATCCAACATTCTTCATGCTAAACATATTTTATTTTTTGTAATGTCACGAAATTATGTTTTTGTCTTTACTTTTTTATTCACTTTTATTCCATTCTCACTTTTAATACAAGGATAAAATAATCATTTTATCTACTTTTATTCTATTCATATCACATCACATTGACATAACATTTATATTCCTATTCTCTTTCCCTCGCTCATTCTACCTACCAAACAAATCCTATATATTTTGAATTTGAATGCTAATTAAATTTACTCCTTTCAGTAAAGTTACCTCCTTTTTCAATTCGTTTTTACTTTAACAAAAAGATCTTTCAATCTCTTTTTAGCACACTACAGAACAAAAGTTTTGTGACATCCGATAACGATGTCTAAATTATTTTAATATTTCCCTCTACAAAATATATATATATATATATATATATATATATATAATAACTTATATATTTATTCCTATAAAAAAACTTATATATTTATGATTTGATCATTCGGACCATTTCATTAATGTTATTCTATCTTTTTAATATTCCAAGTCTGTATCATCCTTGTTGTTTTTATTTTTTTCTTTGGAAGAGAAAAACAAAAACAAAAACTTGAAACGTATAGATTATAAATGACACGGGAATAAGGGAAACATACCACGTTAGTATGGACTTGCTGTAATTGTCATGACCACAAATTAATAGTACTAGATAAAAAATAATAATAATTGAATACTGTATATTCTGGGGACCACTCTGTATGTATTAAGAAGAATCGGACAAATAACCATATTGGTATTACATGAAATTATGGGACCCACCCTGACTTGACGCAAGTTACTGTATAATGTTCTGTAACGACCAGATCAAGAAAAGGATGCATGCTAATGAATGCAGCTTAGTTGCGTCACACAAGAAAAATATGAATATACAAACAAACCTATAGAATCGGATGTAAAATTTATTGTTGCACTCGATTTGAATCGTTCATTGACTGTATATTTTAATCGGTTAATAGTCTAAATTAACTATAACAATAATTAAACTTTTTCATATAAAGTAATTTTATGTGATGATCTGGCTTATCTATAGCTTCCAATTTTGCCTCTCAATACAACATAAACAAGCTAAGAACCCAAAGATGAAAAGGATTCTTTCCTTTTTGATTATAATATATATATATATATAATTGCTCTTTAAATAATCAATTTATTTAGAAAAACCATTAATTATAAGTAAATTATTTTTTAAAATATTCCTTCAAATAGTATAATTTAATTAATATGAACAAATTTACCTAATTAGTAATTGATACCTAAAAAATAATGAGCACACACACACATATATATATATATATATATATATATATATATATATATATATAAAGACATGAGAAACATCACATGGTTGGATTAGAATAAAGCAGGTAAGCATCATTCTCTCTGCATGCATAAAACAAGCAATGTCAGTTCTCCATTTCATCACACTTGCTAGCTAGCTATATAGTGATCCAAAAACCAAACGCTATTCCAAAACTAATAAGAATATATACTAGGTAGAGAAGAGTTGAGGCAGTAATTAATAAATAATAATAATGAATTTAAAGAAGTGAAAAGGAAAGAATAGTGACCTGGGGTAGAGGAAGAATAACGAAGAGGTCAAAGAAGAAGCCGGTGTTGGACTTGAGATAGCGAAGAGCGGTGGTGCGAGGAGTAGTAGTGGAGTGAGGGATGGGTGAGCCAGGAGGCAAAGCAAAGGGCCTCTTAGCCATCTTGAGGTGGAGCCACATGTTCCAGAGGTGCAAGGCGTCGGTCATGCAGCGTAGCACCGTGACGGTTACGGCGAACCAGCCATCCACGAAGAGGCACATACACGTGTCACTTATGGAGAGCGCGTAGAAGAAGAGTGGGTCCACGAACAAGCCCGTGGCGCACACGAGGAGAAACACTCTGTTCCATTCTTGAATCCATTTGGCCCTCGGGTCCAACACCTTCCCACCATAAAATCCTCCACTACTCCTCCTCCGCCACCACCCACCTGCCTTGCCGTTTTCCTCCTTTCCGTTGTCGTTTTCCCTTTCTTCCTCTTCTTCTTCTCCGCTTTCCTCGTCGTCTTCTTCTTCTTCTTCGTCGTCGCTGTACATGTCTGGGACGACGTCGTTATCGTCGACATCAGAGGCGTGGGTATGGTGGGTGCGTGAGCTGTGTGCGGTGGCCATGGAGGAAAGGGGAATTGGAATTGGAATTGAAATGGAAGGAGAGAGGGAAATAATTGAAGAGGTAGGATAGGAATTAGGAAAGAAGGAGTGAAGGAGGAGGTAGGATTAGGACTAGGAACGTGAAGATTGAGAGAGAGAGAGAGAGAGAAGGACGGAACGTGAAGATTGAGAAGGTGGGAATTCGGACAAAGTTTGTTCAATGTACAGGATTGCCCTCCAATTATTTTTATACCATTTTCCTTTTTCGCTCTTTCGCCTTCTATTATATTAATTAATTATTAGTATATATATATGTTATGTATTCTTTAATTATTCTGCAGGGATTTTTTAAATAATTAACACAAAATAATAGCCACACGTGGATATGTTAAAAATTTCGTGCTATATATATAGATAATTATTTGTATGGTACTAGCTGGCTCCTCTTCATAAATAAACTAAATATTACTTACCTAAATTGGTCACTACTAATGCAAATTTATAAAATAATATAGAAAGTAACAATTTAAAGTTTAAACATTTGTGAAATATATACAAGAGTTAACATTTATTAGAGAGTTTGAAGTTAAATAATTTTCCTTCAAAACTTGTTTAATTTGATATGATAATTATTGCTTCACTATAAAAAAAATATATATACATATTATATATATGTTTGAATTTCAAAAAAATATTATTTTTGTTAAGAGGTCTCCTTTTAACCCTTCCAATCAATTGATATTACTACCCAATTCAATATACACCACGAGATACCTTAGGTCTTCACAAACAGAGTACAAAAGATTTTCCTCCATACTTATTTATTAATTTATAATTATATTTTAAAAAATAAAAGCTATAATTCAAATATTAAAAAATGAGCAAAATACAAAACACCCCCTTAATTATATAATAAGCACAAAATTGTCATTTACATTTCCTCTCAAATTATACCTACCCATGAAAAGACTGAAAAACCATGCATAGCATCAGCATAGAGTGAGCAAGAAACCTATAAATCGCGACCATCAACCATTGCAGTAAAAAAAAAAAAAAAAATCCAATGAGGACCATCTAGTTTGGGGAGGCTTATTTAATTTTTGCATATCTACTATTGTACCGTACGTGCTCATTCCATGAAAGCTGATCTTTTAAATCTGCAGAAGAAGGAGCATACAAGGGAAAATTTCACTAATGGAATCTCAATATATCAAATAATCCCATATGATTTAGGGAAAGACCTAGTTCTTAAGTAAGAATAATCAAACTATTAAGTATTTTATTGAATATATAAAGGCCTTCGTTGTGCTTAATGTTAAAATTCAAGTGACTTAGAAATCTTCTTTTAAAAATTAGTTGTTAAGAGAGAAGAACTAAATTGATTATTAGGTATTCTATTGAATTTCATCTTATCAAAATATGAAACTAAATTGATTATTAGGTATTCTACTGAAAAGTATATATTTGGTGGCGACCACATTTAGTCGCCACCGAAACTTTCGGCGACAGAGTTATAGGTGGCGGCCTTGTGGCGACGTAAAAGTCGCCACCGAATGTCAGACTTTTTGTAGTGAGGAGA
Source organism: Senna tora (assembly GCA_014851425.1). NCBI lineage: Eukaryota > Viridiplantae > Streptophyta > Magnoliopsida > Fabales > Fabaceae > Senna > Senna tora. The sequence continues at coordinate 2,219,360 of CM026266.1, read as the reverse complement.
ACACAATCAAATAAGTCATCTGATGATATAAAAATATATTTAATTAGAATTTATCCCGTACATATATATTTTTTGCATTCTTGGTCATAATTTATTGGCAATTTGCGAAAAAGCGTACTACAAAATATTGCGGATCCCCAACAATATTCATTATTTATAGATTAAAAGCACTTTATATGATGCTATTGTAATTATACCCCTGAGAAGAAAAGAAAAAAAAAAAAAAAGCTAAGTGGCACTTGAATACTTGATGATGCAGTGTATGTTATGAATTATGTTCAATTTGAGTTTTCATATTTATTTTTGTTAAAGAGAAACAATTAGATCAAAAGACTTACACTTGAAAATGATATTACATGACAAAGTAAACAGAGAATCTAATGCTTTCTTTCTAAGTACATAATTATTGTACTACAGAAGTGGGAAATGTGAATAACGTTTTAATTTCAATCATGTATGTTGTGTGCTTAATTATTATTTTTTAAATATATATATAGCCGAGTACATTTGATTTTATATTTTAGAACGAAAAAGTAGAGTTGGTAATATCAGATAAGTCATTGAATTAGAAAATATAAAATTTTCAATATTTAAATTTCAGCGGCAAAAAAACATTAATTGTAATATTAGATTTGGTTTATTATATTAATTGAAGTATCGATGTTGTTTCTTTAGAAAAACTTCTTACAGCAGCAAGCAATGCTAATCAAGCTAAAAAACCAACGGGCCCGGGTAGCCGGGTAGGTCACTAGTTTTACTTCCACACGTCACTTCAAATGAATTATTAGAATCTAATTATAATCTTTTGAATACTGATATTTTCAATAAAAACAATGCTACTAAAGTACAGCTAATTATATACCGTTTGATTGGTAATTTATTTTAAATGAATGAAAATGAGAACAAAAATATAAAAGGGAATCAGAAAGAGAAAGAAAAAAAATAAAAAATAAAATAAAATGATAACTATATTTTTATTAAAAAATTATTAAAATTTTTTTTAAAAAAATTAACTTTTCATTCTCGTTTTCTCCCCTCACTTAGTATACCATCTTATCAATAAAAAATTTAATTAAAAGACTAAAATTAGGTAATATTTTATTTTATATTTTTGTTTTAAGATTTTTTATTTTTATATCTTTGTTATAAAATTTTTTAATATAAATAAAATATATGATAAAAAATATTTGTTTTATCGGTAAAAAGAAAATATAAACAATTATTTTTTATATGATCAAGTATAGAAGAAAGCGTAAAATAAAATCTACAATTGAAAATATATAAATACTTTTATTTAAAAAATTTAATTAAATCAATCTTTATTACATATGTATAATTCCGTCTCTACTCTGGTGCGAAAGGGCAACGATGCAGCATAATGAGCGAATGTTCCTATGGAATGTACGGAATAATTCATTCATTTAATTACATATTTATGGTAGATATGGACAGAAAATGATAGCGGATTTTTAAGTATATTTTTTAAATAAAAAATAAAGCCAAGTGACGTATCTGCATGAAGATTATTTTTGTAAGCTTCTAGGGTGGTTCAGGCCCCAAAAAAAAAAAAGCTTTTAGGGTGGTAAAGAAAATAGAGGAAAAGTTACTTTTTCACGGGAATTATTGATAAATTTATTATTTATTCTTGATAATAAAAATAAATTATTTCATTTTTAAATTTTTATTTTTATTAATTATTTAATTTATTAAATTTTATATTTATCAATTATTTAATTCTTAAAATATTAACGGTTATCTAATTGAGTTATGTGTTCCTTAAATATTGTTATTTCACCGTCAATTTATTATTTTTTATATGTGTTGCTATCCTGCTATGTCATAATATCACATTATTTTTTAAAGAAATTGTATTTAAAACCACTTTAAAAATGATATATTTTGTCTAATTTTAAAAAAATTCAAATTGTGTGACAAATTATCAGTGACATATCATTAATTATTTAATAAATATATCACTTAGTTAAATAATAATTATTAATATTCTAAAGGATAAATAGTTGACGGAGATACATGTTTAAAAATTAAATAATTTAATTATATTATTTAGGGACTTAAATAATAAGTTGAGGAATAATTAATATAATTAATAGAGTAAAAAAATGACATATTTGGAGAAGAAAAAAAGAGGCAGGAGTAAGTGAAAAGAGAGGGGTAAACAGTAAAGAAATTAGCAATTAATGTTGAAAATGACAGAGGGATAGGAATAGTGTCTCATTCACGAGTGAGGTTGAAAAACTGAGGTTCGGAGCACCTTCATATTATTGTTTGTTAGTTCATGAAGATCACATTTTTAGTTTTAATTTAGATGCTACAATTCCAATCATCGACATGTTGGCCTTAATTACATTTTGATCGTACGTACGAAACCATAACTCATCATTGCCTCCTTCTTCAACTTGTTCGCCACTTGTCCACGCTAATTAATCATTCCATCATCACTTAAGTAATTAATTTTATCATCTTTAAATGTATAGTAAGCTAGCTAGATAGACAGACTGAAATTATATATAGTGAAGATAGTAATAAATGTAGTATGAAAGGAGACAATGATGCTCCAACGTGAAGTTGATTTAAATAATAAGTGTTTTGGTATTATTTAAGTAATATTCAAAGTTCAAGATTTAAACTCTTTAACTATAATTAAATGTACAATACGAATTGAGTCTAAATTAATTAAAATAATGTTTCGAAGATGGAGCGAATAAAAAAAAGGCGTTGGTCTCTTTAATTTATTGTCCAAGATGGTCGAATTGGCATGCTAATATTGGAGCAAATTTAAGACTATAATAAACACGCTGGTAATCAGAATAGTCTTTGTAAGGTTAACAACTTCAACTTCTCGGTGCATGTACGAGAATTTAGAGCACAATTAAAGAAGTCTTTTAGTGAGGAATAATTTGAAAAATCATGATTAACTTTGTTATTAAATATTTGGACTAATAATCTCACCGGCGAAACTTTCAGAAACCTGAATTTTTAAATACAAATTATTTCTTATATATTCATAAAAGTGTTTATTAAATAATTATGTAACTATTTCTTTTTATATAAAACTACGTACATCTCAAAATTTTATTTAGAATAAAGAAAATTTCACAGTTTGACCCAATTACATACTTGCAAAAACATTTCAAGATGAGTATCAAAAAAAAAAATTCCAAGATAAATTTATTTTAATAGGTAAATGTAGAACTCATTAGATTTGTGGGTCAACCCATGAGCTTGGTCGGTCCAAATAGAGAGTACAGTAGGTAGACATAGACTTAGATTAATAAGTAATAACAAGTATCTTTAGGCATTCTTTAAGATTTTCTTTCAACTAATAAGAAAATTTTAAAATATGTGTTAGTTGACTTTTCACTAACTTTAAAAAGATGAATTTCTTCTCTACCAATCAAAGGAAACATTAACAAGTGTCTTAGGACACTTATTAGATAAACCCATAAGTAATAGGAAAAAACTTATGTGATGTTAGTTACATGCTTTTGGTAAGGTTAACCAATTAAAAAAAGACATGTGTCAAGACACATGTCTTTTTTTAATTGGTTAACCTTACCAAAAGTATGTAAGCAACAGTACATAAGTTTTGTCCTAAGTAATAACCATAAGAGTCAAGAGAGCAGGCTTAGGCTTAGGTTTAGATTCAGGCTTAGTCTGATTTAATGTTAATTGTGTCCTTCAAACTCCAAACTCTCTCCTGCCTAGTGCCTATATATCTACCATAACATAATACTAATGACATATTGGTCTCTCTCTGCAATTCAAATTAAATTAATTTAGTTATATATATATATATATAAGCTTGCGTGTTTAATTAAGCGCGAGGTATTTTTTGGCGTGAGTCAATAATATATATAAATAGCTAGCTATCTCATGACTCATCATCAGTGTCTGAGAAAGGCCATACTTATCCGAATGGGTTCATGTGCGTGCGACAATTAATTAGTGTGTTATGTTTTCGTTCTATATATGATGCATTGATTTTATTCTTCAATTATTCAAATACCCTTTTGATTCATAATCATATCATTTCAGAAAATTACTAATTCTATTGCCTTCTTTTAATTTAGCTGCCTACTACCAACTTCAATTTTGATCACTCTTGCCCGCTATTAAATATTTGGGAGTTGGGACCATTTTCCGCTTCAGCAAAATAATTTGATAATTTAATGAAATCTTTATTGATACAGTTGGTTTAATTGTTTAGAGATAAAAGTTCGGGATTAATAAATTTTAGTATATATATTTTTAATTATTTAGTGTTATTTTTAAATTTTAATAGAGACCGCCAATAATACTAATCAACGTATATATTAAATGAATTAGAAAGTAAATAATTAAAAAAATTATTGAATTTCAATATTATTACATTTTCTCTTTATTTATTTTGTTATATCATTAATTAAAATGTCATATCATACACAAGACAATAATAATTTCTGACCAATTATTTGCTTTCAGGTATGGATCGATTCTTTTATATGTGGCTGAGAGAGAGAAGGTTATATATATATTAGACGGATATTTGTTGGGCCAGAAAAATATAATGATGTGAAGATGTCTTGATACGGATATTCTTCTGCTATGATTATTGATCACAAGAATATTCTATACACAAAAGTCAAAAGTACAAATGACTCATTATGTACAGTAAGTAAAATATTTTTTCAATACATAGATCTGTGATTTCATTTTAAAAATAGAGATAATCAAATAATTATGTTATGGTTATCTTAAGCAGATATATATATAGTATAGTATTACATCTTACTTGTTCAGAACTTCTTCAAACTTGAAGTTACATTCTTGTGAGCATGCAAGATCAGAGGTCCCTTTTTTGTGAGAGTTAGAAAGCACTTGATCTAATTAATGTATAGTAATAGCTTTTAGTGATTGTATTTAGTGTGATAATCTGATTTCTGAAAAATCACAAGAAAAGTGCCGGATATAGTGGCCAGAAATAGTGAGAAAACAAAAGAATGCTTAAAGCGTTAGATAACTAGAAATCTAGAATAATCATGTATATGGGAATAAGGAAATTAAAAGTGTCTCAAGTTACCTTATAAAGATGCTCGCCTTAATCGCAAACCGCAGTCGAAAAGAAATACTAATTATCATGATAATAATTTTTTAAAGGATAGTTATGTTGCACTCAAACAAATGCAGAGAAGAGAGCAAAAAGATAAAAGATTAGACCAAAGATGAAATGATGAGTAATGCAGTGTAAGATTCCTATAGAGAGATGGAAAATTACACAGTGAATTACTCTTTTTCGAGCGAAGGATACTATATATCCTTATATAACAAGTGGGTCAAGACACCCGATCGAGTTCAAACTTGAAGCTTATATTATATTAAGTTTAGAATGCTACAGAAGGGCAACAAGCGGGGATAGCTCAGTTGGGAGAGCGTCAGACTGAAGATCTGAAGGTCGCGTGTTCGATCCACGCTCACCGCATTAACATTTTTTGAACCACAATTACTGTTGGCAGAAGGAGATACATGATACATGAACAAGAAGAGGGAAGAGATTCTATTGATCAATAATTTATTACATTACTACTTTTCTTGATGGCCTAGATAGCACAACCTCAATCTCAATCTCAATCTCACATTCAACAATCAATGTATGTATGAAGGCTGACTTGACTTCCTTTGCTAATAAAGATAACTCAATCCAGATGGACCTGGATTACCATTATTTTTTTGGGCACAAGTTCTCTTTATATTTACAAAACACTAATTTTTTTTTGGCCTGATACAAAACACTAGTTTAAGATTCCTTCTTCCAAGTAAAAATTATGAAATTTTTTTTTACTATTTACGACGAATGTTAAATTCTTATGAATTGTGTGTTTTTTTTTAATTGAAAATTAGCAATTTTAAGATAATTCTCGTTAAGAAAGTGTTCGCATTTTAGTTTTCCACAATATCATTGCATCCAATATAAAAATATATATGTGAAAAACAGAAGCTTTTCCTTTTGACATTTTGGCATGTTTTTTTAGGGGGCAAACTTTTTCTATTTACCAGCACTAATTGAAGATATACTTCTACAAATGAGGCAGTTGCAGGATCAAGATGAGGGTAGCAGGATATTGGAAAAAGAAAGACTGATCTAGTAAGATTTACCTGGATGTGCGTAGATTCGTACGGACTGGGTATTTTTATTTATAATGATAATATAATTATTTATTAACTAACTAGGTTGTTTTACCAATAAAGAAGTGAAGTCAAACAAGCCTCATATGTTAAATTGGGAGACAATATGTAAACCTATAAACTTGGGTGGCCTTGGTATTAAAAGCTTCAGTGAGTTCAATCAAGCTCTTCTGGCGAAACAAATTTGGAGGATAATCACTCACTCCAATACTCTACTCAGTCAAACATTGAGAGCTAAATATGGTACCTCAGACAGCTCTATAGGCTTTAAATGCCCTCAAACAACTTCTAAACAATGGAAGGATATTTTTAGTGCTAAAGAAGTGGTTCTTAGCCACCTGAAGTGGCAGGTTGGGACTGGAAACGACATCCCTCTCAATCACGCCTCTGGCCTAACCCTATTAACAATATAGATAGTTCAGTTAATAGAGTCAGTGATCTTGTTGCTGCAAATCAAAGGTGGAATGAAGCTCTGGTTCATCAAGTTTATGACGCTGCAACTGCAAGAGAAATTCTAAAAATTCCTATTTCTATTACTCAAGGGAAGGATAAGCTTTACTGGAGTGGTAATAATGAAGGTATCTATAAGGTTAAGGATGGATACAATAAAATTTCTGAGTCCAACATTACGAGTCCCAACCATGGTCGGTTTAAAGCTTGGAAAGAGTATTGGAAAATCAAATTACCTCATAAAATCCTTATGTTCAGGTGGAAACTCTGTCATAATCGTTTGCCAATTGCTGAGAACCTCCTTAGAAGAAATTATAATATCCAGGGAACCTGTGTCTTTGGATGTGATCTCTTGGAAACTCAGAACCATTTATTCATGGAGTGCCCTGTAGCTAAGGCAGTTTGGTTCGGATCCAATATGGGAATCCGAATAGAGAGTGTCCAATGTACTTCCATCCAAGATTGGATTCAGAATCTTCTTTCTCCTAATGACACAACTATTTGGGATGAGATTGGTTATAAAGAGAACCTATTAATTCACATTATAGTCACCTGTTGGAGTATTTATAAATCAAGAAATGAAATTCTCTTCCAACACAAGGACAGTAATCCTAACCACATCATCAAGTTGAGTAATGATATGCAGATGGTTTGGAAGCTTGGTATGGAAGAAAAGGATTATATGAGTGTGGCTGCTAACAGAAAGTTCAGGAATGAAGCTATTCAGGATACAAATAGATTTCATACAAATAATTTTGGTATCTATGTGTACTGGAAGAACAACAAAAGGAAAAAAACTAGAATCTGGGGTTCCTTTTATTCGACTGATATTGGTCATCAGGTGCCGATCATCGTTATAATTGCACCTTTAGAAGAGCAGTTGGAAGGCACTATGCTGAAAGGGATCAGAGAAACTCTTCAGATGTTGAAGAACTATCATTATCAACAAGTTACGATTTATATGCACCATCAGCCTCTTGTCACTAAGTTGAATGGCCATACTGCGTTCAACAACTTTTGGGGATCAGTTGCTCGTGATATTTATACTCTTCTTAGGGATTTTAATTATTTTCAGTGTACCTTTCTTGATTTCGTAGATAATGCTCCCCTGAACTACCTCAGGGGAGCTCAGGTAGACACTTACTATAACTTTAATGGTTTGTAATCTGTTGTTTTTAATATTCAAAAAAAAAAAAATAAAGAAGTGAAGTCTCACATTACATTATCAGCAATAGCATATACACGAGTCCACTACACTATTCAGTATGTTCACTAAGCAATCCTACAACCCTAAAACTATGCACAACCTATGGTACTTTGACCACGTAAGAAAAAACTGGCAGATCCACGCTTTGTTTTCCTTCACCAATTTATACTATGGAAACACTAACCAAGTGTTCATGATCATCCCATAATATATGGTAAAAAAAGGCTCCTCAAAAGCAAGAAGACAGTCTATGAAACCATAGGTTTTGCCTTTTCATTTTCCTTCCCTTGCAATTTTTGTTCTGCCAATTTTTTCTTCAGCTTTTCTAATATTTACGAGTAGAGAATGTCGCCAAACTGAATGCTATAGACCTCTTGAGCTTATCTTCCCCCACCATTTCCGACAACTAATTTCAGGTTCTGGACTCCCTGATCTTTGAAGCCTAGCTTTTGCCTCCCGCAATCTACATTTGTATTCCTTTTTCCATCCCTCAAACTTATGTCTCAAGTTCCGAAGTTCTTCATTGGGATTCTTGTTGGGAGAGTGACCTGATGATCTAACTTCAAGCAGTGCTTTGGCATCATCATCAAAGTTCTGTTTCCTCTGCTCAAATTCCTTCATCAGATTGCTCACTGCATCCAAAGTACCATTAGCTTCTCTCCCTCCTCCCACTTCAGGATTAGTAGGAATCTTGATAGGAGTGCTGCCAGTTCCACTGGGTGTTCGAGATTCCATGGAAGCAGCATCTTCAGAATCATAGTTTCGAGGAGACATAGCATCATGTCTGACACCAGAATTCTCAACAGAAAGACTCCTTCTAGCAGCAGAAAGACTCATCTGCATTGAAATGAAATTGCAATGAACTTGTAAGGTAAAACCATCACAAGATCATAAACATTTTACATCAATATCAACTAGATCAAACCTTGGTTTGATCAAGTGCGTCCATTTAGACCACAGTAACATAAGCAAGTGTGTCAAATAGTGAAGATTTGTATAAACTGTAGGCTTACTTGCAAAGATGCCATCTGTTTCTGCCACATCTGTTCCATTGCTTTCATCTTCATCTCATACTCAATCCACCTCGTCTCAAATTGTTTTAGTTGTTCCCTCAGTGCGATATTTTCCTCTTCCTTTTGCTCCAGAGATGCTTCAGCTTTGAGAACCCGGGTTTGGAGCTCTGCTAAAACTAAAGGCAAATTCTGAATATCCTCATTGGACACATCCTGGAAAACCAAGAAGAGCTTTTTATCATCTTGAATTGTGGGTGCTATATACAAATCATGAAACAAGATATACTATCACCATAAAGAATATCCTATATAAGAATCTTTTGTAAGATAGGAGAAACAAGGAGATGAAATTACATTGAGAAGATTAACGAGAGTTTATTGCACTTTTACCTTTACTTCTGACATCTTACAGCGTGACTTTCTCTTATATTTAGCACTTTTAGAATCTTTCTTCAACCTATGCATGCCACTAGAACGCTTCCGAACAAGCCACCCACGAATCACTGCATGAAAAACAAATATCAACAATCAGAAAACCATATGCAACCCATCCCCTGAAAGGTAGACTTGAATAAACAGAACCACACTAACCAGATTGTAATTGTGTGACTGCCTGGGTCTGCTTAAGCTTTTCAGAAGCAATACGTACAGAAGATTTTACCATAGCATTATATTTCTTTCTCACAATCTCTCCACGAATAACTGCAAAGTAGCCAAATTAGAATTTAGGAATTATAATACAAGGTATAATCAAAATGATGGAAAATACAGATAGGAAAAGGAGTAGAATCAACATGGTACTTTGGTTACCATTTTGGCTAAATATCATTTATCTTTCAATGAAAAAAAAAGTAACTTAAAGAATTAGCACACGAATAAAGTAAATTATGCATCATGAGTAGAATCAACATGGTACTTTGATAAAAATGAAACTGATATTGTAAGGTAGATATTTGTTACATGATTGTAATGTTATTGCTCCATTCTTAAGTTCACCAAAAATTCGGCGAGCTAGATAAGCACGGAAGCACATTTGGATCCCTAGTATTCCCCGCATAAGGAATTTTCTTCTATCTTCCAGTGCACCAATCTACAAAACCATCAAGCACACAAGAATAATAAAGTCAGAGATATCACTACATGATGAATGTATCAAAAATCAAGCTGAAACTAACAATACATTCAAACCAGTGCTTCTAATTTCTGCAAAATATAGCATTCTCACAAGCAAACAAATTCATAATTCACAACAAATAATAAGTTAAATAAATAGTTGATAACTTTTCATAGCATGTCAACTATAATTTCAAATCAACCATGATAGCAAGAAGAGAAATTTTGAGAAGAGAAAGCAAGAAAAAGTCTTTAATACTAAATACATGGAGGAACATAGTATACTTGGAATTACCTGCCCTGTTCGTAGATACAGTTTAGTGTAGCCAACTTGATACATTTCAGGAGGGACATTAAATTGTTGCAAAACAGAAACTGAGATGCTTAATGGATCCTGAGTTACATTGGCCTCAGAAAGCAGAAACCCATACCTAAATATATGCAGGAACATTAATCAACTCATCAATCAAGATAAATTTAAAACTAAAGCAGCTTTAATCAACCACTACCTTCTGGAAAATTCTTGATGCGTCATTCGAGTAGGATATCCAGCCCTAGAAATTCTAACAACCTCCAAGACTCCACAGCACCTAAGCTGTTGTAAGACTAATTCCTCATCATATATGCCTGCAAGGTGCTTATTATTTGGTTTTATGCAGCGAATAAAGTGAGGTGTGGTCCTCTCCAACTGATGCATTAACTTGAATAATTGTCCCTGGAGAGAGAGAAGGAGAGAGATAATGTTATTTTATCTCCACAGTCCACACTAACTGTTATTACATGATGTAATGTTCAGGACAGAATTCACTGTCCTGAACATTACATCATGTAATAACAGTTACAGCTTAAGGAATGCTACAATAATACCTTGAATTTTGTACTAACACTCTGCTTTTGTGAACCTAGTGCACCTATGTGGGAGGAATTTGATTGCTTCTGAGACTGATCAAGCATTTTGGAGAACAACTGCAGCAGTTGACAACTACATGACGACAGGAGTTGAATGGAATCAGAAGGCAGCGGATCTCTGTTCTTTTCTAGAAACCCATTTGTATCATACAGAACCTAATTTTAGTTCCAGATGTCAGTAAAATGACAAAAATAAATATAAATTTGACTTCCATGGTCCACTTTCTACATATACCAAAAGGCGCAGAAGAGGAAACAACAACAATCAAAGGAAAAATAAGCAATTAAGAAAAACTGTAGACAAACGATACCGACATGTTCTGTCTTTACTCATTCCTATGGTTAGGAGAGAAAAAAGAAAAAAAAAAAACAATTAAGAAAATTTTCTCAGTGCCACTTAGCAATCATAACTCCAGCAAGTAAACTTATCATAGATGCATCAACAAGTTTATCCTCTGAATGATGTTTGTGTACAGGAAGATAGAGGTAAACAACAAATGTAAAATTATCAAATAAAGTAGTAGGTAGGAACTTGGAAGAAAGACAGTAGACCCCATCATATTTTGAAACAAACAAAATGATCGTGTTCAGGGACAACTGAGTCCTTTGCAAAACATGTGCTATATATGATTAGCTAGATTCCAGATCATATAAGGCATACAATATCCACATGTAATGTATGGCTATAGCTAGTGAGTTTTTACTGTTACATAGATGACAGTACTGTTGCTTCTACTGTTTTCGTAATATTAATATCAAGCAGGGTCACTCAAACCATGAGCAATATTCTAATTCATTTGAAAATGAAATCATAGCCAAAAATTGTAAATTGAACATCTACAACTTTAAAAATTACTTTTTAGGTAGATTTTGCAGCAAGTAACATCCAAAGATACTATTAAACTGAGCAACGACTAACCTCTCCTGCATAGTGACAAACACGGAAAGCTCTGCCTCTTTCCCCTTTAAAGCAAGGATTAGCTTTCAGGTGCTGTCTAAGTTTGTTGGCAAATGTTTGATCAGTGGCCTTGGGGAAATTTGATTCCTCATCCAACAGAGAGATTAGCCCCAGAGGTTTCTGCACAGTTCACAACAGATTGCATAATAACTACACTAATCACAGAGAGAATAGTGTAAACTACACCCATCATTGGGACCTGAACACATAAAACATTCTTGGAGAAATAATCCAATTTGTTAATAGGATAATGCATGAAATTCAACAAAACCAAAATAATAACTAATTTTTCAGTAAAAGTGGAGTAATAAACATTTTAGAAAGATAGAAATATAGCAGTACCTTTTCAAAAAGATCCAAGCAGACTTGATTGTCCTCAAAATCTACTCTAGTCCAATCAACACCATCCAATTCATAGTCCTGAAACAAAAACGTTATCATGAAAGTAGTATACTTGACTAGGGCATCATACCCAATTTAAATAAAAGATGCAACTCTTGAATAGCTTGGAAAATTAATAGAAATAAGGTAAATAAAACACTGTTTCATATAAATTTATTAGGATTTGACTGCACCATGTTTTCGTAAGTACAAAGGTGAAAAATATATTGATACAGAGGAGGTTTTAGCTTAATAATATATTTTTAATTAGCCATGTTCTATACTAGAAATTGTGAGATATTATAATAAAAACTATCCATGGATCTTCACTTAAGAATTAAAGCCTTTCGTTGAAGCTGTCATTGACGAAATATTCGAGTCTCTATAACCAAGTTATAACTGATGAGAAGTTCTATTTTTGCCACCCCTCTTCATAATAAAATGAAATTGCAGAAGGTAGGTGGGATGCTTTGTCTGCACTTCAAGCCCAAAGGGCTTTTGTGGGAGGGAATGTTGGAGATTTTAATGAAATCTATTCATAAACCTAAAATAAATAGCTAAAGCTTTTGGTTGAAGTTACCTTGACAGCAATAATTCATAGAACCCTTAACCAAAGATGATCTTTAGTACTAAAATTATTGAATAACCAAATATGATCTTTAATACTAAAATTATTGAAGTGCACACAGTAAAGCACTGATGCATTCAAAACAAAAGTATTCAGAATCAAAATACCCAGAATTCTTAAATGTTAACATGATTACTTACATCCTGCTCAAGTTTAAACAGATGCCGATTGAAATGTTGCTGAAGCCTCTCATTGGCATAATTTATACAAAACTGTTCAAAGCTGTTTTTCTGAAAAGTGAAACCATTAGAATTTAGAATATATATATATTCTTTGTACCATCAGCAATCAGTAACATATTAATACAAATTGCAGAGACGCATACTTGGAATGACTCAAATCCATAGATATCGAGGATACTTATGGATCTACCAGTACATCGTTTGCCCACTGCAAGTGACTTGTTAACTTGTTCTATAAGCCAGTCAAACAAGCTTGCATATATGAATTTTGCCAATCCATCTCTTGTGTCAGTAGCCTGTAGAATAACAGAAAATTCATTGAATTTCGTGCATTTAGAAGCTGCAGAAACCAAATTTAGTAAACTGCATGAGTAATAAACAGACCTGCCACAGTGTCAATCTTTTGGCAATAGTATCTTTGCCGGCTTGGATTTTTCGAGTAGATAGAGTTACCTTTAACTCCTGGGAACTGCAACCCATCAGCCGGGCAGCACTGTTTAAAGCTGTTAAAGTATATAGAAACTCAAGTCATTTGAAGTTGTAGAATGAGAATCATTCTCATATATTAATGCTTATCAATGTCATAGTCAATATGAACCAATCCAAAAGTTCTCTCCTACTCAAGACAGAATTAAATGTGATTGATTCCATAATGGTATACAATGCAAAGGATCCAAGAGTGTACCAGCTAGTTTCAACCATTCAACACCACTGATATAGCAATTATGAAAGAGTACAAGATGTAAGAAGCCCATCAGTAGGCATGATGCCACGGTTATAAATCTTACCTTCATCATCTACAACCTCAATGTGATTATCATTGTCAGTTACTTTGAATGATATATTTCCCAACCATATTACAGCTGCAACCATCTTAAAAACTAGTTCTTGATCCTCTTTGCAAATTCGAACAACATCCAGTGCTTTCTGGGGAAAATTATTTGCCAAAAGGGGGGGGGGGGGGGGGATGACATGACGAGATCTTAGATTCATAGAAGGCCATAAACAAACTTAAAAGGGTATTGTTTATCAAATGAACTGTCAAGCGTTATAGTTTATACCATCAGCTTGTTAAATCTTTTAGCATCATCAACACCATCAATTGTCATGCAGTCACTCTGATTGAGATATTTATATTCATTGGCTGCTTTTAGATTCAGTCTCTCTGCAGAGGAAAAAGATAATTCTGAGTATAAGTTTAAAATTTTTACAATTTCATCTAAACTGATAAAAAAAAACATACTGCAAAGCTGAGAACTTGTTGAATACCAAAACACTGAAGTTCTCTCAGAAAAAAAAAGTATATAGGATATTATTATTGGGCTTGGGTCGGTTGGGTCTCAAAATTAACACGATGATTATTTCCTTTCCAAAGCATTCCACATAACCAGTATGATGTGAAACGGAAAACAAATAATTCAGCTGGGTAATGATTGTAGTTTATACTTTATAACACAATGGCATAAATATTTATACAAGTTAATAGATTGCTTATAACAAAAATATTACCTTTAAGATCAGGTGAAGAACCAGCACAAAGTTGGTAAAAGATGTGATACGACCTCTCACCACTGGCTAGTTGAACAACTCTTGACTGTTCAGAAGAGACATGATTATTTTAGAAGTAATAGAGGGCGAATATTCCAGCTCAACATTCAAATTCAAATGGGGCATTACAATTTACCTTTTCTAATAGAACTATTAAAGCGTATGGGAATTGGCAGATGACAAACAAAAAGCCATAAGTGTAAGTCAAGTCAGAAATCACAATCGAAATAGATACAGTAAAATACAACAGTTGCAGTGAAATTTTTAACTTAAGCAGACTTACAGGTTTGAATTTTAGCCCCACAAATCTTCCCCATTATGCTGAAATGAATTTCAATCAATTTTCCCTGCATCCAAGAGGTAAAAAAACTTTAAACTTCATCCTCAAAATGCTGCATAGCCTTTAGAAAAATAAAAATTGCAAGAGTTTATGGACTTAGTTGATAGAAAACCTTGCAAACTACAGAAATTTTATAGAACAAAAGCACCAAAAAGTTCCATTACAAAGAAAAGAACCAAACTCACAAATCGGCTAGAGTTGTCGTTCCTTGAAGTTTTTGCATTCCCAAAAGCTTCTAGTATACTATTTGTCTGAAGGACTTCATTTTCTATCCCACAACTGCCGCCACCTAGAGCAGCTAAGTATTGCATAGCAAATTTTGCTGTCTCCGTCTTCCCAGATCCACTCTCGCCACTATAAACAAAAATCGAACATTAAATGTTTCTTGTCCCTACTATGACAGTTAAATGCTACTGGTTCAGGAAAATATCTTCTAAGTCATGAACAAGACAGAGCTCCTAATGTCCAGAAGCCAAGATAATGCTGACCTTATAATAATAGACTGGTTTACTTCATCTGCAATATACAAAAAATAGACAGAAAACCTTTAGAAACATAGCGTACAGTACATCATGCAGATCATGAAGGAGGAACAAAGGGGAGAGGAAAAGAAAATTTTAACCACCTCTCATCATCTCGTTAAAAGCCACATCTGCCATAGCAAAAACATGAGGGCTATCAATAAGTTTCTGCCTATAACCTGAGACATAATCATTTCCATATATCTGGACATCTTTGAAGGGGTTGAGAGCAATTAAAATGGGTCCCGCTTTACTCTACAAACAGAAACCACAAGTGGCATATGAGAGCAGATAAATGATAAATCAAGCTGAAGAGCAAGCCAGAGCAGCTCACATACATAAATAATCTCCTGAGAATATCTAAACTGAAGATTGTGAAGAACTGAGGGCTCATTCAAATAACTGAGCTGTATAAGATCATCCACGCCCTCCAGAATATCTGGATTAGCTGGTAAAATCTCCGACCTGGCCACCTTCATAACCTACAGTAACAACAACCAAATGGCACAAACTATCCATTACCTTGGGTACTCAAAATTGTATTAATATTATCTTTCGGAGACAACGTTTACTAACTTACATCTCCATTTGAGAGTGAAACAAAAGCTTCCTCTTCTGAAGTTGACTGTATCTGTCCTAGTCCCCACTGTCCTCCTGGTTGCCTACACCAAACACGAAGTTTCTGGGAAACAACCAAAAACGTTATGTTATCTAAACAAACAGGATGCTCATATATAACTTCAAATACTACATAAAAGCTGGAAATATGCATCATATGCTATAAGCTTCTAAAGCAACATTTGTAAAGGACATTTTCTTTTATTTTTTAATCAAAACCATTGTTGTCAGCACTTACAATAGCAGAAAGGAAGTATTAAAGCAAGTATTGAAGAGAACCAGTGACAAATAGTTACTACGACATATTTGGTGTCCCCAGTTACCTTTCTGATGTAATAAGCAATGTTATCATCACAATCCAATTCCCGAATTTTTGCTGCTGATACGGAAACTGTAGATGCTGAAACAGAGGTTTCCGATGATGTTTCCCTCGCATTCACTTTCGGTGTAGCGATATAAGGTGATTCCATGTCCTGCTTCATCTTCTTGATCCCAAAATTACCTTTTCTCTTATGTCCGGTATCTCCATCTTTCTTCTTGCTCTCTTCCATTGCATTGAAATTATTCGGAGAAGAGCATTCTGATTCTGTTACAACGTGATCACCTCCAATCCTATAATTATTGGGCAACGACCGTCTTGCTGAGGGAAGCCGAGCTCTCGAGGTTGGACGAGCTGGCAATGCCGGCGGCAAGTCCTTCGGCTTCTCTTCTTCTCCCCTCCGACGGAGTGATTCTAACATTTCTTCTAGCGAGCTCCTCGCTATCGCCGAAGGCGTAGATGACAACATAATGGCGGTTCCCAAAACCCCAAAAATTCAAAGATAAAAAAAAATCCAAAATTTTCTCTCAAATTCTCACACCAAATTCAACATCCACCTCTCTTCGAATTCCATCAGTGTAGATTGACGAGAACAACAAAATTTGAAGAATTCTGAGATTTAGCGTGGAAATGCTAGTCCCCTAGGCTAAGTTGGAAATGGAGAAGGAATAGTATGAAATTGAATTGGTATATCTCCTCGAATCAATGAAAAGAATGTCGAAAAGCGCAATGTTAACGAAATCGAGGAGGTGCAAGGGGTTTAGAGAAGTGGAAAGAAAGAGTCAGGGAGGTGGAGGTTGTTGCAGAAAACAAACCTCCTCTCAGACTCAGAGAAAAAGGAGGAATAATTTAGGAAATTTGCTGCTCTAGTATTGTTTTTCTTTTCTGTTATACACCAAAATAAACGATTCTCCTTTCTTTCTTTTCTGTTCTTCAAAACGCAAAACTTTGACGGAAAACTTTTCGTCGTCGTAGCTGAGTTGTTCTGTTTCTGCCTTTCTCCATTTTCGCCATTGTAAGGTCAAATCTTTCGAGGAGAGATGGCAAATGGATGCAATAGCCTTCCACGTTCGCTATTTCAGAAAACCGTTAGGAGTTAGGACTTAAGGATCCAATATCATATTTTATTTCTATTCACAATTTTATATTTTTTGTAATAATTGAAATTTTGGTTAATCTTCTAGGGAAAAATAGAGAAAGCAAAGCAAATGTGGATAATTTTTTTAAAAAATCATATAAATCGTTATTTTTCCCTTTCTATCCTTCATCATCTTGCTTTTACTGAATGACAAATATATATAGCTGAACTGAATAGAATTGAATTAAAGCGCCAAAGTGAAACACAGCGTTTGGGTGGGGGGGATTGTGGTCCCTCCCTATCATAATTGCCAATAATACTATAATAGTAACGCTTTCATTATCAAAGAGGGTGAATTCGTTAAGAAACTTGTGTCTCGGGACACATTCATGATTTAATTAAATGATTAAATGAAACATGAGGAGTGATGGAAATGCTTTACAATCAGGACATTCCCGGATAGGAATATTCATACATTTCCTGGACTTAAATTATGTAACTTCACTTGATAAAGAATGTTATTGCGTGTCTTAAATCTTCCTTTTTATAAGTCTCTTTCATTCTCTTCTATATTCGAGTTGCTGAAATTAAATTTATATAATACATGAAATTTACTTTCTATGTGGGTCTACTCCCTCTCTTACATTTACTACTTGACAGTGCTTTAAACATAATTGGCTCTAATTCATTGCTAGGATGATTATGCTAACGAATAACGCTCTATTCTCATTCTTCCGAAAATCAAATCTGGGAGACTAGTTTCTTTATTTGTTTTAGAGAGCAAACCAATTATCATGTTGATGTGGGTCTGAACCAACAACCAAGCCTAATATGGTCTATAAAGTTTCATGGATTTAATTCCTTGTTCTTTCCCGTTAACGTTGCCTTGATTTTGTGCTTTTATTGTTGACGCCATTTGTGATTGTGAATTAAGTCTGTACAAGGCTCTGTTTGTTTGCACAACAAATGTCTTCTAATTGTTGCATAGTTGAGGACAATATTCCAAGCACTGCTTTATTGATTGATTGATTGTTTCTTAAGTCAATGATAAAATTCTTTAATCATTTTATCTAATCAATCTTGTTATCCTTTTTCATTCATTTTGCCACTTGCCCTTTTGAAAATTCTACAGGATGTTGGGTACTAACGAAAATATTAAAAAATTTGCTATTCTTTTCGTATATTATTTATCATTTGGTTCTTAATTTATTTTGTATAGATTTCATGAGTCTTTATTAATTTTGACAAGTGACATAGAATGAATGGAGAAATTTTGTTTCAGTTAGTAAACAAAATTCTATATATAGCCATTAACTCATGATTAAGATTTAAGATTTGTCTAGGTAGCACTTTCTTTCTGGGGAGTAGATGTTCAGTGGTACGGTAGTACTGAACTTCAGTACATCACTCTAATCAGTTGGTCCATAAACCATTCAAGGTGGACCCTAATTAATGTGAGTTTTTATTAATATTAACAAATGGCACTACATGATTGGAAGGATGTACTGAAGTTCAGTGATACGGTACCATTAAACTTTTATCCCTTTCTGGGATGGTAACATTAATTAATTTAGATTTTGCAAAATTTGCTCAATAGTGTTTTTTTATTAAAATCAAATAGGCCCAAGCACTACGATTAGTTCTATGTCATTAATGAATTTTCTTGACTACTTGCGGAATTAACTAGTTCGAATCCCCCTAAAGCCATTTAAAATCCTGTTTTGGTGGGCATCTCTCTTCAAGGAGATTTCCTGGCACCCAATGGCTAGTTGAGTAGCTGCAACTGGATAAAATTACTTGTGATTGAGGCCTGTGCAGTGATCCTTTGAGTTGGGTCTCTGTTGGTCTCCCCAACATGCCACTGGCTCCCTATCCAATAGTACTTAGGAATACCTTCTCTTACTACTATATTACATAACAAGAATTACTCTCTTCCTCATCGTTCTATTCTTTTAGCTTTTATTTTTCTCTTACAAAAGAAAATGAAAACGATTATCTTTTTTAACGATTTTGGGTCCAAATACGATTAGTTCTGCTGCATGAAAAAAAAAATTAAAGTGGATATGGGTTATCCGTTTGCCAATTTGGGCTGAAATGAAAAAGAAAAACCATGCAATCCAAATTTGCCTTACAAAGTTTGACTTTTTGAGACACATGTATACATGGTTTTGATGAGTAATTGGGCTTACTTTTATAAACTATTTTCTATTTTCATTTTTTGAAAATGATTTTTATTTTTAAAATTCTAAATATTTTAAAAATGCGTCTGGTTTATAAAATCAAAATATATTTTAGAAAACGAAAATTATAAAAATATGTATGATTTGAAAATTTTGAACCATTCAATTGTTTTTATTTTCAATTTGATTATTAATACAAATATTAAAGGAAACAATATTCTACATTTTTAGAAGATATTCGCTCTTTTTTAATTTTTCATTTATAGGTAATTCATAATTGGTTAATCTTTGAAAGTGTAATAAAATGCCTCATATATAATAATGATTATTTAATTTATTTAATATTAGTATAATATTTTTTATAAAATAATTAGTAATTATTTTTAAAAAAAATAATGTATTATAATTTATACAACGTGAAAATGTTCTGGATCCAACCCTAATTAGATATATAATAAAATAAAAAATTGAATGAAAATAAACATATATTATAATATTCAGTTATTTATAATAAGAAATATTTATTAATTAAAGTCAATAAACCAAAAAAAAAATATAGTATTTTCATCTTTAAAGTTTATAAGAGAAAATGATGTTTTCAGGAAATGTTTCTTAAAAATATTTTCTAAAATTTTAAGCAAACATATTTTCTATGTTATTTTCTGTTTTTATTAAAAATAAAAACAAAAAATGGACAAAGTAAACTATATTTTGATTATTTTCTTCTCGTTGTAAAGAAAAAGTAATCAGCGTATAAAAAAAAGAGTAAATGCTAATTAAGATTAGTTTATTTGGTCACCTTCTCAGCTTAATAATTATATAATTTGAATTTATTTTAGATGATGTTTCACTTAAATTTTAATTTATGAAAAACAAAAGTAACCTATTTCAACTCGTAAATACCTTTTGGAAAAAACTTAGGTCCATTTCTTTATGTTCATTTCATCCAATTTTCCAATATAATTATGACACGTGGTAAAAAGTGTTTAAATGACCAATCATAGTAGAGAGAGAATATAGGAGACCACTTTTTATATGACCAATCATAGAAGAAAGAGAGTATAAATATAATATATGATTGGTAAAATTGGATGAAATAGAGATAAGGAAATGGACCTAAGTTTTTTTCCATATCTTTTTACCTAGTGTAATACCCGTCGTTTTGTATAAATTCTTCATGAGGTTGAATCATCACTTTAGAGGATACCGAAGTAGCATGAAATTAAGCTTTATAGAATCTCCATGCTATTGAGTAGTGTGATAATATTCAACCCTTCACTTTTTCTTTTTCTGTTTTTTATCCAAATCAGAGTATTCATCATCAATTTATCAAGCACAATTATTAATCTCTATACAAACTTGGAAGCACCTCAGAAGACAGAGTTAATTGACCTAAAATTTTTAAATGGTTTCATATCAAAAATTAAGACACGTTTTTTACGCAGAAATAGAAAGAAAAAAGAAATGTGTTTATTGTGTTTAATAGTAAAAGTTTAGGAATAAAAATGAAATGAGAATGTATTAAAATTATCATTTTACCTTTTATATTAAAATAATAAAAAAATTTATGTCAAATCAAAAGATTAATATATATTATATATATTTAAAAATTTTCTAAAAATCAAAAAGTAAAAAGTGAGATTGAAATATATATATATATATATATGTTAGGAGAAAAATTTAATTTGCTAAAAACAAAAACAAAGCAAATGGATTTGAAAATATTATTCGAGGGATTATTTAATTAGATCGTTTTGATAGATACCTTGATAAAAAAAAAAACCTTAATATTATTACTAATTAATTCTGTTAATAAGTACTGGGATTGAAGTTTCAAATATAAAAAAGATTTTGAGTTGAGAGGGAGTTTTGGATTTGTTTCAAAGTCTTTAATTCGCACTGAAGTTGACAAATCAATTATTTTATTTACCTATTTCCATGGAAACAAAGTTAAAGTAGAGTAGATTATGGGCGATGATACTTATATAACAGCTGGTATAAATCATACACAAATAATACTGCAAATGGGGTTACAACTTACAATTTACAACTTGAGGCAAGACATTGGTAACTAACTAGCTGGTATTCATAAGTAGTATATTTTATTACAATAATATTATATTATCAGTATATAATATTTTATTTTATATATATATATATATATATATATATATATATATATATATATATATATATATATATATATATATATAGCCACTTGCCAAAATTTTGAAATTAGAGTAATGTGGAATGTTCTGTGAGCTTCCTCCTCCCACAAAGCTACCAAAAAAATCTGGTTGCTTATGCTTCTGTGTAACCGCCTTATCATTTCGCTAACTCTATGGAGGCAAACATTTTAGTTTTCTCATTCAACAGAGAGAAAGTTGTGTGTGTGTGTGTGTCATTAGAAGGCTTTGTGCCAAAAGGGGGAACTATAAATTAAAGAATAGAAGAGGAAGACACCAAAAAGAGGTTACGTCGTCACTATATTTAATTTGTTCATCTTCGATTTCAAGACCTTATCAAATAGTCAGAATTAAATAGATTAGAGACCAAATATCATTACATTAAATAGATAAGGGATGAAATTGTTATTAATATTAAAAAATAGTCTCACAAGGCTATTTAGTGATGATATTTGTCAAAATTGATAATAATTTCATCCCTAATCCATTCATAGTGGATTATTGTTAGAGTAAATTCGTATTAGTACTTCAAAAATAAAATAAAAATGTATATTTTATAGAAATTGCATCGAAATTACACGAAAGAAAATTGTAATGAATCTAATAATACGACTTTGTTAAGGAAGTGGCTTTCCAGTTGATCCGTGAAAATATTCTAATTCGAATATAGTGCATTATTGCATAGTCATCATTACATTGTTACACCGTTTGTATAAGTATAAATTATATGACCATCTATATGTATGAGTCATTCTAATAGGTAATTATACTATTGAGGGTATGGGTCAATTTTTATATTGACATGTGATATTTTATGTCTTTTTAATAGTTGTACTAAAGTTTTTAATTTGTTTATATTTATATTTTTAGCATATTTAATAATTTTATAATAGATAATTATTATATGTTTAGGAATAAAAATATAAAAATTTTATAAGTATTATAAATTTTAGGGATTAAATTATAAAAAAATTAGACTTGAGTGCAAATATTAAAAAGATATTAGACACCCCATAGAATTAACCAATATGTGTTGTTAGATATCATCAAGGGTATGATTGCAGAATCATCCCCTATGTATACTTGAATTTAGATTATTTGTAACACTATACATGATGCAATAGTAATACGAGAGATTAAAAAAAAAGTAAACACAGAAATCACTTGTATGAATATGAATAAGGCCTTCGATGAAAAAGAAAAAGTTTAAGGCCTTCGTACCAAGATCACTGACATATTTGAAACGTTGGAAGGTAAGCATTCATAAACCATAGGCTACAAATCTACAATATCAAACTAAATTGGTAATATTCCATTTTTATAACAAAAGAATTCTTGATCTTCCACTTTCATTGCTTCAAAAAACTTGTAATTTCTTACATCAAAAAGTAATTATCTAAACTTTAATCCACCAGTAATTGATTATCTACCAGTAGTAGTACCAACCAATTTGGCAACATTTTCAGTGAGCCCCACGCCTAATCATCTCCTGGTACTGTCTCAACGATTCCTGCCTCTGCAACCTCATTTCCTCATTGAACTTGTTGATGAACGCTTCCACTCGCCGGTTCAACTCGTCCTGACTCAGCGACGCCTCTTTCTTCAGCCTACCTGAACCCGCAGAACAATTCTCCCCGCCGGTTTTGCTCCGCTCACTGAACGTCTCCGACTTCTTCATCGGAGGCGCACCGTTCTGGTCCGTTAACGGCGCGTTACGGCGCTGCTGCGAGTCCCACGTGTCGGACTTCTTCAGATGTCTGGTTAACGGCATCGCACGCCCCTCCGTTATCGTCTTCCACGTACTCTCCAGCGTTTCCTGCCGCTTCGCCTTCGTCACTCTCAACGCCGCCTTCCCCCCTGGGACCACAAATCAATTTACCGTTTCATCCATTTCAGATTTTTATTTTTTAAATAATTTTTTTTCAAATTTCAAAAAATAAATTAAGAAATCGAATTCAGAGAGAGAGAGAGAGAGAAAGAGGTAGTACCTTCGGGACTGCCTTTCACAGCTTTTCGGTGGCCAAATCTGGAAGAAACAAGCGGTTTCTCATTCTCATTCTGAAACGAATACGACAAATCCAACGAATCCTTTCTCTGCACGCTTGTCAGTACAGATTTCCCTGCCTCATCGGAGCCGTTCACCACTTCCTTATCGTTCACCTTCGAAATCTTTGCCTCCCGTACATTGGCCTCCGTCAGTACATCACCGGAGATCGCGATCGGCTCCGGCGCGAGACTCTGAACCACTGTGTTGTTGTAATCAGTCGGCAAATCGCCCGAGATCTTCACCGGTTGCGTGGCGAGACTCTGAACCGACGGAAGGATTACCGCGTCGTCTGTTGAGAGATTTTGGTGGTCGAGTTTGTGGTGTTGAAGCTTAGAAGAGGCGACGATGGTGACGATGATGCCGTTCATGAGTATGAAGAGGTAAGGTGGTCTAAGACATGTGAGGATGAAGGTCCACATAGAGGGACCTTCGTTGAGGATGAAATCTGAGACAACTGGAACAGTGAGCTTCAGAGCGAGTGCCATAGATAAAACACCAGTGGAGAGTAGTACCAGCTTGAGAGAGAGGAAGGAAGCCATTGGTAAATTGGTATCTTCTTTTGGGATATGTTCACTTCTTCATATATATATATGTGAATATCGCCGGAACTTACCTTTTTCCGGTGGGTTTTATGAGCTTTTCAGAGGGGCATGTGATATGGAGAAGAGAGGTATTTATAGAGTAGGCTGCAGAAGAGCGTGCAATTGTTATGAAATGTGGACCCTTCGATGAAGGATGGGGGCCCACATTGATGTTTAGCTTCAATAAATGTTCATGGCCGCTTCGGCTATTAGTATTACCCATTATCATAGTCCTTATTTATGGCAAGATGATCTAATTATTTTTAAAAAATAAAATCATGATCAACTATTTTCTAAAAATGACATTAATTTTGTTATTCAGAATATAATTTATAGGGCACCTTTTATTTAAGTTCAATTAATGGTTTTTCTTGGTGGTAATGGTATTTATCAAATAACTTCATGCCATTGCATTGAAACTCCTACTAAAGTATCTTATATGATTTTTTTTTGAATAATATATGATAAAATTATAGAGATCATAAACAAAATAAAAATGATATTTGTATGATAAAAAAAAGAGAAGAATTCACGAAAAAAAAAAGGAGAAGAAAAAGAATGAACTAAGAGCAGCTAGGAACATAAAGTTAAGTGGACCTATAAGATGCGACAAACATGGGTAGTAATGTGTGAAATGAAAAGATGAACATGGGTGGAAGCTTGAGAAATCAAGTTGAAGGTTGAAGTCGGCGAGCGTGGGAGATTAAATATATTTAAAGTTAAAGAATGTGCATGAGAATTACAAATAATTAATCATGAAAAAAAATAAACTATATAAATCATGCACATAGTGACTTTAAATTAAAGAGTAAAAATATAAAAAGTGTATCTTAATTTTTTTTAACCCATAATTAAAGGTTTGATTCTTAGGATTACAATTAGTGTTGTTTTAAAAATTGTTTGACTAAGTTTGTTTAATGCATTTTTTTGGGTAGTACTAGTATCAAATATTGAAATATGATTCCAGTGTGTGGAAACTGGAATATGAAAACTAGCTAATTCCAGTGTGTCAGTGAGAGGAAAGGAAATAGATGTTGGGTGGTATATTTAAATAGCATGGCTCATGAGTGTACCATTCCTCAACGGCTAAATAAAATATTTTGACCGTTGAAGTCGGAGCTTTATTCATTCTGTTTGTGGGTGGGTCCTGGATTCCCGGCCCGTTTGCCTCTTCCGGGTCTTGTTATCACATGCTTAAATCCACTCTCCCATCTCACCGACCCCATAAATCTGTGAGTATTATTTTTTATTAATTATTTAAAATTTTTACTGTTTTTTATACGAGCTAAAATTCTTACTTTGTCTAATTAATAATTATAGTGGCTTAATGTACATCATATATTTTTACCAAAATTATCGTCCAAGGATTCGCATGCACTGACATATACGAAGTGTTGTTTATATATTTGTTATAAAATTTTATAATTATAAATTTTATTTATATTTTCTCTCTTCTTTAATTAGTCAGATAAAACATGATTTTTTTTTTTGTGATTGGTGATACTCATGTTATTTTTATATTGAAAAACTTTATAACAAATATATATATATATATATAAAGAACCTTCCAAATCCCTCACAATCTCTTAATTATAATTTTTTTAAAAAAAAAATTAATGAGAGTTACGTTTGGAAAAGAATTAAACCAATCATTATGTTATTTTATATAGTATTAATTAATTATATTTAAAGATAAATATGTAAAAATATATTACAATTCTATAAAAAAATTATAATAATAAAACATTAATTTTCATCCTGAATTATTATTATTTTTAAATTAAACAACTATAAACACGAATAAAAATAAAAGTATATATCCAGCTGTAATCATATTTATTCTTCTTTCTTTCCAATTTTCTCTCCTTCTTATACATGGTTAAGTGTATTATTTAAGGTTTGAATTTCTCGTCTTCAACCAAATCTAAATACGAAATTGGATCCGGTGCAATTAGCTTTCATGTAATTACAATGCAATTACTTCGAAATGCACATTTTTATATAATTTGTGAAGTACATTTATGGACCTATACTAATAAGGATCTACCATGAATAGATTAGGGAGTAAATTTTTATCAATATTGGCCAATATCATCACTAAATAGCCTTGTGAGACTAATTATCAATATTAATAACAATTTAGTCCATAATCCATTTAAGACGATGATATTTGTCAATATTGATAAAAATTTGGTTCCTAATCTATTCATGATAGGTCCTTATTAGTGTAGGTCCCTAAATTTACTTCACAAATTATGTAAAAATGTGCATTTCTAAGCAATTGCACCGTAATTATATTGCACGAAAGCTAATTGCATCGGATCCAATTTCATCTAAACAATATGTAATAGAAATATTTAAATACATTTTATATCTCTAAATTTTATAATAATTTTTAATTTTGTCTCTAAACTTTTTATGCGATCAATTTTTCCTCTAAATTTTGAAGTTGTTGGTGATTTCATCCCCTTAAAGTTTCAAATTTTATTATAATACCTAACGTTGTCCAAATTATTGACGTCAAATTATTACATAACATCATTATTGTAATATTAATATTAATTCATCGTTCAACTACACAACATTTATTCTTCTTAATTAATAGGAAGAAGCGACGTCATTTTGGATTATAAATTAACATTAATATGAAAAAATAACATTGTTTTGATTGATACATTAGCACTAATATATGATGTCATGTTATCATTTTTTGTTAGAAATTTAAATGATGTTAGGTATTATGACAAAATTCGAAACTTTGAAAATGATATTAACAACTTAAAATTTTTGGGACAAAGTTGATCCAAAAAAATTTAAATTAAAAATAAACAACTAGTATAAAGCTTGGAGAAACATAAAAAGTACTTTTCTCTTTTTTATATATAAAATAAAAAAGTTAACTCAAAGCTTATGTGTACATATTATACTAATTAACCCCATCATATTAGTTGAAAAAGAGCCAGTTTCTTGAACACGCAATGAGCATAATGAATGGCCAACATATAACACCTTAATCCCTACCATTGAAAACAAGTACTTCATATATGATCGTGTCATTGACATAATCTATATAATTGCCAAGTCAAAACGATAGATACGAAATGTGTAGGATGAGATTAATGGTGTATGTATGTGTAATATCCTCTCTAATCTCTACCATGGAAAAACTATGACCACTCGATGCTTCGTCTTTACTCAAAATAGGACAATGATCATGAACTTGCTACAGTATGACTCACGAAGAGGCACAAATTGTTTGCATATATATGTGGCTGCATTTAATCCATTTGAGTTTTGTGATGTCATGTAATCACCTACCGCAGCCAAATAGTTTGAAATTTTTTGGTTTTGCAATTGATGAAGTCAAGGTGATAAGCAGAACTCTCTATAATTTGATTTCCTGAAGCAAAAAATGTTTAATTAATATAAGACATTGACAACTTGGAAATGTGGATGAAGAAGACATTAGCAAATGCAAAACGAAATAGACTTTTAATTGTTTCTCACTTTATTTTGTTTCTCGTATAGTCCTGCTAGAGGAGCAATTGAATATGATTATGTGATTGAAAATTTCTGATGGGTATTGAATGTAATATATCATTTATGCATTAAATAAATTCTAACTAATTGACCATTAGTTGATGTGATATAATAAAGATAAAATTATATATATATATCCATTTGGTTAAATAAGAAATTATGTAATTGTAGATGTAATTTTTCTACCTTCTTTCAACTAAACATATTTTATTTTTTGTAAATTATATTTTTGCGTTTATTTTTTTATTTTATTTTATTTCGTTCTCACTTTTAATATAAGGATAAAATAACTATTTTATCTACTTTTATTTCATTCACATCACAGTCACATCACATTTCCATTCTCTTTAACATTCTCTTTCTTATTTTATTTCTATTTTTTTAAATATTTCACTGACTAAACATACCTATAGTGAATTTTTTGATTGGTATTGACAGTTAACGATGATAAAGAATTATAGCAATCAGTAGCATGCCATTGGATGGCACCGTCAACTTGTGCGATACGTGACATGTGTCAAACATTAAAAAGCACGTCTCCCTTAATCCTGCTGCATTATCATCTTATCTTACACCTACCATCTCCTATACTGTCAGAAACTCAGCGTTTTGGTCTTCAGATTACTGCCTTCATTTTTCTCCTGCTTAAATCCGTGACCCAAAGTTTGGTATCCGATTTTGGTAGGAAGTGAAAGTAAAAATGAAAGTGAAAGTAAGTGATGAAAAATATGTTTAGTATATAGGAAATGGAAGTGGAATGTAAAAGTAATATTGTTTGGTATGGTGGAAAGAAAATAGAGAAATAGAAGATAAAAATATGAAAAAATCTTTTTTACCCTTACTTTTTTAAAACCCACAAATTTTTTAAGGACATTTTGTTATTTAAACTTTCCCTCATCTCATCTTCCGTGAATGATACCAAACAAGGTCATTAAGGTAACCAACCAAAAACTTTATAATGAAAACAAACTAAACTAACCACAGCCTGAGTGCTTATGGGTGATTTGAGTCCACTAAACTGGCCAAAAAAAAAGTCCACTAAAAAGAACACATATAAAGAGAAAACAGTCACAAACCAGAACGAAATCAAGCCAAAGGTTGAGTATAGCCATAGATAATTAACGATTGACACAAAATAATTTTATTACTGTACGTAATCACGCATTCTCACCCATAAATAAACAAACTATTTTCACATCAAATATAAAAGGAATGAGAACAGGTCACAAAACTCAGTCATCAAATTGTTCATCACCTTCGACAGCTCATACCAGAGAGGGCATTATCATTAACCATAAGTCCATAACCAAGTCTTCTTTTAGTGATCTTCAAAAAAAGTCTTCTTTTAGTGTTACAGCATCCTTTGCAGTATTAGAAACGTTAAGTTGGAAGCACTTGGTTCTTCCAAAATGGATTTTCCTTTCTTGTTATTTATACAATTTAATGTTAGTGCAATATATTTCATCATTCATGTCAATAAATTGAAATCGTCTAACTAGAAGAGGCAAGTGTTTCATCTCTTTGCCTGTATAAGTGTAACCATGGAAAGAAAAATTCAGGGAAAACTTGAGTTACATAATCATAGAAGTTGAATCAATAAAAAATAAAATAAAATTAATAACACTAAATTTATTATCGCAAATGGACCTACACATACGAATGAAGCAATCAACCAAAACAAAGGAGGCGAAAACTGAACTGGCTCTACAAATGGTTTACAACCCTAGGACAGCTCAGGTGAAATGACAAAAATGAAAGTGCATATTCTGTAACTTTAACTAATCTTCTATGTGGTATACGACATTTCTGTTCTGGCATTGTCATATGAAAGGCTTATAAGTGTTTCGCAAACATCCCTTGTGTTAAAGAGGAAAAATCGTAGTCCTTCCCTGACGACTGCGAAGAGGTTGATGATGATACTGGAGATGATGACTGAGGTTTACTCACTCCAGTTGTTGCTGTACCGTTAACTGGAGGAACTTGTCCCATCATATAGAAACTGCAACATAAGGAAACCTAATTAATATGAAGATCTGAACGAAGTTGATTACCAGAAACTGCCAGTCTACGGCAGATTTAATGTAGTAAGGAGGAAACCAAAATAGAATCAATCAAAATTCAATATGGACGCCTGAAATTAACAAAATCTTATTAAAATATATTTGTTGTATGGTTAATGTTTGCAGATAAATGCACTATATATATCATGATTTGTGGCCAACCATGCCATATCTTCCCTATCTTCATACCAGTGATTCAGTGAATCCATAAGAAATTTTGCAACAAAAGAATGTCCAATTGACTTGACTTCATAGGATAGAAGAATTTCACATCTATAATCAAATTTACAGCAACAAATGAGGCAGTAAAAGTAGCTGCTGATTATAGTTAAGTTTTCTTCAATGCTACTGCACCTGCCTTGACTATAAGATGAAAATACTTGATGAATGGAAGACCTTTTGGTTGAAAATTGAGCCTCTAAAATCTAAAAAGCTTTTTTGGTACATCATTTTACAAGTAATTGTCAATTGTTTAGGTTTATGAAATCATAGCTCCTTCTGATTCGCATCAACATGAACAAAAGATTATTCCAAATTCTTTTTGAACACCATCAGGGAATGTTTAAGTAAACCCTTATGTTAAGGAAAATGAACACAATTAATTCTATGTACATTAACTAGTGACTTACAGTTGAACAATCAAAATTTTATGGTAAATTAAATTTGAATTTGTTTTATGATGAGATATAATCCCTTGTTATTAGAATTAATTAATTATTAGGAATTGCATTATTATTAGATTTAATTTTCTAGTTTGATTAGGAGAAGGTATTTTTCTGTGTACATATACCAGAGTAATTCGAGAAATAAAACATATGGAAATACAATTTCAACACTTACCCAGCTGATGGATACTGAACAGAACTCCCAGTTGGTTGTGCTGCAGTCATGTTCCCAGTCTAAACCAGAAGGAAGAAGGAAAATGAGTAAGTAGTAGACTAACAAGAATAAAACAATAACCATCAAATCAGAGTAGAATTAGAACCTGCATGAGTTTCAAAAGATCAGCCTGACTGGCCATGGGCACGACTCCAGGAGTTGGGTAGCCAGCAGCTGGCCAACTTTGGACAGGAATATTGGAGCCATTAAGTCCAGGTTGTTGTAAAGTACTGGGAATCTTGGGATCCCCACCAGAAGATTTAGCTGCAGCAGCAGCCATTAGAAGGGACTGTTGTTGAGCCAGCATGGCAAGCTGCTGTTGATGCAATGTAAACGGAGACACCATATTGGACTGAAAACATCCAATTCATTGTGTCAGGTAAACCATATTCATAGACCAAAAAGAAGAGCACGTCTAACAACGGAGGGCAAAAATTAAATCCAATTGATGCAATATTGTCTGAAACTGAAATCCTAAATTCATAAATGGAAAACCAAAAAAAGTGGCAACTTCTACACAAACAATATATAACAAACTTAGTAGAGACACAAACCTTCTCAAAGAGGCTCATGATATCATTCTTTACATCCTTTTGCGGTTTTTCTGGAACTAGGTTTGGTGTTACCAGAGATGAATCTTTAAATAGATCCTCAATTCCAGATGAAGATTGAGGTGTACTCTCAACTACTTTAGTGGGACCATTCTTCTCAGCTGTTGATGCCTCGGCAGCAGCTGAAACAATTATAGCAACAAGTTTACAACCCTTCAAACACAAGACAATCACCAGAAATGTCTTCCAATATAAGATGTTCAGAATGGAAGAATCACTTCATGGTAAGAGTTACAAAAGATCACATACACTGAAAACCTGCCCAGTTATTATCATCAGTAGTAGCACCAGAAGCCTCTGAGCCATTTTCACTAGGGCCATCCATAGACAACATATCAAAAAGGTCAGTAGCAAAATCAACTTTTACAGGGGCATTCTGAACCACCTCTGTAGCCTTCTTTGTTGTCTCAGCTTGAGGTTGAGATACAACTTCTTGCACTTTCTCAACAGGTTGGGGTTTTGTAATAGGTATTACCTATTTAGAAGTTGATGATTATTTTCATGCAACTATAGATCATAATGGTTTTCAAGTAGAAAGGAAAACAAGGAAATTAGCAATAAATGTGATAAAAACTGAAATCATTTCTGCTAGTTGCTTATAAATTTTTTTTTTGATAGAAAAAGAAATATTATTGAGGAAGAAAAAAATACAAAAGAGGACAAGAAGTCCTCAAAGAGGAAAAACTAAACCAACAAAAGTAAACACCAAGGAAGAAACAAAAACGTTAGTTCATAAGAGCCCTCCAGTCCCGTTGGAGATCCATAATGGAGACCCCTCTAAACATTCCATGTGCCGAAACCCACAAAGAAGCCAAAAAGGTTACTCTATCCCACAAAAGATGAGGTGAGAGGAATCTGTTATTGAAGATTGTGGCATTCCGTTCCAACCAAATACACCACAGAAAATACAAATAAGCTATTCCAAATATTTAAGTAACTAAGTTATTTCACAAAAATCAATGCTAAAATTAATGTTTCTCTGACTGGCATAGTGATAATATCTCAACAGATCCATCACTATCATAATGAACCTCAGACAAAATAGTCCTCAATGGGATATGCTGGTTAATTTTACTACAGTCATAAAAATGGACTTATCATTTCAGAACAACACGTGATTGACGCACTAAAGGAAAACTTACAGTCTGCAGTATAAGATAAATTACTTTACCTATGCTTTAATAAAGATTAACTCTTGTATATTCACATAAAAGCATTAAACATAAGCTCCAACAGTTTCTCAAAGTTAGTTATGTCACACATCTATTTTTATTCCTTGTTTCTATTTGCAATATTACCTTGGAGACACCTCACAAATCCTACTGTCCTACACTTGAAAAAAATCTCATTTTACACTTTCTATATGAACAGAGCCCACTACAATTTTGAGGCTTTGGTAAATAGACACTTTTTGCTTCAATCTTGTCCATTAACCCCTTTCACTTTCAGCATTGTATAACATCTCAGTAGCCAACTCTATCCATTTTCTGTCAGACAAGTCCCTATTCCAACCACTAATTAATCTTCATAATGAATTCTGACCTAGAAACTAGCAGTCTCTAAAATTGGCCATTTCACATAAATACAATGTACCCATTGAGGTGCTTCTTTAAATAAAGAGCATTGATTGGCCAAATTAAGAGATGAGTTTATTTACATTGTTTTGATTGCTACTAAAATAATTTAGTACTAACCCTTGGATGAAAGAAAAAGATGGACTAACATAAACAACAATGACAAGATAAAGAATAATAAAATATACCGGATCAGATCCTTTTGGGGGAGCAGGAACACTAAATCTTGCGGCGGGAATTGTATTGGATGGTTGAATTCTCTTCCTTTCCTCATAAGCATTCTCAGAAGCAGATGCATAAGAACCATGCCCACTTCTTTCCACAGGTCTCTGCCAATGTGAAGAAGCTTTGTCTTCGGACAATCTAGAAGGTGATTTTGGTTTTCCATCCCTTGCAATCCATCTCTTCTCTTCATACCTTTAATAATATTTAATGATCAAAGCCAAAGAAATGTAATCTTCACCAGGTGCTCAAAACAATAAACATATAATTCAAACTGTACAGAAAAAAATATAACCCAGATTCTAAGAGTTTATTTTCAGGCATACTTTGCACGAATGAAATTCTCAATTCCAACTCGATCATAATTTGGGGGTAACTCTGCTTCCCAATAACTATTTGCTTTCTCATTTCCCATTGCTGTGTTGGACCATAGAAATAAATCCAAATATAATGAGCAAAATATACAACTAATGCAAATAAAAAATTAATTGTAACCTCTCATGACCAATCAAATTCCCTTACATTGAATGAATGCAACCTGCTCTGGGAGCCAGGTGTCCAGAGTTGCAGACCGCACCTATCATAAAAGCCATTAAGCAAGTAAGCTAATAATAAACAAATGTTCCTAGTGAGTTGATAAGAACTTGTCATTAGGCTGGAATAAATTTCTCATGATTAGAGATTGTGTAACAAAAAAAGAAGTCAAGAGTTGGAAGCTGCATTTCAGTGATTTGCCCATTAATTAAGTCAACATCTGATCTCATATGTAAAATAATAAAAGGAAATTTAAACACATAGTGGGCCAAAAAGGTAATAAGGTCATCAAACAGCATAACATTATCAGAGCTACATTCAGAAGGGATGAATGCCCATTTCACCAAAAAATTGACAATAAATCAAAAAATAATGACCCACAAAGTGGTCTTTGAAGGATGGACTACAAGCAAATATACAAATTCAAAAGCAAAAGAGAAAGTTTAACTTGAAAAAGGGAAACACATATATAGACCCAAAACACTTGGGGTGCGTTTGGTACACGGATTAATTTTTTAATCCCGGGAATCCTAATCCCAGGAATGTGATTCCTAGGAATATTAGATTAACTATTTGGTTCAACTTTTACAATCCTGGGATTATTTTATAAGATTTTCAGGAATGTTAGATTAGTTGTTTGGTTCAATTTTTATAATCCTGGGAATGTTTGATAAACTTTCAAATATGCCCTTAACTTATCTTCTAATAACTTATCACTCAATAAATAATTTGTAAAATTATTTTAACTTGTATCAATTAACATTAAAAACTATATTCTTATATTATACTTATATCTTTTAATTTAAAAAATATTTTAGCTTTTAAAATTATTGTATTATATTATATATATATATATACATATGTATCCCAAAAAATTGTCATTCAAAACATAATTAATATAAATCTCAAAACATTAATAATATCCCCAAAAAGTGTCATTCCACGGGATTAAATAATGATTAATAAATAGGTGAAGAAGAAGGGAGGAATAGGTTAAATAATTAATGATTAACAAATAGGTTTAGTTTAATTTAGTAAAATTAGGTATTCAAAATAATTCCATCCTATGGGATTAACATAATCACACCCCCTTTGGTGGGATTAAAAATATGAAGGAACATGGGATTAGAAGATTCCTGGGAATGTAAGATTCTTGGGCTTAATTTTTTAACTCTTGTACCAAACATGAGATTATAAGATGCCGGAGAAATAATCCTAGGATTATTTTTCTAACTCTTGTACCGAACGCACCTAACCATAGAAATGTGCAAAGACAGAACATGTTGGCGTCGCTTGATCCATATAGCCGACCCCACCTAGTGGGAAAAGGCTTTGATTGTTGTTGTTGTTGTACCAAACGCACCCTTAAGGTATCTACCTTAAACTTAATTAGCATAAAGCATACTAAGAGAAACACATATAAAGACCCAAAATACTTCTACTTAAGAGAAGTTATCGTTAAACCAAATTCTTATCCAAGGAACATAGCATCACCTTTGATATATGCACCCCCAAACTTCGATGTATTCCTGAACATTGCATGCATATAAAGATCCCTAGGTTCACACTAGCCCATCTTGGACCTCTGCAAATTAAGTTTGCATAGAAACTTGAGTCAAATTGTTGAATCAATAAAGAATATCCAGACAGTGCACAATACAAATCATTCCACTTTCATGATCAATAAGTATTTCTTTACTTGATATCCTACTATCATGAGATCCAGATCAGATCATTTAGATGTAGCCAGATACATACTTAGCTTTGCAGTCAGCACACTCCCTGTTTTCTGGTAATTTAAGAAGTCCTTCCAGTATCTGCATTTAGGGTAAGTGCTTATCAAATAAGATAAGGAAAGCAGCATAAATTTTAAAATCAAACACTTACTCTAATTAGAATTCCATACCTTCCGAAATAAAGAATAGTGAATATAAATTATACTACATAAATAAAGATTTAAATGCTCCAGTGTCCAGACAGAAAAACTCTTTTTCACTCCATGGATGTAAAAACAGATCCAGATTACATAAGAAGAAACCAACCATTCAAAACTGAAACATTTGAGATATGAATTACTGTGGCCCTCAACAAAAATGAAACAGAATGTCAAAGATTTTTGCAATTTAGGTAATATTGCCAAATTGTGTTTACAATTCTCAATTTTTCATAACCAATCTATATGACTGCATTATGGATGAAACACAAAACCTAATATCACAAAAAACTATAAATCAATTTGAGGAAAGGAAATTTTCTTGAGATGAAGACGAATATTTTAAGGATAGATAAGACAAGAATTAACAACGCTTCCAATAGATCCATAATCAATCATCGAGCAGGCAAACAGAATCAACAGAACTCCAAAAAGATATTCCGAAGGTTAAATGAACTAGAAAAAGGATCCAGATTCCAGACTACCAAATGACATATCCGTAATCCCCCAAAATTTCGAAGGAAAAAAGATCTACCAAGAATACAATACAGTTCACAACAATCAAGTAAAACAAATCAAATAATAGACAGATCAAACTCTCATGAAACAAATATGTGCAATGATCCATTTCCATCCAGCGAAAAATAGAACCAACACATTTGAGAGCTAATTTTTCCATAAACTTAAACACACAAAAACAAAACAAATTTACTTTCGATTTGTTCGCATATATATTAGACCATGATTAATTTCACATCTAACAATACAATACTATTGATCCCAGGTAATTCCGAATACGGATTCGACAAAATTAAGATTTCAGCAAATAATTGAAAAAAAAAATTAAATTAAGATGAACCTTTTTGTGCTTGGCGTTGAGCTCCTTGGAGACGTTAGCCTTCTCGTTCATGGTGGACCGTAGAAACAACAAAGAGAAGCGAGAGAGAGGAAGATGAAGATGAAGATCGAAGCCGAGATTAATAATTTTCACGCTCTTTCTATTTCCTCTCCCTCTCACTCCTCCCTCCTCGTCTTTTTGTTATGCGACCAAACACAGGAGAATAGAGCGAGCGAGAATGAGAGATCACAACGGAGGAGGAGACATCATTCTTGACTTTTATTGTCTGCTCTGCGTTTTCCCTATATTTTCTCGCGTTTTGTTTTTTTGGCATACACGCTTTCTATATGTCTATATTTGTTTTCTTTTTTGGGGGGCATTATTCTTTAATTAAAAAAATATTTATAACAGTTTTTGCTAGGAAGTGATGAGCTGTGATAACTGATAAAGATACTTCTCTTCTCTTCTTATGCTTTTTTTATTATTTATTTCTTTTAAATTTGTTATATAAAATAAGTGAGGAAAGGGGAAAGAAAGGGTGGTTGAGTGAGTGAGTGAGTGGCTGAGTGGAGTACCTAATTCTGTAGTGATGTTGATTATAAACATTATTGGCATTGCAAATCTTGTCAAGATTCTTTTCTCCCAAAGGTCAATAATTATGTAAATGGAAATAAACTTGTCACATTAGCTTCTTCTTCTATGTTTTTGGTTATAATGATTTGAGTTTTAATGCTACTTCATTAATAATTTCCAATTTGAGTCTT
Source organism: Senna tora (assembly GCA_014851425.1). Taxonomy (NCBI): domain Eukaryota; kingdom Viridiplantae; phylum Streptophyta; class Magnoliopsida; order Fabales; family Fabaceae; genus Senna; species Senna tora. The sequence goes on along the minus strand of CM026266.1, from coordinate 2,181,963 downwards.
GTATTTGTCGTTTATTACATTTACTCTATTTTTTTTTGTGAGAATTAATAATTAGCTAAATTCGTCCCTCGAAATTGCAATTGCATAGATTTTTTAATATCACTCATTTAGTTGAGCCTTCCAAAAAATTTAAAATTTGTAATTGAAGTCCAATTTAGTTTTTAAAATCTTGATTTTTAATTATATGGCAAAATAAATTGTCTCATCAAAATTCATGACAAGATGAGTACTGTGTTAAAATTTAAACCGGGTGGTTAAAGGGAGATGACCCAAAGTCATCATCATTAGTGATTCTCAAAAAGGAAAAAATCACAAACACTAGACACTACTCAGTTATATTTTTTGAGTTGAATCGTCCTGGTAAAGGAAAAAAGGTTGTCACTAAAATCTTAAATAATAACAATTTTTTTGTGCTAGGAAAATACATGTTTGGTAGAAGTAATTTACATGAGAATGAAAGAGGGATGGAAAGATTGCTATGTTTGTTACATAGCTTTTCAACATTCTCATCCTTCCAATATTTACATTTTTATTGTGTTAATTATTCTTTTTGTCTTTTTTTTAATATTTTAATATAAAGATAAAATAATTATTTTATCTACTTTCATTTTTTTTATTTTCATTCTCATTTTTATATTTTATTACTAAAGGTATTCTAAACATTCTCATTCTTATTATGACTACCAAACGAGCTCTAACACAAACAGTTAAAATAGTTTAAAAAGCCCAATCCCATATGATTAGCGACAAGACATAGATGTAACTCAGCTCAAAGGCCTCCTAAATTGTGATTTTCATTGAGCTTTTGATTTCAATTTTAACAAGAGTATTAGCATAGTAGATAAAAATGAAACCTACTAATTAAACTTATGTTCTTATACCAATATGATTAAGTTTAGTGAAATGGACTAGTCTCTCACGATATAATAAATCTAATTTGAATCTTCCCTAAGAGGTATGTACTATCGACATTGCATTGAACAAAGTTATCTAACTAGGAAAAAAAAACCTTCTGTTCCCATTAGAAACTCCAATAGAATATGCCTGAATATTGTGGTCTTTCGCTAATCAAGTAGATTTGTGGTTCCACGTCGCACTTGAAGGAGCCTACGTGGCAGGTGGCAATTACATCCCACCATAAAATCCTCTTCTTCAACTTCACTGTATCATTTCCATCTTTACCATGAGCATACTCGTCGTGCACGCCTCCGTCAATTTCCCAACCTTCAAGTCCTTCTTCATCCATGAGGTATCATGCAGGAAGCAAACTCTCTCTTTCTCTCCATTACAAGCAAAGCTCCCTTCTTTTCACCAGAGGGGTTTCAAGTTGAGAGCATACGGGGAGAGATGGTGTTTCTTGGGTGAAGATAGAAGATTTAAAAATGGGGTTTTTCTGGAAGAGAGAAGATTTAGGAGGAAGAAAAAGAGGATGGTTTTGGTGAAGAATAATCAAGGGTTTGGTTTCAACGGTGGTGGAAGAGATAACGGCTCCACTGCTAGGCTTTTGGCCAATCTTGCTTTAGCTATTGGCTTAACTTATCTTTCAATGACCGGACAGCTTGGCTGGATATTGGATGCTATTGTCTCCATTTGGGTATTGCTCTCTCTCTCTCTCTCTCTCTTTAGTTTGGTCTGCTTTTGGCCATTGAGAAAGTGAGTCATAATGATTTTATATTCAATTGAATTAATATTGTCATGCTATGTTACCAGTGCACATGAATGGGTCTGTATAACAGTTTTCAATTAGGTTAATTTTGAAAATTCCATGAAAGCATGATGAAGATAAGCATTTGTGTAGTTGAATTAAGCAATAGGTTGATATTTTCATCTTGCCCCTTTAGACATTCACCATCTGCTTAGTAAATTAAAGTTCCATGCTGTTAGGTAGTATGTCTCTCTGTAATCTACTTATACTGAAAAATGATAGACTTCTGATTCTGTAAGGAAAAGCTCCTGAGGTAATTCTAGGAATTATTATTCTAGGTCTCTCTATGATTTGACCCTTCAGAGAAAACCACAGAATGGCCTAATAAGTTTTCCACCTGAGCCTATGTTGCTAACAAAATTCAAATTCCGGTAAAAGTCCATGCAGTCTACCTTAGGAAGCAGGGGTCAAATCTTATTTCCAGCACTCAAATCACTTTCCTTTTTCATCTGTGAAATCTGAAAACACCAAAGATACTTCTTTTAAATTTTCATGAACAAATTGTGTGGTCTAAGTTCTTCCTGGCTGATGTTATAAGTAATTTTTTTACTTAAAAATCAGTATATGTGAATATGTAATTGCATATGGGAGGTTTCATTTTCTTCTTTTCTTTTTATATGCAGATCTTTGCAGTGCTAATACCAGTAGTAGGTCTTGGTGCTTTCCTCTGGTGGGCAGGACGAGATATAATGCAAGGCACTGTGAGCCATCTTCAAATTTCACTCTGAAAATCCCTGCTTCTTTAACTCACTATTTATGAGATATATTGCAGATTTGGTTTTGCTCTTTCTTTCATTGGTTTTACTTGCCCTTGAAAGTTACTATGGGATATGTGTTTTTTAAATAATTAACCACATATATAGATGTTGTTGATTATATGATTAAATATTAGTGAAAAAGAGTTTTTATTTTTTGCTTCGAGGAGAAACTACTTAGAACCATTGTTTTGTGGGATGTCTTCACTCTTCACAGCCTCTCTTCTCTGCCCAGTGTCACATATATAAGATGTCATGGGTTTCAGATTAAAACATTTTGTTTTTGGAGTTTCTGTTTCAGCCTTTAGGTGGTGTCTTTTTTATCGTGATTTTGTACAGAACCTTATTTCTTTTGATAGAATCTGATCTGTTGAGCCATTATTACTTATTAGTTATCAAGAAATTATTTTGTCTTACACACTTGGGTAAAAGGAAAATACATCATCACAAAGCAACTGTCCTGTCTCCTTGTGCACAAAATAAAGATGGGGAGTTACATATTAAAAATTACATACATAACCACAAAAGATTAGAAAAAGTTTTGCATAATCAAATCCCTCCTGTACATTCCTGTCCCTTTCAAGCCATTCAACAGTGCATATATTTGAATTCTGGTTATTAATGTCATTCTCTCCCAACTGATTTTTTTGAAAGGAAATTGATTTACAAGCAAAATCAAGGAAAAAAGCAAACTTGTATAGTGGTTTTATTATCAAACTAACTTTTCATTCATGATACCAATTTGTAAGAGAAGTATTCTATCATAAAGCAATTCATTTGGAGTCTACTAGTATGGAATTGTCAGGGTGTGGGGATTCCCTTGACAATATGAGTCTTTTAATATGGATACTGGCCTTGTTAGACAGGGATTTGAGTGCTTTGCTTTATTGTTTTGTTTTTCTGCATTTTATGATGGGTATAGTGTAAGTTGTATTTGCTGATGTATTATTTTCCAGGTTCTTTTTTCCCTTGTATTGGTGTTTGTACTTGTTTGTTATTTTAAAATGGAAAAAACTAAGGTAAAGTTGCTTAGGTGCTTGCTATAAAGTTTACCAATCACAAAAATTATTTATATTCTTTCTCCTATTTGATTGGTTATGTAATTTATTGCTTTTCATTTTCTCTCTCTATCATGATTGGTTATACAAAAATTTTTTGCCACGTGTTTTAATTATATTGGTGAACTTTATAGCAAGCACCAAGTAACTTTACCTTTTAGTCCTTTAAAATTATGCTGTTTTTGACAAAAAAGAACATAGAAAAATTTCCTTTATTGATTGGTGCTCTCATTTTGTAATGCAGTGCCCTAATTGTGGAAATGAATTTCAGGTCTTCAAGTAAGATTTGTTCAAAACATGCTATTTAGTATTTAGCAAGCTTAAAGATGTTTTGTTTTGGATTAGCTTCCATTGGTCACCAATGCTTTGTTGTGTCTAATTATCTGTTGCAGATCCTCTCTAAATGATGATTTGCAGCTGTGTCCTTTTTGTGGTCAACCTTTTTCTGGTAAGAGCCTTATCTAGAATCTTTTTGCTTGTCAGTCTTTGAGTTCTTTTTGTATCTTTCTTCCATTGCTTTACTGTGAGCATAATGCAGTATTATTCACTTCGAAAACTATAGTATGCATGTTTGACTACTGAAGAAATTTACTTTTGATATCAGTTGTTGGCAATGAGTTTGTAAAGGAATCAGTGAAGTTCTCAAATCAATCTACAACATTTGGTCAGGCATTCAATGACTTCACTCGTTCTAGAAATGGTAATCTTCACAGTGCTCGTTGCCTTTAATCCCTTCAACTACATGTCTTCTGTGGGGATTTTACGCGTTACTGATAACTCTGCCGTCGTATCTGAATTGGCAGGAAAAGATTCCGGGAGAGCTATCGATGTCGAAGCAGAAGTGAAAGATGTTGAGTGACATAAATTAAGAAAGGTAAGTTTATTATCCAGTAAGATTTGTAAGGTTGTTGTTTCTTGAAGAATATGATCAATGGAGATTTTTCCCATGTGCATGGTTAACTAAACAATACTATTAAGCCTGTTTCTGAAATGCAATTTGCCGAGTAATACTTAGTACTCACCTAAATGAAGCAACACTTTATAGAAGTTTTGATTGCAGGAACCTAGTAGCAATAACACTGCATTTTGGAAGTCAAGATTTCATAATGTGAGATTCTAGCAATTTGCTTATTTAACTATTCCACGATGGATATATACTATGGCTCTGTTTTGTCATGTTTCTTCCTTTGGCCTCTAATTCCTTCCTGAAATTTGAATTGAATCATCAGGATGGAAGTATTGGAGATTTCCGAAATTCATTTGTCTTAAAGATAACGTCATATTCAATGGAAAGCAGTGGAAAAATGCAATTGTAATAAAGGTTTTTGGTAGTGATGGTTCTCATATCACACCTCTGTTTATTATTTTGGTGTGTGATTCTTTACTGTCTCAAACAGTTGTATTATTAGTTTCGAATAGGAACTTAGATTGTGATTGGATAGAGTTCACTGTTGTGTTGTACATATATTTCCTCCAATGTATAATCTATTGACCATAGATAGAACTATGATCTGGTCCTCAATATTTAGCATTCATATTAGGCTTGACGTCTCACCGATGTTCTACTTTGGGATCATACTCTTCCCCATTTTGCTTTATCACCGTACCCCATTTAGAAAAAAAGAAGGGGGGGGTGGGGGGAAGCCAAATGCTCTAAACTAAATACATGTAATGTATTTTGTTAATTTCCTCTAAGAGGCATCTTAAACCTTTGATTATTCTACCCTCCTAGAAATCCACTCTCATAAAAGAGATATTCGACTATAACTGGCCTTTAAGTTTTCCCTATCTATCCATCCAACCATACTAACTCTAAGATTAGAATTCCAAATTTTGAGGGATGAAGAAATAAGGTTGAAATTAGTCAAGATCATGGAGTAATGGAATAGGCCACAATAGAATTCCAAGAGATGTACTTATTCCTGACTCGTTAAATTTGCGTCAAGTACAGAAGAAACTGCCAAAAACTGGCGCATATCATTACAAAGAGAAATATCACAAATCACAATCCAGAGACTTAAAACTATATAAATTGACAGATTAACAGCTGCTTCAAGCCTTTTGTGATGGTTCTCCGACTTTCTGCAATGAAACATGGCAAACTAAAACTGGTAAGAGAATTCGAGGCCAAACTTATCGAGGAAAAGTAAATCATTCTATAAAATTAACAACCATCAAAGCAAATTTAGATTATAAAACTGTGAATGATATATGGATTTTGGATAGTATATGAATGCAGTAATATCATGCCCGATACAATTCGTACATTTAGGTATATCAGGAACCGAACTAACATTAGCACAGAGAACGCTCCATAACCTATTAGTCCATATATCAGGGAGTCATTACACTACCATTACCCCTGTGGAGTAAGATACTAGAAAAACTAAATTAAAAATTGGAATGAAGATTTTGGAATATAAAACCAGTTAAAACTTTCCAGAGATTTCAAAGCATTGAAAATGAAAGTTTTAAGCAAATATGAGTTGCCTCCTTAAAGCTTGTATAAATTTTAGACGTATATCTTGGTTGCATCCCTTACTACACAAAATTATAGAATAACACAAGTATGTGCTTTATAAAACTGAACAATGAGAATTGAGAATTCAAATGGTGTAAGAAGAAAAGACAACAGTTTGATTTTCTTTGAACGTCAATACCTCTTCCTTCTTGCCCTTGCCTCTGGTAAAAAACTTGTATCCTCCATAGAAGGCTAGACCCCATCCAGTTAAAGAAACGATGACAAACTGCAACGGCAGAAGACTTGGTGAACATTTAGGTTTTAGCATGAATAAAATCTGAGTACATTGCTTTTATCAAGTCACGAGGGGACCAAAAGGTGCATGAGTATCATTACGCAATCATCTCCCTTGCTAACTTATAAGAGAGCTTTGAAAAATCAGAACTCACATGTTCTTCTTTCCACTTAGACGGATTCATTGGGTCCTGCCAACAGTTCACCTTTGGAGGTCCATGATGATCTGCAAGATGTTAAAACGATGCTTCAGTTAAGTAAAAATCATTCCATTTCATTAATGATATCACTTGCAGCAACACTTTAAGTTCCATAGAATTAAAAGTATATTAAGAAAATTGATTTCTTGTTTCACTATCCTTATACTTTAATGATTTGGAAAACCTGATTAAAAAGCATTTGAGCTTAGATATATACATTCTAAATTCTTCATATTTGTTATATTCACACTGCAGCTTTAAACAAATTATCACACACTTCCTCCCTTCCTAAAAGCATTCGCTTGATTCATCTTCATATTTTCAACATTCCACAATGATGATTTTAAAAATTTCGCAGGAGCTTAAATTGACCCGTAATATTGTAGGCAATTGAATTCATATTCAATTGTGAAATATTACTATAGGTGTGATATTAGGGAAAACGTACAAATTTCTAATCACTCCAGAAAGCATACAAGCAAACCATTCAATTCTATTCCTATCATGCATTAATACCACATGTGAAAAATGAGAAAAACAATCTCAGAGTATACATCACAAGGATGTAGATTATCCTTTTCTTTACGAAACCACCTTGTGTGGGAAACCAAAGCTCGCAACAAAGAAAAGAGAAGATTGGAAAGAAAGTGCCATAATCAGAAAGAGAGGGAAAATTTAAAAGGAGAATACCTCCGCCGGCGGCCAAACCGCGCCGGTGAAGGAGGGAGGCTGATTTAGGTGAGGGGAGACGAGCGAGATTGGAGGTTTGGCGAGCCACAGCTGTCCACGGCGCCATGCTTCTGATCCGAGTGCTGTTAACGGAGTATGAGAGAGAAGAGTGAAGAAGGTGAACGAAGATGCCAGAGGGTCTGTGAGACTGTGACTGTCTCCATGGCCATCTGGCCAGGTGTTTAATGAATGAAACGACGCCGTTTAGATAGTGAATTAAACCTCTCGACACGTGACATCTTCTGGCGTCAATTCTCCGAGAGTGATGTGAGGTGCTGGATCAATAGATAGGGTTTGCGTAAAGTAATATATTTTTTGGATTTTCAAAGATTCATAAAAATTTTAAATAAGTTATTATTTTATTAATATAAAATTTATTTGTATTAATTTTTTATTTATCATCACAAATGATAAAAAAATTTAAATTATAAATATAAATAAACTATTAAACTAATTTAATATCTATAAAATATTTAATATTTTTTTTAAAATTATATATTTTTTCATCACAAAAAAAATTTTAAAATATTATTTTTTATAAATAATTACTATTGCGGATAGGGTATGGCAACTCTTTATCCGGATTCGGACCCGTTAAATTTATATCCAAACCCACAGAATAAAATTTTAGGGTACCCATTGGATATGAATATTTTGATCATCCTTATGTGATGTGAAGTATTCACTACACAGAGAAATTATGATTACACAATTTTTTCTTTCTATTTTTCTCCTTACTTTAAAAAATATTTTACTTTACAATATAGATGATCCAATTCTTAGGTCTCCATAACAGCGCCATAATAAATTAAAAAAAAAATAATTAGGATGTAATGCCACGTTTGTTCTACTTATTTATTTACTTAAAAATTAAAAAAAATACTATTAATTAGTACATAAATAACGTATTTAAAAATTTCTTACAAAAATTAAATAAATACTTTTTTTTAATGATTGGTGAAAACTATCGAGTGTTTATATATGAGGTATGTACTCGAGGATTTTCCCATACTTCAGGTTTTTCTGATGTCATTACACACGGGGCATTTGATGTGTATTTTGATTGATACCGCGACTAAAAATTTCAACGATTTTTTATTGGGTTATATTCTTTTGCTTCTTTAATTTTACTTATATTTTAATTAGATTTTAAAAAACTAAATTCATATATAAATACTTGAAAACATAGAAGACTTATTTTGATCTTTTAAAACATAAATGATCAAAATAAAACTTGAGTGAAATATAGAAGATCAAAATAGTGTTTAGACCATAATTTTTTCACTTCAAAAAACTTCAATTTCTTTTTCTTCGAACGTATTTTATTCAGCACTAAAATTGCTTGGCCAAAAATTTCGCGTTCGCTGTTTTATAAGGCAGCATTACCAGCTACTGCTGCTTTCTTTATTTTCCTTTTCATCGCTCTCACATCTGCCCAGAAACCAGAGAAACACATAAACAAAGTGCATAGTGCAAACACACTAGTCCCATTACAGACAAAGCTCTAATTCCAAGCATAAAAGTGCTCGGGCACGCTTTCTGTGATACTATGCAACTTAGCATTCACGAGGAGGAAAATGAAAATTACATTCCAACATGCGACAAGATCAAGCACTGGTCCGTAGTACATGTAATTAGGCTCCTGATCCTTCGCTAAGACATACCAAGTACAAATCTGGGTAGCATAGCATCAATTTTCCTGCATAAAAACCTCATCCCTCTAGCATTTTATTTGGATCTTATTTAATAAACTTGGCACATGTCGTCTATGTTCTCAATAACACTGAGTACATTTGAGAATAACAGCAACAGTTGTCTAAGTACTAGAATCACTTTTCCTTTTTATCTGAAGCTACACTGCTTTGGTTACCATCTTTATTTTTGTAAGGTGCAGCACCGTATGCATATTGCTGATAAAAGGAGAAGAAAACCATTTCAATGCAGACCAAAATGTTTTGGTAGCCTTCCTCAATACGCTCCACATCTAGCCAGGAATGACGGGATCGAATTATTCCCATTGCTGCCAAGATTTGAAGAGCAATGCCCTGTATAATTGAACAACATTAATTGTCAAATAATTACAATAAGCTGCTTTGGCAGTCTCATGCGCATCTACGGCCTGTGAAGTGCAGTGTCATCATTACTACATTAGAAACCTCTTTTTTTCCCAAGCCTAAATAGCAAGTCTCCAGTTTACATAATTTAGAGCATTAATGCATGCTCAGTGAAATACCAATGATGAACTTATATGAAACAAACATTGGAATTCTTGAAAGATGCTTGTTCCATGGTTTATCCTTTGAAGATACTTACTATCATTTGACTGACCCCAAACCATTTTTAAAATCCATCAATGTGATCTTGTCATGGACTAGATGGTTAACAGAGCTCACTGCAGGATTATAATACTAATGGGTTCTTTTAAAAATTTTTGTGTCAAGTCAAATGATGGCAATTATGGGACTGATGTGACCGAACATGCATTTTTCAAAGACTAAAATGATAGTATCTATAATTAATCATGGTTCAACGAGTCAAGGAAGAGCATAGAAAAGTACCTGCCAAAAACAGAAAAAGACAATTCCTTTTATGCATAAAAACTTGGCTAGAGGGTTATGGGGTGCCAACTCTTTTGCAAACACATGGTAGAAAACAACGAGAGAATACAGTGCCAGTGACACCGAAACATTCAGAATGATTGTGAATGTCCAGCTGACCCAACTGGGATATACTTCAAAATACTGCAGAACTATCATCAAGATAGAGCATACTGGGCGCAGTGCAACAAATTGCCAAGTCCAATATTTGAGAAGCTTCAGTGTGTGATGGTTCAGGTGAGTAGTGTGAGGCTGCATATGATGGCCATGATGAGTTAAACTTCACATTTATATGTGGACATACGTGAAAGTAAAAAGAAGGATTAATTAGTTCAATTAGCTTAATTGATGCATCATGGTATACTATACAACAGCATGCAGCAGAGAGGGGAAATATTAACTGAATTGTCGGTGGATGTTCTACACATCTTTATTGAGAACTTCCAACTGTGACTAACCTTTTGAAGCTGACTTAGTCCTTACATGGTTCACCACCCAAAGGTCCAACTTTGGGTACTACTCAATACCGACTCGTTATTAGTCATGAGAATAACAAAACCATCAATGAGTGTTATATCTAAGCATAGAGCACCTTTTTCCCATGAAAATTGTTCTAGAAGACTATAAACCCACAACTCCAAAATTAGTTTTTGTTCATGTAACACGTTATTTGAGCAAACATGATCATGTCAAAAGACGTAATAAACAAAACTCCAATCAAAATATTAGCAAATTTTGACAAGTATCATTCACCAGGAAAAGAGTCATTGGAAATGAATGATGAATCTCTCGTCCCTTGATCTCATCTGGCACAATGTTCTTACTCATGGATATGTTCAAGTAACTGTATAGTAAAGCCAAGAACTTAGCTATTACCTGTAGGAAACAAAACAAACCGTGTAAGTTTTACCAATAAAATTTAGTATATATTTAACAATAAATCACAAACTTGGTTTCCCACAGTAAACATTCCAGGTCACAAAATCTTACCAAAGCCTCATAACACTCTTTAATCGAGTCCAAGAATGTAAAGAATGTTTCACTTCCAAAAAAGTTTATTAAACCAAGATAGGAGTCTACAGCATAAATCGGGGCCATAAGAATAATTATTACTATGGCCTTTTGCTCCTTCGGCTTCTTCCAGTTCTGAACATGTTCAGCCAGTAGCTTCATAGAGAAGTTCACTGTTAGCATGACACAGACAGTTGATCCAAGCAAAACCATCTGTCCAAAATCCATTTTCATTGTCCCTGCTGTTGACCTTGGAGAATTTCCAGATATTGGACCTGCAGAAGGATGATCAGGGTTGTTGATTTATGGGAACAGAATGCTAGACAACAAGTCCTAAAGGATTTTACAATAAGCATTCCAACTTCTATGGCCATTCATTATCATCATTCGGTTATCCAAAGAAAAAAAAGGACAAGTGAAAAGTAGTTATTCTGAGTTCTGACCTAACGTTTCCACAACCAGATTCTAAATTTAACTTATTTACTCTATACCATTTTAATGACTCCTAGGTCCTAGCATATACAAGTAACTAAGTAAGGGTATAGCTGTTGAAATAAGACTACATGCCAATGGGCACAGAAAATAAAAGCACTTTATCCCACTTTGAGAACAAGGCTGGAGATAAAGCATTTGGTTTGATTAGTACATATGACTTAATCATGAGAAAGGAAACATTATAAGGGTAAAAGGAAAGACTCTCAGAAGTTTTATAGTTCAATATTGATAGTGCCGTGGTTCTCATAACTAGAAATCTAGAATGTTTACCTAATCACATGAAAATAGGTATTTGTGTATACCTGTATTCTCATGTGCGTCAACTATAAAGTCACTTGATTCTTTCTGATACCTATACAGCATCTTGTAAGAAGACTTCCTTACTAGTAGTCTAGTACAAACAGTAAGGGTTAACAAAATTGTAGCTACATCTATTGAGATATCTAGTTGTATCAAGTCAACTTTTTGGATATTTGAAGTTTTGAACATCAATTCTCATAATTCCCTGATTTGCATCAGAATTTTTCAGTACAAAAATGTAGGGATCCAAAATTTTAGCATTAATATTTAAACTACATGGCAAAGGCATGATATAATATCAAATATCATAAATAATTAACATCAGAATTTCTCTTTTGCTCTGGATTTTGAGCTACCACATAGTGCATAACCTAGAAAATCCGAAATGTTCTCAGAGTGTATATTATATATCATTAAATGAAACAAACAAAAGAGGATAGCAATCAGCAACATAGAAATCATATCGATCAATACCAACAAAAAAAAAAACTAATAAAGCTTCAACTGAACAGCTAAATATGGATATATAGAGTTTATGATTTATGAATCAACTGAGCGATAAATCAGTAAACACTAAATAATATGAATATTAATTTGCCACGGAAGCCGAATAGGTCAGTGTCATCGTCAACACTTGAAGGTCCTGGAGCTGAGAACGTGAATCACAGAGAAATCAAGAACAAGACAAAAGGAAGAAACTCGAAAGAGATTGGAGTTAGAAGTGCGGCTTCAGTGACGCTCAAGAATTTACCTAACTTTCTGCGTTTTCTGGGAAATCAAACAAAAGGAAATGATCAGATTGCAAGAATGACGGTTGGCTGCCTTAAATGCTCATCGATTCGTGGCTTCTGTGAAGTCATAGACATGGGGACAATACAAGTAAAGGGATTTTGATCCCACAAAATGCAATCATAGAGAAAAAAGACAATCTCGCGGGGTTCACGTTTTAAATATAAAAGATTAAAAGAGGCCAGGTTGAATTTTATTTTTTTTCTCACATTTATTTTTTTATTGAAAATAATTTTGTTTCAATTAGTTGAGGTCTATAACAATGCAAAGTTCTCCCAAAAGTTTTTTTTAACCCGAGATTTTACTTGAAAAGAATAAAATTTTTATTATATATATATATATATATATATATATAAATTGAAGTTTAAGAAGTAACAAAATAATATTTTATAATACGAAGTTTGGTATGTGGTAGAGTATATGTTAATTTGTTTTTTAGATTTTTAAATTAAAACTCTAATAACTTTGAGGTTCTTTTTTAATTTTTAAAAATTATTTTATAAAATCAGTTTTAAAAATTTATGTTAGTATTATTTTTATGAATTTATATACATGCTATATTAATAAAAAAAATTATAGTGGTTTTCAAAATATATTTTATTTATTATGTTTATTTCAAGAAAAAAAAGTTACATCGACAATAATATTTACATAATATTGTATATTGATAGTTTTATAAAACTTACAAATTGAAACTTCGTTTTATTTACGATTAGTTACGATGAAGTGTATTTTGCGAAACATAAAATTTAGAATTAGAAGAGGGTAAAACTCTATATGAATAATGAAAAACTCCAGAGACATTTTTTTGCCTCAAGAAGGTGAAGTGATTTGAGAAAAAGGAAGAGAGACTATGAGGAGAAATAAAATGTTATACTTGAAGTTTGAAGAATAAGATGATAATTTATCTTAGTTGAATCTATCAAAAATCATGAAAGGAATCTTTGACATGTCAAGGCAGAGTAGATGTTCAGTGGTACGGTAGTACTGAACTTCAGTACATCCTTCCAATCAGTTGGTCCCTAAACCATTTAAGGTGGACCCTAATTAATGTGAGTTATTATTAATATTAACAAATGACACTACATAATTGGATGGATGCACTGAAGTTCAATGATACGGTACCATTAAGCTTTTATCCCAAGGTAAAGCATGCATTGCTTATGAATATTGTCTGGCGAGAAATTGGGCTTAATAATGAGTTTTTAGGAGTTATGATGATCAATATTACATCTATTAAATATCATATCATAATAATTACCTCATACCAAGTTGAATTTAATTTTTTTTATTTTGATTATCCTTTTCAATTATATACCAAGATCTATATTTAAAGCTTTAGATGAATTATTCATGGATCAATGCAAGAAGTACAACCTTTTGTTTAAATTATATATATATATGTTCTTAAAGTCCAGCACCCAAAAAAAATTTATTAAAGTTGATCTTAACTTATTTTTCTTGTAGGAGGTTTGCCAGATATATGATAGATGTCCCTCCCCAAAGGGACAATCTTTCACATTTAGATGTTTTCTCTTTTTTCTTTTTTTTTTGTGCAGATGAGATGTCTTCAAATTCGATATGAAGTTATAATAAACTAATTATCTTCTGAATTTGTTTTTAAGCATGATTCCCTATATATTAATTATTAACATGATTGATAATTCGTTCAAGAAAAAAAATTTAATACCTAAAAGATATATTTATTAATGAATTAATCAAATCATAATAGTGTGAATTCCAACTTTTGTAGTTTTTCACATATATAATTTTATTAGAAATAATTTTGTACGAGATACTGTCGAATACTAAAGTGAGCATCTCTTTCAACAGAGATTCAAACTTAAATCCATCACATTATGAGAGACTAGTCCCTTAACTTTCACTCAACTCAATCCTGGTTAGTATATATTGTAAATCTCAACTTATTAGTGCCTTAACTAAACAAGTATGAACCTTTAATTAATTAGTTAGTTAACAAAAATACTGATGCAGCATTTTTGAAACACTATTATTTATTTTAGTTATTGTAAACTAAATTATATTTTGTTGGGTATTTAGATAACTTTTACTTAAAATATTTTATGGATTTAAGGTCATTTTTATTCGTTATGAAAAATAAGATAGATGCTATTAAAGTATTAATAATTATGGTATAAATATATTAGGTAATTTACTTAAATTTATTTAAAAAATTTAAAAGATATATAAAAATAAATAACATTCATCCATATAAATTAACAAGCGCTTACATCTTATATTACTAATAAACACCATACCAAACAAATATATCATAGCATATAATATATTATATCATCTAAGAACTAAGATGACACATATCAAACATCGTAGATTAAATATATATGTCTTCCAATATTAATTTAATACAAATCTTTACGTAGATAATTAGATATTAATTGCTTGGCCAAAAAAAAAAGATATTAATTGGTGGTGTGATGCAAAAACTAATTAACCACGTGATAGGTTTAGGAATTCGAAAAGCCAAACTTTTTGTAGATCCATGACCATAACATTAAATTAATACACCTTGGAGAATTCAAAGATTTTATGGAAAGTAATTATGGAGCATGGGACTGTATTCAACTCATACTGTCTTACAGATGATTCAGACTTTTTGTAGTTTTTTTATTTCCCCATTAGGCTTTTTGTAGTTTGAATTTAATAAATTTTTTATAGTTTGTTATTTTTTTTATACAAAAAAAATGATAGAAAAGAAAGGGTTTGTTTATAAATGTTTTTTTTATCTGACTTGTTTATGCAAGTTTAATTGTTGAGAGTGGATCCTCTAAAGTAATTCTCTATATTTTTTTATCTAAAGTTTAATTGTTAATTTTCAAATGACTTCTTTTTAAATAATTTTTTTTAAAAAGTGTTGTGAAAGTCTATAAAAAAAAAGTGCTGTGAAAGAGTAGCAGTTTGTGTTTGGCAAATTGAGTTAAGAAGTACTTTTATTAGTAGTTGAAAAATAATTTGTGTTTGGTAAAATTCTATAAATAAGTATTTTTTACAGCAAAATTATCAAGAAGGACATGTATAAATTAGAAGTTATTAAATAGATAAATGGATATCAATATTTGATTTGCTTATTATTATTAAATAAATAAAAATAAGGCTAAAGTACTATTTCGGTCCTCAATGTTTGCATGAAGTTTAATGTTGCTCCTAAATGTTTCAAAAGTTGAATGTTGGTCCTCAAAATTTTTTTTTGTCGATTTTGGTTCTCGAACGTAACACCGTTAATTTTTAACGTTAAATGATGACGTGGCATGACAATAAAAAAGCATATATGTTTCAAAAATTAAATGATTTATTTATTCTATAATAATCCATTCATTACATTCGTCAGGGACAGGTTAATATCCCGCTACAGCCTACAAGTAGTCGTAAATTGAAAGAAAACTTATACCCAAAACAAAAATAAAAAGATTAAAAAGCATAGTATATTAATTAACTAAAAAAAGTCTAAGAAAACATGCAAGCAAGAAAGCTCTATTTCTCTCTAAATATACCTCCTTTTCTAAATCCATTTACCTAATTTGTTGGCGAAGAAGTTAGAATTATTGTAGGATATTTTCATCTTGCACATCCATTAGTCCAAGGCTTTTCATATAAGTCCCACTGAACAAGTATTGCCTTAGAATATAATCTCCATTATCTTCAACGCTTTTGAGTTGCTCCAATTCCAAAGTTTTTGGGTTCAAAAAACCTGGTGGGATCAGACAACTACATCTCCGAATCCAAACTTGCTCACCATTATTTTTTAAACCCACCACTTTCAAAAATAAGTGGGGTCTTTCAAGAGTGGTAAAATCGAAGAACTCGCCATATTTCAAGACGATTTCTCTTGTAAATTCCATGGATGAAAAAGGAAGCCAAGAAGACTCTCGTTCGCCATAAACCCAAATGCTATAATTGGTGCGCTCACTATTCCAATCACCATCATCACGAACACGAACACGAACACATACACATAGCATCCCTTTAAATTCTGTAAGACTCAAAGCACCAAATGGAGGGAGCGAAGGAGGTAAAGCCAATTCTTGAAACACTTCATCTTCAACGTGATACGATAGAATACAATTTGCATAAGTTTCATCAGCTTGTCTATATATTGACAACCAATACAAACTCTTATTGACAAAAATTGCTGAACGTGTATCCCTATGATCAACCCACCTTTTCCGTGGAAGATTATTAATACTATAAATTCTCCATCTGTGATCAGAGTCGCCTTTATTGCTAGTGACACTCGCTGCGTAAACTTTAGCACGGACTTGTTTCTGCTCATCAATAAAAACACAAACCAATTTGAAGGAAAAAAAACTGTTGGACGATAGATCAGATCAAGATTAGGTACTTGTAAATCATGTTTAATAGTCTTGTTAATAAGAGGATTCCAAAGGTAACACGTGGTGTATTTAGAATCCACTAGACATATCACTCCGTTACAATGGCCTACTACAGTTGAAACCATGAAAGATTGATGATGAAAATCATGAACAGCGAAGGGAGACAAAGACAGAGTTGTGTCATTGTAGAGCATAAGACGAGTGAGTTTGGGGTAAACGACAAAATAGAAGAGAGTGTTGTGGTGTTTGTTTGGATCGGAAGTAGTATGAGTGGAACAAGAGTTTTTGAGGTGAGATGTGACGAAGTTGGATTTGTGAACAAGAGAATAAAAAGTTTTAGAAGCAGATCGAAATCTGAGGAGAGACTTGACAGGAAGATGTTCAAATATAGAGAATACCAAATGTTGAGGCAGATCACACATTGTTTGGCGATTTCTCATCTTCATTCACGGATCAACTGGCTGCTCTGTGGCCGCGGTGGCATATATATATACCAACTAGATTAGATTAGTGTAGTCATTATGTTTAATGTTTAATTCTTGTAATTTCACATCAACTCAAAATCAAAATTCAAAATTTAAATCTAAGTTCTAAGTTTGATTTTGATTTACTAATTTCAATTAAGGATTGACTTGTTTTAAAGATTTTACGTGTTGATTATTCATTTTCTTTAAAATAATTTTATTTTTGGAGCAGTTTTATTTTATTTTATTTTGATAATATGTAAAAGTATTTAAAATATAAATTCAAGTTATAAGTTTGATTTCCATGTAGTTATCAAAAGGTCGAGATGTTTAGATATAGTCATACAGAGGATACAAACGGGATAAATTTAGGATAAATTTGCTTTGAAGATTTTATTTGTTAATTGTTTTGTTTTAAGGAATCAGGATTTACAATAACTCAATAAGGCAATATTTATTAGCGTCTTTTATTTTCTTTAAACCAATGGATTAAATGAGATGTTTAGATATAGAGGAATGATTTAAATATTCGAGACACTTGCCTATATTTTGTGAGACCAAATCATCTTTTTCGTTTTTGTCCATTTTGACAAATGAGACTAAATTTGGAACAAACACATTTCTTTGGCAAGACAATCTTTTGTTTAAATTATATATATATATATATATATATATATATATATATATATATTCTTAAAGTCCAGCACCAAAAAAAATATTCTTAAAGTTGATCTTAAATTATTTTTCTTGTAGGAGGTTTGCCAGATATATGATTGATGTCCCAGAGGGACAATCTTTGATGTTTTCTTTTTTTTTTTTTGGTGCAGATGAGATGTCTTCAAATTCGATATGAAGTTATAATAAACTAGTTATCTTCTGAATTTGTTTTTAAGCATGATTCCCTATATATTAATTATTAACATGATTGATAATTCGTTCAAGAAAAAAAATTTTAATACCTAAAAGATATATTTATTAATGAATTAATCAAATCATAATAGTGAATTCCAACTTTTTTAGTTTTTCACATGTATTATTTTAGTTTTTATGTTCAGTTTGGTATGCTGAAAAACCAAACTGCATACTCTTGTATGTATGTATATATATATATAAATATATACATACATTATATTAGAATTTCTGAATAATAAGGTTTAAAATTTATTTTTAAAAAATTCGATTAAATTTAATCAATTTAAAAATTTAATTTTTAAACAATATTATAAGTAAATAAAATACTACTATACTTTTTTTGTTATTTATATTGACTAAAATTATATTTTTTATTAATATACTTAAATATTTAAATTTAATAACTTAAAAAACCGCCAAACCGAACGGCTCATTTGTGGTTTGATTTAGTTGACGCTATTAACTTAAGGACTAAACTAAGGTAAAGTTCATTAGGTGCTTGCTATCAAGTTCTCCAATAAAAATTACACATGTGACAAAAAATTTTTGTATATCCAATCATTATAGAAAGAATATAAGAGACAATAAATTACACAATCAATCAAAGAAGAGAGAGTAAAAATACAATCAATATTGTAATAAACTTTACCTTAATTTTTTCCTAACCTTAAACAAATAGGTGCACTATTTTTTTCATCTAAAACCACCCAACAATTATAATAATATTAAAAGTCTTATAAGTTTAATTCATTTTATTGATGAGTTCGTTGATCAGATCCTCTCGGTTCCCTGTGTCTCCTCCGTCTTTGTATAAGATTTTCGATCCTCGCAAGCCTTCAGCTGGTTTGTTGAGTTCAAAGGGCCATAAGAAATTGGCAACTTCTTTAAAGTGCTTACCAACATTAACAATTTCATGGACCATGTCTTCTATGCACATAACACCATACTTGCCTAATTCCTGCGTGACAAATTGTGGAAAAAAAATTAAAATAATTATAAGGGGATTTTACAGGCAAACGGACCTAGGAATCAGCAGGACATGTGTTACCTGTTCAATAATGTTGTTGTCCGTCAAGGGAACTTTCTGCTTGTCAATTTTTGCACGTCCCTTCTTGTAGATAAGCTCCTTTATGCTTTTAAGATTAGGATATCTTCAATCACAAGATTATGAACAAAACATAACAAGTGAGATTATTTCAGAAAGCAATAAACCAAGGGAAATAAAAGTACAATCACAGAGTAACATCAGCCATTGTATAAAAGTTGCAGCCAACAAACCTAAATTTCAATCTCCAAAAATAGAAAACCCTACGTTTCATGAAGATTCCAAAATCAATAGATAGAAGGCATTTAGAAGCTTAAGCTTCCTATCAATGAGGTTTGATGATAGAAGTTGGGACTGGGATTTGGGGTAGGGAGAGGCAGAGACTAGAAAAATTGCAGCAAAATCAGCAATAGCATCATTCAAGTGGCCAATATCATTACACACGCCATTTTATGTTAAATACAACCACGTCTTCCGCTACCAATGGCGAAAAGCATCTATCTCTACCAATATCAACCATAATTCTCCATTCACGAGTCATACCAATATACCATATTAACCCATTTTATAACATGCAAATATAGTGATTAGGGAAGTGTCACAATGCTTCCCCTAACAAAGATAAAATCAAGAAAACTTATTTCTTACCCATAGGTAACATAGGGTTCGACCATCTTAAGCTTCTCCAATATTCCCTCATTTGCCTTCACAAAGACAGCACTGAATATTCTTCTCAATCTCAAGCTGTATAAGACCTTTCGTGTTTTTGGATGCATGTCACTTTTTCTGAAAGAAAATAAATGAGAGGTCACAATTTTTAATATGCAATAACTTGATGAAGGTGAAATTATAGTCTAGAGGTAGAATTATACAACTACTAATATGCAAGAACTTTGCAATGAGATGATTATAATCAACATCGGTAACAGATTATAGAGAGAGAATGATCACAATTCACATTCTCAAAGCATCAGTAACATACCCCTGAATTCGAATGATTACTAATAGCTTTGACTCCGGCGTCAACAAAGCTGGTCGTTTCCTCTTCATCCGGTGTTTCATTCTAACAAGGTCAATCTCCTACATAAAGAACCATAAATGATAATAATCATAAACCTTATTCATCAAATGCATTTGGTGATAGCACAGGCAAGTGCTGTTAGGATCTGCAGACTTTGAATGAGATCCAGGGAGCAAGTCTTATTGCAAAGAAAAACTTAACTTATAAATCCGATAAAGACCTTGGACATTAAAATCATTAGGAGCAAAAGCATCTCAATGCATCAAAATAGGAATTTTTGTAACTTACTAAATTCCCATACCCCACCACAGCTAAACAAAAAGGACTCCTTCCAGCAAACACAGAGAACCAATACATCAACACTATCGTTATTGGGTTATCAAAATAATTGGAAAGCTTTTACATCTCAACACTACATATTGGGCACTTGAAAAAAGTTTATCCACCGCATGTTATGGTTTTAACGAAGGACAAGCAAAGAGAGTTACCTTGTTGCGATATTCTAGGACAAAATCCTCAGGTTTCTTAATATAGTCGTTGGTCTTCTTGGTTTGGAACTTCTTCTGCTCTAATTGCTCCTTTCTCCTCAACGCCCATGCTTCAGTGCTTTTTCTTTTCTTTAAGATAACCTCTGGTATATAATTCAAAGCCTTGGGCTCCTCTTCTGCCATGGTTTCTTCGCTGAAATACCGTGAAAACCAAACCAAACAATCACACCACCATAAGAAGAAGAAGAAGAAGAAATTGTATCGATTAAATATGGTCGGAGACGGAGCTCTACCTTGTACGAGGAGGCGGTGACAGGCCGCTAGAAGGATCTTGCTGAAGTCAAGTGAAAATTTTTCAGACAAATAAAAAAGAGCAGTATTTCAGTAAAAAATACAGATAAATAAGAATTAGGATGATCGTCTAAAATTAAGTATACACATCTTAGACTATGAGTGACAAAAACTCAGCTTCTTAGTTAATACCTTATTGTCGGGAACCTCCGCAGTGGATGAAGATTATGGATTTATGGGTAACGGTGTGGCCGCTAGGTGATTAAAGATTCGAAGGAGACAAATATTTTCTGAGTCTGGTTTATATTTTAGGGTTACGACGCGCGAGCACAGGTTGATGACGGGACTCGTGGATATCATGGCCCAATGGACCTTGTTCATGGAACCCAATGAAATCTCCTCTAAACCCAACTGTTTTTTTTAATAAACTAACCCAACTGTTTAAAACAGAATATATATATATATATATAATCAACTCATAGAATAAGATTTGGATTATAGCAATCGGCGGGTACCCGTTCATTTTTCATTATCAACATCTGAATTTGTCTAATATATCAAATACTCGAATTTGAAAAAACTGTTATTTTCAATATTCGTATTCGAAACTATATAAAATGGGATAATATAGAATGTTCAACAAAGTACTTAAATAATTTGATTCTTTTCCTTAAACAATTAACCAGAGAATTCTCCAAATTACTTGATTAGTTTTAACACTATTAAAGTTATAAGCTTCATGTTCTTGTCATAATCCGTCGGAATATTTTCTTCAGTCTCACCGTTATCATTATCAACAACAAGGTCATTCAAATTTAATTTCACAAAAACAAATAAATAAGTTCAGACTTTTGTTAAGCCAGAAAATAAGGTAAAACTTTAATTAAAGTTAACAATATAAATGTGTAAGGTGACAATTATCAAATGAAAACCACAGTCAAGATGGCTTCGTAAAACTATAATGGATTTTATATTCTTCTCTTCAATATCTATTTTTGGTATATGATTGATCAAACAATTAAGTACTTTTGGTAAAATTATAATGGATTTTATATTCTTCTGTTCAATAACTATTTTCGTAAAATGATTATTTTACCCTTACATTAAAAATGATAATGAACTAAAAGAGATAAAAAAAATAAGGATAAATTTATAATTTTATTACATTACAAAAAGTAAGATATGCTTAGTAAGAAGATATTAAATCCTCAAAACAACATACCAATCATAATGATTTAATTATTGAAGACACTTGCGTATATATTGTGAGACCAAATCATCTTTTTCGTTTTTGTCCATCTTGACAAATAAGACTAAATTTGGAACATACACATTTCTTTGGTAAGACAAGGGGCCAAGGCCCACTACATAGTGTGGTTTCTTATTCAGAAAGTTCATATCAATATCAAGCCTGTTTTTTTGCTTCACCTTTATGCCGGTTTGGCCCACTGACTCGGTATACGGGTATAGAAGAGTAGTAAAGTAATGCACTTGGTAAATTACATAGCTAAATTATATAATTAGATGAGTTTGGCATGCAATACAATAATAAAAAAAGTTTTAATTACAAATTTTCAATTTATATAGATGAAATTAAAGATAAACATATCATGATATCAACATTTTGCTCAATGTGAATTTTGCAAAAATATTTTGTTTTATTACATAATAATATTTATCAAATTTTTAATCTTTTCTATCAAAATTTTTAAAATAGAAAATCATTTTTTATAACTAAAAACTAAAAAAAAAAAAAACTATGTGATCAAGTTTTTCTAAAAAAGTTTCTCTACTGCTTATTTTATCTTTATCCTATTGGAGAGTTGTGTACTTTTTACATCTCTAAAATAAGGAGAGTATAATGTATTATACTTTTATTTTCCAATTAAAAAAACTTGAGAAATCGAAGAAAAGATCTACTTTAAAATAAGTCAAAGCATTCCCTTATATAATCACAACTCAGATACATTACACAAAAGACACTCATTCATGTAGTTGTTTTCATCACAAGATACCAACTTTAGCTGCTTCCCATCCCAATAAACATTCTTTCTCCAACTGAAAAACGGAGATCTGGTGGGATGTATCTCGCTAGCTAGTACTCCCAGAAATTAATTTAGCCAACAATTTTTACACTTGAAGGAAGGTAAAGGTCACCACAAAAGCAACTTGTTGACCCTTGTACAAGAAGAAACTGAGAGAAGATATAACCCTTTTAGTTCATTTCTCCATATTCAATAATCAGGGAAACCCATGTTCATACTTGTATAGTGAGCTAACACTAGATTACATCACAAGTTTGCAAAATCTTTGTGCATGATGATACATCTATAAAATGCAGGGGAAGGCAGAGTTTTTGCATATCAGTCTCTGTTTGTAATTCCTTCATATTGTGTTTAATTATAAGATAACGGAATATGGAGATCACTAAAAGCAGTTCCATCCTCATTATCCTTCTAATGTTTGTGTCAGGTTTGATCCAAGCCAAAGCCTATTATTCATACCAATGTCCCAAACAAAGCCGATGCAGTGGAAAGTATATCTCATGCCCATATGAATGCCCAAGCAGTGAATCCTCTGATCCTAAAGCTAAGGTTTGCCACATTGATTGCGACAAACCTATTTGCAAGGCTGTGTGCAGAAGTAAGATCTAGATTAATTAACCTAATTAACTCCTCCTTCATATTAATTACTATGATTCTTCATTAATTTAATTTGAAATTGATTCTTGATTTAATTCCAGGACGAAAACCTAACTGCAACGCACCTGGATCTGGATGCTACGATCCTCGCTTCATCGGCGGCGACGGCAGAGTCTTCTACTTCCACGGCAAGAGCAACGAGAACTTCGCCTTAGTCTCCGACTCCGATCTCCAAATCAACGCACATTTCATCGGACACAGACCCGCCGGAAGAAGCCGCCACTACACATGGATCCAAGCCCTAGGAATTCTCTTCCACTCCCAATCCTTCTCTGTGGAAGCCACCAGATCCGTGCAATGGAACGACGACGTCGACCTCCTCAAGTTCACCTACAACGGGAACGACCTAGCCGTACCCGAGGGCGCGCTCTCGTCTTGGAAGTCTCCGGAAGGAGAAATCAGAGTGGAGAGAATCGCGCGCAAGAACAGCGTGATGGTGACGGTTAGGGAGGTTGCGGAAATTCTGGTGAGCGTGGTGCCCGTGACGAAGGAGGACGATAGGATCCATAACTACCAATTGCCTAATGATGATTGCTTTGCGCATTTGGAGGTTCAGTTTAGGTTGGTGAAGTTATCGGGTGAGGTGGAGGGTGTGCTTGGGAGGACGTATAGGCCTGATTTTGAGAACCCAGCGAAGGTTGGCGTGGCTATGCCTGTGGTTGGAGGTGAAGATAAGTATAAGACGAGCTCCTTGCTGGCTGCGGATTGTGCGTCGTGTGGGACGTTCTCGCAGGGGAAAGAGAGGAGTGGGAGTAGTAGAATGGTTCAGTATGGGACTCTTGATTGCACCAAATTCTCTTCTGGGCTTGGAATCGTTTGCAAGAAATGAGGGGTTCCACGTTGTTGATTAATTGGCTACTGTCGGAAATTGGATTCTCTCCGCTTCTAGAATAATCACAGTGGCTTCTTTATTAATTAATTGCTTTATTATAGTTGTTTGTTGCTAATATGTTCAATGATGTGTGCTTTGTGTTTTCAAATCAGAGTAATAAATTTGTTTGGTTTCCCTTTCTCTAAAAAGTGTTTGGTGTAAGACATTAAATTGAATTATAGTGATAAACTAGCCCTCACAATATAATGTGATAATAAAAGACAATTATAGTGACAAAAATGAAATTTTAATGTAAATGAAAATTACGTTTTTCTTTTTAACTGGACAGGCTACAAACGTTTAACTTACACAAAGACGTGGCATCAAAAAAACATTAAGATCAGCAGCAAAAATAGGATCAACGTGAGAGAAGTCAAAGACATTAATACCTTTTAAGAGAGGTGTGGCTCAACTTTGCCATAAAATCCGCAATAATTAATACTAAAGGTAATTTTTATTAGAGATAAGTTTGTTGGAGACATTTTCATATTAAATTGTGGGTTTTATTTATTTCCTGCAATAATATTGTAGAAGAGACTTAAAAAAAATCACGTTAAATAGGTTAAAGATGATTTTTTGTTCTCTCTATAGTATTAAAAAAATCAACATTTTTCAATTGGAAAGAATTTGAACTTGTTTTGTCACCTTTGGAATGACTCGCAATTTCTATTAAACTCAATGTAGTTTCTTTCTAATTTTATACATGTAATGTAACCATATAGGATATCTCTATAGTTAATGTTAATTTTTAATGTTTTAATTCCTCGTAAATATATTATTAATTAATCAATCTTATTCTGAAGGCAAAAAATCAAGCAAATATTAAAAAAATAGAAGAAACTTCCAAAATATATTTAATGAAGATTTGAGTCAAATCACATGAGTAATCAGACAAACCAAGCCTAATCCAACCATGCTACAAGACTAATTCCATTGATGGCCGAAATATAATTTTATTGGACATATATATGAGATCCCTTAAACAAGGGGCCAGAGAGCAAGACACACATTATTAAATGACTAAACAAACAAGATTCAGGCAGCATTATTATCCAAGAGATATTTTTCAAGGCACCTAATGAACAATAAAGTTGACTCTGCTGTCTTCATCTGCTTGCTGGTTTCCTCCATCTCAGATTCATAAGAAACCTTAATGTTCACCACTGTCTTAGCCTCTCCTATTGCTGATAGCTGAAAGCTTGTCTTGTAGTACGAAAAGCCTTGGTTCAGATACCCACCTTCAATCACCTCCAACCCAATTTCATGCGAATCTCCATCAACCTCTGAAATCCTCTCCTTCTGGTAGCTTCCCCCTGATAAACCTGAATCTGAATATATGTATCCAAATTAAATGATCAGATTTGAAGTATGCAAATTGCAATAAGAGAATAAGTATATTAATTAATAAGATACCAGGGAGAAAAGTGAAAAGCAGGATTGTGCCTGAGCCTCCATCTCCCTCAATTACTTGCACATCTTTCACAATATGGGGAAGAACTTTTGGCACTACGGCCTTCAAATCTTTGCTCAAAGCTTGCCATAGGATTTCCATCCCAACACTTGCTTCGGTTTGGGTGTTCACTTCTTTCCTCATCCTCGTCTTCCTCGCTCGCTCTTCTTCAGTCACACATGGGAGCTACCTTCGGAGATTGGCATAATATTTATATTTGATAGGGAAGAAACTGAAATTGGAGTCCCTATGCTATGACTCATGTGAATTGTGATGTAATCATTAATTAATAGGTAGATGCCCTTTTGTCCTTTTCCCATGATGCGATGGGATGAAAAACCTCAAGATTTATTCTTTTCCTTTGCTGAGTGATGTATATTGTAATTGTTTATGAGCATAACATATATGCTCTTCGTTTTTATTACCTTTCTTGTTTAGCGTAATTTATATTTTCGTTCCCTTTTCTTTCATATTATGAATTTTGTTTACTTCTATGTTTACCTTAATTTCAAAAGATTACTGTCAAACTGAAACAAGCAGGGACCCACCGATTTTTCTGCTGTGATGCTTATATATTTTTTTTCCATTCATCTGTAAAGGTTTGTGTCAATTAATTTAAATTCAACTTGTATTTATAATAAAAAAGTATTTTATATAAATAATTGTATTTACAAAATTTTAAATTTTAAATATTACTTAAAAAATATTAAAATATTACTTAAAGTATTTCGATGCTTTTTATATATTAAGGTACTAGAATAAAACGTAAGCCAAAGCCTTCATTTCCAATGTTAAATAACTTGAATTCTTATTTCAATGAAAACCTGTAAAGTTTTGTCTCAATTAATTTAATTCAACTTCTATTTATAATAAAAAAGTATTTTATATAAATAATTGCATTCATAAAATTTTAAACTTAAAATATTATTTAAAAAATATTAAAATATTACTTAAAGTATTTCGATGGTTTTTATATATATTAAGGTACTAGAATAAAACGTAAGTCAAAGACGTCATTTCCAATGTTAAATAAGTTGAATTCTTATTTCAATGAGAACCTGTTCAAATTGGGAAAAAGACAAATTCTTCTTTTTTTTGAATAATGGAAAGTTTAGGTGGGTTAAGCACCGCTCCAATCTCTTTGAGGATTTATAGGAAGATTTATATATCATTTATTAATAAGACCCTCATATCGGTTTTAGAGTTTGAACCCTTACCCTTGTGAGGTAAGAACCCGAACCTTAACCGACTGTGTCACTCCTCGTTAGAACAAATTCTTCTTACCTTTCTTTAATGTCATTATATCTCATTTCCATTTATGTATTTTGTGGATAGATTAAATATATATATATATATATATATATATATATATATATTTATATTTATATGGCTGTGAACACTTCCCGTCAATGGTCTTCTAAAATAGTCATTTAATTAATTAAAAAAGAAAATAAAAAGATGATGTGAGAAGATCATGAGAAAGAGAAAATAGGAGAATAGTGGTAGTGGTAATTTTATTTTTAAAAAATAATAATTGTGGTAATTATAAAAAATAACTTTTTAATCTTTAATTTATTATTTTACAATTAATAATAATAATTTATTTTATATTTTGTAAATTAAAAAAAAAGGTTTGACATGCACATACGTGCATGTGAAGCCTCTAAGGCTCTAATATATTTATATGGTTGTGGACCCTTCCCATCAACGGTCTCTCAAATAACCATTTAATTAATTAAAAAATAAAATAAAAAGATGATATGAGAAAATCATGGGAAAGAGAAAATAGGAGAATAGTGGTAGTGATAATTTTGTTTTTTAAAAAATAATAATTATGATAGTTATCAAAGAAAATAATTTTTTAATCTTTAATTTATTATTTTATGAATAATAATAATAATTTATTTTATATTTTGTAAATTAAAATAAAAATTGACATACACGTACGTGCATGTGAAATTTCTAGTATATTAATATGGCTGTGATCCCTTTTGGTCATTGAGGTCACAAAATAAGCATTTTTTAATTAAAAAAAATATTAAATTAAATATGTGATTGGAGGAAAGTGAGAGGAATAATAGGGATAGTGGGAACTGGGAAGGAGGTTATAATATACAAAATTTACACTTATCATCAACCCAATGCCGTTTATAACAGTTTTTTTTTTTCTCCCACGTTTTGGATAGTTTTTCCTATAACCTATGCGCTGATTGCACAATACCATTCCACTATAATAACAGTTTGAATCAAAGAATCAATCTATAATTTATTATCCCCACCATTTCACTGTTAACCAAAAATCATTCCATTAGATTTTAACAAAACCATCTCCATAGGCAAAGCTTTGAATCTCGATCGCAACATCACTCTCTCTACAGTTCTACTCAAATTTCTTTCATCATCATCAATTTATGTAGATGCAATATTACAAATTAATTTCTTATAATCTGCTTGATACTTGGGTAGGCTACTGGGATTAAGCAATTTTTATAATCCATGAATAACTTCCACTTCTTATTTTGAAAGATTGTAATCCTTTTATGCGTTTATTTTATTTTGTTGAATTTATTGACCAAGACACTTTTAGTATTGTTTTGCTTTATTTTACTCTATTAAAAATTTTAATTTATTCCAGATCAGATTTCAACATTTGTGTGAAGTCTCATGATACAATGTAAGTAATTTTCAAAATCTTTTTCACCATTTCTATATTTGTTTTTTTTTGTTTAATTTATTTACTTTGATACTTATATTATTTCTTTCCTTCTTCTACTCTATTAAAAAAGTCCGTTCCATTCCAGATCTGGTTTCAACATTCCTGTCAGCCTTAAGATTTAGTGTAAGTAAAATTAATTTTTTTTTTTCAGATTTATTTGTTTAATTTATTTACTTTGATTTTTTTAATTCATTTCTTTCAAAATTTCTGTACTTCCTTTTACATTATTTTTTTTTTTTTTTGCGCACAGTACATTATTCATATTTTCATTTTGTACACTACACTTTACTCAAAATAATTATGTCAAAGCAAACATAGGAAAAGCAGTTATTATAAATTTTTATATTAATTAATAGAATTTTTAACTATATATTAGTAAATAGATTACACATATAGAAAAAGTATACATAGCACGCCATAATTTCTTTTAGAAGAGACATTTACATTTAGTGTTGATAAATTCAGTTCGAATTCCTTTTTAAGTATCACACATATAGAAAAAGTAGACACGCATGTCAGAATTTCTTTTTACATGCACACATATTTAAGGAAATAGTTTAATGATATTAATGTCATATCACCCCAAATTGCCACATCATCATCTTCTCTCCTTCATCATCATCATCATATTTTAATGACGTGGCAGTGATGTGTCATGCCACGTCATTAAAATATGACACGTAGAAGAGAGGGTGTGCCACATAAGCATATTACGTCATTATTTAACGGCAAAAAGTTAACGGTGTTATTGGGGACCAAAATCTACCAAAAAAGAAACATTGAGGACCAACATTAAACTTTTGAAACATTGAGGACAAACATTAAACTTCATGCAAACATTGAGAACCAAAATAGTACTTTAGCTTTTTTTTTTTTTTAGGCAAAGAAGCCCAAAGGGTAAATACAAGTTACTTTAATTTATTTATTTTTTAAATAAAAGTTTAAATAAGGGTAAATACAAAGAAAATCTTTTAGTCTCTTTACATATCACTCACCGATAAAACTCTCGGATTGCAACCTTCACGTTATATTTTTTTTATAAAAAAGATAACGAAGAACAAAGCTTACATAATTAATTAATCCACCTTCACCCTTTTTTTAATATACAGGATACAGAAGCAAAGTATATATACTTGATGCTATTGTACATTATCACTATGGATGACAAACTGAGGTACACTATTGTAATTTACACGTCATTTAATTCACAAATCACTAGTAGTAGCACCCAGTACAATGGAATTGAAGTTATTATTATCCAATTGTAGAGCATGTTCTAAACTACACATCACATACCCCATACTTGGCCTATTCATCCTATTCTCTTCCAAGCACTTCTTAGCCACCTCCCACACCTTGTTAAAAGAATCTACTTTAACTTCCCCAATCAAACTCCGATCTATTATCTTATACAACTCCCCATTTTCTTCACAGCTCAAAGCCCATCTTGCCAAGTTCATCCGATTCGTTTCAACACTGTGATCCAAAGCTGGCCTTCCACACACAACTTCCACTAGAACCACCCCAAATGAAAACACATCAGATTTCTCTGTCAAATGGCGTGTTCTGAAGTAATCAGGATCGAAGTATCCAAAGCTTCCCTTCACTGCAGTACTCACATGGCTCTTATCAGCAAAAGGGCCTTTTCTTGAGATGCCAAAGTCTGAAACTTTAGCAACGAAACTCTCATCCAATAGAATGTTTGAAGTTTTGACGTCTCTGTGGATGATTTTGCCATGACAAGTACCAGTGTGAAGATAATGAAGCCCTCGAGCTGCTCCAATGCAGATTTCTATTCTCTGCTTCCATGAAAGTGGTGGCATCTTCATGTTTGGTCCATAAAGATGATTACTCAAAGACCCATTTTCCATGTACTCATAAGCAAGAATCATTTCGCCTCCTTCTTCGTTGGAATAGCCTATGAGAGAGACAAGATGGCGATGGTGGAGTTTGGATAGTAATACAATCTCGTTCTGGAATTCTGTAAGGCCTTGTTTGGATTCAGGGTTTGCTCTTTTAAATGCTACTTTTGTAGTCCCACTCCCATCTTCGAGTTTTCCCATGTACACTTTCCCAAAACCACCTACTCCAATTATAGATTCCTCTCCAAAGTTGTTGGTTGCATCTTTGATCTCTTGTAGTGTGAAGATTCTGCAATAATCTCCAGAACTAGATAGTGACAATTCACCAGAAGAGCCTTTGGTTTTTTTAGGATAGAGAAAACAAATTAGAGCCAAGAAAACAGAGGCAACAAGAACAGAGCATAAAAAAGCAATCACTAAATTTCGAATTTTGGAATGTGAATTGGGAAGGATAGCTTCAGCTGAAGAAAACCCATCTAAGCTTCTTGCCTCATTGCTTATCTTCATAATCTCCAACCCATTCATAATAGCATTCTGGCTTTCCTCCTCAAGTTTGCTTCTTTCGATTCTTACAGTCAACATATCTGAAGAATTCTTTGAAGGGTTTAACTTTGACACAAAGTCAATGAAATATGGAACACCCACATCATAAGTCAAGGCTGAAAGGTCCAGATCCTTCACAGCAGCTTCAGAATTCACGTACACGTCGAAATATAACTGGTGTTTGAGCCTACTTATGATGTCACAGAAATGCATTCGTAGAATGTACTTGAAGTTGGGATTAACCAAGAACACCCAAGTTAAATTGGACACTTTTTCATTCTTCAAGGCTTTTGCTGTGGCATAAACCTGCTTAGGTGCTATTTCAGAATTGACATCAAATGAAGATTTCACAGAAAAAGGGTCGACTGAAACATTCACAGCACCTAGGATGTCTTGGACATAATCATCATCTTTTTCCCAGAATCTATGAAGGGTGTCGTTTTGAGGGGAGACAGAGAAGCCTCCCATGTTTAAACGGTACATGGTTTCAATAGCATCTTGTTGGAATGAGAAAACCTCGTTTGGGATGGAAACCACTTCAATGGCATTGACAAATACAGTAGAATCCTTGGAAGGAACAAAAGTGAGAGTGAATGTGTTTGCTTTGAGATTCATAGCATATTCCTTGGACATAAACGAAGTGCTATAGCTTTTAAAGCTGAAGTTTTTCAAGAGAACGAAGGTGGTTTCACTTTCAGCGACCACAGTGATTGAGAGAGAGGCCAAGGTTGAGCCAAAAGGATGAAAATAGAGACGAATCCAATGCCAACCCTTTTGATGAATAGGAAATTTATAAGAAGCCTGTGAAGATGCGACTGGATTGGTAGATTGGAGATATGTTGGAGGAATTTATGGTTGCAATCATAGAACTTTGAGATTGAAATTCTACTGTGTAATGTTGAGAATCAGTAATAAAAGTTCGACCTGCAAAAGTGATATTTTGGGAAGAACCACAAGCAATCAAGTAGTTATCAATTGGTGTAAAGATAGTAGTAGTAGCAGTACATGAATAATAATTGACAAAGAGAATAATAATAGCGAAAAACAGAGGAGGAGGGAAACACTTATCTAGATTCATTTTTTTAAATTCTAAAACTCACAAAGAAGTTTTTTTCATAGAAGTGGTTTCTTTTCTTCAATTTTTTTTTTTAGTTTCAGTAATGATAATTTTGTGAAGACTATGATCGTAAAGTGAGAGAGAACAAGAATTTCAAAGGATGGTAGTGAAGAAGTCACCCATCTAACTTGATGTTGGATCAAACACGCTGATTAATTGAATCTAGTCTGTGAAAGTGGCCCACTACTGTCCCAATGGACAATATTTTAGTCCAGGATAAGAATACAGTGATATTATATACAGTACTTTATATTTTTTTATTAAAATTTTTAATCAACATGAAATTTATGAATTTTTTTTTAAAAAAAATACATAACTAATCATCAGAGATAAATTATATACATATCAATCTTTAATTGAAAAACTTGTGACAAAAATATAAAAACTAGAACAAAAGTGTTTTGAAATGGTAATACTAAATTACTAATAATGGATGAGGAAGAAAGAAGAGTGGAGGAAAAGACGGTTGGTGGGAAAGAATGGGATTCATTTGAGTTGTATTGGCGTGGTTAAGTCAGAATTCCCATGTTGGGGTCAGTGTCGGCTGTCGACACTCATTATTGTTTAACCATTTGTAAATTGTAAGTGAGAAATTATTTTTAAATAAATTATTATTTTGTTCCTTAAAAATTTTATTAATTTCAATTTGCTATATCATAAAAATATTAAGGCAAAAGTACCTTTCCTACCCCCAACGTTTGGGGGTCCTGTCAGTTTCGCCCTTAACGTTTTTTCACTGTCAATTGTACCCCTAACGTTTTACGTTTCTGCCAATGTCACCCTTTTCACTAACACCGTCAAATATTTAACAGTTTTTGCTGACGTGGCATCCTATGTGGCAAAACGTTTCTTTTTTCTGTCAATTGTAACCCTAACGTTTTACATTTCTACTAATGTCACCCTTTTCACTAGCACCATCAAATATTTAATAGTTTTTGCTTATGTGGCATCCTATGTGGCAAAAATATCTGACTTGACATATTTTTTTCACACCAGATTTTTTACTCATCTTTTTCCCATCAAAACCGTGTCGTTTTAGCATCACCATATTCCTTTTAAAAATATAACTCAAACGAACGTGCCATTTTGCAGACAAAAACATCGGAGACGTTACCCTAAAATAGAGAATGGATAACGTCTCCGATGTTTTTATGAGCAAAATAGCGCGTGCGTTTGAGTTATATTTTAGAAGGAATAGGCCGAGGTCAAAACGACACAGCTTTAATGGGGAAAAGATGAGTAGAAAATCTGATGTGGAAAAAAATATACCAAGTCAGATATTTTTGCCACATAAGATGCCACGTAAGCAAAAACTATTAAATATTTGATGGTGCTAGTGAAAAGGGTGACATTGGCATAAATGTAAAACGTTAGGGTTACAATTGACAGAAAAAAAAACGTTTTGCCACATAGGATGTCACGTCAGCAAAAACTGTTAAATATTTGACGGTGTTAGTGAAAAGGGTGACATTGGCAGAAACGTAAAACGTTAGGGGTACAATTGACAGCGAAAAAACGTTAGGGGCGAAACTGACAGGACCCCCAAACGTTGGGGGTAGGAAAGGTACTTTTGCCAAATATTAAATTTACTCTTAAAAGAAGTAAAAATTTGGGCACTTAATGGCGAAGGTTCAAATTTGCTGAGAATGTTGTTGGTGGGCAATATATAAATTTTCTCTCATAAGTCCTTAAATAGGTTGAGAAGTATTATCTAACTCTGGTGGGATATCGGTGCTTACCCTCACCTAAACTTCTTTTCGACCAATTTTTTTTTTGAAAATTCTGTTCGTCTCAATTTAGTCCTTAAATCATAAAATACTATATTTAATCTCTCAAATATAATTTTTGTCATAATTTCGTCCATGCATTTCATATTTTTGCTTTGATTCTTTCAATGACTAAATTTGATATTTTCATTATTTATAGACTAACTTAAGACAAGTGAAAATTTTCAAAAATTTAAAATAAATATATCTTTCATAAATCAAAATAAAATTTATTCTTTTTTGTTGTTCAAACTTCAAACTATCGATAGTTAAAAATTCTTTGAATAATCTATAATACTTTTTTTTTTGTCCATCTGATTTTTAAGGCTTTATATTATTAGGACTTGTTTAGTATG
This sequence comes from Senna tora, assembly GCA_014851425.1. Taxonomy (NCBI): domain Eukaryota; kingdom Viridiplantae; phylum Streptophyta; class Magnoliopsida; order Fabales; family Fabaceae; genus Senna; species Senna tora. The sequence continues at coordinate 2,147,595 of CM026266.1, read as the reverse complement.
GAGAATGTGGTGGAAATGAGAATGAGAATGCTTAGATTACATTTAGTAGTAGAAAATGGGAATGAAAATAGAATAAAAATGGGTAAAATGAGTAAAATGACCATTTTACTCTCATATTAAAATATTAAAAAAAACTAAGGACAAAAATATAATTTTATTACATTACAAAAAGTAAGGCATATTTGATATGATAAATTTGTAAAAAAAGTTGGATTACCTTTCAAATTTAAGCTACCAAACATGCCCTTATTTGTCTAAGAATAACTAATTGGCGATAAAGTCTAATCTGAGACTGAGAGAGTGATGTGCCATTTTCATTAACGAATGAGAAGGTCTAATTTTGAATAATGATACTTGAGAGGGCTTTTTATTATTTTAAATTCCAAAGTTGATTAGAATATTTATAATTCTAAATCTAAAAGATGAAAGGCATAATTAAAAAGAAATTTTGAGAAGATTATCCACTTGCACGAATTAATTAACTAACTCTAGATAATAGAACATTAAACTAATTAATTATTTGATTCTTTAAAGGCAGGCAAACGGAGGCAACTTTCTCTTTTTCAAGATTATGGACGGTGGAGTAAACTCTGTAGGCTAGGATTCGTACTATGCATCAGTTTCATAATTTCATGACAGGAAGGAGAACATGTTCGATATTACAATAATACTTTATTTATTTATTTTTTAATATCAATAAAAATTTAATTTTTAATTGTTCGAAGTTCCTATTATTATTAACAAATGATATTAAATAAAGAAAAAAAATGTATTGAAAATTTAATACTCTTATTTTACTAAACTTTTATATGTAGCAAGGGCATGACAAGAGAGTTTTTGCTGCAAGCTTTTGGAAGAAAGTTTTACATCAATGAAAGTGGGGTTAGATAGCCCAAAAGAAACTAGCAAAAAGAAAACGGCCTTTCAATGCCTTTTGCCATTTACTCAACCAGCTTGTGCACTTTTGGATCACTTTTTAAAGGAAGAGGCTTCTGCGATTCTGCGGCATATCATATGCCATATATCCAGAAAGCATCCCATCCAAGAATATAAAGGTAGCAGGTGCAGTAAGAATAATAACAAAAAATGAATAATATATCACAGAACTTGGTGTAATGAGCATAAAAATACTTCACTATCTATATTCCATCTTTATTTTATAATTTAAAAACATTGATATTTCATTTCACCATGTTTGAGTATGATATCCTTTTTTCTTAGCAAAACAGATTAACTGGTTTTCAATTCTAGTTTGGAATATGAAATTCTTTTTTTTTTTTTTTTCCTTCTGCAGCTTATATATGTAGAGTAGAACAGCTTCTTGGAATAAGCAAAAAAACAAAGCCATATGAAACTATCTAACTTGAATGACAAATATCAGAATCAGACTCTTACTTTCTGTATTCATTTTCTGAATAGAAACTTATAAGGTGTAAGAACATGAGAAGCTGAAGTTCTAGTTTGACATATATAGTGAACAACACAATCTAAGCAGTACCTGACATTTAATTTCTAACGGGCTAGTTGATACCCATCACTCAACTATATTAAGTATTAACAGAGTAAAGGATCATAAATAACAGATTACTGATGGCCTCAAGCCATTGTTCTTGACAATCTGCAGCAGAAATCCTGAATGAGGAAGTTAAACTTCTGAAAGTGTAACGACGCTGAGCCAATGATAAACGAACACGTCTATATGCTACAAGTCTGAATAGAATGTATATTTCTCATTGAATTGGTGTATATACACACCAAGTCTACCCAAAAATCTCTCAAGCAGAAGAAGAAATCACCTTCCTCGAGGATTTACTATTTGTGAGAACACTGCACTTGTGGCAACATCTTCTGCATCATCATCAGTGCCGGAGATGCCCCCATCAATCATACTCACACTATTATCAAAAGGTTCTAGTGGAGTCAGCTGAATTCCAGTTATGTGATTTGTGCTGTTATCTTCAGGTTCCATAAGTGCTGATGAGGTCTCTTCAAGCTGCAGAGCATATTCAAGGTTCCACAATACATCTCCCATGGATGGCCTATCTACACCGTGCTCAGCCAAGCACTTCTCAGCCGTCTCCCCAAACTTCTTCAGAGAAGCAGGATTCACATGCCCCACCAGATTTTGATCCATGATTTGATCGAGCATTCCCTTTTTCTGCCATGTCATTGCCCATTCAGCTATATTAACCTGCTCCCTTGGAAGCACAGGGTTCAGAGCTGGTCTTGTGCATAACACCTCCATTAGAACAACCCCAAATGAATACACATCTGATTTCTCTGTGAGTTGTTGCCTCCTGAAGTATTCAGGATCAAGATAGCCAAAACTTCCTTTAACTGCAGTGCTCACATGGGTTTGATCAAGAGAAGGACCCGTTTTTGAGAGGCCGAAGTCAGCAACTTTAGCAACAAAGTTCTCATCTAAAAGAATGTTTGTGGTCTTCACATCTCGGTGAATTATGCTTTGAGCTGCGCCAGTGTGAAGATAATGGAGGCCTCTTGCTGCTCCAATGCAAATTTCAAGCCTCTGCTTCCATGATAGAGGTGGCAGGTCTGTTCCATACAGATGGCTCCTCAATGGTCCATTAGCCATGTATTCGTAGACAAGAATCATTTCAGACCTCTCATCACAATAGCCAATGAGGGACACAAGATGGCGATGGCGAAGTTTGGATAACATTTCAATTTCAGTTCTGAATTCAGCAAGACCTTGTTCAGATCTGGGGTTTCCCCTTTTAACGGCTACATTTGTCCCATCTTCAAGTGTTCCCTTGTAAACCCTGCCAAAACCACCAACACCAAGAAGCAACTTCTCATCAAATTTGTTGGTTGCATCTAAAATTTCTTGGAAGTTGAAGAACCGTCCTAGATTCGATGAAGCCAAAGAAATGCAGCTTGCAGTTCCACTTTTCTGGGAAGTTGTTGACATTTTTGTCATGGTCTGTGAGTTTCCATACAAGGGTAAAGGCAGCCATGAATGTCCTGGTTGTGTAGTCTTCGACTTGCGCCCCACAAAGCAGAAACAACACAATCCAACCAATGCTATTGCTATTATAGACCCAACAACAGAACCAACTATTATTCCTATTTTGCTTGCCTTTGAATCTGAACTGGGAAGCAGACTCTCAACTGAAGCGAGACCGTCAAGGCTCTTTAGCTCATTGCTGATTTTCATTATCTCCAAGCCATTCATTGTGGCATTCCTATTGTCAGCCATATTATCTGGACCAACACTTACAGACAAAGTGTTTGAATCTGCTGAGGCTTTGGAAACAAAGTCCTTATAGTAAGGCACAGCCAAGTCACCAGTTAAGGATGAGAGGTCAAAACTTCCAAGCCCTAAGTCCGAATTTATGTACAGATTGAACACTAAACTGTTGAGAGATTTGCTCATGATGTCACAGAGATGCACCCGAACGAGATAGGAAAAACTTGGATCTACAGGGAAAACCCATGTAATGTTGAAATTTGTGTTTGCAACATTTGCATCTCCCATCACATCAGCTGTGGCATAAACCCAATTTGGTGCTGTATCTTGAGTAAGTGTTGTTGGATACTTGATGCTAGCCGGGTTGACCGAAACATTAAAGACGGAGCTATTCACATGGAGGTATTTCAGATCATTCACCCAAGTCCTTCCAAGGGTGTCATTTTGAGCAGTGAGCAAAGGACCCCCCATGTTTAACCGATAAACAGTTTCCAAAGCAAGTTCAGAAAGGCCATTGAATGGGGACGGTGGGTCTAGACCGAATGCCTGATCAACAAACAAATCATTTGGCATTGACACAACTTCAATTGCATTGACAAAGGTCACTGAACCATTTGAAGGGATGAAAGTGAGAGTCAATGTATCAGATGTAACATTGACTGCATACTCCTTGAACATATAAGAACCATTGTAGTTCCTAAAAGTGAAGTTACTCAAGAGAACAAAATTATCTGTTACCACTGTGAAAGAAGCAGAACTCAAAGTATGGCTAGAATTGAGATGAGGGAAGAAATAGAGTCGGAGCCAATGCCGACCTTGTTGCTCAATTTTGAATTTATAAGAAGCTCTAGAGGTAAAAATCCGAGCTGATTGGTATATTGGAGATGGTACACTAGAATTCGAACTAGCAACTACAGAATCCCCAGATTTCAAAACTAACGAAGAATGCTGTGAATCAGGAACAAAAGAGCGAGTTTGGAATGTGATGTTTTGGGAAGAACCACAAGCAATCAAATAATTATCAGGAGGGACGAATGAGGAAGATGACCCAATCAAAAACAAAAATCCAACCAAAACAAACGATACCCACTTCAAAATTTTCATCTCCACCATAGCAATTTCCCGGGTCTTCAATACCCGACTCAACAAAAAAACTGATTCGCACACAAAAGCCCCAATAAGCCTTAGCTTGAGTTCACTCCGCAACAATCTGACAATCGCGATTCCAAGAAACCCCAAAATGACATGGAATGAGTAAAATGCTGCAAAACCAGAAACAACCCCGGATCTATTACAATCAATGCTCAAAACCAGACATTTCCAAATACAAGAAAAGAAACACAGAAATTTATGCTAAGAGTAATGAGACGTAATCCAGAGTGAAAAAGAAAGAGTTATGTGAGTGAGCTTACCTTAGGCTTAGAGAAGGAGACGGAAAATGTGTGGAATGTGGTGGGAAGTGAAGATGTGTGAAAGAGTATTACTGGAAACGCATATCAAGTTGAGGCTTTTAGCGTTGCAAACAACCTTTTCCAGCCTGTTTGATTATTAGGCTGTCATTTACAGAGCACAAAAAGAATAAGAGGACCCCACACAACGAGAAGAAAATTTTGTATGAGACTTTCCTACTATTTACTACCACTCTCTTGAGCGATTCACTCAACGATTTCCTTGGGACGGTGTTCACTGTTTATGATGTTTAATGTCTCTCAGTGAGATTTAAAAGATCTAATTTTGTAATAAAAATTAATTAGGCTGCGTTTTTATTTTTGTTTCACAAGATTTAGCTCTAGCTCAGCAATTGAGTTTTGTAATTTTATTATTATTAGTCACCGTAAAGCGACGGGTCATTTCAAGGAAAAGGAATTCAAGATTACTATTAGTTGATCTTCGAAAAAGATTGATGCTGATTTTTAATAATGATTACTTCAAATAATCTTAATCAACTATGATTATAGCATTAAGACATCTGGCAATTTCTATAATTATGCAACTTTAATTTTATATTCTTGTTCTAACTTTTATATCATGTTTAGCATCCCAACTGAATATAGGTATACACTACTTTTCGCTTTGATCTATTTCTTTCTTATTCTTATTTTAATTGACTTATTAGTCTTTAGAGATACATGTCACAACGCTAATTACTATATTCAGTATATTGTATATGATCTGTTTTTTCTGTTAAAATATTTCATTTTAATTTTAGTTGTATTTTAGATACAAAATATTAAATTTTCATTTCAATTTCATACATAAAAAAAACATCCTGCTCCTGAAAATTTGCGTGGGGTTGTTTACCGTTACACTTAATTTTTTAATATATATTAACACCTCGATATATTTTTAGTGATCTTTATTTATATATATAATTTTATCCACTCACAACATCATTATATACTCTGCTCATAAATATCACAAAATTGTCTGATTCTCGACGTGTGACTTGGGAGATAATCAAAATATTTATACAATGAGTATTCTAAAATTTTATGTTGTGGGTATAAGTTTAGGTACAAAATTAATGAGTCTGAGTTTAGGTAAGAAGGTACCTTATCCGTATCTTCTATGCAATAGTAATTATTTTTATATATATATAAAATAATATTTTTAAATTTTTTTTTTGAACAAATATATAATTCTAAGAAAAATGTTAAATATTTTATAAATATTAAAGTAATTTAATAATATATTTATATTTATGTTTTTTTTTTATTATATATGAAAAAATTGATAAAACAAATTTTATATTAATAAAATAATAATTTATTTAAATTTTTATAGGTCTAAATCTGAATATAAGAATTTGACTATTCCGTCGTAACTTTGAATATCATGATTAATTTTAATATTCACTCAAGTTCGAATTCAAGTCCAAAAACTATACCCTATGATTATCCCATGTGACTTGAAGTTAATTTGTGGCCACCAATAATTATAGGTTTCCATTTTTTTCAATTAAAAAATATGGTGGAGCTGGGAAGAAGAAGCAACCAAAGGGTGACTAAAATAATTGGAACACTTTCTAGGAATTGAGATAAAAATAAATTTTCAATTATGATAATGATATATAGTATTAAATATTATTGAAGAAATATCATAAATAACTGGATGCAAACAAATAAAAATAAATAACAAGTTCTAGAGTGTACACGTAAAGCAGGGCATAGAATAGGATGATATATAGAAGCACATGGCCTCTCATATCAATGTCTCTATCAGCTTGAGTTCGTTGTCACGTTTCCATTTTATTCTATATCTAAATACCAATCATTTTAATATTGTCCACAAAATTAATTGGACATTTTAAGATGTTAAAGTTGGGTCACGTGATCAGCCCATAAAGATAAAGTGAACTCTATTACTCTAATATCTTATTCTTAGTTTTATTGACCCAGGAAAATCTTTATTATTAGTTTTGTTTTTATTTTTTTATTGAAAAATTCTTATAAATAATACTAATCTCAAAATGAAATTAAAATAGCTTATATGCTAGGGCATGTTCTTTACGCAGAAATGGAAAGGGAGAGGGAGAGCGAGAGGGAGAGGGAATGCATTTGATGTGTTTAGTAGAAAGAATTGAGAATGGAAATGAAATGGGAATGTAATAAAATTATCACTTTGCCCCTTATATTAAAATAATAAAAAGAAAAGAAAGTTATGATTATGTCAAATCAAAGGGTATAATAGATATTTTCTTTTTTTTTCTTTTTTTTAAAAGTTGATGGAAATGAAAAAGTGAAAAAGTAAGTGGGACCCAGTGGACTCCACCCATTCCCTCCTCATTTCCTTCTCTATTTCTTTCTAAAAAACACACCCCTAGTTGCTAAACACTAGATAGTAAATATAGGAAATAAACGCTGAAAACAAACTGAGGATATATGTTCTAAGTAATAATGCCAATTGGAACAACTTAACATAATTATCTCTTGGCTAGTTGGTTAGAAGTTAATTAACGTCCATTTCTTAGGTCTCAAACAAATACTCATACTCGATCACATAGGGCCCGTTTGGTGTGCCTGCAAATAGAGGTATGTAAAGTAATGACACATTTTTCAAAAAATTCAAATTGTTTGGTATAGGATTTTATGTCTGCAAATTGCTTTACATTGTAAATGACTTTCCAATGCACAGTGCCAAATATTTTACATCTAAAAACCTCTGCTATCTCTCTTTACTGGAGGAAAGTGGCATGAAATGACCACTTTAGCCCTCTTCTTCAACCTAATCCTTCTTCATCATATTCTTTGCTTCTTCACCATCACCATTGAACTTCCGATCTGGGTTTGAGCTTGAGCGTGAACGTCACATCAAGATTCTTCTTCATCATATTCTCTGCTTCTTCACCATCACCATTGTCGTTGGATTTGAGATCTGGGTTTGAGATCCGCCACCATTGCCGTCAAGATCCACACCATCGCCGTCGAGATCTTCAGCTATACACGTACGACTGTTGCAGATATGAATTCATAAGGCTCGTGTGGTGCTTCTTCGTCTTCCATCAGATCTGGAATTGATTTTTTTTAGCTTCATCTCCGGCGACGACGGCGGCCATGGAGTCATTGGGGAAGAGTTCAGATTTTTAGGAAAAGGAGAAGTACAAGCAGATCAAGAGGTTGGTTCCATCAGATATGTCCGTTGGTGGAGGTCCGATGGTGAAGAAGCAGAGTGAAAACGGTGAAGAAGCATGGTGAAGACAGTGAAGAGTAGGGATGGCAATTTTCCCCGCGGGGATTCTCCGTGCGGGGCCCCATATGCGGGGACTTTTCCCTCGCGGGGACGGGGATGGGGAAAAATTTATCCCCAAGGGTAATTCGGTGACGGGGACGGGGAGCATGTCCCCCGCCCCGCGGGATCCCCGTCCCCGAGGGTATATATGTAATTTTATTTAATATTATTAATTTATTATATTAATATTTATATATATAATATTTTATTAATTTGTATATTATTATTTTATTATTGATTTCTATATTTTTTTTATTATACCTAAAATTTAACCTTATTCACTCGAACTTTTTATGTTATGTTGTAAATTTTAATTTAATTTTGTTGTAAACTTTATTGTAATCTTTATTGTTAGGCTTTTTAATGAATTTGGTAAAATTATGTGTTTGTTGATGTTTTTCAATTAGATTTATTTGATATGACATTTTTAACTAATTTTTTATAAGTTGATTTTTTATTAAGATTAAGTCTACTCATATTTATATAAATATTTTTTAATTTTTTTAATTTTTTAAAATATATTTCGGGGTCCCCGCGGGGACCCGTGGGGAGGGCGGGGACGGGGATGGGGAGGAATTTCTCCCCGCGGCGGGGATTGGGGACAGGGACGGGGGGACTTTGTGGGTGGCGGGACGGGCACTCCCCGTCCCCGCACGTAGCGGGTGCCATCCCTAGTGAAGAGGCAGGTTGAAGAAGCACGGTGAAGAGGGTGAAGAAGGAGCATTTTAGTATTTTATCATTATTTTACCTACTTTACTTTCCTTTCAATTTTTTTTCACACCAAACATAATCCCTCTTTTACATTGTAAAGACCTTTCCTTTACATACCTAATATTCCTTGCAAAAATCTTTCCTTTACATACTTTTTAGTGCACCAAACGGAGCCATATTCTTATTTCAGTCACAGAGTTCTAAACCTTGGTGTCATCCTTTTATCTAAGGAACATTCATTTGAGGGTATTTTCGACAATTTGAAAAAAATATTATAAAAAAATAGTATTGATAATTATTTATTATCATTGAAAATATTATTTTTTTTAATATTTTATTTCAACGACTAAAATTAGATTGTTAAAAAAATATTTTTTTTAATAATTAAGTAATCGTCAAAATATAAATTATTAGAAATACTCATATTTGTTTGATTTTTATTCAATTCAATTTGATTTGGTCCCATGACCCCTAATTTGAGATCAATAATAAAAAAAAAGAAATGATTGTTATGGATTATGAAAATATTATTAGAAGCTTTTATATTTGATGCTTTTATGTTATGACTTGTGACTTGTGAGATACACATAGCTAGAGATAGAGTGCGACACAACTTTCACTCACAAAACGAAAGTTATCGTATATGTATTAGGCAGTGTGGGTTTAACTCTGACATGATGTGCTTGCATTATATGGACGTTTCATTCCGAAAGTTTAAAAAAAAAAAAAAAGCAAGGAAATTAAGGATCATGTGATGTCCTTATCAATTCTTAATAGAGCCAATATCAATTCTTAATAGATGATTAGTTTCTAGCTACCGGTCAAGAGATATCACTTAATTATTCACCAAAAGAAATATTATCAAATACTCAACGCCTTTTTTAACAAATATTAAAATTAGATTTGGTTTAGCTAGAGTTGTTGAGGTTGTTAGGCATAACTAGATAAGTTTACTTGAATCTTATGAATTATGATACCGCATTAACGTTGCGGCTGATGCCGCCAATTGTGCCGTTCATTATGATTTCATTTCTTTCCCCTCTTTACTTCACTTTATATATGCTTTTGTGTTGGACTTAGATATCCAATCTGTCAATTTTTTTTTTTTATTAAATTGTAGAGCTAGTACTAAAAATATTCTATCTACTTTGCATTCTATTCTCATTCTTTTATAATCAAACATCATCTATACTATATCGGCATATCCCCTATCACTGATAATTGATATTATATAAACTTAATTTATTTATTTTTAATCAAGTGTTACGGTTCAATATATAGCTTTTTTTTATGAACCAATATATAGCTTTTGATATAGAATAATTTTAAAATTTTGGAGTAACTGAACTATCTATTAAAGTGGTCAAACTATTATTTAATCTCCGAATTGAAAAAAAAAATACTATTTAGTCTCCGAATTTGCAACTTTGTCCACTATTTAGTCCCCAGACTTGGCAAAAATACTATTTAGTCCCCAAATTTAAAACTCTATTAATTATTTAGTCCCCTGACTGTTACCCATTAGATAACCAGCTGATGTGGCATGTGCCCAGGCACTTAACGGTGCCACATCACCTGGTACTCGGTTATCTAACGGGTAACAATCAGAGGACTAAATAGTGGACAGAGTTATAAATTCGAGGTCTAAATAATATTTTTGTCAAATTTAAGGATTAAATAGTTGACAGAATTGCAAATTTGGGGACTAAAGAGTTGATAAAGTTGTAAACTCGGGGACTAAATAATATTTCTATCAAATTCAAGGACTAAATAATAGTTTGACCAACAATTCAGATACTAAATAATATTTTACGTAAATACTCAAATTTAAACCAAAACATTTATATATATATATATATATATATATATATATATATATATATATATATATATATATATGGAAACATAAAGCCCACACAAGGACTCCTTTCCCTACTAAACTCAACCGCTCACATCTACCATTCTCATCAGTCATCATCGTTTACTCTCTTCAATTTGTTTATTTTTTTTATTATATAACAACACGTTTGATTTTGTTTTAGAAAATATTTTCTCTCCTTTTATATTTATTTTCTATAAATATAGTGTTGGTTTATTAAAATAATTATTTTACATTTTTATATTTTTATTCCAAAAATGATTGATATATATCATGATGTGTGAGGGGAAAAGGGATCCAACGCATTCAAAATGCAAATATCGTATTGTCCCACCCCACCTTCAATGTCCACGTCGGAACTTCAATACATTCTATGTTATTGGGCCTTAGAGCCCACGGCCCATTCTCTTAACTCAATTAATATCTATACTAGCATGCGTAATGAAAGCTCAGTTCATTCTTTCACTTATTTTGCTTCTGTACTAAAATAACATTATTAAATTTTTATCTCAAGCTTAACAACTTTACAAGGAAATATTTTTCAACGAATCTGTTTTGCGTGGATAAACTAAAAGAATACGTTTTCTATCACTCTTGAGTAGAAAAGGTGAGGTATGCATTTTTGGTACGATTCAAGTGATGGGAAGGTGAGTATGAGTTTCTCTTTGTAGAGGGAAGATTCTTTTTCTCATGATCTGAAGTGAGGCTTAAAGACTAAATTTTTTAAAAAAAATTTGTGACTTTTTAAAAAGTAAGGGCAAAAAAGGTTTTTCATACTTTTATTTTCTATTTTCATATCTTCTTCCCACCATACCAAACAATATTATTTTTACATTCCACTTCTATTTCCCTGGATACCAAACAAACTTTTTATTATTTACTTCTATTTCTATTTCCACTTTCATTTTCATTTTCCACTAAAACACTCACCGGATATCAAACGCTTGTGCAGCCCGTCGTGATCTCTTTATCTTTTTGGTTACTACAAATGGCGAGCACGGATTTAGCATGATTGGTAAAATGTAGAAATTCAAGTGCCACTTTTCAATTCATTAACAAATTAAACAACCATATACACTCTTCCTGCTTGTACTATACTTTTGGCAGTGCTGCATTTGTATCATCCTTTTATTTTAATTTCTACACTGCCTTCTGACAATATTATATTGCTTCGTATCATACATTAATTTCGACACCTAGCTACCACACGCATACACTATATTCAAATGCTCTGAATAATAAGTACTTGCTTAGTAATTAAGGTACTCTATTTTTTTTAAATGATATATTGAATTTGAGTCTTGTGTCTTAATCTCATATTGGAAAATGATAATAATTTGTCTAAGAGGTAGTTGAACACTTCAACCTGGCCAATAAGTTTTTAACAAGCTCGAAATTGATTGGCAACTAATAAATATATAATGGGGCCACAAAGAATATTACTTAAGGAGTGAGGACCCCTAATTATATATATCTCCTATTGTCATGTCGAAAGTGTTGTATATCATATATACTTGTACCTATCCTCCCATATATGATGTTGAAGAATATATAATTTAATGATATGTTTATTCATATTTTAATAAATATATAATTTTTATTTAAGAGCAATGTTATTTGTTATAATGAAAAATAAATAAAGAATTAAAGGATAAAAATATAAAATTTCATATTTAATTTACTCATACTTTTTATATGTCACATAGTTCCTACTTTTTATAAGGTAAATATACATTTTTTAAAGATATTTTAGTCCACAAAAATTTTCTTTTCTCTTTTCTCTCCCACTTTCCTACCCACCAAGAGGGAATATTGTTCTTTTCATGAGAGGGGAGCTTGCTTCCCTTTCTTTCCACTCACTTCATACCAAACAAACTAATACCTTATCTCACCTTCAACCAAACAAGTCTTAAAGCTAGATAAACTCTATATCATATATTAATTATATATTTTGATAAACCAAAAAGACTAATATTATTAAAAATAAATATATTCAAACATCATAAGTAGCCAGAGAACAATAATATACACTAGATTTCACATAAACTATACATATATGTTACTATTTTTTAATTAAATTTATATTAACTAAATAACCTTATAAAATATATAACAATAGAAAAAGTTGAACAATTTTATTGTTTTAAAATGAACACAGTGTAAAAAAAATACTATATATCTTTAATGACTAAAAATAAATCAAAAGAAAACTATCTTAAGAATAATATATATCATTTTTGAACCTATAGTCTATATATATATATATATATAGAAGAAGTAACAACTAACAAGTAGTGCAATTTTATTAAACCACAGAGAAAAATAAGTGCAATGGTCAACTCAAGATTCTTAGAAGACGGAAAAATGAAAGGATAAGTAGAAATTTGTGCATATATGCTAGCTAGTTATATATAGCTGGCTGATCCTTTCATCTGTACGACTTGAGCATGGCTCCGCAGAAAGTGCATATTATAGCCTTCCAAGATTTCCAGTAGAAAGGAACATAACAGAACCTGGTTCGTGTCATCATATCAGCCACGCTGGCACCGCCGCCGCACCGTGAGCACGTGCCGGCCACCGGCTTGCACCGCTCCACCTTCCTCGTCTGGTCCACTAGGAAGCAGAAGCAAACCATATCCAAAGTATACTATGATGTTGGTGAAGTTTCAAAGGCAAGAAATTTTGAAGAGCAATAGCAATAGCTTTCACCTTATATTTATAATCAACTTTAAATTTATTATGCGTAGCTACTTTGACCAATTAGGAAAATATATCAATAATAACGCAATACATGACTTTATAATTTATCTGTACATACACGAGGGAATATTAGGGCTAGCTTTCACCGTTGGATGGGTGACACGTGTTGTAGAAACCTCATTGTCATCGCATGCATATTGTCGTGTCACAAGGTGATCACCGGTGAGATTTGGGAGTATATATATGTTGGCAAAGGTTTATCAACAATCGCGTAACACTTAAAATAAGTACAATTCATTAGTAGGAGCTGCCTATTTTTTGGTGCAAAAATATTACTGAGGTAAGGCACTTTCAAGTATTATTGGAAACAATTTTATATAGTTAGCTTGCAATTACTCAATTAGTTCTTGAATGTCGAGAGATCTCTGAGAAGAAATACACACCAAATAAGATTTTGAATGACTTTAAGAGAATTCAAATCATGGGTAAAACGAAAACTTTAAAAGAGCTACATTTTTTTAACTAAGAGTATATATAATTGAAATATATAAATAATTTAGGTGCATTATTTACTTTGATATAATATTTAGGAGTGAAATTTGCAATAAAATAGAAAATGGAAAGAGATGGATGTTTCACCAAAAAGGAACAAGAAGACGAAGGATACAAGTAGGACATAGTTATGAATTACTGATGAGAGGCAGGACATTATTAATTGTTGTATAAATGCTCACCTTGTATAAGAAATTAAGAATGTCAACTTCAACTTCAAGTACTACGTCTTTGCAAATTGCAACAGAAAGTAAGATTATATATAGGGTTGTGTGAGAAATAGTTAAAAGTAAATGGAGAATAATGTAATGCCAATGTATCTAACATTTTCACCTGTTTCGTAATATAACGTGTAGGACTTTGAAATATGTAAATATTCAATTAAAAAATAAAGGTTAATGTTTAAAAATTCAATTAATCAATAAAGTGACCTTATAGCACATGTTATGGACGCTAATTAATGCCATTCTCAATTACCCGCACACAGAGGATCCATTTTAATAATTAGATGTAGCCATGTAAGTAAATAATTACCGATCACGCATTTGTAACAATAAACAATCGTTTTCTCTCATTGTCCTTTACATTTCAAGTCGACAATTATTATAAGGTCAAAGTATCTTCTTTTGTTTTTTCAGTTAGTGTCAATTATACTTCAAAAACTTTGTTTACTATCATTTATACTATCAATCTTTCATTTTCTTATCAGTCCCTAAAAAATAGGTTAAAATGCACCAAAAGACCTTTGAGCTTTGGTCAAAATAATGGGGGTATTTTAGTAATTTTACTAATAATACTAAGGGTATATGTTTAATGGAGGGAATGTGATGGTAATAGAAATGGAAATAGGTTCACTATGTTTGGTAGTAGGAAATGGGAATGAAAATGGATTAAATAGACTATTTTATCCTTATATTAAAATATTGGCTAACGTACTATTTTGATCCTCAATATTTGTATGAAGTTTAATTTATATGACTAACTACCTTTTGAAAACCGAAATGAATGTTGGTGAAAAAATTAAAGGAGTATAGAAATCGAGATCTTAGGTGCAGCTTTAATCTTTACATAATACACAAGGGCCTCATTAGGTGGCATAAACCGTTTGTACCTCTGATTTACATATATCCAGTAACTCAGAGTCTCTAAAACTAAGATAACATGAAGTAATTTCCTTGAATATGTATATGCATGAAATTAAGCCTGTATAATAATAAAAAAGAAGCTAAGCCAAATTCAAGTAGATCTCTGAAACCTATGAGGCAAGAAATTGTTGTTAGTTTGCACTTTATTTTATTTTCTCCCCATATTAATTATTTATACAAGGCTAATTATAGATGAATTATGATATATGTATGCATGCATTTGCCATGAATGTTAGTTTTTTTAAAAAAAAAAATTTAAATAATTGTTTGTTGTTTCAAAATAATAAAAACAAATATTTTTTGTTCTTCAACTTTCTTATATCCATTGACTTTTTCATAAATTATTGAGCAAGGAATCCAAAAATCGTAATTATCAGTGAACAATTTAATATTTATATATAAATAATATATATCGATAATTTATCAAAAAATTGTATAATAATAAGTCAATAAAAACTTATAAAATTTTTTAGTACGTCTATTTTGATAAATCTGTATAAATCTCTACCTTACACTATTTCACAAGAATTATTTAAAATTTTCTAATGATGGTTTAGCTTTTTTTTTTTAATATATATATAATAAATATACTTCATTCAACGAAGTCCAAAGACTTTAAAAAAATACAAATTCAAAGTCCATGAGACGAAGAAAAACAAGAAAGCACAGCCCAATCCTTCTAAGGGGGATTATACCCCTGAACAAAACAAAATAATAGACAAAAAAATTACCTAACCAATGTAGAGAAACAAAAGAAAGCAAATAGCAAAAAGCAAAGCTATAGTAACAAAAATCTTCTTAATTCTTACCCATCTTTAGTAGTATTGCTCCCAATAAAACCAAAGCAAAGAAAACCCTCTATAAAAGAGGGACAAAAACTCCCCTAATAGAAGAACTAAAACTTTCCTAAGGCTTCCACTAGAGGAGCCATTTCTTTTATGAAAAAACTTAAGTTCATTTCCTTATGTCCATTATATCCAGTTCTCCAATATAAATATGACACGTGGCAAAAAGTATTTAAATGACCAATCACAGTAGAGAGAGAATATAGAAGATCACCTTTTATATAACCAATAATAGAAGAGAGAGTGTGTAAATACAATATATGATTGATGGAATTGGATGTAATGGACATAAAGAAATTGACCTAAGTTTTTTCATAAAAAAATGGCTCCTCTAGTGGGAGAAAATAGCTTCCCTAAAGGAAGATAGTTGAGTGAACTTAATGGTTTAGCCTTTAATTCACTCAAACTGGATTGGGCCGTCTGAAAATTTACTGAGAAGTTGAAGCCCAAATATTCTTATTAAATGAGGCCGAGCCTGTTCCTTAAAAGTGCAGTCAAGTCCATATACCAAATGGGATTAAGAAATAATAATAGAAAACTATTTGAATCCGACAAAAAAAACTATTTAAAAATCATTACTGACATGAGTATTAATGGACTAAACTTAAACTTAAGGTAAACTTTTTAATATTTTTCTTTCAAAATTTTTTAATATAAATAAAATACATGATAAGAAGTATTTAAATGATCAATTATAATAAAAAAATAATATAAAAAATTTCTTTTACATGATCAGACCAATCATAAAAAAGACTAAGAGAGAGTATAAATAAAATTAAAAAAATTTTATGACAAAACTATATAGTATAAACAACTATACCTAAGTTGATGAATCAGTTAATATTACAATCAGAGTTAGTAAAAATGTTTTATTTCATTCAGTTTTTTTGTAAATAATTATTTCTATTTGTGGTCTCATATAATTTTATTTAAGTTTGCGTGGTCTTTGTGGTTTTGCCCAAAATATTAGGCGGAAAGAGTAGATTAATTAAGTGATTATCCAACGAAATCACACTATAATGCACTCAAGATTTTTTTTTATTTGTTGACTAAGTAGAAATTTCTTGTTTTGTATATTAATTATTTTGAAAAAGTCTTGATTTTTATAATTCGATTAAGCTGATCATAAGTGACAAATTAGTCTTTGTTTTGAGTAGGATACTTGCTTTAAAATAAAAATTTATCAACATTAGTAAAAGCTAATTAGGTCTTATTCCTTTGTCTTTTAATCTGTTTGAATTTTAGATCCATTCCATGCAAGCCCGTTCTTCCCTTCAATCTTTTGACTATTGTTTTCCTTTATATTTAATTTGCTTTCAATATGATATAATACATACTTGGATCCATCTCATCATCTCGTGGAGTTTAAATTCAGGTTTATTTGTTTGTCCTTTTTTTTGTCATTTTTGTACGTAGTTCAAGAAAAGAAAAGCAGTCAACATTTTAAATAATATAATTTAACTATATATACTATGATATCTGGAATTTTGATTAAGTAGCGAATAATTCAATCTATATATATATATATATATATATATATATATATATATATATATATATATATATATATATATATATTTGTATTTCCCAGCATTGTAGACTTTGATAAATCCGTAGCATTAATTGAAATGGCAGCCAAGACAACCTTAAAATAAACATAAGTATCATTAATTAATTAAGTTTTATTTCCCAAGGACGCCAAGATATAAGTGGATCCTCTAAAGTAATTCTCTACATTTTTTGGTGGAGTTATGAGAGAGATAGAGAGAAGAAAAATTGGGAGAGAAAAAATCAAGAAAGAAAATATTTTACTTCTCTCTATCTCTCTCATAACTCCACCAAAAAATGTAGAAAATTACTTTAAAGGATCCTATCTCCTAGAAAAATAGATTTGACATGTTCATTTGTAATGTTGGAGTTGTCACAAATATACTACCATTAACATCCTTTTTCTTTTAAAAACTTTCTATTTCTTCAGTTTATTTATTTATTTTATTTTTTGGCCTAAATTCATTTGTTTTAAGTGTGTTATTATTTAGTCATTAAACAAAATTATATATAACAAAGATTGAAATTATAGTTGTCACTACAAAAAATATATATTCAACAATCTATATATTTCAAGAGAGTCATTTAATTATTAAAAAATATATATTTTTTGAATAATTAAATTTTATTCATCGAAATAAATTATAAAATAATAATAATAATAATAATATTTTTTTATGACCAATAATTCTTAATAATACTTTTTTCACAATGCTTTTTTTAAATTTATCTTCGATAAAGGTATTTTTTAAAATAACATTATTAAATATTTTTTTTAACAACTTATTTCAACGGTTAAATTTTAATTATTAAAAAAATATTTATTTCGAAAGCAAAAGCTAATTGTTTAAATAAAAGCATCTTTTTCAATATATAATAGTGACGGTCGTAATATAAGTTATATAAAAAATACTTTTTTTAATGGGTTGAAGTATTATTTACTTCATTCTAGAAATTTGTAAATTAATCATTGGATATAAAAATTAACTATAAAGTATTTGCGAATAAATAAATTTTAATAGTAAATTATATCACAACAAAATTAAATAAAAAATCATTTATATATTTATTTTTTATTTTTTAAAGATAAGCTAATACTAGAAGAAATATAAAATTATTGGAATAATTATTATTAAAAAAGATTAAACTTTGGTGAAATTTTATATATTTTTATTATAAAATTCTCTAATATATATAATATACGTGACAAAAGGGACTTTATATGGCTAGCTAATCACGATAAAAATTGATTATAGAAGATATTTTTTATATGATAAATTATAAAAGAGAGTATAAATAAAGTTTATAATTAAAAGAATATTATGACAAAGTTCCAAAGTTTTTAACTAAATTTTATTAAAAAAAACCAGTTATCAATAGTCAACAGAATTTAATTATGTGGTACATAGTTTTCGCACTTACAACTACTATATGGTATGATACATTCCACATTCCAAAGCGCAATTTATTTCAGGGCTGGTCCACGTTTATTATGACATTTTCTTTGGTTCAACAATAAGCAATATTATTATTATAAAAAAAACAATAAGCAATATTATTTCAACTTTTTTTCAAAAGAAAAAAGAGAGGCATGAATTATGATAATATATATACTCCATCTCATTCACAATATCTACATCGTTGGATATATACATATAAAATAAAAATCATTAATTCACCTTAAACTTAAAATAATTAGATAAAAGACTAAATTATTCTTATTAAATTACTCATACTTACTATTTCTTGATTAATTTTATCTTTAGAATAGGCAAGGATAAAATTATTAAAAAAATTATTAATATTCTCTTAATTTTATAAAACATTAGATATTTTAAAAAAAATCTCTAACAAAATAAATATTGTAAACAGGAGGCAATATTACATAATTATATATGTGCCACGTTTCATTGGACACTCATGTGAAGCCATATTTATAGATTAATTTGAGTTCCGACAAAGACTCTAATTAATCTAATAAATGAGTATAGGGTTTGAAGATTAAATGGATGAATCAATTGTAATTAATTATGATATGTGAAATAAAAGATGTGTGGTGGACAAGAAGCTTTGTCTATGGCGGAATAGATGCTGCTTTTTCATTAGATTAGATTGATTGCACTTTAAGAAATGCTTAAAGTAATATTATATTATTGTTCTAAAAAACAAGTAATATTATTATTGTAATAATAATATTCTTTGCTAGCTGCTGAACCAGATTCCTAATATAATTCAACCTATATAGATGCATCATGCATGCACTACTAATAGTAACACTATATATGCATAGCTTAACACTCCCAAAAGTAATTAAACAGAAAGAACCATATATAATATAGCATGTTGTTTACTTCTTTTATATATGTACCGTTCATTGAAATTATATACATATTTTACCGTAAACACATAACATTCAACATTAGAGCTTTTTATCAAGGTCGATATCATACAAATGATAAAAAATTGTGTTCTCTTGAGTTTAATTATTGATCAATTGAGAGATGAAAACATATCATCATTTAATTTGTTAAAATTTATTGTTACTCGAAGAACAAGTTTTATATATATATATATATATATATATATATATATATATATATATATATATATTCCATTAAAATTATATATATGTTTTCAGTGAACATACCTAACATGAAAATAAGAACTTTATCAATGCAATGCAACATAAATGATTGATAAAGGCCGAGTCATGTATTACGGCCGTTGAATTCAAACTCTTGAAGGATATATAGGCGAATGAAACGTCGTGTGTTAGAAGAGTTGTTCATAATAATAAGTCCGACAATACTTAAATGATTAATCATTAATTATTATCCATTACGTGAATACTTTGTCAAGACAAAAAAAAAACTTTAAATTTCTTCATATAATCTCTCTCTCTCTCTCTCTCTCTCTATATATATATATATATATATATATTCATTCTCTCTCAAAAAAAAATGTGAGAGATAAGAAAAAAAGAAATAAAGTTATCACTCTGAAAACACAAATTGATGTAATGTAATAACGTACCATGGGCGACAGTACATAAACAATATTTTAGTAGTTTTTGCATAAATTTAACTCATTATTATGTAATTTAATAATGATTTTTTTAGCACTCTTCTCACTTAATCTCTTTTACACA
Source organism: Senna tora (assembly GCA_014851425.1). NCBI lineage: Eukaryota > Viridiplantae > Streptophyta > Magnoliopsida > Fabales > Fabaceae > Senna > Senna tora. The sequence goes on along the minus strand of CM026266.1, from coordinate 2,127,131 downwards.
CACGCGCAATTTTGTATATGAAAAATAGACATACACACATTAATGATAAAATGAATATAGTTTTTGAAAAATCAAAGCCTGCTTTAGAATATTAAGCTGTCTTGAATGATATATATGGAAGAGGATCCAATGAAGTGCAAAATGTGTAAATTGTATGAAGTGCATCAGTCAGACCGTTAAATAAAATTCGAGATTCGTGTCCGTACTGCAACAGTTTCATCCAACGATTCATATTGTGCACTTTATGCACTTTACCGAATCGGCACTTTAGCAGATCCGGATAAGATATATATCATATCTTATAATCTCATCATCATCATGCAGGTATTGGTCATGCATCGGCAAGTATTACTTTCTCCGCCTCTGATCTATAGTTATATATATATATCACTATGTATTGTTTTTGTCAACATCATTATGAATCATATCATGCAACTTGCTTCTCATATTTTGTTTGATTTGTTCCATATAATGAAAATAATTTAATTTGTACATTTAAATATTAATTAATTTTGTTTTTTTATGAAGAATATTTAACTTCTCATATTATATATATATATATATATATATATATATATATATATATATATATATATATATATATATATATATATATATATATAGTCAATGTCCAAGATCATCTGTTAATGGTTTTCTCAAAGATTTTATTATATTGATTAGTTTTATCGCATCCCTACGTTTTTATATACCGTCCCATGTATGTCTCCAAGGGATATTTTAGTTGCCAACTTGAAATTGAGAAATAATTATAAATATATATATATATATATATATATATATATATATATCCACATCAAATTTTGGTTAATTAATTATCACTGTCCACTCTTTTTTTTTTGGTAGAACAACGAGAGTGAAACTGGAAAAAAAAAAGCTAAGAAGAGACTAATCTAATAGAGTAGCAACTTGAGATAAATCTATAAATTTGTTCTAAATCTTTAGTAACACTAATATTGCTCTTCAAAAAAGAAAATTTCAAATAGTTGAAAAAATCTGTCTGTAAAGGATTCGTAGTGTTTTTAAATGACCATAAATCAAACATATATATATATATATACGTCTGAATCTGATAGAGTTGGTCATCATGATGATCAATTATTAATTAAAGCAAAACTTGTTCAACAAAATTCTTTTTAGCAGTAGATAAGTTTCAAGCAATTACACAGCCAGCTAAATTATTTTATTCTGGAGAAGAAGTCTTCGACTTTTTATTTTTTAAATTAAATACAACTAAGTATTCTTTAAATGAACAAATCATTATTATGACCTATTTCTTCTCTCGCAAGCTGTTCTATATAAGTTCTAACGGTTCCAATATTATATGAAGCCTTTTTGTTCCTCACATATACTTTTTATTTATATATATAATAATACTAATGACTAAAACGTCATTTTTGTTCCTCACATATACTTTTTGTTTATCAATTTGGTCCCTCACAGAGTGGCATATTTACATTGTCAATTTAGTTTCTTATAAATCAAAACATTGTCAATTTGATCTGTCACAAATCAAAACATTATTAATTTGGTCCCTCAGCCAGCCAATCATTTAAATACTTAGCAAGATTTACGATGTTGTGTATAGTTAACTGTTGACTAAAAATAATAAAAATAAAATAATACAAAACTTGGATGAATTTGCTTAGAATTACACACATAAATTTTGTTACAAGTATTATTAAATGGTTAGTTAACTAAAGGATCAAATTAACAACATGAATCTTTGAGGGACTAAATTTATATCGTTTTGATATGGACTAAAATGATGTTTTGGTCCACTACTAATTATAATAAGAAAATGTGTATGTAATATATGGTGATTTTGATTTGGTTATCTACTTAATTAATTGAAGGATCTGGGATAGTGTTCGGTTTAGATAGGTTTTTCAAATCTAATAATTATAGAAAAATACTTCAATGTTGTATTGACATATTTTAATTTTTAAGACTTGTTGTTATATTTAGTCAATACAAATTATTATTTTTATCGACTAATACAATTCACCACCTATATTATGCACTCTTTTATTTATTTATTTATTTATTTTGAGAATATTATGCACTCTTTTATTAAAATAGGTGAATTTTAACTTTTTTTTCTTGGAAATACCAATTAACAGTAATTAATATAGGGTTCTTTTAACGAGTACATGTTAGAAGAACATTAAAAATTAATTTTTAAAATAAATTTTTGTAAATTTCAAAACATAAAATATTTTATTAACCAATTAAAATAAATCTTAAATAAATTCATTTTTAAAAACCGGTGTATAACTAAATTATATGTTTTTTGTTTATTTAAAAGCAGAGTTATATATATAGACCGGATCAGCCGTTCAATCGCTAACCGGATACAAAGGTGAGTCGATTGGACAAAAAAAATTTATTTTTTAAATTGGATCGAATTTAATCGGGGTTCAACTGGTCAACTGGGTTAGGCCGTCCAACCGATCCAAATTTTTTATTAAAAAAATAAAAAATTGAAAAAAAAAACTTCAGAAAAAAAATTAGAGAAATCTTAAAAATTAAAATTTAAAAAGTCTTGAAAATTAAAACTTAAGAAGTCATGATTATCAAGAATTTTATATTTGGTTTGATCAAGTTCTTTCAGAATTTGATAAGTTTTGTTAAAATTTGAGAAGTCGTGTAATTTAAAACTTTTAAATTATGTATGTTGAAACCTAAAACTTGAGTTATGTCATTTTATATATTAAGAATAATTAATATTTATTATTTATCGTGTCATTCTATTTACCGATGGTTCAACTGATTAAATCAATTAGATCATGAACCGAACACTTATTCGAAATTTTATGAGATGGATTGTTACAAGATTGCTTAAAAGTTAGATTTTGAAACTTCTTAAATTTGAAGGCATTTATAATTGTTTGTCTCTTGTGGTATTGACTATTGAGAACTTAAAAGCGTCGGTGTGGGCTTGGTGCCAATCGTCAACAGAAGGCGCGCGAAGTCGCTTTCGGTCATTCCCGCGTTCTCCGTGGGACCCACTGCCTACTTATGCAGTTATTTATGCTAATGTTATCATAATGCCTTGTTCATTTGTTGCAAAATATGTGAGACCCACTGTTTATCTCTGATAAGTAATAACATTAACACTGATGCTTTACTTACGGTTTTATTTCGTCTTTTAAAATAATAAATTTCGTGTTTTTAGTAGATGTTTAATGATACGGCATTTTTAACTTTAGTGTATCTTTTCTTAAATTGTTCAAGATCAGTTCTTATTAATGTGAATTTCTATTAATATTAATAAATAATTTTATAGAATTGAAAGAATATATTGAAGTTCAGTAATACAATACCACTAAACTTTTATCCCATATTTTTTTTTGTTTTTTTTTGCCTAAATTTCGGGGGTGTTCATTTGATGGAAATGTGTAATGGAAAAAGAGATGAAAATGAAAAAGTAAGTGGGTCCCACTAAATCTCACTTACTTTTTCACTTTTTCATTTCCATCAACTTAAAAAAAAATACAAAATATTTATTATATCCTTTTGATTTGACATAATTATAACATTCTTTTCTTTTTATTATTTTAATATAAGGGGTGAAATAGTCATTTTAATACATTCTCATTCCATTTCCATTACCAAACTTTTACTACTAAACACATCAAATATATTCCGTTTCTGTTTCTATTTTTATTTCTACTTAATAAACGTGACTTCGTGTTTTCTTTAATGAATACTATTGTTTTTTTACTAAATTTAATTCATTTATTTAATCAATAATATTTTAATTATAATATATATACACACACACACATTATACATACAGCATTTGATGAATTTCTTTTTTGGGGACAAGTCCTTGATGCATGTAATAGATTTGTATGAGAAGGGGCTAAATAGTAAATACAATTTATTAGATAATTGAGCGTAACTAACCCAATTTGTTATCTATTATACATGTAAGATTAATAGAATGATAATGTTAATAATTAATAATATGGCATAACAAAACTAAAATGAGCTCTAACTCATGTTTTTATTTTTAGCGTGAAAGATTATGTATAAAAAATTGATTACTTTTTTTATGATTAGAAGATTAAAGTGAAACAAATCAAATGTAAGAGACAAAACTTAAAATCAAAATTTAGAGACTAAAAATACTCTTTAGTTTGCCTACTACTTGTTACTTGAATGTTAGAATGTATAACAAAACGGAATTAACAACTCCTCCAACAAATAAAAGTATATTGATGGTAGCTTATAATATATAAAACTATTTTTTTTAGATCATATAATTTATAAAACTTGAAGCTTGCCTACCATTTATAAAAGCTTTCATCTCATTTTTTTTTTTAAAATCAAATATTCATCCGGCGTAGCAGTGAGGCTGTGACTAATTTCTTTATTACGGATTCTTTATTTAAGAATAATAATTAAGTATTTGTCCATATTATACCTTTTATATCTAATATTAAAATTTAAACTCCCATCACATGGTTAAATGACAAAAATAAAAAATATGAGGAATCACCAAGTCACAAGTCACGACACACTCATGTTGTACTTACCTATAATTTGTTAATTTAAAATATTACAAATTAAAAGTTTTAAATGATCTAACTAAAAAAAATAACTCATCATTGATCTCCCCCTTTCCTTCCAATATCTCTTCTTCTTTCTCATTTCAAATTGCCAAAGATAGATAATAAATTTTAGGTGAGATAAAGCTACAGATAATATAACGAAAAATATGGAATATCAATGCAGCCTTGATGCAATCCCAATATATATATTAAAAAACAACGTAACATTGATATTTATTAGACAAATGATTCTTCCTCTAAATAATTGTAATAATAAATTGCAATTTTATTTTATTTGTGCCACAAAAATATGATTAATTGATGAAATATTGTAAAAAATAAAAAGACAGATAAATTACTTTTTTTTTTCACAAGTATTATTCTATTGAAGGTAATCTTGTTGAAGTTAGCGGATGTCCCATAACGAGGGTAGAGCTCTTCCAGCGGAGATTTTTCATACACAAATTTCGAACTTGGGACCTTACTTAAGGGAAATGGAGTACCTACCACCGCAACCAACCACCTATTAATTTTTAGTGACATGTGATTTGATCCGATTTCAATTAAGTGACATGTAATTTTATTTTTGTCATTCAAGCACTTTAAAATTTGCATCGTTATAGTACTTTATATTTTAAGTGACATGTGAGAGACATGTGACCAAAAAAATTTTAAATTGAATATTTTTCTTTTTTTTATCAGGATCTAACTCAACCTAATCATAAAATAATATTTATAGGGAATTTGGAACCAAAATATAATAAAAAAATATTGCCCCTGATTTATTGGTAGGGAAATTGGAACCAAAATATAATCGTAAAAAAATGTGATATTTTGAAATGTTTAGTAAATTTAGATAGTGTTTTGTGACATGACATGGAATGTTGATTTATTAAAGTGAGATACATGTGAACTTGAGACGTGTGTCGGTAAGTTTTTTCTCCTTGGATTAACTGTCGAAAAAAGAGTAAATTACACTGTCCTCCTTTAAGAGATCAAAATTGTAATTTGAAGCGAAGAAAGGAAGGGCAAGATGGTCATTGGAGCGTTGACATGTAAATGTAATGTAAGGAAAGAGAGGTCCAAGGAATATAGGAGGAGGAGGGTCAATATTTTAAAATGTCAAGCTCACCAAAAACCGGCATTGTCATTTGCCAATATTAAGTGCACTTCTAGCACTGGCAATTTTGGACAACGTGCGTGAATATTTTACTATTCGAAGTTTTGTTGTTTGATTTAATTAATATGAGTAAAAATATGGCCACGAGTTTATTTTTATATATATATATATATTAATGTTATTAGGGAAAGAGTAAGAGAGAGATCGAGCTCTCCTATCATTTTCCTTTGTTTTAAAGGGTCACACGAAGGGGGAGAGAGGTTGTTACCGGTGAAGTGTGGCGTGAAATTAAGGATCTAAATCTATTAAAGTGTAGATCTTATAAAGTATACAAAATACATAGTTTGATGGAGGTGTTATAATGTAGACATAAATTTAAAATCTTATATGAAATTTCAATTATGCATCCGTGATGTGAAAACAGAATATTAGTATTGGAGTCAAAGTATCCAATAAAATTATCGCAAACAAAATAATAACGAACTGCCTCTGCCACGCTCTACGCCTTTTCTTTTTCTCAGCCCATAATTTGCGGACATTAATCACCGACGCTTACTTTTCATCATCTTTAATTTTAAATATTAACAGAATATATATTTTATTAGTTCTTTTGTTTTTCTACGGTATAACTATAATATTCTTTAATTTATTTACAAATAATAATATTTGAACTAAAAACCCTTTGAACCTTTTTTTTTTGTCTAATATATTCCTTCAAAATTTTAATTTTATAAAAAAACTCAGATATTATTTGTCAATTTTTAAAATAATTAGAGGAGGTAAATTATATACCCTTTTAATTGAGTTTGAAAATAAGGTGGATTTAGAAGAAGGGTGAGTCTATGATGCAACTTGTTGCATGTATGCAATGTAAACGTGTCACAATTCTATCGGCCGAAATTACATTGCATGCATACAACAAGTTACATCATAGACTAATTCCCGGAAGAGTTGTCAGCAATACATTTGCTTTCTGACCAAAAAAACATAAAAGAAAATCTGAATATTCCAGAAATGAAATTAATAATTTTATGAAGCTAAGGAGTGAAGAAGACGATCCCGTATAATGAGTATGGTGTAAGGAAAGAACCAGTCATGTTTACATAGTCATGTAATTTCTTCAACTTTTCTCTCTCTCATTGCGCTATTTTATTTTATCTGACAATCACAACACAATGAAACTTTCTGCCACGAAATTCAATTTACAAACCCACAGATCTTGTATTTGTTTATAAGGATTTCTTTTTATATATGAAAATAAGTATTTTAATTGACAAAAATCTCATTTTCATTCTTAACATTTACTTAATTTCAATTTACTCTCTCATTTTTGCAATTGATATTAATATAATCTATTCATTATCCTAGTGTTAAAATATATAGTTAATAGAATGGTACTATACACAATTAAATACTAAGGGTTTGTTTGAGAATTAAGATGAAAAGGGAAGAGATTAGAGGAGAAGGGAGGGGAGGAAAAGATTAATCTTTCATACGTCGTGTTTTTGTTTGGGTGTTGATACCTCCTATAAAATATTTTAATTTGGACCATATCTTGAATTTTTGAAGAGGAAGGATAATGAAAGATTAATGATTGATCTTACATTTTTTTACATTTCAATTTTCATATTTTCAAATAAAAGGGAGATATCTTAAAAGTCTATCCTTCATTTTTATTATCTTCCTTAGTACCAAATCTAAACATACTCTAAGTGTGATACATTAATGTGACACATTTGCATAATCGTAGTCACATCCAAATATATTAATATTATTTAAAAAAATTAATCAACATAAATTGAAGTTTTAAAATATAATTATTATTATAATTAATTGTTTTAGAAGGAAAGACACTCATCAATATGTCATCTAAATGTACATACTAGCATGTGTACTGAATATTTAGTTGTCTATGGCATTCTATTAATTATTTTAACATTTGGATGATTGAAGGACTAATTTGAAGTTAACTATAAATGTGGAGACTAAATTATTAAGACCGAGCAAGCATTGTAGATCAAATTAATACTAATTACAAATATAGGAGAACAAATTGACATTGAATAAATTTTAGAGACAAAATTGAGAAGAATAGTAAATTAAAAATTAGGGCTGTGTTTGGTATATGTAAAAAATGATGGAAAAGGGAGGGATACCTCATGTACGTTCTTTAGGCACAAATAAAAATGAAAATGGAAACGGAATGCATTTGATGTGTTTAGTAGTAAAAGTTTGATAAGAGAAATGGAAAGGAAATGTATTAAAATGACCATTTTACCCTTTATATTAAAATAGTAAAAAGAAAAGAAGGTTATAATTATATTAAATCATGTCAAATCAGAAGGATATAATAGATATTTTGTATTTTTTTTAAATTGATGGAAATGAAAAAAATGAAAAAGTAAGTGGGATCTGATGGGCCCACCATTTCCATTTCCATTTCCATTTTCATTTCCATTTTCATGGGTGTTTCTTGCAAATGAATATACCACTCCTCTTTTCTTCCTACCATACAAACCTCACTTTTTACTTACTTTTAATTTAAGAATAAAACGATAATTTTACCCACTTTTATTCTATTTATATTACATTAACATGACATTTTTATTTCCTCATCTTTTCACATTCCCATTCCATTTCCTCCTTTTTTTTTTTCTCCCTTTCAAGACCATAAACATAGCTTTTGTCTATTTTTATTGTAATACACTAGACTAATCTTTTATACTTTTTTAGTGAAATTACGAAAGATATAAAGAAAAAAAATTATAAAGAATTACTCAAATGGATCTACTCTCATAATTATTGGATGGATATATATTAATGAAATTTATTACTGAAAAGTGAAACTCTAAAACCTTCCATAGACCTCTCAAGTTGTCTGAATAAAATTTTGAATAATTTTTATCTTTTGAAAAGCATGCGATACGAAGTACGATAGCCTTTTATTTTAGTAAAACACAAGGCTTGAGATTGCAGAGATGCTTTTACAATTTCGTGTTTTGATTTTTGAATGAACTCTAGCTAGGAAATTTAAGACGCTGCCCATTAATTCGTTTCAGCTATTCAAATTTGTCTTGTTAATTACTATGTATACCATAAACAAAAATGGCGCATGAGTAGTTTTCTTACCAACTTTTAATTGATTAATTAATTAAAGACTTATAGATGGACGTCAATGCTCATATTAATTTCTTTCCACCTAAACCACTATATGATCAGAATGTATAAATAAAAATAAAAGAATGGAAAAAAGAAAAAGAAAGAAAGAAGAGTGTGATCTGGAATAATATTCAACAAGGCATATTTGTGTCCCTCATTTATCATTTCGAGTGGTAATGCAAAATTACTCAATAAAGCGTGGTCTAGTTGTTGATTATCACTTTGTTTGAACAAGAAGATACTTCACTTTATTTTCCTCGTCACATTTGGCAATCTTTAATTTCCAATGTAAATAAACAGATTGTATATATATGATTCTTGCTTAAAATTACACGAAAGTTAATTGCTTCTTCTTTCCCAAGATAATGAATAAAGGTTTAGTATATATTACAATAATATCGAACTTTAGTACATTTTTTTAATCATATAATGTCATATGTTAATATTAATAGAAACTAACACTAATAAAAATTTACCTTTAATAGATTAGGGACCAGCTGATTGGAAGAATGTACAGAAATTCAGTACTGTCGTATTACTGAACATACTTTTAAAAATAAATTATCATATCATTTAATTGTTTTTTTTTAAAGTTTTGTAATTTGTATATTTTAATTATTAAATCGAATTTGCCAAATTTTTATCTAAAAAATCGGATTAGTCAATCAAGTGTGTTGATTCCTTATTGACTCCTTATATGTCACTAGTTTAATTATGTTAGATCACTTGGCGATGAGGTCGTACAAAATACTAAAAATCTCCCCATATCATCTACAATAATAAGCTAAGTTTAATTTCCTATATTCCCAGATTATACTATTTATGAACATTCTATGCATATACATACACATACCCAAATACAAGAAACTTTTATTAATATGATTTTACAAGTCTTATCGTAGCTAATCTTTCAATTAATTAAGAGCTTTAAAAAAAAGAGTATGCAATTTTATGTAATTATTTTTCTTTAAATTTGAAGTTCAAATCAATTTGAGTAAAGTGTAAGCACAATTCAAGCTGATTGGACTACTTAACTTACCAAAGAAATCATCTTGACTTTAAAATGCAACAGGATTCTTTAACAATTACAAAAATTTAAAAATGTAATAATATCTAAAAAGTACATTATATTTTATATATATTTTTATCTTTCCTGAATTATCCCCCGCATGATTTTGGATATCATTTACATTTTGTAATAAAGAGAGATATAGAGAGAACGAATGGACCCAGACTGATGGATCAATCTGAACAGATTAGGAAATAATTTTATTTGATTTTATATCTCTCTTAATACAATGTATTAATGTTTTTTCTTTATCTAAGACATTGTATTCATATATCTTCATTAATTTATAAATTCCAAAGGATATGATAATTGGCTTGAAGATTTAGATATACATAGTTTTTTTTTGGTTCTTTTTTATTAAAGACAATTCTCATTGAGATAGTGTATGATATTAATTGTGGCCTTCTAGAGATTTTTTTTTAGATCAGGGTTGTTGGTCTGAAAATCAGCCCAATTACTCTTGAAGTTTTAATATGTCAATTAATTAATTATTGGGCCTCATATCTGATAGTGCATTCAAGTGTTGTAGGATAAGCCCAATAAGAAGCTTGCCCCACATATCTTCAGATAATGTGCTCTTTCCCTCTTATATTTATTGTGAACTAATCTATAAGCTAGATATAGGAGACTGTTCACTGTGCATAATAGATCATCAAGTCAGTCTAGTCTCCTGAAATTAGGGGAGCGTCCTGCAGCAACCAGAATCAAGGAAAAGGGAAGCATTGTGGTTTTTAAAAATTTACAACGGCTATCTTGGACTGGCACTCTCTATTTATTGGAAAAGAAGTGGTTGCAAGGATGATGAACTAAGTGTTCAGAGAAATTCCAAAATACAATCTTAGAGAAAAAGAGATCAGGAAGCTGTTTGTGATTGCTGCTTGTGCATTCAGTGCTGCCATAAATTCTGTCTAAGTCCTGATTGTAATAAGTTTACATACTCTATTAAATCTTCTTTTATTTTTTCCTGTGAGAGTATTTAAGCATTGAACACTTTCTATAAGTGAAAAATTTCTGGTCCTTGTAAGTAGTACAAGGTTGCAGAGAAGTGTTCAACTCTTAAATACTCAGAGAATCCTGGGTTGTTTCTGTGAAGTAGCAGAAACTTAATGTACTGAGGGAGCATTGTATAAAAGCTGTAAAGCTGATCCTTCTTGAAGGTTACTGAATGTACTCAGTATATTAAGGTTGTGCAGAAGGTACTTTGTAGTGAAGCTTAAAAGTGCATGTACTTTCCCAAAACAGTGATTTGGGTTGCTTGTTTGTAAGGAGTTGTTTAAATTCAATAGAATCCTTCTAACTAGTTGGTTAGAAGGGGAGAGGACGTAGCTGAATTGAGCATACTCAATTAGTGAACCTCTCCAGAAAAGATTCTCTTGCAAAACTCTTTACCTTACACTTGCTTTTATTTAACATACACCATAAGAGTCCTAAGGACTTAGAGAGTCCTGATCTAACGCAAGAAAATTAATTTTCAAATATCCAGAAAACCAATTCACCCCCCCTCTTGGTTTATTTTCTGGCTAACAAGGGTATCTACTGTTAAGCAATGATTCAAAGCTGTTTCATACTTAAAGTAGGGATTGAACCCCTGACACTTGTTTAAAGATGAATGAGTCCCTTCCACTGAATCACACCTCTTGGATTTGCGAAAGCATGTTTAGTAATAAGATAGTTATATCTCTTCAATCATTTGGTCTCTAATTTATTTAAGGTAAGTCTTTATTAATAATTTATATTAATATTAACAAATGATAATACATAATTAAAAGGAATTTATGTGATAAATAATTTATTTTCATTAGACTCAATCTCAATAATATTTAGATATTTAGTTTAAATAGTTACGATGTTGCGCGATTGTGGCGTAGTTGAAGATAACAATGAATGAGCCAAAGTATTAAATGTGATATTTCCGAAGAAGGAGCTAATTTCTACTTGTTTTCTCACACAGCAAAGAAAAAGTCCACAAATGAGCATGAGATTTATAAGTACTAATTAGTAATTAGGGGTAGCTATCTCGGAAGATGATGTTTACAAACACAAATCCATTGGTTTGACACTTGATTTTATATTAGAAAAATAGGTAGCCACCAACCCTAATTTAACCATTAAATAACCTTTAATGCCGGTCAATCGGTTTCGCCTACACATAGCATTAGCATAAACACACCCACACTACACTAACACCATCTCATAAGTCATAATCCATTCCCTCTTCTTCCTCTCTTGAACATCGTGCCCATTATTCTGTTTCAATTGCAGAATAAGCTTGGCATTTTGCTCTCTCTTTCCCCCTCACCCACTCCCTTTAACTTGTGAAAATTTTCTTTTTCTCTTTTTTCTTTTTCCCCCTTTTCTTATCTGACATTACAAGTTGCACGGCCACGAATGAAAACGCGTCCAAAGTTACTCTCATGATATCACCTCCTTCTTGGCTTCCATACTTACCCTGACACTTGCAGCATAATCCACTATGACGCTTTTATGATATCACACTGTTTGTTTATGTGTATGTGGGTTGCCTCTATTCTGCACTTTCTTTTTACTCTCTGCGAATTAAAGTAGGGGGAATCTGTCCTTTCTGCCCTCTTCCTCTGGATTTTTGTCGTGCTGGGAATTGGGATTGCCAGAGAATTCTGTGCTTGCAGCTTCTGGATGGGATCTGATTGACTTCAATTTTTTGGGCAAAATCCGAAGCATCGTTCCTGTAAGTGAGACAAAGTACTTTACTCTCTTTCACAAGGCTAAAATTCTGTTTCACTTGTTCGATATGTGAATCAAACAAATTTTGGCTCATTTGTAGAAAATTTTCTATTAACGATGGTGACCCATATTCTGTAAATTTTCTGAGTTTTTATTGGGCTGATTAATCACTCCAGGATAATAGCAATCGAGAATTGAAGCTTGAATGGTCAAAGAAAATCAGAGAATGGGAAAATCAACAAACAGAGAATGGACGCAGATCTACGCGATCTACGGAATGGACCAATGGCAGACGCTAATCTTCCTCTTGTGTCAAGCCATCCTCTTCACCGTCCTGTCCCTCCTCTATCTCCTCTACTTCGACTCCATTTGCGTCTTCTTCGAGCGATTCCTCTCAATCGCCGCCGTCCCCAGCGTCTCCGCCCGTTTCGCCGCTGGATTCACCGGCTCCGTCACCGCCCTCTCCGCTCTCTGCCTCTTCTTCGCCGCCGCCAACTTCTTCTACTCCTCCGTCCCTCTCCACTACGACATGGCCCAGCGCATCGTCTCCGCCGTCACCGACTGGTCGTCGGTGAAGCTCGCCCTCGACCTCGGATGCTGCGGCCGCGGTATCCTCCTGAACGCCGTAGCGACGCAGCTGAAGAAGGAAGGGAGTTCGGGTCGGGTCGTAGGACTAGACGGGTCGAAACGGGCTACACTGTCTACTTTGCGGAGTGCGAAGATGGAGGGAGTGGGAGAGTACGTCACGTGCAAGGAGGGTGACCCGAGGCGGCTGCCGTTCCCGGATGATTACTTCGACGTGGTGGTGTCCGGCGTGTTTGTGCACACGGTGGGGAGGGAGTACGGGCAGCGAACGGTGGAGGCGGCGGCGGAGAGGATGAGGGCGGTGGGGGAGGTGGTGAGGGTGATGAAGCCTGGTGGCGTCGCCGTGGTGTGGGACCTAGTGCACGTGCCGGAGTACGTGCGGCGGCTGCAGGAGCTGAAGATGGAAGACATCAGAGTGTCGGAGCGCGTCACGGCGTTCATGGTCAGCAGCCACATCGTGTCCTTCCGGAAGCCCAGTCAACACATCGGTGGGCCCCCAGAAGTCCGCCTTGACTGGAGATTATGCTGATCTAGCTGCCACGTCGATATATATATATATTTATGATATTAGAGTGAAATTTTTATCAAAATTAAAAATATATGATAAGGATGAGCTGACTGGGGAGGCGAAGTCGAACCAGATGGTTTTATTAGCTAGTGATAGTAAATAGTAATAGAGAGCGCTTTTGCAGTTACACTAGTAATTTTCATTTATAATATCTATGATGATCATCATGAGTATGGATGGAAGATGCATACTTTTTTGTACAAAAGAAAATGAATATGTACATGGCAGCTTAAATTTTTGATGCATTAAGATGTCGCTATCGCTGTTTAATAATTCTGGTGGTTCCAGTTTCTTCTATCCTCCATGTGAGGATGGGACTTTAATAAGCTAAAAATGCAAATTTGGAAGAGTCTCAATCATTGATTTTTCATTTTTGACAGTGAAAGTTCATTGAGTTTGGTGCAAGTTTACATCTCCAGTGGTAGAGACACATATATCTGGTAATGTGAAAATAATTAGACTCACTAAACTAGTAAGGTTATGCTGAAATTAGTGAAGGTTTGAATTGATTTGACGTAGTTGTTTTGTTGTTGTACTAGATTTGACGTGGTAGCTACCAGCTAGAGCTAGCTAGCTTCATTGTAATACTAAGAAGTAGGAAGAATCCAAAATGGATTTTGAATTTGAGAGCAGCTATTATATAGCTTTTCTCATGGTTGAGACTCGAGATACATAATTGTTTTTTGTTTCTTCATTTGCATCATAACAGCGTAGGATGCAAAGAAAGGAATGGAATTGGTAGGCTTTTCCAAGAAGCACGTGCACCATGTGATCTCTGGCCCTCTTAAAACCAGGTGTTGGAAAATGAATTAATAAAGTAGAACTAATGTATAATTGGAGGGTTAAATACTAAAATTAGAGTTGTTTGGGCTGTAAGGTGTGAGCTCTTCTGACATAATAAAAGGCTTATCTGAAGAAGATAATTTTGTAAAATAATACTGAACCAAAGACGAAGGTTAGGGTATTATAAATTATCTTCTCTATGGGATCAATGATTTGGTGTAGATGAGACATTAGACATGTTCATTGTCTATGAAAAATGTGAATAAACTTGCATACGCCACTACAATCATGGAGAAGGTTTCAATAAAATGGTGTAATAAAGAGACAAAACACTGCGCAGTGTCATAGCCTGTTCAATTTCATCCTTTTCAAAAATCTATAGCAACTACATATTATTATTATTATTTTCTGGAATACCTATTCTAATTTCTGTTTCTAAATAATTTATTATTCAATTCAACATATACAAACAGTTGAAATGCATAATACAGAGTGAGAGGAAACACATTTGAACTCTACCTACTGTTGCCTGTTGGTACGTTGGGCTTTACTTGGTGGGCCTCAGCCCATAAAAGGATCCATATACAAGTTCTTAGAGAGGTCCATTTCAAAGAATAGCTTAGACGCGGAGCAGTTGGGTTCTCGCAGAGCTGAGTTTGGATAATTTGAATTTTGAACGACGTCTCAATTTAAAATAATTAATAAATTGAGAAATTAATTGAACAAACAGTACTTCTGTACCGCATGATAATTGTACTTTATCTATATATAAATTGGCTACTCATTTTCATATAACATAAATATAATGTCATATTTCTACATAGTAACATTAGAAATAACCTATAAAAAAATTAGAAATAAAAAAAAAAGATAAAATAAAAAACTTGCGTTTTGGGGTGGACTGAAGTCTAGAGAGTCTCTTACTCTCTTCAAATTCCAAGCAAAATATCTGTTTAAGATTGGAGCTTAACCTTAAAAATTTGAATGGATAGTGTAAAATTGTTAATGAAAAATTTAAGATAATCAGAAAGCTATGAGTCTTTTTCTTTGGTCGTATATTTCATAGAACAAGTGGTGTTCCATCCCACCCAGCACGTGGAATTTGGATTCTTTTGGGCCACGAAGCCTCACAACTTGTGGCTTATATTTAAGTACTCAGGCCCACAAGGTTGAATCTTCCTTACACTTGCTCAGAGACAAAAGGAGCACTAGCTCCTAATGATACCCAAAAACAAAAGTTAAACTATACTATTTTGTATGAAAGAAGGTTTACCGTTTATTTTGGCAAAAAAGAAAAAAGGTTTACCCTTTACCGAAATTAAACTGTACAGTATTAATTTTTCTTAGGAATGAAATTGAGCTATATTAATTTTCAGTAATTAATAAGAGAAATAAGAATATTTTAATTTTCCTGAGTGAACTTACGTAGTTAATTTATTGTCTAATTTTTATAATATCAGATTATCAATATATCACTGTTAGAATCACATCCACCCTTTTCATGTGGACCTCATTTAACGCCTACATTCTTCTCAATCATCAGAACCTGAACTACTACTCTGTTTCTCACGACACTGTATTAACTTATACCCCCCACCCTGAACCAATTACGCTAACAATCCAAGAATCACAAAAAATCCAAAGCGCTTATTTGTCCACGTCAGACTAAACTGTAATACACGCATGATACACCGGATCACCTGGTGAAATGTGCATTCACCAACCAATATAAACGAGGTATTTCTGGAATCGCCAACTCGGAGAACCGCATTGATCAGAGTCAGACTCAGTTTCCTCCCAACTCAACCAGCCACTTTCGGCTATGGCGTCTGTCCAGAGCACGATCGCTCCACAGAGCTTCTTGCATCACTCCAAAGCAAAATCCAAATCCAAGCCTCACGCGAAATCAATGGCCACGCCGAATTTTCTAGGCTCGAGGATTTCCCAGAATTCAGTTTTCTCGAGAAACAAACAGAAAGGGAAGTGGGTTGTGTCGGCGGTGGAGGATGTGGACGTGATTCCGGTGCACAGTGGTGATGTTACGGACCAGCAAGAAGGCATGGCGGCGGCGAGCCGAGTGGAGATGGAAATTGGAGAGGGGGAGTTGGCGACTCCGGTGAGTGGGTTTGGGGCTAATGAGGGGTTTTTATCGTTCGAAGGAGCGGGTGAGTTTCAGGGGTTTTCTTCTGCTTCAGCTTCGATTGGGGATGAAAGCAGGAGGCAGAGTGAGGAGGAGATGGAGAGGCTAATAGATAGGACTATTAATGCCACTATTGTGCTTGCTGCCGGTACTTTTGCTATCACCAAGCTTCTTACCATCGATAGAGATTACTGGCATGTAAGTCAATAACGCTATCTGCGGTTGAGTTTGTTTGTGTATTTTGTTATTATTATAATTATCTTGCTTTGGCAATGTGCTTGAGATTTCTAGACGACCCATTTTGGTGTTCTCTGGTGAGTTATTGACATTTGTCGCGTTAGAATTAGTAATTGATATGTTTTATGCTATGAAAAGTCTGCGAAATCAATCCAATTTTGGTCCAAGTTGCACTCCTTTTGTTTTCTATTTTTGCAAATTTGAGTCTTATGGCACTTCATCCCCTTCTGTAAATTCAAAAAAATTGAAGTAAAATATTGACAAAAATAATTGCAATCCTAAACGAGTCCCCCCTTCGATTCTTTTGTGCTCATTTTAGCTTCAGATATTTGAAATGAGTTTTGAGATTTTCATTATCTGCTGGGACTTATGTTTTGGATACCATTTAGGGATGGACACTCTTTGAGATACTAAGATATGCACCACAGCACAACTGGTCTGCTTATGAGGAAGCTCTAAAGACAAATCCAGTTTTTGCCAAAATGGTGATCAGTGGGGTGGTATACTCTGTGGGGGATTGGATTGCACAGGTGAGTTTGTATAACTAATGTACCAGTATAACTGAAATCTCAATTTAGTCTGATGCCAATCTTTTAAATGATAATCCATTATGGCCTACCCTTATTATTGCAGTGCTTTGAAGGAAAGCCTCTTTTTGAATTTGACCGTGCACGGATGTTCAGATCAGGTCTTGTTGGTTTTACGCTACATGGGTCTCTTTCTCATTACTATTATCAGTTCTGCGAGGTAATTCATAATTCATTTTTCCTTGTTCTGCTTGTTTCTTGAAATTGCTAATGTATAGTGATATGCTAAGTGGATTCTCATTTAACCAGGAGCTATTTCCCTTCCAAGAATGGTGGGTGGTTCCTGCTAAAGTTGCCTTTGATCAAACCGCATGGTCAGCAGTTTGGAACAGCATTTATTATACGGCTGTAGGATTTCTACGCCTTGATTCTCCTATCAACATTTTTAACGAATTGAAGGCAACATTTATTCCCATGTTGACAGTAAGAACCTTCTTGCTTTTGCTATTCCTTCATTTCCTTTGTTAGCTGTTAAGGCCGCAATTTGAAGCTAATTAGTTTCTTTAGTCACTATGTTTTGTCACATGGTTCTAAACTTATAGTGCTCAGGTTTCATAATGTATACTTAGTAATGACATATCTTGTGTTTCTCGCTGCTAATTCTTTCTTGGATTCATTTTCTTTTGCAGGCTGGGTGGAAGCTATGGCCATTTGCCCATCTCATTACTTATGGTGTGATCCCTGTGGAACAAAGACTTCTTTGGGTGGATTGTGTGGAGCTTATTTGGGTGACAATACTTTCAACGTATGTATCTTCTATCTGGACTTATTCCGTATTGCTGCATATTAGAATTTGAACATTAATCTATTATCTATCCATAATAAGCTTTTTGGATGTGCATTTGATGCTATAAGGATGAAACTTGATGATATTCAAATCATGATTAGATAGATAGACCTTGTTATTCCCTATATAGTCTTTACCTTTTAGGTAGTATTTTACGGAATGAAAGGTTGAATTGGTAGAAGTGGAGCTCACATGAAAAATCTGTATTAGTTGGCAACTTCGCATTAAAAAACAGTTGGTCATTTTAGCTGTGAAAAAGAGTGTTTTCTCCCTTCTTTGTGATTCTGTGAGGTGGGGATGGTTTTACTGTTTTATTCTCAATTAGGATTTAGCTTGCGTTTTGTGACTTGTGTCTACCATTATGAACATTCTGTCATGAAGTTTCTCTGAAGCTGACTAATTTTAGCAGTCTAAATCCAAATAATATAATATTTTTAGCTTTTCCCACATTGTTTCAAGACAATAGTTGGCCGCGGTTCTGACATCATTGACCTTCGTTTTCAATAGTTATTCAAATGAAAAATCAGAAGCAAGAAACTCTGAGATAGCTGCAGAAGTGAAAACCACCGTTCCATCAGTAAATCCTCCGGAGGTACATTGATACTGAATGTTGTGTAGAAAAGTTTTTATAGTTACTTTTGGATTGCTTAGTATCTTCTCTGCCTAACTTTATCAGGAGTGAACCAAGGAGATACAGAGAGAAGCAGGAGAAGATTGGTTCAACTCAATGAGATTGTCAAAGTCTGCTTGATCTTGACTTGGACACAGATCCGTAATGCAGAATGTGGGAAAAGCTGATAGTGTATGTATATATATTGCATATATTGGAAATTCAAATGTTCTGTAACTTCAACTTCCCTGGAAGCATAACAAAGCGTAATTCTTCACTACATTTATAATTATATCAATTATTGTGGGAATTGCACTTTGCCCCATTATTTTTGTCCTTGATTGCAATGTCGTCTTCACTTTATAAAAATGATCAAATTATCATTGATCTATGAGTTCTACTGTAATAATTTTTCTTTCGTTTATGAAGTGTAATTTTGTAGAAAATTTTAGGTAAATGTAATATTATACAGAGACAGACACACTCAGTAGATTTACGTGTAAAAATGTTCATATTTTTCTTTTATTGATATGATATACTTTTTATACACTGGTCCGCTTATCTCATTTTTATATTTGTTTTATTGGTCATCCTGCTTCCAGTTCAACTACTGATACTAATCTAATATGGTAAAGAAATAGTTGAATTATGAAAATATGCATTTTTAACAAAACAAGTTAACATTAAGATTAATTCAAGACAGATTTAAAATAAGTTTAACTATAGATAAACTAGATTTAATCCCGTGAATTTTTACGGGTGATTTTTAAGTTCAATATATATAAAAATTTATAAAATTTAAAAGTCAAATATTTTTTTCAAAAAAAAAAATTGCACCATATCCTAACATAACATTTATGTTAAGCAATAAAAAAATGATAAAAAAGGAATACCTTATCGTTATCTATTGTAATAAAATATTTGGAAAAGTAATCCGAAAATAGTAATCACACTATATTTGATTTTATTATAATTTAATTTATTAGACTTTAAAAATTCTAAATTGTAATCAATCTTTTTTATAATCTTTGTAGAATTAAATATTTTTTTCTTAAGATATGTGTTTCTTTTAAAATATTATGAAAAAAAATATTCTTTATTTTATAATTGATGTTAATATTACAAACTCCCCATAACGAATATGTAGATTCATATATTTTTAGCAAGAAAAATCATACACTGAGGGCATGTTTGGTTATTTGTGAAAATTGACGTAATCCATTTTGTAATCCAACATTTCTTCCAACATTCTTCCTACCTAACATACCTTACTCTTTGCAATGTGATGAAATTATGTTTTTGCCCTTACTTTTTTACCAACTTTTATTTCATTCCCACTTTTAATATAAGGATAACATTGTCATTTTATCCACTTTTATTCCATTCACATCACATCATTTTCACATTACTATTCTCATTCCCTTCTTTATTCCAATTCCAATTCTATTACCATTCTCATTACATCAAATATTCACTTAACCAAACGTACCCTAAATAAAACTCTATTTCCCATTGCAAAATCAAATGTCTTAATTAGCAATAGTATTTTTAATATAAGATTGGTTCATACATTTTGGATTTTATTGAGACTTGATGATATTTTAAACTTTCCAAAATTATAATAAATCTTTTATATACTTTATAGAATTAAGTATATCTTTATTAAGATATGTGCATGCTTCTTTTAAAAGATAAAGAAATATTATTTTTTATAATTGATGCTAATATTATAAATTTCTGAAAAAAATGACACACTAAGTAAAAGTCTATTTCCCGTTGAAAAATCAAACGTCTTAATTAGCAATTATATTTTTAATATAATGTTGGTTCATAAATTCTAATTATAGTACTTATGGAAAACTATTTTTTTATTTTTTTAATTGATGATAATATTGTAAACTCCTCGCAATTCACATGTAGATCCAGAAATTTCAGTGAACTAAGGAAAACTTTTTTCACCTTAGAAGATCAAATGGTTTAATTAACAATACTATTTGAAATACTATAGAAGTTAAGGAAAAAAAGAATAACAAAGAAGAAGAATTTAAAGAAATAAACACATTTCAAGTTGTAGGAAGCATATTTTTAAACACTATAATAATTCACGCCACATCCCTTAAAAAAAAAATTCTCATTTGATTTTATTGACACCTCATCAAATTTTAAAAAATATAAATTATAATCAATATTTTATATAACCTTTTGTAGAATTAAATGTTTTTTATTAAGATATGGGTTTCGTTTAAAAGATTATGAAAATTTTATTTTTTATTTTATAATTGATGCTAATATTACAAATTCAAATTCCCCACAACGAATTTAATTAGTACAGTTAAATTTCCCACACTAAGTAAAATTCTATTTCTTATTGCAAAATAATTGGTTTAATTAGCAATAATATTTTAAAAAAACACTATTGAAAAGAAAAAAATATAAGAGTGAGGTTGATAAATCTTATTCATGGACAAATATATATATATTTATTTATTGTTGTTGTTGTAAATATGGTTATAATTCAAGAGTTAATTAAAGTTATAGCTGCTTTCCCCCATTTACTGAAATTAAAGTAGCATGATGACGAGTTAATGACTTATGAGTTGATCATTAATTTCTTATACTATTTATCTCTTGTTATATCCATTTCCTCATTTAATTTTATTGACACTTTATCATACTTAAAAAAATCAAAATTATAATCCTTCTTTCATAACCTTTATAGAATTAAGTGTTTTTCTAAATATTATGAAAAACTATTTCTTTATTTTATAATTGATGTTAATATTACAAACTACCCATAATGAACATGTAGATTCATAAATCGCAGTGAGACAAAGAATAGACCAAGTAAAATTCTATTTCACATTGCAAAATCAAATAGTTTAAATAGCAATAATATTTTTAATAAATGTCAATTTATACATTCTTGATTTTATTGACACTTGATCATATTTTAATTTTTTCATAATTATAATAAATCTTTTATAAACTCTTTAGAATTAAGTATTTTTTCAATACTTATTATGAAAATCTATTTTTTTTTTAATTTTTTATTGATGCTAATATTGTAAACTTCCCACAATGCACATGGTTTACATTAGAAGATTTAAGAGTTTTATTAGCAACACTATTTAAAATACCATAAGCTATAAATTTTTTATTTTACATTCCTAAATAATAAGATAAAGATTATAAAACCAAACATAAAATTTGCAAGTCATCGGATTATTAGACATTATTTAAAATTTAAAATTAAAGAGAGAGAAATTGTAATTATGAATTTAATTTAAATTACAATAAATATTCTATAACTTATGTAGAATTAAGTATTTTTTAGAATTAAGTAAGTCTCTGCAATGAATATGTAGATACAAAAATACTGTGAAGAAGAACACACTAAGCAAAATTTTGTTTGCCATTAGAAAATAAAAGGGTTTAAACATCAAATTTAAGTTTGTATCCATAGAAGTTAAGAACAAAAAAGAAGAATAAAAAAGAGGCAAACACATTTAAAGTTGTAGGAAGCAAATGTTTAAGAGTAAATTACACTATTCTTCCCTGAGAGATCCTTAAAGTACACTATTATCCCTTCTATTTTGAAAACTTACACTCCCCTCCCTTTAGAGATAAGAAAACTACAATTTCAACAATTCTAACCAAAATACTCATATTTTTATTAGTTATATAATTAAAT
This sequence comes from Senna tora, assembly GCA_014851425.1. Taxonomy (NCBI): domain Eukaryota; kingdom Viridiplantae; phylum Streptophyta; class Magnoliopsida; order Fabales; family Fabaceae; genus Senna; species Senna tora. Next base: position 2,104,515 of record CM026266.1, on the reverse strand, counting down.
ATGTATTTGATTAATATAAAAAAATATTTTTGACAAAAACTAAAATAAATTAAATACTTATTTTTTACTCAAAATATGTGTTTTTTTAATAAAAAAATATGAAAAACTATTTCTTTATTTTATAACTGATGATATTATTGTGAAATGAAATTATTAATAATAAGCATATAACAAAAGAGCACAGAAACATGAACAAATTAAAAGAATCAACTATATATATTATAAATTTAGAAGAACAAAAATTTGGATTAACACACCACAAAGGAATATATCATAAATATTAATAATCTATCCATTAAAAGTAAAAAAAAAAAAAAGGGAAGGAGAGTATAAAAAGAAGAGAAAAGTGAGAAATAAAAAGTAATATTATTCATTAACTTTTTTTTAATATATATATATATATATATATATATATATATATATATATATATATATATATATATATATATATATATATATATATATATATATATATATTAATTACTGGAAAGAGAGAGAGATAGAGATATCAAATGTGCATGATATAGATAAATTAAGGATGAGTTCATTGGGCAATTTTAACAGCAAAATTAGAGTATGGGTTCTTTTAGGATTATATTTCAAATAGTGAAATAGAATTAATTAAAAAATTTAAAAGTTTAACATGAGAAAAAGTGAAATTGTAATTCTAACATAGTAAATAGTGAAAATGAAAAAGTGTTGAGTTAATTAGTGTTATAGTTGTTTTTCCCATTGAATAAAGAGTTTGAGCTATATAAATATTTTAATAAAGAGATATGTATATTTATTGGGTCTTAAATTCTATCTTTATATTGTGCTTTTAATAATATTAATCCAAAAATATCTTTTGATACATATAAAAAGTGCATTGAAAAGATAAATAATTAGACAGATAAGTCTTTTGATACTAATTAATATTATCTATGAAAATAATCTTTCAATTTTTCTTTAAAAAATGCACATCTATAGTGCAAGCGATTCTCTATTAAGCTATATTATCTTATTTCTTCATCCAATATAATAGAAGCACTGACAATGAAATGTCAAACACAATAATACTTGAGAAAGCCTAACTAAGATTCTTTCAAAGTTGGAGATGGTACATAGAAAAATATGAATATATCTATTAGTCTATTTTAACAGTAAATTTAAAGTATAGATTCTTTCAAAATTATATTTGAAATTGGGAAATAAATTTAATTAAAAAAATTTAAAAGTCTAAAAAAAATTTTTTAGGTACATGGGAAAAGGCACAAAGCCTAACTTAAGCTTCAAGAGCAAGCCCACTAAGGAGAAGGTCTAGCTGAAACCTATCCCTACACTCTTGTGGCGGGTGATGAAGGAAAGTGCAGTTTCTTCTTGGCTGCTAGCTCATGCGCCACTCGGTTTGCCTCACGGTATGTGTGCTCCAAGCTTACCAACCTATTATTCTTCAGCACATGGATCACTAAAAATATGATGGAAGAAAACATTTGATCTTTGAGCACCATCTAAGAAAGAAGAAAACATAGAAGCATACAACAAAGAGTAGAGAAACATGAATAAATTAAAAGAATAAACGGGAAGAAATATATAGAAGAACAAAAATTATGATTAACACACTACAAAGGAATAATTCATAAACATTAACAACTTATCAATCAAGAAGGAAAAAAAGGGGACTAGAGAATAAAATGAAAAAACAAAGTGAGAAATGAAAACTAACCTTAATACACCATTTTGAACTCAAGCTAGAAGTATATATAGAGAGAGATTATAGGAAAGAAAGAGGGAGAAAGATGGTGCATAGAGAAAGATGAATACATCTATTGGCCAGTTTTAACATCATATTTAAAGCATGATTTTTTTCAAAATTATATTTGAAATTGTGAAATAGATTTAATTTAAAAGATTAAAAGTCTAACATAGGAGAGAGTGAAATTATAATTCTAGTTTGGAAAATTGTGTAAAGGAAAAGGTTTAGATAAGAATAATAGATGAAAATAGTTTAGGAGATTGTGCTTTTCAAAATTTGACATAGAGAAGAGTAATGAGTAATGATATCACACATATCAAAAAATGTTAATAATATTTTAAATAAAAATGGAAATGGAAAATTAACTATTAAAGTAACTTTGATTCATGATGGAACACATGTAAATCTGCATAGAAAATAGACAAATTATTTAATTAAAAAAAATAAAAAATTCACTATTGAAGTAACTTTGATTCAGAAAGGGACACATGTCCAAGTTAGCATAAACAAATTATTTCTTAAATGAAAATTAAAAAGATAATTTATAAGTCAATATTTTAACCAATCAAATTAGGAAAAGTCAAACATAAGAGCCAATGAGAAAAAACAATTAAATGATGGAACACATGTAAATCTGCATAGAAAATAGACAAATTATTTAATTCAAAAAGAAAATAAAAAATTTACTATTGAAGTAACTTTGATTCAGAAAGGGACACATGTCCAAGTTAGCATAAACAAATTATTTTTTAAATGAAAATTAAAAAGATAATTTATAAGTCAATATTTTAACCAATCAAATTAGGGAAAGTCAAACATAAGAGCCAATGAGAAAAGACAATTAAATGTAGATGTTAAGTGACAAAAAAAAAGAATGGAGCTCATCTAAGATGTCCACGTATCAGCACCACAATGTTTAGGTTCTGCTTTATATAGATATATAGATATAGATTGTAATTTATGCTTAATATATTTAATAACTTTTATTAATGTTTTTTTTTTGATGAACCAAGGTGGTACCTGGGAGACTTCATAGATTAAGAAATGTCACTCCTAAGAGCGTTACAAATAATCGAAGGAAAATCTTCGAGCCAAACATAAGAATCTAACAAATTAAAAGGAAAACTGAAATCTGAAAAAACAAGTGTATGAGCAACTAGATTAGCACTTCTAGCTACCCAATTAAAAGAAACAGAATTAAAATTAGACTTGAAATCTAAAATATCCTCTATAATTTGTCCCAAGTAAGATCTGTTGAGTCCACCCCTCTTTAGCAAATCCATTACTTGTTTAGAGTCACCTTCAACTTGTAATTCAGTACACATCAGAGACTTTGCCAAGCACAAGCCTTCATAAACCGCCAAAGCTTCCAATTGGACCACGTCAACCACGCCTTGGATCTTCTTGGTCATAGCTGCTATGCATCTTCCATTGCTATCTCTGATTACACAACCAATTCTTCCCCTCTCGTTCATCCGCAGGCTAGCGTCAACATTCAACTTAAAACAAACCAAGAGGACGGAGCTTGCCATCCAGTTGTAGGCGAATCCGTGTGGTTGTGCGTGATTGGACTGGCTTCATCTCCCTCCTTGATCAATTCCACCATTCTTTGTGTATCGTCCCAAATTTTGCTTAGGCAATAGGGTGCACTACCATGAACCACAGAATTTCTTCTCTGCCAAATCTTGCTTGCCAAAATACAGTATGTTGCTATTTCTCTGTTATTTAAGCTCTGAAGCTGACCTTGGAACCAATCAATGAAGCTTATACCATTTCCGCCAACATCCTCAAACCTCAATCCTTTGTTTTGCCAGAAAACCTGCAAAACAGAGCAACCATACAGAGCATGCCATGTTGTTTCTTCCTCCGAATCACACATACAACACTTGTTGTCAACATCAATACCCCTATTTCTTAAAGCAGTACATGTAGGCAAAATGTTTCTGCAAGCTCTCCATACAAAGTTCCTTATCTTAAGGGGAACATTCATATTCCACACCCTTTTCCACACCCCTTTATATGCCCCCCACCGATTGCTATCTGAATAAGATTGGTGTGCCGCTTTGTACGCCGTTTTTACTGTAAAGGAGCCATTGTTCGAATACACCCACATCCACCCATCTTCTACTCTTCTTCTACTTAATGGAATCTTCAGAATTTCCTCCGCCACCGAAGTGTCAAAGGATTGATAGATCATTTGCGTATTCCAGGACTTGCTCTCGGGTAGAATAAGATCATTCACAGTAGCATTGACGCTCAAATTCTGGTTATTATATGGGATGGTGAAATTTTCCACCGTTTTAATCCAAGGGGAATTAAATATATATATTGTGGAACCATCACCAATTCTTCTCACCAGGCCCTTCTTCAGCACTTCCTTGCCCTTCAAAATACTTCTCCAGGTAAAGGAAGGATATGACCCTAATTGAGCATCAATGAAAGACGAGTTCTTGAAATACTTTGCCTTCAGGGTTCTACCTAATAGTGATTGGGGAGCAAGCAATAGCCTCCATCCTAGTTTTGCCAAAAGAGCTAAATTAAAATCCTTCAGATCCCGAAAACCCAGACCACCACAACTCTTCGGGTTTGATAAACCTTCCCAACTAACCCAATGAACTTTTGATTCATTCGAATTATTACCCCACCAGAATTTTGCCATCATCATGTTTAACTTATTTATGAGTGTTTGAGGAAGGAGAAAACAACTCATAGAATAAGTAGGAATTGATTGAGCTACCGCCTTTATCAAAATTTCCTTGCCCGCTTTAGTTAGAAGTCTCTCTTTCCACCCTTGTACTTTCTTCCACACCCTATCTGCAATAGATTTGAACGAATTGGATTTGCTTCTACCCACCATAGTCGGTAGTCCCAAGTATTTTTCGTTGAACGCCACTATCCTGATCCCCAAGATTGTCATAATAGATTCCTTATTTCTCCCGGATACGCATGGGCTAAAAAAAGTCGCCGACTTCCCATAGTTGATTAGCTGGCCTGAGGCATTTTCGTAGGTACTTATAACCTCTTTCAGAATAGCCACGTCCCTATTGTTTGCCCTGCAGAATAAAAGACTATCATCTGCAAAGAACAGATGGGAAATACCTGGAGCATGAGGGCATACTTGGGCGCTACGCAATGACTTTGAAACAACTGCATCATGTAGGAGGCAACTAAAGCCTTCAGCACATAGCAAAAAGAGATACGGGGATAGAGGGTCCCCTTGTCTCAATCCCCTTTCTGGCAAGAAGAGACGGTAATCCGTTCCGTTGACCATAACAGTAAAAGAAACCGAGGACACACACTGCATAATCAACCTAACCCACCTGTCGCTGAAGTCGAGTTTAACCATCATTGCTTCCAAAAAGCCCCACTCCACTCTGTCATACGCCTTGCTCATATCTACTTTCACTGCGACAAGGCCATTCTTGTTGTAGCGGTTGGACTTTAGAGCATGCAGAAGCTCGTAAGCTAGAAGAACATTGTCTGTAATCTGGCAGTTTGGCACAAAAGCGCTTTGATTCTCCGATATGATCAGAGGAAGAATGCCTTTGAGTTTATTGGCTAATACTTTGGAGATAATCTTATACACAACGTTGCAGAGGCTAATCGGGCGAAAATGGGTCAAATCTTCTGGGCTCTTCGACTTGGGAATAAGGACAATCCTCGTGTGATTGATCCCTTCCGAAAAGCTTCCGTTATTCAAGAAATCCAACACCATCTCATAAATATCTTCCCCCACTACCTCCCAGTACTTCTGAAAAAATAGGGTCGGAAAGTCATCCGGGCCCGGAGCCTTGGTAGGATACATACTAAATAAAGCTTCTTTCACCTCCTGGTGTGACGCGGCCTTGTCGCGGGGCCGGCACCAATAAAATTAATACTAGAAAGTGCAGCTAGTGGCACAACCTAGGTCGATTCTCTCTCGCGGAGCCTATGGACTCGATGGACAAATATGCTTAATTAACACAAATGGGGTGTCTTGAGGCAATTTAACAAACACTTGGTGTGCAATGAAACTAAATGGAATTAAATGCAACTAAATGAAACTAGAACTAACACTTTTTGGGGTTTTCAATATTTTTAAAGCTAAAGTAAATTGAGGTGAATGAAATGAGATGAATATGCTTTGTTGGAGAATGCTTTGGGCTATCCTTGCTATCAAAAAGTATGGAGTTAATCAATGAAAGGCCATTTCCTAAAGTAGTTTAGTGACCACTAAACCTAGGTAATTTAATTAGAGGATGCAATTAACCAACCGGACAATTAACAAACCTAATCAAATACCATCAATGAAGCAAATGAGGAATTTAACATAAACTAGAATTCAACTCAACAATTACCATTGTCATTAGAGTGACTTCCACAATGAATTAAAAATTACAATAAGATTCAACCAAATCCAATGTAATCAAAACCCACAATGGGAGAATCAAAATACAAATTACTAGTCTATTTAAATTCCTAATGTCCAACTACAACCTAGTTGAGTTCCACAACCATGGAGCCACAATCAATACAAACTCATCAATATCAACAAGATAAACATGAATCCATAAGGAGAAGTAGTAGGAAAACAAGAAAAACTCCCTATTGGATGCCATAGCTCAAGCCCTAATCATCCTCCTCCAAAGCACAAGAAGTTTAGCCACTCATGGATGGGAGAAATGCTCCACCAAGCTCCTCCAACCCTTGCTTAGCCATGGATGATGATGGAGGTTGCTGGAATTTGGTCTGAATAGGTGTGGAGAGTGGAGAAGATGAAGAGAAAATGGTGAGTGTGGCTGGAAAATGTGGAGAGTGGAGAAGATGAAGAGAAAATGGTGAGTGTGTGTTCAAATTCGTGGGTTTTTTTCTTGGTAGGGTTAAGGGCCTCTAAAACCTCAGAATATATCCTCTAATCCGACCTAGTATGCTCCCCTTGTGGTAAAACATTGAAAAAGTGGGCCCACCATCCGTTTCAGCTCTTAAAATCGCGAGAAAGTCGTGCAGAACTGGTGTACCCGCTGGCAGCGGGTCATCTACCCGCTGGCAGCGGGTGGATTACTCGAAACGCACGTTTTTGCTCTGAAACTGAAGTCCACCCGCTGGCAGCTTGCAAGGCTACCCGCTGGCAGCGGGTGGAACAGCAGAATAGGCCCAAAAATGCCTCTAAGCCTCAAATCTTGTACCGGCTTCGCTTTCCAGCTTCTTTCTCGACCTCTAGCACTTGAATCCTTGCTATTCCTCAAGCTAGTTGACCTACAAATCAACCAAAACAATTGTGAGGCCCTCAAGTTAATAAAACTAGAGAATTATCACAATTTATTCAATAAAAACATGGAATTAGCAAGATTGTGATTTAAGTCCTTAAGTGCCCTTGAATAACACTAAATCACGCATAATGACTCTTTAAACTCAACAAAAGCTTGTCAAATGCCAAAAGATACAAGGGTAAATATTGGTATTATCAACTCCCCCACACTTAGACCTTTGCACTCCTGAGCAAAGCAATCAGTCAAAAATGTAGCCAAGGGGCATGTAGGAAGCAACAAAATAACCAATCAAATCAAGATGCAAAACAACTAAGCAAGAAACCATGTTCTTGGTTCATGCAACAAAAGCAAAAACAATTATGCATAGCAATCAATTAAAACTTGCAAATGACCGATGACTCAAGTGTTCCGCTCTACTCACTAATGTTGGATATTTTCTCTCTAATCTTACTTACTTATCACTTTGCCATAGGCTTGAGAGAGATCTAGATCTCCACTAAGATGCGTTAGCTCAAAAAATCATGAGGTCTTAATGGCTTGTAATGATGGATGCTTGGTCATGGTGAAAAGTGTTTACAAAGAAAGAAATTATGCAAAACTAAACATTTCGAATTGACTCCCAATTAAATGATTACTTGGGTTCCAAAAGAGTCTAACCAAACAATCATCTTCCAACCACCAAGAAATTTGCCTAAGATCCTTATTGCTTTCGGTTGCAACTCTTTTATTCATCATTTTTTTTTATTGCTTTTCTTTCTTTTGTATTTCCCTTTTTTTTTTCTTTCTTCTTCTTCCTTTTTTTTTTAAACAAATAAATGTATAATTCATTTATTTATTCTTTCTTTTCAAGCTTTTTGCTTGATTGGATCAATTAGACAATTTCAACCCAAGAAGATGAGTGGTCAGAAACTAAGAAACCTAAAGTCAAACATTTAATTAAAAGTCATAGTGCAAAATGTCTAGAAAAGCAAGAATTAAGCTCAAAGGGGTGACTAAGGGTAGCAAAAGAAGTGGATTGTGTATGGGATATAGGTGAGTGAAACAAACGCCTCAATCATTTTTATTTAACTAACGCATGTCAAGCTTCAACAAGATTTCAATCAAGTTCTAGAAAGTAAACAAGTAAGCAGACAACACACAAGTATATGCAAGAAAAACAGAAGTGTTTGGCTCAAAATCTTCCAACAAGGCTAGGTTACTCTCACATCGATCAATGCATGCCTAATTAATTACTCACATTAATGTCTTGCTTAAGTTGAGAATTAGAGAGCACCAATCTCTTGAAAATTGTTTCTTATTCTTGAATTGATTTTGCATTCTGCGGGTTCCTGACACACTACTTGAAAGCATTTTCTAAAATGCTTAAACAGGCACAAAAGTTAAGTGTGGTTCCCAAAAAAAAATTTCAAAACATTTGAGTAGATATCAAAAAGTGATTATGGAATTCCTGATTAACATCATTAATCCCAAAAGTCTTCAACAAAAACGAAAATTGAATCTACTCAGTTGATAATATCCATGAACAAAAGGACTTAAAACCTGTGCATTTACATTTATATTCGCATCCACAAGAATAGAAGCTGAAAAACTAAATTCACAAGGAGTTAAAAACACAATCATGAAATAGGAATATAAATCTGATGTCAATATTTGCAATAATCACAAGGTAACCTGCCCATTCAGCAATTCAAGAAGCAATCATTCTTCAGAACTTCTCCCCCACACTTGCAACAAGCATTGTCCTCAATGCAGAAAGATAGGACAAGGATGCGCAAGCACGAGGGTCCACAAGCATAAAAACAATCAGTTAAATGCAAAAAGAGGAGAAGAGGGGCGAGCAAGGCAAATTAAATAGCTACACAGCTAAGAATGCATGAAATTATAATGTTCCAGAAGTTAAATGAGCCATCAGTAGCTCAACAGCAAAAGTAATAACCAGCACAAATAGAATTCATGAGTAAGAAGGAAAAGTAGCAGAAAAATCAAATGAAACACAAAAGAAATAAAAGCAGATAAAACTAGCAAGCAGTTGGCTCAGAACCGAGCTCCATCACGGCCCTCTCGCAGCTCTCTAAAATTATCCCGGACCTCGACCTGAAAAGATGTGAAGCTAGCCTGCAAAGTGTGGATGTCATCCCGAAGAGTGTGGACGTCATCCCGAAGAGCACGCTGCTCAGAGATCAGGAGATCTAGCTTTTGGTCAGAGGTCTGCATCATTGGCTCTGAAGCTTGCGAAGGGGTCCGACTCGAAGAGGCTTCATCACGGCGCCGCCTAACATTCCTGGCTGGCGCGGGAGGTCTAATAACTGGAGGTCTTCCAAATCCCAATCTACTGTACTCTCTGGTGTTGGCAGGATCGAACTCTAAATCAGAATCAAGCTGCGGAACACCTGCTCTCTTGTACATCTGAGAGATGAGATGTGGAAATAATAGAATTTGGCCCTTCACTCCCTTCACTGAGGCCTTCTTGAGCGAGTCATAAATCAGCCCGGCTACATCAACTCTCTCATTCTTCATGAATAAGTAAATAAGGTGTGCTTGTTGAGAGGGTATGTCAGTACCATGGCTGGAAGGAAGAATGTTGTGACATATGAAAAGCAGCCATGCTCTAGCAGCCGGGCACAGGGAAGAGCGTTGCAAATAGATCTGAGATCCTCCATACTTAGCATCCCAATCGGAATTGTCCTGAATGAGCATCTCTCTAATTTCAGCGCGCGGAAAAGGAGCATCACCACTGTTAAAAGCTGACTGTTGGCTCTTGTAAGCACAATTCTGCACAACAGGCAGTCCAAAAAATTGCCGGATGCCAGCCAATGTGAATGTGGTAACCCTCGTGCCGCGGTAAGTCGGGTTGTTGATGCTGCGCTTGAGCTTGGCATTAATGTAGAAATGTTGCACAAACTGCTCATTGTCAGCTACCTGTACCCGATTGAGAGATTGGAGGTTGGCGGCGCATAATTGATCAAAGAATGTGTTGCCTTCCGTCTCAGGAAAATGAAATTCTTGATGGAGGGATCTATTTTCAACCTCCTCTTGTATTTCTTCAAAAGTCAGCTCTTCGCCAGACATGCTTGCTAATCAACACAAACAATAGAAACAAGAAAAATACAAGCAATTTAAAAGAGAAATCAGTCAACAAAGAAGCCAGCAAGACTACACTAACCAACCTAGACGCCCAACCAAATAAAACTAATTAGAGAAAAAGAAAAACTAATTAAACTAAAGAAAGAATTAAAACTATGGAAAATGAAAAGACAACCAAATGAACTATGACTAATGTGGGGGCTCAGCTGAAAAGTGATCTTGCGGTATGCAATTAATCTAGACTGATTTTCGAAAATTATGAAATAATTAGCCTAAATTAAAACTAACTACACAAAAGTGAAAAATGACGTCGACGTAAGCTAAAACTAGTGCCAAACGAAAATAGTGCATATTTACTATTGCTAAACAAGACTATGGTATGTATTAACTAATTCTAGATAAAATACTGAAAAATTAATTAAAAAGAGAACTTAAACTAGAATTTATTTACTACCTAAGTACTAATGTGACTAAAAAAAATAAACAAAAAGCAATTACCCTATCTACTAAATCAAGATAAAAATTATTTGCAATCTAATTATCTATACCTAGGTCAAAGTATTATCAGTCCAATTTCTCACAGCCAGGATATAGATATAAATATATATATGACTAACCTAAATAATAATCACTCTACTGAAAAAATAATAATAATAATAATAATACTAAAATTAATAAAATAAAATAAAAGAAATATTTAAAAGAAACAAAAAGTAATACTAAAAAAAAACAATAAAAATAATAAAATTATGCAAAAGGGAAAAACAAAAATTTACCTCTAGTAAATGGAAAAATGGGGCTGGAAGTGGCTTGGTTTTGGGGCTGAGAAGGGTTTGGTGTGGCTTTGGGGTGGGAAGAGGAATGGGGGGGGTGGCTATGGTGGTGTGGGATTAGAGGGGAAGGTTGGAAGGGGGGGTGGTTGGGTCACGGTTTGGGTGAATGGATGGAGGAGGGGGTACGGTGTGGTGAAGGGTGATGGAGGAAGGGGTACGGTTTGGGATTGGGAAGTGAAGGGGAATGGTGAGGTTTTGGGAAAGTTTAGTGAGGGGTTACGGGATTGGGAAAGGTTGGAAGGGGGGGAGTGGTTGGGGTCACGGCTGGGATTGAGAGAGAGAGAATGGTTTGGTTTTGGGGTCACGGTTTTGGTGGCTTGGTGGAAGGGTAGTATGGGTGTGGTGGCTGGGAAGGGGGGTCCGGTTTTTTTTTTTGGGTTGAGAGAAAGGAGAAGGGATGAATGAGGATGGGTGAAGGGAGATGGCTTTGGGATATGGGGAAGAAAGAGAGAGGTTAGAGAGAGAGAGAAGCTGAAAAGAAGAAAGAGGGGGAAGGGGAATTAGGGTTAAAAAATTAAATATTTTTGAAATTTGAAATTAGGTGAAATAAAATAAAATTAATTAATAATAATAATTTTTTTTTAAATGCCCAGACTCACCCGCTGGCAGCGGGTGAATAACCACCCGCTGGCAGCGGGTGAAAAACCAGAGGCGAGCTAAGGAAGGGCAAAACAGGGGAGGAACAGGGGAGAGCCTCTGTAGCTCTCGCTGGCAGCGGGAAAATGCTACCCGCTGGCAGCGGGTGCTACAGAGGCGTGCTTAAAAGTGAACATTTTTACCCCTAACTTCATTTCTCCACTCCATTCACTCCTGTATCCAACCAGAGACTCCTATAAACATAAAAATCCATCTAATCCTACTCCTAGAACCTAATTTGCTGGCTTCCATCCATAAAAAAAAACAAACCTCATACATCAAAATTCATGCATTCAACAACCAAGGGAGTGCCTAACCACACAACTACACTAACACACAAAGCACAAACTAAAAGCAACAAAATACACAAAAGCATAATTAAACACAAAGAACAAAACCACAATCTACTACCTACTGGAAGATCTCTTCCCCCACACTCATCTCAAGCAATCCATAAGAGCAACAAATTAAATGCAAGATGAGAAAAGGAAAGAGATGACCTGGCCCTCATGGGGGCTTGGAGTTTTCCTTGAATAATTTCAGCAAGTGACCATTCACCAAGTGCACGGCACCGGTTGAATCTTCCATTATCTCCACTGCTCCATAAGGAAAGACCTTGGTCACTGTGAATGGTCCATCCCAACGTGTTTTCATCATTCCTTGCTTGAACTTGAATCTTGCTTTGAATTTTAAAACTTTATCCCCAACACTAAAGCATTTTCTAAGAATGCCTTTGTCATGAATTTTCTTTGTCTTCTCCTTGTACAACCTGGCATTTTCATATGCTTCAGCCATCATTTCATCAAGTTCTTGCAATTGGAGTTTTCTTTCTTCTCCTGCAGCTTCCATATCTAAGTTGCATTTTCGCACCGCCCAATATGCCTTATGCTCTAATTCAACCGGCAAATGACAAGCTTTACCGAAGACTAGGCGATAAGGGGACATGCCTATTGGAGTTTTGTAGGCTGTGCGATATGCCCAAAGAGCTTCTTCAAGTCGGGAACTCCAATCCTTTCGGGAGGGTTGCACAACCCTTTCAAGAATCTTCTTAACTTCCCTGTTAGACACCTCTGCCTGACCATTGGTTTGTGGGTGGTAAGGTGTGGAAACTTTATGTCGGACACCATGCTTAGCTAATAGGCTATTGAAAAGCCTATTACAAAAGTGGGTGCCCTGATCACTAATGATGGCTCTAGGGATCCCAAACCTACACAAAATATTAGACTTGACAAATTTAGCTACAGTTTGAGCATCATCCTTCCTAGTAGGTACGGCCTCTATCCACTTAGAAACATAGTCAACTGCCAATAAAATGTAAGTAAACCCGTTTGATGGGGAAAAGGTCCCATAAAATCTATGCCCCAAACATCAAAAATTTCACAAAATAGTATAGGTTGTTGTGGCATTTCTTGTTTCCATCCCAAACCCCCAAAACGTTGGCACTTATCACAAGTTTTACAAAATTGACAGAATCCTTAACTAAAGTTGGCCAATAAAACCCACAGTCTAAGACTTTCCTAGAGGTTTTCTTTCCACCAAAATGCCCCCCACAAGCCAAGGTATGACAGGCAGTTAATATGCTCTCTTGTTCTTCCTCTGGTATGCACCTTCGAATGACTTGATCAGCACATAGTCTCCAAAGATGAGGCGCATCCCAAGCATAGAATTTGGCATCTCCCTTTAGCTTTTGTACCTGAAAAGTAGACATAGAAGGGGGTGTCACTCCACTAATGAGAAAATTCACTATATGAGCATACCAAGGCTCATGACGAGCTATGGTACACAACAAAGAATCTGGAAAAGCATCAAAAGTAGAGTTAGAAGAGTCCACTCCCTTTGTGTCCTCAGGTAAGCGACTCAAATGGTCAGCTACATAGTTTTCAGCTCCTGGTCTATCCTTAATCTCTATGTCAAATTCTTGCAAGAGAAGGGCTCATCTGAGTAGCCTGGGCTTGGAATGAGGTTTGGAGAAAAGATACTTCACTGCAGCATGGTCAGAAAAAACTACAACCTTGGAATTAAGCAAGTACGGTCTAAATTTCTCCAAAGCAAAGACAACGGCAAACAATTCCTTTTCAGTGGTGGTATAATTAATTTGTGCCGGGTCTAGTGTCTTGGAGGCATATGCAATCACTCTAGAAACCCTGTTCTCCTTTTGCCCTAGCATGGCTCCAACAGCAAAATTAGAAGCATCACATGAAATCTCAAAATATAATTGCCAATTAGGAGCAGAAAGTATTGGGGGAGAGACAAATCTAGATTTCAGTTCATCAAAAGCAGACCTACATGCTTCATTAAATCAACTCTGCATCTTTTAAGTAATTGAGATAATGGATATGCAATTTTGCTAAAATCCTTAATGAACCTCCTATAGAACCCTGCATGACCCAAAATGATCTAATCTCCTTAACACATGTGGGGTATGAGAGGGAGGAGATTACTTCTATTTTTGCTTTATCCACTTCAATCCCTTTTTCAGAAATTAAATGCCCTAAAACAATTCCTTGATCAACCATAAAATGGCACTTTTCATAATTTAGCACAAGACCCTTTTCAGAACATCTAGTAAGAATTTTATCCAAGCTGTCTAGACATTCATCAAATGACTCTCCATAAACTGTAAAATCATCCATAAATACATCCATGCATTGTTCAAGAAAATCAGAAAAAATAGACATCATACAACGCTGAAATGTACCAGGAGCATTACACAAACCGAAAGGCATTCTCCTATACGCAAATGTACCAAAGGGGCAAGTAAAAGTGGTCTTTTCTTGGTCCTCCGGAGCTATGGGTACCTGAAAATAACCAGAGAAGCCATCAAGGAAACAGTAGTAAGACTTGCCAGCAAGCCTCTCAAGCATCTGGTCAATAAAGGGCAAAGGGAAATGGTCTTTTCTAGTGGCGTCATTTAATTTTCTGTAGTCAATACACATGCGCCACAAATTATGGACTCTAGTGGGAATCAACTCATCTTTCTCATTTTTCACTATTGTGATCCCACTCTTCTTTGGAACAACCTGCACAGGGCTAACCCATTTACTATCAGAAATTGGGTATATAATACCCGCACTCAAAAGCTTAGTAACCTCTTTCTTGACCACATCTAAAATCAAAGGATTCAACCTCCTTTGGGGTTGCCGCTTGGGCTGCGACCCCTCCTCTAGCAGAATTCTATGTGTACAAATTGTAGGACTAATCCCTGGTATATCTGCTAAAGTCCACACTATTGCTCTTTTATGTTTTCTCAAAAGGTTTAAGAGCTTCCCTTCATTCTCGTCAGATAACCCATTAGCAATGATCACTGGTAATTGGTTATTTGACTCTAAGAAAACATACTTTAGATTTGAAGGGAGCTCTTTGAGCTCTAGAGTGGGAGGTTGAATTACAGAAGGAACTAATTTTTGCACATCTAAAGTGGCAAGAGTACTTCCCTTTAAAATTTCATTTTTACCACTTGCCTCAACTTCCATGCATTCAAACCTTGGTAGAATGTTCCCTTCTTCGGTTGATTCAGCTTCAACCGCGATTTCCTTTCTTTCACTATGTTGCCCTTGGAATAGGTGAGAAGGTGGAGAAGCAGAAAGGGGATCTTCACATGGCAGAATGTATTGAACTTTGTTTTGAATCACCTTCCCTGTTTCATTGTTTGACTCACCTGAAAACTCAATGAACAACTTTCCCAAAGGGCCAGCATAAGTGCTCAAAGAAGAAAGAGAATCCAAAGAATAACTAGTCACAGAAAATGTATCAGATTGTGGGGCACCACGTGTACAATCAACTGACATGCAGTTAAGACAAAGGGATCACCTCCACAAGAGCAAGCAGATGGAAAAGAATATAAAGAAGAGAATGAAGCAAGAGTGTCATCATCAGCATGCAAAAGTTCAGTGAATGAGAAATAACCATCAGAAAATGCATCAACAGTAGATTCAGAATTATCATCATCAAGCTTATAACCTACATGTTCATCTTCCATGATTATATCTATTGCACTAACCCCAAGTAAAGAATAGTCCTCATATGGATGCTTCATGGCCTCATACATATTAAAATTAACTTTATGATCTCCCACTTCCATAGAGATCGTTCCTTCTTTCATGCTAATCACAGTGTTAGCAGTCCTCAAGAAGGGGCGACCTAAAATGAGAGTGGAATCCTGAGGCACTTCCGCAGCCATATCAAGAACATAAAAATCAGCTGGAATGAGCAAGTCTTTCACTCGGACCAAAAGGTCCTCTATAATCCCATCAGGTCGCCTAATGGACCTATCAGCTAATTGTAAGATTACTGTAGTGGGTTGAAGTGTTTTAACACCTAGGGCCTGATAAACAGATTTAGGCATGACATTTATAGCAGCCCCTAGATCAAGTAATGCACCCCCTATAGTAACCTTACCAATAGTACAAGGGATTGTGAAAGACCCCGGGTCTTGACACTTGACCGGGATTTGGGGTTTGAAAAGAGCAGAAACATTAGAGCTCACTTGAACTCTCTCATTTGGTCTAAATCTTCTCTTGTTTGTACAAAGCTCTTTCAAAACTTTTGCATATTTAGGCACTTTTCTTACCAACTCTAACAAAGGAATATTAACTTCTAACTTGGTAAATAAATTCAGTGCCTCTTCATCAGTTTTAACTTCCTTGACTTTCTTACTTAGCAAATATGAATTAGGAAAGGGAAGATCACTTATACTTACCTCCTTACCTTTTTGGGTGGAGATGGCTTTGTTAATTGCTTCTTCCTTCTCCTTTTGTTCCTCTTTTTCTTTTGGTTCCTCTTGTTGCTCCTTCTTCTTTTCTTCAACTTTTTCCCGCAGTCTAGTCTCTTTGGAGCTCTCAGAAAGCTTGAGTGGTGACAGAGGAGGACTTTCACAAACAATTTCTTCAATTTGTTCATCACCTTCCTTGTCTTCAAATCTGACTTTTCTGCCGCTTCTAAGGCTTATGGCATTCAGTGACTTGGGATTGATCACTGTGTTAGAAGGCGTCGCTCCGCTTGATCTTGCTTGCTCATCACTCTTCTTGTTAGACAGCTGAGTGACAAATGAGTTCAGGTTGTCATGCTTTACTTCCATTTGTTCAAACTTGTTCATGATATTAGTGAAGCATGAGTCAACGTGTGAGGCGACGGCTTTGATTTTATCATCAGTGATACTCCGCTCTTGGTCAAATTTTGCACCAATATCTGAGAACCCTTTCACTAGAAGCTGTTTAATCTCATCATTGCTTGAAGACGGTGCACCTTGACTAATGGGAACCATGGCATTGGTGGTGTTCTGTTTTGGTGCTTGGCTAGGTGAAGCCCCTTGAAAATTTGAGTATTGACCACCATAAGAATTTCCTCCTCTAGAAGGGTAGTTCCCTTGACTTTGCCCACTGCTAAACCCTTGAGTATTCTGATTACCGCTATTCCCATATCTGAAGTTAGGGTGATCTCTCCAACCAGGATTGTATGTATTGGAGTAAGGGTCCCTTTGTTGGTATTGCCCAGGCCGTGCTTGATACATTGCATTCACATCTTCATATTGACCAGGGCAGTCTGCTGATATGTGCATAGGGGAATCGCAGAATGTACAACTAGCGCCTACCATAGCTAGCTGTTGAGTGGGTGATCTTGGAGATTGGATGCTCAGTCCATCCACCCTCTTGGTTAGTGCAGACAGTTCATGTACCACTTTCACCAACAATGGATCTCGATCTGCTGGAGATATCTCTTTTAGTGCTCGAGTATCCCTCGTGGTAATGTTCTGCCTACTCAAGGCGAGCTTCTTGATCAACTCCATTGCTTCATCAGGGGGCATGTCTTCTATGGACCCATTAGCAGCTGCATTGAGCATTTTTGCATCTTCATCAGTTAACCCATAGACAAAAGCTTGGACTAGGTGCTCCAGTGGCATTTGATGATTTGGACATTTTGCTACCATATCCTGAACACGTGTCCAATATCCATAGAATGTTTCACCCTCTTCTTGTCCTTGAAGATGCAATCTCTTTTCTTGCTGCGGCGACTTTGTTTGAAGGATAATATTTTTCAATAAAGTGCTTCTTCAAATTAGTCCCATGTTTGGTAAGCATCTGGGGTGTACCTTGGCAAACTCATATACCAAACCTTTGCTTTCCCTTCCAGAGTGAGATGGAAAACCTTCCACATGACTTCTTCAAGTTTAGCCCCCACGGGCTTCATCGTCATGCAATGCATGTGGAGAGAGCTTATATGTGTATACGGATTCTCACCTGGAAGACCATGAAATTTTGGAAGTGAGTGCACAAGAGAACCTTTAATTTCAAAATCAGTAGTAAAAGTAGGAGTAGCACCAACCAAAGATTCAAAATTATCATCAAATTGATTCAATTGTTTAATGGACTTTTTAGGTTGATCTACCACATTATTACCTCCTTCATTCCTTTCCCTATTGTCCATCCGATTATCCCCGTTATCCTCTTCGGCCATTTCTTCTATTGCTAGTTCTCTTTCCCTTTCTTGGTTAGCCTTAATTACTTCTTTTTTGAGTTTTCTTATTTTCCTAAGAGTTCTTTCAATTTCTAAATCCAATGGAATTAGGTCTCCTCTAGAACTTCTTAGCATACACTAAACAACCAACAAAAAGAAGAAAACACACAGAAAAACAGTAAAACAAATAAAACAGACCAGAAAACCAGAAACAAAGCAACACAAAATGAAAAACAGTGCAGTTCACTGCTTCACCCGCTGCCAGCGGGTGGGTTCATCCGCTGCCAGCGGGTAAGACAGAAACAGAAGCAATTCTGCACTGTTAAAGCAGAAAAACAGGGCAGATTCGAAAAACCAGCAAAAATCCAACTGAAAATGCTTCAAAATGACTATTCAAGCCTAAAAATAAATGCTAAATCAACTATAAACTACCTAGAAACAATAAACACAAATAAAAACACAATTAAATGCAATTAAACTAAGTAATTTCTTGCCAAAAGAAAATAGGACAGCTATGAAAAATTTCACAAAAACAGCAAAAATACTTACTAAAAATCACAATAAGCCTAGAAACAAACACTAAAATGAAAAGACACAACTTAAAACACAAAACACAATAACAAAACACAATCTAACTATGTGATTCCCAAAGAAATCACGCGAAAACAACCCAATTCGTGAGAATCTAGCACAATTGCACAAAGAACCAAAATGGCTCCCCGGCAACGGCGCCAAATTGGTGTGACGCGGCCTTGTCGCGGGGCCGGCACCAATAAAATTAATACTAGAAAGTGCAGCTAGTGGCACAACCTAGGTCAATTCTCTCTCGCGGAGCCTATGGACTCGATGGACAAATATGCTTAATTAACACAAATGGGGTGTCTTTGAGGCAATTTAACAAACACTTGGTGTGCAATGAAACTAAATGGAATTAAATGCAACTAAATGAAACTAGAACTAACACTTTTTGGGGTTTTCAATATTTTTAAAGCTAAAGTAAATTGAGGTGAATGAAATGAGATGAATATGCTTTGTTGGAGAATGCTTTGGGCTATCCTTGCTATCAAAAAGTATGGAGTTAATCAATGAAAGGCCATTTCCTAAAGTAGTTTAGTGACCACTAAACCTAGGTAATTTAATTAGAGGATGCAATTAACCAACCGGACAATTAACAAACCTAATCAAATACCATCAATGAAGCAAATGAGGAATTTAACATAAACTAGAATTCAACTCAACAATTACCATTGTCATTAGAGTGACTTCCACAATGAATTAAAAATTACAATAAGATTCAACCAAATCCAATGTAATCAAAACCCACAATGGGAGAATCAAAATACAAATTACTAGTCTATTTAAATTCCTAATGTCCAACTACAACCTAGTTGAGTTCCACAACCATGGAGCCACAATCAATACAAACTCATCAATATCAACAAGATAAACATGAATCCATAAGGAGAAGTAGTAGGAAAACAAGAAAAACTCCCTATTGGATGCCATAGCTCAAGCCCTAATCATCCTCCTCCAAAGCACAAGAAGTTTAGCCACTCATGGATGGGAGAAATGCTCCACCAAGCTCCTCCAACCCTTGCTTAGCCATGGATGATGATGGAGGTTGCTGGAATTTGGTCTGAATAGGTGTGGAGAGTGGAGAAGATGAAGAGAAAATGGTGAGTGTGGCTGGAAAATGTGGAGAGTGGAGAAGATGAAGAGAAATGGTGAGTGTGTGTTCAAATTCGTGGGTTTTTTTCTTGGTAGGGTTAAGGGCCTCTAAAACCTCAGAATATATCCTCTAATCCGACCTAGTATGCTCCCCTTGTGGTAAAACATTGAAAAAGTGGGCCCACCATCCGTTTCAGCTCTTAAAATCGCGAGAAAGTCGTGCAGAACTGGTGTACCCGCTGGCAGCGGGTCATCTACCCGCTGGCAGCGGGTGGATTACTCGAAACGCACGTTTTTGCTCTGAAACTGAAGTCCACCCGCTGGCAGCTTGCAAGGCTACCCGCTGGCAGCGGGTGGAACAGCAGAATAGGCCCAAAAATGCCTCTAAGCCTCAAATCTTGTACCGGCTTCGCTTTCCAGCTTCTTTCTCGACCTCTAGCACTTGAATCCTTGCTATTCCTCAAGCTAGTTGACCTACAAATCAACCAAAACAATTGTGAGGCCCTCAAGTTAATAAAACTAGAGAATTATCACAATTTATTCAATAAAAACATGGAATTAGCAAGATTGTGATTTAAGTCCTTAAGTGCCCTTGAATAACACTAAATCACGCATAATGACTCTTTAAACTCAACAAAAGCTTGTCAAATGCCAAAAGATACAAGGGTAAATATTGGTATTATCACCTCCTCTCTTCTAAAGCAAGCATCCAGTGAAGCATTCATCTCATCAGTCACTTTTCTCGGGACTTTCTCCGTAACTGAGTTATAACTCGTCAGCCTTCCTGAAGTGAACAACTTTTTGAAATAACTAACAGCAATAGCTCCCAATTCTTCCTGTTCCCCCGTCCATTCCCCGTTTTCATCCTTTAGCCACCTGATAGTGTTGTTCCTTCTTTTCGTAGAAGCAGAATTGTGGAAGAACCTGGTGTTTCTGTCCCCTTCCTTCAACCACTGTACTCTCGAACGTTGTCTCCACATAATTTATTCTTGGTTCAGAGCCTCATTCAGAAGCTTCTCATTCTGCCTAACTCGACTCAGGTTCACGTCATTAGTTTGCTCCGAATAACATCTCTGCAGAGAGGCTTGCAGATCTCTGATTCTATGGTTTACGTTACCGAAATCTTCTCTATCCCATTTTGTTAACTCCGATTTTACTGCCTCAAGTTTTCCTGTAACTGTTGTCGTACCACGTGAAATAGTATACGAACTCCATGCTTCGTTAACGATAGTCTTACAATCATCTCTGGTTGTCCACATCTTCTCAAAACGGAACACCTTCTTTTTACGCCCCTTGTTGGGGGTTATGGCGTAGTCGGTTTCCATTAGAACCGGTAGATGGTCCGATTCCCCTGCCGTGAGATGCAAGACCTTATGGTTTGGAAAAAACGAAGTCCATAATTGATTTACCAGAGCCCTATCCAACCTCACCTGCACATTCCGATCTCCGTCCCTCTTGTTATTCCACGTAAATTTGTACCCTGTGAAGCCTGGATCTTTCAAGCCACATTGATCCACTGCATCTCTAAACAATTGTATTTGCCCGTCAGGTCTCGGGTTGATACTTCTCTGCTCATCTGCCTTCAGTACCTCGTTGAAATCCCCAATCACCATCCATGGTAGGTCACTTTTGATCCTACGCAGAGTTTCCCAGTTTTGTCTTCTTATTCAGCTTACGGTAATATTTGTGTTAATTTTCCATACAAAATTCCTCAAATTTATATCTTATGTCTTTAAACTTTTCCTAATTACAAATATTTTTGAGTTTTTAGGAAAGTATACTCCTCAATACCAATGGCTTGAGGCAGAGCTTCCAAAGGTTAATAGGACTCAGACACCTTGGTTGATCGTTCTCGTGCATTCTCCTTGGTATAACAGCTACAATTATCACTACATGGAAGGTGAAACCATGAGAGTCATGTTTGAGCCCTGGTTTGTTCAGTACAAGGTTGATGTTGTCTTTGCTGGTCATGTCCATGCCTATGAACGATCAGTAAGTCTTACTACTCTCATGTTGTTTTACAGACATCTATTTCTCATATGTTTATATGTGAGATAAGAATTATGTTGAATATGGTGATAACTAAGAGTGTTGCATTATGTATCAGGAACGAGTGTCCAACATAGCATACAATATAGTGAATGGACGTTGTGAGCCAGTGAAGGATTTGTCAGCTCCTGTGTACATAACCATTGGAGATGGAGGCAATATTGAAGGGCTAGCTAACAAGTAAGCACTATATAACATAATGAATCATGCTTGTTTAACTGTTGCATTAGTATATAAGTGACCTTAATTAGTTTGAAATTTGATGAATTCTGGGTTGATTGGGTATTTTTTGGTGTAGCATGACACAACCACAACCAGCATACTCAGCATACAGGGAGGCTAGTTTTGGGCATGCGACATTTGAGATAAAGAACAGAACACATGCTTACTATAGCTGGCATAGAAATCAAGATCAGTATTCTGTGGAGGCTGATTCCATGTGGTTTTCCAACAGATATTGGAATCCCATTGATGATTCCACTCCTTCTCACTAGTTTTTTTTTTTAAATTCTAAGTGTGTTTGAGTCATCTGTTTTGCTTACATTCTCAAATAGTTGGATGAGTTTTTTTTTTCCCCAGTTTTAGTCTTAGTATGGAACAGTTTTAACTTTTAATAGTAATAATGATTTTTATTTTTATTTTTACAGTAATAGGTGAAGAAATATTTTTGAGAGTGTATACTTCGCCCCAGCTTGAATAACATTCATGGATTTTGTGCTTTTATGGATAGGGTTTTGGATTAACTAAATAGTAGATTTGGTAAATTATAATGTAGTTAATATAAGTAAATTCAATATAAAATTCCTAACAGATTCAGTTCTAAGTTCAAAATAACAGCATTTCAATTTTTAACCGAATTGCAAATTTTGGAAGATTTTGAGTTTAATAATTTATGTTTTTATTTGTTAAAATCAAACCAGAATAAGCAAGTCGAAATAACTTTAAAGAAACAAAGACAGGGTTCTATAGTATATTAAAATTAGTCATTTGAGCTGTTCATGCTTCTTGTCTTGTAAAAGTCTGACTTTCCTCTCTGCTAATTTCTTCCACCAATGGTTAGTATTAGTAACTAGTCCCATTTACTTATCAGCATTTGTGTAAGGAAGAACAAGAAGTATCATACAATTTGTAACATTCACAAGTCACAACAAACAGTATCACAAAATTTATGTAAGAAAGACTTATAATAGGCTTGTGTTCTACATTTGTTCAACCTCTAAGACCACAAGTTAAAAAACAGCATAATTTGACAAACTGAAACACTAAACAAAATTAGTTGTATGCATTCTTTAATTCAAATCCAAATCCAAATAAATACTAGAAACTTGTATTATATATACATTTTACACTATCATTTATGTCATCACCACAGAAAATTGTGTTAGCTTAAAAAGAAAGCTCAAATGGCATCCCAGAATTGAGAACAGGAGATCATTGATTTAATTATATATGACAATAAACACCAATTGGATCAACTATATGAGTAAGGTATGAGAGTTAGAGTTAGAGTTAGAAGAAAGAAATACATATGAACAGTTAGGTTCTTACAGCTAAAACACCAAAAAGAAAAAACAGTGTTGAATCATGGATCTGAGCCTTTGGCAACTAGAATTTATAAAGAATAGATAGTCAGTCATATCAGATTTCAGTGAACGCTCAAACTCAAATTGTACAATAACCCAACATTAATTTCACTGAATTCATAAAAAAAAAAAAGAAAGAGGGTTAAGCCAAGGACATCTGAGAGAGCCTGCTGGGAGTGGGCCGGAAATTCAACCACCTGAGGCCCAACCGGCGCGGCGGCGGCGTCAGCGCCCTCCTCAAGATCTCTTTGCTGGCCGGACGCTTCTTGAACCTGTCTCCCGGCGGCACCAAATAGCCGTGACGCGCACATCGGGCCGAACCGGGCCGGTTCGAGCACGTGCAGGTCCGGTGAGACATGGGCGAATACCCATTTTTACGGCCAACGCTAAGGTCTTTCTCTATCTTGTCTCCTAGGCCGATGGAAAACTTGGGCGGAAATGGAATCTGTGGGGTTTCTTGGCTATGTTTCTCAACTGTAGCACTCTCCATATCTCTCTTGTAATCCCAAAAGGCTTGAAGGCTTATTATAATAAGCAAGGAAGAAGATTGAGCCAAAATACAAGAATGAAGGAAATCAGGAATTGGTAAATGGAAATGTATGTGGGAGTGAAAGAGAGGCAAAGGAAGCTTGAAATGTTTGACCAGTATTTATTTATTATCAGTACTTGAATTTTTTTTTTTCTCTGATTATTATTTATTTATTTACAGCCAATTTTGAAATTGGAACGTTGATGATGATGATGACGTGGATGATTCGATTGGAATATTCCCATGCGCTCTTTCTTTGCTTTGGTTTCTTCATTGTCACGTTTAGGAGCTGGATTGGTGAAGGCTAATGAGAAAGAAGGGTTTCATAACTGGCAATGGGCCAAGAAAAGCCCACTTGGTATTGATGAAGGCCACATGGACATATAATACATAGAGAGAGAGAGAGAGAGAGAGAATATTGTAAGTAATAGAGTGAATGAGTCCACGTATTACATAAATTGTGTAGAAGAAAGAAATTGAGGTCACAGAATGTGCATTACAGCAAAACTCCACCATGAAAAGATTAATTGGCTGGCTGGCCATTTCTGCCTCATATATATGCCCTTCACACCCTCACACTTGACTTACGTACTCTCTTATTAATTAATTCTATTTTTCTTTTGGGGACAACGACATCCTGGATCCTGCCTGCACCTTCTATCATTCAGATTGTGTCACACTTAATATATGTTATATATAATATAATGTGCCCTTTCATTACTCTTCATTTCCTTTTTTATTTCTGCGGTTGTCTTCAACGATCATCAGGTCTGTTCTAATAGTTATATCGATAATTCAAAATTAAAATTTTTTAAATAAAAATAGAATAGACAAATATTATTATTATTATTATTTAGTGCAAAATATGAGATCATGAAATTGCAAATTAAATGGTAAAGGGTATTGAGGTTGAGTGATTTTCTTTAATATTGCATAGCTATATATGAAGAATAATAATTTAATAGGGCCTAGCTGTCTTTTTTGCATGGAATTATAAAGTTGGCTGGATGCAAGCTCATCATCTATTAAGACAACACTCATCAATGTTATATTTGACGCTTCTCTTCTTTCGTCAACTTAAATGCTACAAGTCAATACAACCACATCTATTTATTCTCCTCACTATCAAAACTACTCCACCTCTACAAATTAAATTTCTGGATTACCTTTTGCTTTTTGGACCGCTATAGTCTACATATATAGACCACAAGATCATGAGGAATATCGGTTATAATATATTCACTTTAAAACACAAGGGGTTGGTTTTAGCTTACATATTGATTTTACAAGTAAGATCTTGTGAATTTGCCATCTTATTCATAAAATTCCATTTCAATCCTAGGTAAAGTCATAATCTAGTAAGGTAGCAATAAGATTATAATTGTATATGTCCAATCCTACGATCTAACATGCTACATAACTTCCCACCTAATATTAAAAACTTAATTAAAATATCAGAGCTGTTTTATAGAGATCATATTAATGTAAATTGTTCAATATATTTTGATCTATATGAAAGTGTGATAATTTTTTGTTGTAGAAGAGAATTTATATTACTATATCTTCCCTTTTTTTCATGATTATATTACTATATCTATTATATTGATTTTATTAAGATAATAGGATGTTACGATCCTTAATTTAATTTTACGATTCAATCTATCTTATGTCTCTTTTAATTCTATGTAATATTTCGATCTTAACAACCTTGTGTGGGAGAAGGTGAGTACATGGATTTGATATGGATGTAGGTGAATTTATATAGTTTAAAGATTAATTTTTATATCAAGATCTGCCTCCAAGAAGATTTCTCATGAATTCTTTAATTAATTAATTTGGAAGTGAAAATGGGCTACCTTTAATTAATTGGATGAAGAAAACTAATCGATTTTGGTGAGCATAAATTGATCTGCTAACCATACATTATATATATGAGATATTAAGAGTCTAGCTAGATAGTGCTATTACATCACTTGATTTTTAGTACTCTTTTTATTCATTACTTGTATGTTATTTATCAATATTAAATAAAATTTAAGCTTTAAGATATATATATATATATATTCAAGGTGGGTATTAGTGTGGATATTGATCATGTTCTTCTAGTACTGATGGTGTAGTATTATTTTGTATATCACCGGAAAAAAATGATTTAGATTAATATATAGTCATATAGAGACGATAAATTAAACAATATATGAAATCAATTGGAAATTCAATGATAAATTAGCAGAGTTTTACTCATCTCAACTTTTTATTGTCATATTCGTTTTAAAGATTTTTTTTTCTTTTTCTGAATTTCCCAATCCTAACATTGATGACAAGTCTTTGGCCAGATGAGAAAGTAAATAATTAGTTGAATGTAAACAAATTTATCAAAAACCTTTTAACCTGGGATAAAAGTTTTCTAAGGTACTACTGAACTTTGGTACATTTTTTCGATCATGTAATGTCATTTGTTAATATTAATAGAAACTCACATTAATAAGGGCACACATTGAATAGAATAAGAATTGACTGATTGCATGGTAGGATATACTGAAGTTTAGTATTATCGTATATATTACTAAATAACATCTTCTCTCTAACCAGAGAAGAATAATAAAAAAAGATAAAATGCAAAATTTAGTATATATATGGTTTGCCCTTATTAGAGATAAAAATTAAGTCCGACATCTGATAGAATAATATACTGAATAGAGTACTTAAGGAGCTTGATTATTTATCCTTACGAGCTAGCTTTTGAGGATGAATTCTTCAAATAATTACCTTGAGTTTCAATAGCCCTCATTAGTACTTGTAGTTTAAAAGTTAATATTTGAGTGGTCTATTAATATTCAAGAACCTAATTCCCAGTTTCTTGAAAGGAAATTATAGATTTAATATATAGTAAATTGGATATTTGAACAGAAAATAGGGGGTATATAGAAGCAATATATATGAAGAATAATTAAATTTTATTGTTTGTTTTGAATTTAAGATTTTGATTAGCGAAGGGAATTCTGTTTTTATTGTTTATGAAATTAGAGATTTAATTGGAAAATTAGAAATATTAGTATCAATACCGAGGATATATAAAATAAAAATATACGATGTGAGAGGATTAATCATTGTTGTCAACGATAGATACATAGGTTCACCAAAACAAAAATTGAGGATAAAATTAGAGAATTTGTTTAGGGTGAAATTTTGGAAAAAAAATATTGCATAAAGTTTCAGCCATCCATCGTGCATAAGATTTGTTTTTTAAAAAGAATTCCGCATAAGAAATTAAATTATGAAGTCTTATAGCAAAATTAGGGATGCCATATTTAATTTGAAGACAAAATTTATATGCATGTTCATGTGCGTGAAATTTGGAATTCCAAATAAATGAATAAAAGAATTTCATTAATGCATATGAAAATCTTGTAATTAAGGAAATTAGAATTTAAAACAAAATTTAAGCCATATCCTATAAAAATTAAATAGGAAAAATATCATATATATAGCATTTCAATGTGCTAACAGTTTAAATGCACCCACTTAATTAATTATTAACTTTTAAATCACAAAATGGAAATAGGCAAACCATAAGGTGCCAAAATACATTTTATATATCCAAAAAAGAAAAAAGATTTGATCCCATGATAGGGATAGTACAATAAATATATATATAGGGAATCCTTGAAAATTTTCATGACCATATAAAATAATGAACAGCAGTGAATTTAATTGGGGAGGAAAAGAAGTAGGTTACGTGGTTAATCTATCTCATTAATGAATAGATTAAGTTGTCTTAAAATTATTTTAGAGATGAGGTTTGATAGACTTTTAGGCGGTGAAAGCATGAGGCACAACTCAAGGGATATGAATGGCAAGAATAGTGCAATTCATGGTTATGATATGTATTCCAAAAAAAGCAGGAAATGATGCTAAATTTTTTAAAGTTGATTTGTATTGTTTCCGAGAATGGAATGTAATTAAAGGGCATTTAATTTTTGTGGTTTTCAGGATAATGATTCCTTTAGATGAGAGCAAGAAAAAATGGTCCCTTAAGAGTCAGCCAGAAAGAAAGAAAAAACTAGCTGCTACTCATCTGAGCTAGACTTAATTTGTTGTCTATTTCTGTGACCTCAGGCCTCACCCTCATGGAATATACTCTAACTATGTCTTATCACTCCCCACCCATAAGAAAATGACACCCATATCCTCAAATATCTTCCATACCCTTTTCAGATTATATATATTCCTACCTCTACCTAGCTAGCTACAATTTTAATTTCTTCTTAATTCTAATATAATATAATATATATGTGTTTTCTTCTGTGTGGATCGGATAATTAAGAAGGAAAAGAACAATGAACTTTCTAATTCCACGCCCTCCCATCGTCACTATATATATATATAGTTCTTGTCCACCTTACAACTTCGCATTGAACATCAGATTTGAAAATATTATAATTCATATATATATACTATCTGTCAAGAAAGAGATGTATCCAGATTGATCTCTCTCTCATTGGTCATACCTCTTCCATCATTATATTTCAACATCCATCCTTAATTTTATCCTTAGAGATTAAGTGATCATTCCCTGTGTATATCTGAGGGATGTTCTAGTCTTTCTCAATGTATATATATGCATGTCACTTTTATGATTTGAAGATAATAATATACTAATTAATTAAAGTTAATATAGGTTGGACGTCACTAATTATGTACTACTACAAGGATTTGAGTTGAGGGTTACATCATCTGGGGTGGTCAATTTAATTTTAAATTGATCTATGATATATATAGTATACTGTACTGATGATAATTAGTAATTAATATTAAAATAACTTCTTTTTATTATCACTATTAATAAATCAAAGAAAATATTTTGTAATTGTATCATCTGTGTAGTTTGCTGTCTGGGTGCATGCATTTGAAATTTATTAGGTTAAGAGGAAGTGTCAAGCTTTTTGGATGATTATGAGCTTAATTACTATATATATATTGCTGTATTAATTGGAATAGTAATGATAAAACAAACAATATAATTGGCAAGTGATGATGATTTTTATATGTATATGCATTATGCATGTCACTAGGACAAGGGAGTGTACCAGCAAAAGTCATTTCATTTTTAAATCGGAGGAAATAAGGAAAGGGAAATAATAGACATTAATTAGGCAGCACAAGAACTAGCTCATCGTTAACATAACATCACAAGAAGCCAGAAATGTTTAACATTAAGACTTGAAAGATATGGAAAGGCTTAATTAAATAATGTATAGGCAGTGCATCAACATCCAATATCCACAGAAGCTCCCCAAGGCATGGATGTCATTAGTTCCGATCCAATAATAATACGATAATCAGAATATCGTCTATACGCCTGAGAGGAAAGAGAAGATTAATGTCGTTAACTATCAAAATTAATTATACCAAAAAACTCGCCAATTAATTATTTATATCTGTGAAATAGATATATACGCTTCAATATTAACCATTATGATTAATAGAATTTTATATTTGTTGTATTATAATCAGAGTTCCTTAATTACAGAAGGATGTAAATATTATTGTGAATAAATTAGTTGCACCTTATTGCACGTACGATATATAGAATCTTGGTATTATAAACATAACTATGTAATTGAAATAATGTTATTTACATATATGTGACATTTAAATTAAATCGTAGAGGAATGAGTGAGCGGATAAAGAGATGAATAAGACTAATAACCTTCTGGGTAGCTTACATGCAGTGACGTATGGACAGAAAAAATAGTGATGTTTTTAATTCATTCAACCCTTCAATTTTATACTGTAGTAGTGAATAGTTAGTGCTTAAGCTTGAAAGATGATGAGTGAAATTAAATGAAATTGAATGTGAAAGGTGTACGTAGTGTATGAACAAGATATATATACAGACACAAACCATATATATATATATATAATCTACAGCTAGCGAATATACAGGGTTGGATCTCTTACATTATGTAGTTGTAAATAAATCCTAGGTAAAGCAAAGATATAGATATAGTGCAGGAAGTAGATGATTTTGTTTTTTGTATTTTTTTGGGGGGCGGGGGATGTATATTGAAATTAGAAAGCCTGCCTCCATATATTATTGCTTTACATAAGAATAAAACAAGGAAATATCCTAATATAAGTATAAAGCTATATATAAGTTTGCCTAAAAATATCCACGCTATGGCCTCACCTTTTTGTGTGACTTGGTTCTTCATCTTCTAGGTAAGCTAAGCTAAGCTCTACCCCTTCCCAGTGGTTGAACTAGCTAGTACCTCAGCTCACTTAGCTTGGAGACCATGATGCATCATATATATATATATATATATATATGTAATTGATGATGATTAGTGTTTTTTGTAATATATATATATATAATGGAGAAATAATATATAAGAATGAAATGGATAGGATGAGGTTTAAGCATACCAATTGATGCCAGGTAATGGGTAGGGGTATGAGGTAAGCATTGTGTGGTGGTGCAATGAAGAAGGAGTAGTGTTTGGGATGTGGTTAAGCAAGGTAGCTATGGAATTAGTGTTATTATTACTATTCTCATCCAAACTACCACCCAATGATCTTTTGTTGCTGGAGGATCCACTTCCAACACCCACCATGTGATCCTCCTCCTCTTGCTCTTGATGATGATTCCAATACACTGCTCGTTTGGCGTTTGAATTAAAATTAGGAATCTCAACTTCCACATCCTCATGATTGCTATTGCTATTGGTGGCTATAACCCCTTCCAGTAAGCTCATGCTCATGTGCTGATGATCTGGATTCATGTTGTGCACCATTAATGCGCTTCCACCGTATCCTCCTGCGCCCGACATCTTCGAAGACACTTGATGATGCACGAATCTCGAATTACTACTCAATCCAATCACATCTTCCATACACTCATCTCTCATCTCAGATCTCTGCGCCGTAGTATTGCTCTTCTTGTATATTCGGCATAACACCCAATCATCCAGCTACGTATATACAGTTTCCCCAGTTTAATTAATTCATTCATTAGTAATGAATAATATATATATATATATATATATTTTAAAAGAAGCTAAGGAGGATTAATTAATTAATTAATGAATTGATGAGTAGTGTGTATACATATTACATACCCTGAGAGAGTTTTTCTTGTTTGGCAAGTCACATCCA
Organism: Senna tora; assembly: GCA_014851425.1. Taxonomy (NCBI): domain Eukaryota; kingdom Viridiplantae; phylum Streptophyta; class Magnoliopsida; order Fabales; family Fabaceae; genus Senna; species Senna tora. Next base: position 2,073,538 of record CM026266.1, on the reverse strand, counting down.
GGAGGAGGCTTATTGTGAGGCTTAGTATCAGCGAGGCGGTACTCGTGCATGATCCAGTTGGTTTTGATTCCTCTGGGCGGCTTCCCTCCGTAGAACACCAACGCTTTCTTCACTCCCACTTTCTCATTCCCCTTCGACGCCAACACCGGCTTGTCCGTCCCCGTCGCCTTCCAATACCCCGACGTCGCCGCCCTGTTTGGCCGAGCTCCGTTCGGGTACTTCCTGTCCCGAGGGCTGAAGAAGTACCACTCCTGCTCCCCAAACGCGGCCTTCGCTGGAAGCTCCCACGGATCGAACTTGTACAGGTCCACTTCCGCCATGATCGCCACAGGCAGAGGAGCCGACGAAACCTTCTTCTTCAGGTAGTGAACCACCAGCTCCTCGTCCGTCGGGTGGAACCGGAATCCGGGCGGCAGATTTGGTTGCTGCGAACCGGTCGATGAGTCCGTGCTTTCCATCTATCTATATATGTTGGCGGCTGCAAGAGAAGGCCAGGGAAGAGGAATCAAACGGTATATATATTTAATTCAATTACCGTCCTCTAGGCTCTAGGTTCTAGGCTGTAGCTAGTAGTGAACAAGAGAAGGGATATGGGGGTGTTTGTTATATATGGGGGGAAGAGAGGGGGGTGATTCGGTGGGAACAAGTGCAGTGTAAGCAGGGAATGAGATGATGAGGTGTCAGAGAATGAGGGGGTTATTGGTAATTTTGGGAAGAGAGAGTATGAGGGTGCAGATGGGAGGAAGGACAGAGGATGAGAAGGGGAGAGAGAAATGAGAAGGTGACACGTGAAAATGGTGAAGAGCGGAGAGGGCGACACGTGTGTGGGGTCCAGAGTAGAGAGAGAAGACAACTGTTGGATTTTGTATGAATAAATAATAATAATAATAATTTAGGGGGGGAGCGGGGGAAGAAAAACGGTGAAAGTGAAATAAAAAAAAAGATAAGGGTAAATGGGGGAAGTAATATAGTGGGGACATGGAAATGCTTTTTTGGATTGGAATGGGAATGGTGGGTAATGGGCATATGCCAATGCCACCACTCACCCTCAGCTGATGGAGCTATGTAACAATATTGAATTTACAACAATTCAACACATAGTGGGCCCCACTCTTATCCCTCCCTCCCTAATTCATGCCAATGCTAACAAACCCATCATTATCATACATACATACTCTCATATCTAATCTCATGCATGCCATATGCCCCTCATCATCCATTTTATGCATCTTTTCAATTCCCTTTATTACATCTTTAAATACCATTTAACTACACCTTTTTTTTTTCTTTTTGTAAATGAGTTCCACTTAATTTTATGACAATAGATCAAACATCAAATAAGAAATCAAATATAATAATTATTTAATTTATCATTTTAAAATATAATAATAATTATTTTAATTATATATATATATATATATATATATATATGTAATTTTGTTCATGTGAGATGCCAGGTCCTTTAGTATGTATATATGGGATAATTAAGAAATCAATGTATGGAAATGATAATAGGACAAACCAGTAACCATATATATGTGAGAATAACTTTATTTCTTCTCTCAAATACAAACCAGAGAAGCCAATTTGGGTCAACCCATCAAGACACAGTGCCATACCATAATAATAATAATAATAACAACAATATATTACTATTATTATTTAAAATCTCCCTTAATTAATTATATTACTATATTCGACATTTAAAAAAATGGAATCCATTTTTTATGTATATTAAAAGGGCCTGGGCTACTAATCTAATCACTTGTACATAATTTGCTATTATTAATGAATTGATTAAGACATAATAGGTGTTCATATATATATATATATATATATATATATATATATATATATATATATATATATATATATATCTTATTTCTGATTATATTATATGGTCATATTTCAGCTTTTAATTAACAATTAATATACGAATCAAAATAAATGGAAAATAATTCATTTGTAAGAGGATGAGAAGAAAAAGTTAACGTGAACTATAGCTATTCAATAAAATTGTGACTAAGCGTTATATATTCTTATAAATTAAATAGCATGCATATTGAATTCGCTAGCTAGCTAGAGTAGAGATTATGTCAATTATCAAAACACAGTAATTAAATAAATGGGTAAACTATTCTTGTCGCTCCCAAACTTTACAGTAATGTTCATTCCTACCTCTAAACTTTTTTTTGATTCATGCCTAACCCTAAACTTTCAATTTTGTTCATGCATGTCCTTTTTACTAACACAATTAATTTGCTTGACGTGGATGATGAATGTGTATTTCTTTTGCCACGTCATTGTCCACTCACATTTAACTTTTTCTTTTATTAAAAAAATCAACCTAATCCAAATTTAAAAATATTTTAGGGTGAAAGTTTGATTTGTTTTTTTAATTTGGATTAGGTTAATTTTTTTAATAAAAATTAAATATGAAGTGGAAAATGAGGTGGACAGTGAGGTGGCAAAAGATATACACATTAATTTTTCACGTCAGCAAATTCCATTAAGCAAGTTAATGGGGTTAGCAAAAGGGGCAGGCATGAACAAAATTAAAAGTTTGAGGGTAATCATGAACCAAAAAAAAATTTAAGAGTAAAAATAAACATTACAGTAAAATTTGGAAACTAACTAGATATTAGGAGTTTTTTACCCTTAAATAAATCGTACTTGGAAACTTTTAGTGTGAAAGATTATATATGTTGTGTATTAGACTGAATGAATATTAGGAGTTTTTTTACATATATATAGTACATACGATTAGGAATTACCTATAGCATTTGTCCAAAAAGGAAAAAGCAATTACCCTATTGCACATGTCACGTACAAATTAAATATATTCAAACTTCAAAGTTTTGTATAATTACTGAAATTATGTGACAAATGATAAAATTAAAAGGCAAAAGTACCTTTCCTAACCTCAACGTTTGGGGATCCTGTCAGTTTCGCCCCTAACATTTTTTCGCTGTCAATTGTATCCTTAATGTTTTACATTTCTGCCAATGTCACCCTTTTTACTAACACCGTCAAATATTTAACAGTTTTTGCTGACGTGGCATCCTATGTGGCAAAACGTTTCTTTTTTCTGTCAATTATAACCCTAACGTTTTACATTTCTGCCAATGTCACCCTTTTCACTAACACCATCAAATACTTAATAATTTTTGCTTACGTGGCATCCTTTGTGGCAAAAATATCTGACTTGGTATATATTTTTTCCACATCAGATTTCCTACTCATCATTTCCCCATCAAAGTTGTGTCGTTTTGACCTCGGCCTATTCCTTCTAAAATATAACTCAAACGCACGCGCTATTTTGCTCATAAAAATATCGGAGACGTTATGCGCTATTTTGCTTACGTGGCATCCTATGTGACAAAAATATCTGACTTGACATATTTTTTTCCACACCAGATTTTTTACTCACCTTTTTCCCATCAAAATCATGTCGTTTTAGCCTCATCATATTCCTTTTAAAATATAACTCAAACGTACATGCCATTTTGCAGACAAAAACATTGGAGACGTTATCCATTATCTACTTTGTCGGAGACGTTACCCATTCTCTACTTTGTCGGAGACGTTATCCTAAAATAGAGAATGGATAACATCTCCGATGTTTTTATGAGCAAAATAGCGCGTGCGTTTGAGTTATATTTTAGAAGGAATAGGCCGAGGTCAAAACGACACAACTTTGATGGGGAAAAGATGAGTAGGAAATCTGATGTGGAAAAAATATATACCAAGTCAGATATTTTTGCCACATAGGATGCCACGTAAGCAAAAATTATTAAGTATTTGATGGTGTTAGTGAAAAGGGTGACATTGGCAAAAATGTAAAACGTTAGGGTTACAATTGACAGAAAAAAGAAACGTTTTGCCACATAGGATGCCACGTCAGCAAAAACTGTTAAATATTTGACGGTGTTAGTGAAAAGGGTGACATTGGCAGAAACGTAAAACGTTAGGGGTACAATTGACAGCGAAAAAACGTTAGGGGCGAAATTGACAGGACCCCAAACGTTGGGGTTAGGAAAGGTACTTTTGCCAAATTAAAAATAAAACGTCATTTTTTATGAAAATCACCCCGAACAACTTAATAGATACGACCAAAAAAAATTTCATATAATAATAGAGATGATAACAGGGGATGTACATATTTATGATATGGGCATGCACATGATGGAAGAAGACAACTTAGGATGAGAATTTGGAATAAAAAGAGGGAAAATAATTTTTTTAAAAAAAAGTGGAAAGCGGTAAAAATAAAGGATGATGGGTGGGGTCCTAATGTTGGTTCCATTAAAGACCAAAAATGTGACATCCTTGATCCTTCAATTCAATGTAGTCATAGTCCATGACTTGACTTAGTGATATTGTGCTACCACAATATATGCAAACCCTTTACACATTTACCCAAACCACCTATCGCAACCTTCAAAAAATATTAAATTTCATTACACATGTCTTAGACTCGCGTGTGATTTATTTTGGAGACTACTTATGCTTTGAAATAAAAATAACTCAAATAAAAATTATCATTTTTTTTTCAAATAATAAAACGTAAGCAGCAGGAAAAAAAAAGTATGTTCAGTAGATGGAATCTGATGGTAATGCGAATGAGTTTACTATATTTGATAGTAAAAAATGAGAATAGAATAAAAGTAGATAAAATGACTATTTTATTTTTATATTAAAATATTTATAAAAAAAAATAAAAACATAATTTCATTACATTACAAAAAAGTAAGATATATTTGATAGAAAAAATATGAAAAAAAAAATGTTAGATTACCTGACTTTCAACATTACGTATACCAAACAAAGTTTAAGAGCTCGCATTTCATTTTTTATTTTTGTAAATGAGTTATTTAAATAATATTAGTTTTAAATGTAGCATATTTTTTTGTTTAAAAACAATTTCATAGCATTTTTTTCTTGTTAAAAGGCAATTTTGTTCGAAAGAGATATTAAATGTGAACATCTTACGGTTACAATTCAAAGATTTGAATTATTATGTTGTAAAAGATTCATTCCTATTTATTAATTAAACCCAACGTTATATTTAATTTGGGTCACCTACAAATTTAAAGCTTGTATTCAGATCTTCTGTACATGGAGATGGTTTATGGTATATAGTATATCTAATTATCTAAATTAATATGGCCGTGACTCTTTTTGGTCATTGGAGTCACAAAATAATCATATTTTCTAATTAAAAAATAACAAAAAAAATTTAATTAGAGAAAAGGTAAGTGAGGAAGTCGAGATATATAAAAATATAAAAATATAATAGAAGGTAGTGGGAGAGAGAAAACATATATGATGGTAGTTACTAAAAAAGTGGGAAGTAAATAACTTCCCATCATTTAATTCTAATTAATTATGATAATAATTCTAATTTAAAATTTTAAAAACTATGAAATATATTATTTTAAAATATAATAATTATATTTTAAAAAATTAATGATAGATTGCATGCACAAAAGTGCATGCGAAGCCTCTAGTAGTAATATATGTATTTGGTCATCTCAAGAAGATATACAGCAATTCCTCTACATTAGCCTAAAAATAATTTGTATTCTTCTTTATTTTGGTCTAAAATTAATTTATTCTCTTATACCGATGCATTGTAAGCGAAAATATGAAATCTAAATATAGGGTATATTGGGTAGGTAAGAAGAGAAGGGATGTAAAATTAAAAAAATTAAGTAATTTTAAAACTGAAAAATATGTTTAAAGAGTATTATGTAAAATTTATTAGAATGACTAATTTTACATTACAAGACTTACTTTGCATGCATATCAAACATTAGCTAGTGTGAAAGGAAAATTCCAGGAATGATGCAAAATTTGTAAATTATTCCGTACAAAAAGTTATAAGTTTAACTATAAGTATTTGAAAATCATAATACAAAATAATTTTCTAAATGAATGAGATGTAAATCATATATGTAAGTGATTAGGCTGAGCACTTTTGTATTATTTGGCTCTCAATAAAAATACTAATTATTATGAGTATAAGTGTTTGAAAGAATCACACTATAAAAATTAGGTGTTAAAATAAGAGCTCAAAGTTTATAAGACAATTCTTTGAAACCAACCTTCCGATTTGTCACTTGATAAAAAAAAAGAGTTTAATTATTGTTGTTATATATTATACATTGCAAGGATGTCAAATGCATGACAATAGGAGAGTTTGAATAATGATTTTTATGTTATCAAAGTGCAAATTAAGACTATCTTATCCGATCCTTTAATTAATTTGATTACAATTTTTAATTAAAAAAACCTCAAATTGTTAATTAATAATAGAAAAAATCATATTTAGGTGACACTTTTATAAGTATAGGAAACAAAATAATTTTAATACAAATCGGATAAATTATAACTTGTCCATATATATATATATACACACACTGATTAGACATTTAAGTGGAACACTGGACGCTGTTATTTTGTACTGTATATTTAGTGATTTTATTTCTTACTATATATGCTCGTGAAGAAGAGACCATTACTGCTTTCTTGAGCATAAGTTAATAGGGCAGTGCTTTATTTAGTATTTTATTTCTAACATGAGTTTAATTAATTGAATTTAATTAAATTTTGAAGCTCGTAAATGTGCACTTTCATTTCAAGATTCTCCAAAACGTGGTAGATAGATCTCATTGTCTCTTAATTTTTGTTTTTTTACCCGCATGAATGCTTTTTCAACCACACAATTAAGTTTTAATTTACATTCTAATTACAATTAATTACTCTCCTCGTGGAAAAGATGTTTACTTTATCATCTTGTCCACTGGATAAGACACTGATTAGATTCACAACCAACATGTACGAAAGCATAATCTCATAAAACATCAAATTAAATTAGGGTAATGGTAAACAGATATTAAAATTTCAAGCTCACCATCTGTTAGTTGTTGGATTTGTCTGGAGATATATCTTAAAATATTTTTTCTTTTTAAAATATAAAATGGCACAAATCTTAAAACAAATCCAACGACTTATAACTGGTGAGCTTAAACTTTTGATAGTTCCAAATACTCACCCATTAAATTATTATAGGTCAAATGTCCATTTTGGTCCTCTATATTTCACCCAAGTTTTAAATTGGTCCTTTATCTTTCAAAAGTTTTATATTGGTCCTTTATGTTTTCCACAAGTTTTATATTTGTCCTTCAGGTTTCATTAAAGTTCTATATTGGTCCTTTATGTTTCATTCAAGTTCTATATTAGTCCTTTATGTTTCATTGAAGTTTTATATTAGTCCTTTATGTTTCATTAAAGTTTCATATTGGTCCTCTCAGCATGGTTTTATTTTTTGCTTAAACGACGCCGTTGGGTGTTTTTGGTGTGTCTAAGGCCTCGTCAGCTATCTGACACACGTAAGAGAGATTATGTGTCTACCTCGGCACGCCATGTCAGCAGTTAACTTAAGAAATTACCGGATTTGGACGAAAGGACCAATTTAGAACTTCTGAGAAACATAAAGGACTAATTTAAAACTTTTGAAACATAAAGGACTAATTTGAAACTTGAGTGAAACATAGAGGACCAAAATGAACCTTTGACCATTATTATATGAGGTTGCTTTGCTTTTACACAATTTTAATTAATGTACATAATTAAATTATTCAAAAAAATTATCTCTTTCAACTTCGACTCATTTTGAAACGAAAAGGATTTATCAATTTCTAATTAAATGTTAGATATTTGATTTATGATTTTAGGTATATATAGAAAAACTTTAAATTTTGAGTTAGCTACGTTGTCATACTTTTTGAGGTGTTTATAATTAAGTTATAGCAAAAAAATTAGTCACAATATTCAACAGAAGATATTTTAATTTTGACAATTTTATAATAATTTTTATTATTTCTTACAAATACTATGCTATTTGGAGCAGTTTTATTGAGCACTAAATACCAACATATATCTTGTTCTATGATTTTTTTTGTCTGAAGTTTAAACCATGGGAGATGCAGGGAAGAATATATCACGTTTGTAATTATTTGAATATAGAAGTTTTGTAGGGATAATCCAGTTTTCTTAAGAATAAATTATCACTTAGGCCTCAGTTTGGATACGTGAATGTTGGAGAGGATGTGATGTGAATAAAATAAAAATGGAAATAAAATAAAAATAAATGTAAAAATAAGGACAAAAAATAATTTAATCAGATTGTAAAATATAAAATATGTTTAACATAAAAAATATTAAAAAAAAATATTAAATTATAATTAAAATTACGTACAATATTCACGCAACCAAACAGAGCTTACATCTATGCGAAACACAAGTGCAAAACTTGAGCAACTAGATCTCGAATGAATTTTGCAAGAGACAGAGGATGTAATGGTTGGTGAAAGTGGAAGCATAATTATAGTTTGAATGCTGATCCATTATCTCTCCACTTTTCTCTGCTTTTCAATTATATTATAGCTTTTCTTAATTACTTTAATTCGCTGGCGCCTTTCAGTCTTGAGACTCACTTGTTAATTAAATTGCTAAATGAAATATATACTTTACTTTACTAACAGCCAAATTTTCATTTCGTTATTAGATCTTGAGTTCTAATATAACTGGTATTTAGTTAAAATTTTTAAGCATTTAGTTAGATATTCGATTACGAGATTCATAGAATTTAAGGTATAAATAAATTAGTTACTGTTGAAACTCAAGGTAACTTGAGGAATTTATCCTTAAAAGCTAGCTCGTAAGGAAGAAGAATCAAATTTCCTTAAGTACTCAATTGAGTATCTTATATCAAATGTGGAACTTAATCTTTATCTCTAATAATCACTATTAATTTATTATTAACGGTATGAAGATGAATGAAAGGAATATGAAGTATGAAGGGTATATATATAATGGTACGGAGTTACCTCTATACTTTTGAGTTTTGACCTCTAATATACATAGTGATCCATAACTAAAAAATGTTCTTATTTAGATATATAATATGCGTGGTGAATGGTGATGTCTTGTTGTTTTATGGGACCACATGTAATGTAAGTATCCACCATCCATATAATCCTAAAGTTGCAACTCAAGCAGAAAGAAACCTTGACACTACCCAAAACAAAGTGTGATCACAACTCAATTTCCCTACCCTACACAAGCCCCAAATATATGGGACACCTAGCTATGAATCATCTTCCATTCTTCCCTATGAATTATATTATATATCTCATAATTATATTAATAACTGCATGCCATTAATTGTATATATTGTTGAAGTTCTACGTTGCTTAATTAGTTAAATGACTAATAAGTTGTATATACAAGTTAAAGTAATTCTTTCTCCTTGAGAGCTCTTTTAGGGTGAGTTAAGCATCTTAAGATGGTATCAGAAGGAGGTTGGGTATGTGTAGATGGATGAACCTTACTATATATAGGTTGTCATGGAGATAACCCGTTGGTTTTACGCTCTTATATATGTCGGGCGTGAGGAGGCGTGTTGAAGTTCTCCATTGCTTAGCTAAAGGGCTAATAAAATGTATATATAAGCTAAGATAATCATCTTCTCTTAAAAGCTCTTTTGAGGTGAGTTAGACATATTGAAAAGGGGCAATTATATATAGTTTCAATTCATATATAGGACGTAAGAATGCACTTTACACACTGTTTGAAAGGTGCACAACAAACAAAAAATGGGAATTAGGAAAAATTACTTCACCATCAAAGAAACAACATATATATACGAACTAGATAACGGATTATATATGGTTTCAGTCAATTTCCTACTCTCGTGGAAAACCTAAACTCATCCTTTCTTATATATATATATATATATATATATATAAACTAAACCCTTTTGCTAAATGGAGTTATGGAAGTTCGTCAAACATATATGAAAGAGGACAAATGATGATGACCACATGAATCATAAGGAGGAATGGAGTTAATGGGACTTTAATTCAGTCATTTGGTATAGGAATTGGATCTTCTCAAAGTGAAGCTAAGTTCGTTAGATTACTATTTTTACACATCTCGTTAAAATATAACCTATGTACATATACTTTACAAGAGGGTTAATGAATAAAATAAAGTATGTCCTGCACATCATGCAAGTTTATGATGCTTCTGACTGAATTTCACAACAACAAAAAATATATAACATTAACAAATGACGTTAAATTAAATAACTAACGCTAAATTTGATTTTTTTTTTTTTGTAGTGATGACCTTTCCTCTCTTGGCATATTAGATGGTCCTTCTAAAATGGCTATGTACTTTAACACATTAGCTTTCAATTTTGAGTAATTTGTTTAGTGACCTTTTTTTCCTGCAAAGTTTTGTTTTTTGATGCCAACAAACTTTATAAGACAAACCCCAAAATATGGGTTTATTCCCTTCTCTCCCTCCAAACAGATTTCAGCAAAGCCTCAATTGCATGACCCTTTCACATTGTGATTGAGACCTTCCCATTGCCTTCGCTTGCGGCGTTATCTATCCTTCTCAGCTAACCATAAGTTTGGTAACGTACCCCAAACTTTCCACCTACCCAAACTTCATTTTTATGTTACTCCAGATTTAATTTAATTAAGACAAAACTCAACCAGGCGTGGTTGAGTGGAAGGGACTCATCCATCCTTAATTAAGTGTCAGCGGTTTAATTCCTGCCTTGGGTATAGAGCAGCTTTAAATCCTTGGGTCAGCTGTGTTGTGTGTGTAATTCAAAGTTCCACATTGGTGGGGTGAGTGGAGTGAGTGGGTGAGGAGCTTATATAAATAGGTATGAGTTATATAGGTTTCAACACACATAAGAATACTAGCATATAACCATTGGGTGTATTGGGTTTTGGGTATTTTTATGTATTGAGGAGGGTTTGTAATTTTTCCGTTCAAAAATTATAAGTAGTAAAGTTTGTCCCAGTGGGGGTCGTAGTAGTAGGTCTTGAGGCACCAAACCACGTTAAAATTTTTGTGTGTTCTTCTTTCTCTTTTCCTTATATTTTTGTGCGGGGCCCAACAAGATGTCTCATCCTTCGAGGTGCCTAGTGCCTACAATTCACTGAGGGAAATTAGTCAATGTGCTCGACAATAGATACCCTAATCTACACCAAAAAATTAAGACAAAACTCGGTTATAATTACTTATATTTTTGTCATTAAGTTTCAAACACGTGAATAGAACTTTTAAAAAGATCTCATCATGATGAAACGTTCAATAATTATAATTTAATTAAAAAAATAATAATTTTGTCATTTTATAGCTAGATGTTAATTTTTTTAAAAAAAAATTAATTACCCTTTGAATCCAGTAAGAAAAAAAAAGTCAAAGCGGTATAGGGTTTAAAATTCGGAATTAATCAATATATATATATATATATATATATATATATATATATATGGATATATACTTTCTTGTCCACCAAGGTTCCTCTGTATTGTGATGACATCCCAAAGGCCTAAAAATGAAACTTGATGTGAGATATATAGAGATGATGACCCTATATATTATTTCAGCTTACTTATATAAACCATGTGAGTGTTAGTTATTCCAAGATGTGGATGATTATTAGTGATGATGTGAACTGTTTGTTTCTTATTTTGATTGTGAGAGGATTTGTAATTAAGCATTGAAAAGCATATCAGATGGTCAAAAGAAAAGCATGTGGTGGATCGGATGAGAGTAATACACAAAAGCAAAATAGGTATACATGACAGCTCTTTCTTTCTTTCTGATTTTGCTGTATTTGAAAACTGAAGAAGGAGAAGAAGCCTTTCTTAATTAGCACGTTGGTCTTCAGATATAAAGCCGCAATATGATGCTTGCACGCATTAATAAATTAATTAGCTAGGAAATCCATGCATGGCATATAAATAACATATACATACATACATACACATATATATATATATACACACACATGTATATATGTACATGATATACTAACAGGTAGTTGGTTTGAGTGGTAAGTACTCCATTCCTTCCCTTAAGCAAGGTCCCGAGTTCGAGACTTGCGTATGAAAAAACCTTTGCAGGGAAAACTCTACCCTCGTTACGAGACCTCAACTAACTTGAACAAGATTGTCCCTAGTAGGAGGATACCTGTGAAAAAAAAAATGTACATGATATATAATTATTATTATTTTTGGCTCCCTGCCGAGTGCCGATATCCGAGGCACTGTCCCGATTAATCCAAAGTCGACCCATATCGTACACCTAACTATAGTGGAAGAATCTCCCGATGGGGATATATAGTTACATTCACAATATCTCGAACCCGAATCTCAGCGATACCAAACCGCTTACCACTTGGACCAACAAGTTGTATTAAGCTGTTATGTATTCCAAGTTATACTTTCAAACAAAAGGGCAAGCTTATCTTCGGTTATATTTCTATATTTTGCAGTCATCTTTGTCGAATTTATTATCCCTACTAATTTAATACACAAGTGTTGCTTGTCTCAATAAATGCATCTATCTAGCTACAATTTTGTGAGGTCTATGAGAAATACACAACATACATACATACATACATACATATTCATACATATACATAGAACATATGTAAAAAAAAAAAAATTGTATTTCACTATCATATAATTAAGAAAGATACGGTTGAAGGGAAGAGAAAAGAGTGAATGAGTGAAATGGGAAGTTAAGAGCTTAAGAAAGGCAATCAGGGTGGAGTGAGTGAGAGGGTTATGCTTAGCCCTAATCAGAATATGAGAGAAAATGCGAGGTAAGGGTTGCTTTCAGATTTAGCTGTTTTTGAGGTCAAGTTTTGATACACATTATGTGCAAAATCTAATCTCACTTTGCCTCTTTTTGAAAAGAGGACAATTCAGCAAATTAAATACCCCACAAAACCAACCTCAACCACAAAATTCCCCACTCATCACCACCATTTTCTCATCATCTTTTTCTGCATAAATATCTGCTTCAATATAACTTGCATGCACGCGGAAGGGGGGAAAAAGAATGGAAGGAAGAAAAGCATGCAACTATATATATATATATATATATATATATATATATATTATATATATATATATATGAGACTTTAATTTCAACAAAATAAAGAATGAATATTATGTCTTATGCTCCTTGATGTATCCATGTCATAAAACAGGTTTTAAATTGTGATTCTTTTTTTGTGCATTTAATTGAAAGAAAAAGATATCAAGTGTTCTGTGAATTCTTCGAGAATGAGTTGCTTTCCTGAATTTGCTGATAACTTTTCAAAAGTATACTTTGGAATACGAATATTAGGATTTAGGAAGAGCCTAGAAAAATTATTGCCTTTTTTCTTTTAAGCAATTGCGCCACACTAGATTACAAGAAGAGAAAATATATATATATATATATATATATATATACTATAAGTTGTATACATCAATTAAAATAAATAAAGAATATAATTTCTCCCAACTTCATCCACCATTAAAATTAAATGATTTGTATATTGCAAAACTGGCCTGGGTAGTTTTTTAGAAGGGGTGAAAAAACACCAATAAGATCGAGAAATAAAAAGTTTTAATTAGATATAGAAAAATTTAGCAGGTAATTAATGTGATCCAAGCTAGGTCTTAGACATAGTAGCCCTCCATCTAAGAATGGATAGATAATAAATTGCAATTGGGACAATTTTTTTAAAAAATCTTTATAAAAATCCGAAATAAACTAATCTGCCAACTTATGAAATCTTATGCGTGGTAGCTGCTTCTCTCAATTAGTCAACAACATGAAACATATATTGCGAGCTGAATGAGAGAGAGAGAGAGATTTTTATTTAATTACTACTAGGTAAGAAGTATTTGAAATAGTACTTTATTATTATACACGTATTTTGAACAGCCTAATAGTTTATAACAAAAAAAAAACCATTTCAAAAGGTTGAAAGTTCTTCGTTTAATGAGGTGGCCTTTTTTTCACTACGAAATTGATGCTACAAAGAATATCTCATAAAACAATATACCCGTCACTTCTCCAAAAAAAACAATATACCCGTCACTACTAAAAAAGTTGATTTTTTTAGAGACGTAAAGTTGATTTAGTGACGTAAAGTTGTTACTGACCGAAAAGCGTCGGTAAATATTTTTTTGCTAATGGTGTGATACAATAAATTAATTAAGGGTAAAGTATTATTGTTGCTCCCAAATTTTGTTGCAATGTTCATTTCTGTCTCCAAACTTGTTTTTGGTTTATGCTTACCCCCAAACTTTCAATTTTGTTCATGCCTGTCCTTTTTGCTAACACTGTTAACTTGATTGACGGAATTTACTGACGTGAACGATGAATGTGCATATATTTTGCCACATCATTGTTCACCTCACATTTAACTCTTTGCTTTTATTAAAAAAACAATTAACCTAGTCCAAATTACTTTTAAAATTACCCTAACGTGCGCAAATTTATCGTCACATTCACCTTAATCTTAATTTCTTTTTTCAAAAAAATAATAATCTCTTAACCATAACACTGTCCAGGTTCATGCTGTCCTGATTAACCATGATAATAATCGTAGCTAAATTTTTGCGGTGATTATTTGATATCGTGGTTAACACAGACAACGGAAAATCCAAATTCTATCATGCATACACTAAAAGATAATTTTTAATTTTTTTTTTTTTTGGCTGCTTTCAAACAATTATCTTTACCTTTGTTTTATCCTCAAGTTTTTAGTATTTGTAGCATCAATTATTTAAAAGAAAGAGTTCGTAGATTGTTTATAATAATTAATTAATTGTCAATAGAAAGCCTTATTACTTTTTTTTTTTCTTTTTGGTCCGAAGCCTTATTACTGAAGGATATGATTACGGGATATAGATGAATTTGGTAATGGAACCAGATCCCATTAGTTGATGCAACGGGGCTTAAGTATTTGGGCCCATCGAAGTCTGGGCTTGAGAATTGAACTCAGCTTTGATATTATCCAAAACAGTGAAGCCCAATTATAAGACTTGGCCACCTAGATCCAATTCGTTAAGGCCCAAGAAATCAAATGAAGTTGGTAAGGAAGGAAAGTAGGAAACCCGTGACAGAAATTAGAGAGCCTAATAGAATTAGCCCAACTAAGTGAAGTAACTCAAAAGTCAAAACTGTCTATGGAGTGCTTATATGATCTCAGAACACCAAAATAATGAAGAACAAACATACCTCTCACCATAGCTTTCTTTTGAGATCTCAATTATAGTGTGCTAAGCCTTTCTCTTTAACACTCACAGTAGACAATTTTCGATGGGACAACTGACAGAATTGTCAACCTTCAAGTGTTAGGTGGAAAGAAGATTTAGCTCTAATTTGTAACCCTAGTCAATCCATCCATCATGATTTGGGCTTACACTTATTGTCTCATTACACTTTAATTATAATAATAATAATAAATGAACACATAGTTCAATTAATTAGATTACTATTAATTTAGACCTATATATTTAATTAGATTACTAATCAACCACTTTTATTAATTTAATAAAAATAATAAAATATCCATATAATGAACAGTAACCATAAAAAAATATTTACTCTATAAATAGTGTATTTAGTACCTATGTAGACATTATTATATACTTTACTTCGTATGCTGTAATGATTATTATTTTTTTAATGGAAGCTGTAATGATTATTAGTCATTGCTTTTTTTTTCATTAATTTTAGCTAATTGACAACATATATAGAGTAAAGGTTTAGAATAATATTAAGAATTTTGGTAAAAACGTAGGATAAGATTGATTTAAAATAAATATTTGAGACGAAATTTGTGAGAATTCAAACTTTTAATTGGAAGGAAAAAAATATTACTTTCGCTTTCCTAGAGAGGTTAAAAATAAAACATTATAAATCTGAAAGGTGTGACAAATAATTGGAGTGGGGATGACATGACAATGTATAAACAGGACCACCGTCCAAGAAGATGAACCTAGTCTCGCAATATAAACCACAGGTTTTTCACATTTTCCATTACACCTTTACACAAATCCAACAAATTCTCAAATCATGAGTAATTTATTTTAATTTAATTATTAAAATTTTTTACTAATAATTTTTTTAAGAATTAAATTTAATACTTCTATATTTTAAAAAATAAATTTAATATTTTTTATTTTTTAAAAAATTAAATTAACATAAAATGTATTTTCAAAGATCAAAATAATAATGTACTTGATACTCCTCCTATCTTTTTAAAATAGTACAATTAATAAGTAAAATGATGATCAGGACATGAAAAACAGAATATGGCATAAAGTTGTGGAACTAAAAAAAAAAAGGGAGCACATAGTGCCTTTTATTTTTAAAGGATGATGGGATTGGTACACTGTACCAAAATATGTTTGAATATGGTATCAAATTAGATGTCCCTATGTGAAAGCAACTCCCTCGGACTAGGGAAAAAAATAATTATGATCATGAGGAGATATATATATATATATATATATATATATATATGTGAGCTTTTTATATATTGTTTTGATATAATATGTTCCATAAATCAACCATTTTCCTTTTATCTGTGTGTATATATATATAGATTACTTCAATTTCATGAACAAATTTAAAAATATATTTTATGTATTGATAATAATTTTCAGCAAAATAGTAACGAAATAGTAAAATTATGAGTTAAATTAGAAAAGAAAATTCAAAAGTAACAGTTTAATTAAAAGTTAAACTGTGACTTGCAAGAGTTTTCCTGACAGAGACATGTTCAAATTGTACATAAATAATTAAATAAATTCGGATATGTGATTGGTTGTATATACACTATTATGTAATAAAAAAAATTAAATTTTATGGAGACCCAAATAACAATATAAATTAAAAGGCAATGTTATATATTAAGAGTTTGAATTCTAAATTAGTTCACAAAAAATCTCTCTCTCTCTCTCTCTCTCTCTCTCTCTCTCTCTATATATATATATATATATATATATATGTGATATAATTTTATATTATAAACAAAGATTTTAATACGTAATGTTCTGTGATAAAAAAAAATCAATTTTCTTGAATTTTCTTTAGCAAAATTCAAGCAAAAAAAGAAAAATAAAAGACCTACATACAAAGTATTATACAGCTATATCCTGAAAAGGATGTATAGGAATGAGCATGTTTGCGATTGCAAGGATTCCACGCTGATAATGCTAATTACAACTTGCACGTTTCCAACTTGTTTAATGTGGAAAGTTGGTATCAAACTAAATTAAATATGGAAATTTCTAATAAAAATTGGTTCATCAAATCCTTTATAATTATTGTATGACTAACTTTAATTTTAAGTCATTCATCGATTGTTTGATAAATTATCTGTAAGAACTGTTCTAAATATTTGCAAGAGTCCATAGAATTGAATTTTGAAATTATTGTCAATTTCAAACAACCCAATTTTTAATTATATAAAGCAACCCAAATGTTAAAAAAATCTCATTTTTTGTGTAATTTCATGAAAAAAATAATTCCTAAGCATTATTCCCCATCTAAATTCTCACTTGCCAACAAGAAGAAAAAGAAATATCAATATGGAGAGGGAAATGGAATTTACATTGACTTGGTCAAAAGAAATTAGATAATATAAGAAGACGACAAATTAAAGAAAGAGACAGAAGCAAGCACGCACGCTAAGAGAACGAACTAATGCAGTGGAGCAGGAGGATGATATATATTAAATTTGTTACACCATTTTGATTTTGAGAGCTGTATCTATAAAATTAAATGTTACTTAATTTAATCCAACAAATTATATATTTTGATTCTTCAAAAGTTATTATTTGTAATACTATTACTATACGGTATGCGTGCCAGGTCATGCCATGCGTCATGCATTGGGCTGCCTATAATTAAGAGACCATTGGATTTTTATTAATTGTGTTTAAAGGGAAATTAAGTCATTTATATTTTACACAATATTTGATAATTAAGTATCTTTATCGATATTTGTTGCTACTAAACTTCATAAAATTTCAAAAGGGTATAAGTTTAATTACTGAAAATGATTAAGACATCAAAAACTGAAAATATGGACAATATCTTTTTTTAAAAAAACAAAAACAAAAGTTGTAGTAAGGCGATTGAAAGCTCTGTGAGGAGAAATTAATATCCATCAAACATGATTTTAGATGAATTTAATAGAATTTGAACCTTCACTAGTTAATTATGAGTGATAATGTTTTTTCGGAATACTATTTGTGGCAACGTTGAAGACGTACGGATAAAACCTTTTATATCCTTTATATTAGAGGAAAGAATGGAAACTTAATTTGTTAACCATTAAGATTTAATTTGCTTAATTTGTTAACCTTTTATAGCCTTTGGACTTGTATTTTTTTTTTTTATATCTACTTGTAAATTAAACGTTAATACTTCTAAGATATCAATCCATAATAATATTATTATATGTTTTACAATCTTTTAAAAATAGCTTGTCATCTTTTTGAAGAGAAAGATAAGCAGTAAAAACTAAAAACTAAATAAGAATTAAAATATATTAAAATATAAATTAGGTTTAGCACAAGAGATTAGTTTTTCATGATGTAATTAATCAAAATTCGATTTTTTTTGTTAGAAAAAAATCTTACATTAATACTCAATAATATCTAAAATAAATTAAAATTATCTAAGATAATGAAAGAAAAAAAAAACTAGGGAATAGTAGGTGAGAAGAAGAAAAGCAGTTTTTGCAGTAGTGTATATATATCTATCTATATATATTAGAGGTTTCGCATGCTCTACGTGCATGCAATTTATTCTTAATTTTTAAAAATATAATTATGATATTTGATAATTTTTCAATTTTTAGATTAGAATTATTATCATAACTTAAAATAATTAATTAAATAATGAGAAGTTATTTACTTGCCCACTTTTCTAATAACTACCCATCATATATTTTGTCTCTCTCCTACTACCTCCTATTATATAATTTTCTTGTATTTTTTAATTAAGAAATATCTATTTTGTGAGACTAATGACCAGAAGGGTCCAAAGCCATATATATAGACTAGAGGCTTCGCATGCACGTACCGTGCATATAATTTGTTCTTGTTGTTTTAAAAAAATATATAAGATAAAATTATTATTATGATTTAAAATAATAAAATATAAATATTTGATAATTTTTTAACTTTCAAAATATAATATAATAATTATATTTAAATAATATATTAAATAATGGGAAGTTATTCATTAAAAAGTTAATTTTAGTGGGGAAGTTATTTTTTTAGTATCACACACTTTGGTTGTGTGACACCAAAAACTCCAAAGCCATATATAGATATAGATATATATATATGGCTTTGGAGTTTTTGGTGTCACACAACCAAAGTGTGACACCAAAAAAATAACTTCTCCCTCAACTTCCCAATAAATAATCAACTTCTCACAAAATAGCTATATTTTATAATTAAAAAATACAAAAAAATAATATGATTGGAAAATGTTGGGAGAGAGAAAACAAGTATGATAGGTGGTTACTAAAAAATGGAGAAGTGCATAACTTCTCAATTTTTAATTTTTTTTTATTTTAAATTATGATAAAAATTCTATTTAAAAATTTAAAAATTTTTAATTTTTAATAATTTTAAAATATAATAGTTATTATATGTATGCACGTAGGTGCATGCAAAGCGAAGCCTCTAGTATATATATATATGTGGCTTTGGGGTTTTTGGTGTCACTTCACGCAAAGTGTGATACCAAAAAAATAACTTTTCCCTCAACTTCCTAATAAATAACCAACTTTACAATAAATCTATATTTATATTTATAGCTATATTTTATAATTAAAAACTACAAAAAAAATGATTGGAGGATATGGGAGAGAGAAAACAAGTATGATAGGTGGTTACTAAAAAAATGAAGATGTGCATAATTTCTCATTTTTTTAATTTTTTATTTTAAATTATGATAAAAATTCTATTTAAAAATTTTAAAATAATAAAATATTTAATTTTTAATGATTTTAAAATATAATAACTATTTTATATTATATTTAAAAAAAATTTAAGAATAAATTACATGTATACACGCTGCATACAAAACTTATAGTATCATATATGGAAGTGAGGAGGATAAGGCGAGAGATGCGTTTGGGTTGAAAGTTTGAATTAAAGTGAGAAATGTTGAAACTTTTAGGATGAGTATGCTAAGAATTGAATTAAACCTATAGCTACTACACGTACACTTCATTCCAATTCATGCTTATCCGATCCTCTTCTTTCAATTCCCTCTAATAACTTATAATTATAAATCACACTTTTCTTCTTCTACGTACACAACAACAACGATATATATATATATATATATATATATATATATATATATATATATATAATTATATATATATAAGGTAGTGCTTCTTATTTGCCACGTACTCGCTTCTTTTATGATCTCTTTTCACAGGGTGGTTTTCTTACCTCAAAAGATATTTTTTAAAAAGATAGAAAGATGATTAATTTATTTAAAAATTTCGAAACTCCACAATCCACATTCCACATACATATATACACGTGGGAATTTAATTATATTAGGTGAAATTCATTACAATTTTCGCCCATCGAATATTTTGGTTAATATAACTCTACTTGACTATGTATATATATATATAATTGAGTGACATTGCGATGAATTGTCAACTTAATTAGTTTAATGTGAATAAAAAAGTAATGCATCATTATTATTTAATACTAGAGGGTTTGAATTCTAAATTTGTTAGGTGGAGTTCTACTACTACTACTCAACCGTCAAATAACTTGTTCACAACATGAGTTTATATATATGGCATGTTTGCTTTATTATTAATTTATTGTGTTAACACTCTTCTGGAAAACCAAACTCCATACACTTGACATGAAACTTATTGATACACCTGCTGAACCTTCCTTTATTTTTCTAATATATATCCTTACATCATATGGCTATGTTTTGATACATTTTTTACACTATGAAAAAATATGGAAAGGGTGAATCTCATATGGGACCCATTTATCATTGGAGAAAATGATTTTTTTTAAGAATTTGTGAGAAATAAAAAACATGTATGAAATGTCTTTAATTTAATATAATCATAACATTTTTTAAAATATTTTAATATATGGGATAAAATATTAATTTTAATTAATCTATTCCTATTCTCATTCTTAAATTTTATTATCGAACACAATAAACTCATTCTATTCCGATTCTTATTCTCTTTTTGCGTATCAACACATCTTATATATCCTAATCAAAAATTAAAAACAGAGAAAAAAACATTTTTTTTCTGTTGCTTTCTATCGTGAAAGCAACATTGATTTCTTAAAGAACTCTATCCACATGACCAAATTACAATAATGGTGGCGAGATATTTCACTTACTATTAAGAGTATACATCTCTATCAACTTCGATTCACACTTTTTTTTTTTGGCAGTCAAATTTGTCGTCTTCTCAAATTTCTTTAATATCACTTCCTTTTTCGTGTTCTCTATATATAATTGAAGATACGAATAAGAAAAAAAAAAAAAAGCTTCAATTTTAATCCATTCTGTGAGTTTCAGAGAATACCACTTTCAACTTTTTGTTTTACTTACAAAACGAAACCATATATGTATATATGTACATAGAGCTGGAACTGAAAGGCTAAGAAATTAGCAAATTTTAATTTCATTTTGATTTAATGCATATATAGTCATGTTCCAAATCATGATTAGCCTTAATTGATATTTTGTGGATGAGGTTGTGCCCCAAAATTAAAGGGAAAAAAAAAACATATAAAGATTGAAACCTAACATTGAAAACAATGGGTATGATATTTAAATGTGGGTTTTAAGATCAACCTGATTCTTGTGGCTACATACAGCCAAGAATTTACATCCTAATTCCTAACTACAACGAATATTTTGGGGCTCAATTTTCAATTCCATCCGCTCAATGTCCCACCCGAAAAATCAAATTGAGTTCCAACATTTGCATATATTTTTTTTCTCCCCTTTCTACTTTTGGAAATCTCAAGGCCAAACCACACTATTAGCCCAAAGAATCCCCCAAGTATTTACACATTCCTTTCGCTTATTGCCGGAACCCGAACCCGATTGTGGACTGAGTCGGGTATTTGAACCCATACGGGTCATTACCGAATAATCCCTGCGTGAAGGCACTGGGACTCTGCTGGTAGAACCCGGAATTGCTATTGCTGACTTCACTCTGAACCTCATCCTCCGGCACCGGCGGGATAGAGGGGACATGGATGTCATTATTCACAATGGCATTATTGTAATTCAACGTCCCTTGAGATTGAGTCCCCGACATGAAGTCGGCCACCGAGTTGCCCCAGTCCGCGAAATTGCTCTGGAAGTTGAACTTGTCGTCCTCCTGCTGCCACGTCTTCAGCGACCCCACACGTGGCAGGGCGAAACACGTGTCGTCTATCTCCGGAAACGACTCCAGCATGACGTCGTCCAGGTGCGACGACGACGAAGACGACGAGCCGTTGCTGTATTCTCTGCTGCTAGCAGGAACCATGGGAATACTCTTCTGTGAGCTCGAATTCTTCTTGTATATACGACACAGAACCCAGTCATCGAGCTGCATATATCCATCATCAGAAGGAAATTTCAGAAACGTAATTGAAGAATTAATAATGATAGAAAACAGAGGAAAATCAAATCCAATTTCAATTAATTATATACATACCTTGGTGCCTCCGTTATTCTTTCGGGAGGAATCGAGGAGGCGATACTCGTGCATGATCCAATTGGTTTTTGTGCCTTTGGGTGCTTTTCCCACGTAGAATACCAGAGCTTTCTTTATTCCTACTTTGCGACCTTCCGTGCTTATGATTTTGTCGGTTCCCGTGGCTTTCCAGTACCCCGAACCCGCAACCCGGTTCGGCCGTGAACCGTTCGGGTACTTCCGGTCTCTTGGGCTGAAGAAGTACCATTCTTTCTCCCCGAATATCGCTTTGCCTGTTTTGTTTACAATAATTCTATTACAAAACTGAAAAAAAGATGGAAATCAAAATGAATTGGTTTGAGAAAGCGGGTAATTAGTAATAATTACTTGGTAGAACCCATGGGTCGAACTTGTACAAGTCGATTTCAGCAATGATTTGGAGAGAGAAATGGTGGCCGGCCACTTTGCGGCATAAGTACTGAACCAGAAGCTCCTCGTCCGTCGGGTAAAACCGAAAACCCGGGGGCAAACTCAATTGGGAAAGCGGGTCTCTCTCGGGTACTCCCATTCTCGCTTATGAAGGACTTACAGTGGTAATTACTAGAAAGAAGAATTGAAGAAGAAGAAGAAGGAAGAGAATTGTCAAATGAAATTTCTTTCTTTTGTTGGGGGGAGATATGGGCGGTTATTTATACAGGGAGCATACACACCGAGGGAAGTACGGTAATCTTTGTCTTACTGTGGGAGAGTGGGCCCACTTGAGTTAATATCCTCTGAGAATACGCCACGTACCCCCCTTATACTAAAGTTCGAGTTTATCATGCGGCCGACCTTATCGAAATCCAGTACGGTCCTTGTGTTTCGGCGGGATGCAATGTATGTATGTATAGTATAGTCCCTATTCAACACTCACAGCTCACAACCCTTCTCAATCAATTTCTTTTAATAAAATCATATTTGGGGTGAGGAGAGCGCGTATTTTAAAATTCATGTGGTTGACAAAGTAATTTGTCACGCGTGGGAATTAATAATTGATTATTAGTGAACAGTGATAATCGAAGAGGGAAGAGTGGTCACGTGCGGGCACGTGTCCATCCATGTGTTAGAAAGTGAGAGTTAGGCGTGGAATTTTGTTAGAAGATGGAAGATGGAAAAGAGACACGAGTATAAAGGTGGTGCGCTGGAGGCTCCATTGGTGGACACGTGTTGTACACTTAATTTTGTCATTTTGCTTGTTAAAATAAAAGCTCATTGGGTTATTTATTTCTTTCACTCATCAACCTCCACGCTACTACTGCTTATTAATGCTTATGCATATTACATTGTGTATGAATATGGATGATTGGGGTTTGGTTCTACATGAGTATGTTGCTTTCAGAAAAAAGATAGGTGGGTGACGTGGCCAGTCAAGGTCAGCATTATACAGTGGTCATATGCACTGGATCTTTCTCCACTGATAGATGACGTTTTAATGTTTAGTGCACGTGGACAAGTAATAGCTTCCACAGTTATATATATATATTACTATATTTGCCTTTCTTTCAGTCAAAATCTATAATTTAAAAGGAAAAGCTAGAGAACGCAAAAATAAGAGGAGGTGGAGGGATATATACGAGATATGGAGATTGCGTAAGAGCTTGTGTATCGTGAATGGTGATATAGTAATATTTTGACAAGTATATACACATATAAGCTAAGTCGTCGTTGTTTTTTGTATATGGTTGACAAATAAGGTGAAAATATTGAATATTAATGAATTTGTATTATAATTATGTTTTCATTTGGAAGTTAAGAAATGAAGTGGATAATTGGGGCGACACGTACGTGCAAATTGGGATTATAGTGTGGATCAATTGTTGTGGGAAATAAACAATGGGTGAGGGATGGGACTTTGAAAAATATACACGAATTCGGGTCACCTACTTTTAATCACTTAATTTCCTCGCAGCAGGTGACACCCGTTGACATTTCAAAATCTTACTGTGTAATAACTTTTCTGTTGCTTCAATCAAATTAATAATTAACATTATTATTTCTTTCATTTCATTTTTTTTTATTGTCAAAGTTTGTTTCGTTCGATCAATTCAATAAATATCATTTTATTTATTTAACATCATTATTTAAACAAATCTTCTAAAACTAACTAATTTCTATTTTACTAAAAAAATTACTAAGACAAACATTATTTTAGCAGAAAATGTCATGTAGAAAGTTTCAAATATTACGAATGATTTATATTTACTAATGAAAAGAAATGTCAACCAAAGGGATCATGATTTTATACGGGTAAAAATCTTTAATTGGGAAAAGTAAATTTCAAAGTATTATGTTTGAAAGATCAAAATGATTAAAGCGTGATATTTCACTCTCTCTCTTTCTTGCAGTTTTGATATTTTAACATTATAATCGTAGCTAGTTCTGTTTGGCAATTACGATTAATATAAATTTGGATCTGGTCAGCAGATTGGTATGAGAGTTAAAACCCGATTTTTCTTGATCTTTCCATATTTGGCTTGAATGATCTTCAATATTACTTCGGAAAAAAAAAAAAAAACTGAATCAAATATTTTCAGCGTTCTTTCATTGAAGTGGGTGACTTTTGACTAGTTTATACTTCATACAATTTCTACGGATTCCAAATATGAAACTTCGTCATATATTTAACATCAATTTCCTGATGGATTTTTTTATTTGATTATAATATATATATATATATATATGTTTTAAACCATGTGTGTGTATTTATTTTTTTCAATTTTAATGTTTTATTCTAAACTTCAGTCAGATTAATGACTTTCTCCTTTTTCTTTTAATTAAAGTTCAAATGGTCGTCATAATTGGTTCTTTTTTATTATTTGGCTTTACGGTATTAATTAATTTGCTCGAAAAGACAAAGATGTGTAAATAATTGTTTGCAATAAAAATCTTGTTATCTACTGGAAATACAAATTCAGTCTCATATATAACCGAAAGAAATACTCAATAGAATATTTAAATAACTTGGTTCATTTTCTCAACAAGTAACTTTTGAGAGAGTATTTTTTAAATTATTTGAGTTTCAAACATTATTAATTAAGATTTTTTCCCTCCTTCCCGTGACGATATAAATAGAAAATTTGACATTCAAAGACGGGGCTGTTCATGTCAAAAGCAGAGAAACAAAACACGTGCAATAATTAAGTATATACGTCAAAATTAGAAGGGAGAACTTTAATTTGATGCATGGCAAATTCGCAATGGCATAAAGTACTTATATATTCACAAAAAATAGCGAGCAATATTATTAACATTTATTCAAAATATACTTTTTTGGTGCATATTCAAAAGATATTTTACATGAACCACAAATAGGAATTTAATTTGTATCGTTGTAATGATAATATATATATATATATATATATATATATATATATATATATCATTTTATATTAAATAAAATTAATTAATTGTTAAAATATATTTTAATGTAATGCATATATTTATAAATTAGAAACTCTGCAATTTGCATGTATAAAAGTATTTTAAAATATAGTATCATCAAATTTTAAAATAATAAAAGAAATTAACTATCCTCTGTTACTTTTCAAGCTTTACCCCTCCTTTTGCATTACATCTCTTATTTTGAGATCAATGATTAAAAAATTTCAAAGAGTTGCTATAAATTATATATATATACACACACACATACATATACATATGCACGTGGCTTGTTTACAATATAATAAGAAAATTAAAAATCATCTTTTGAAAACGTATTATCATATATATGGTGGGAGCTTACACATGGTTTTGGACTTTTGGCATGCTTGGTTTAAGGAAAGCTCTCCCTAAAGGTTGGAGAAACACATGCAGAACTACATATAGTACGCTTATCCATAAAACAAAAAATGGTTTATCTAACAAATCCTCTAAGACATTTATTAAGATTTTTTTTAATTGATGCAAAGATAATTTATTATCTTAGAGTTAATAAATAATCAATAAGAATAATTTTTTAAGTTATTCTATTGGTTAAAATGAATCCTTAAATGTGTCCTTATTAGAGTATTGGTTAACAAAACCCAAACAAAAATAAAAGACAATTAAGCTTAGAAACAAATACAAATATATATATATATATTAAAAAGTCAAATTAGTACAGCTTCTCAATTTGTGTGTGATATATTTAATTTTTAAATCAGTAACGGTTCCAATTTTTTGTAGGAGGAGCTCGCATCTTTTTTTTTTTTTTTCTATACTGATTTTTCCTTTAAAAAAAGGAAAAAACTTATGTCCATTTCCTCCAATTCTATCAATCATATATTATATTTACACTCTCTTTCTTCTATGATTGGTTATATAAAAGGTGGTTTTCTATATTCTCTCTCTACTGTGATTGGTCATTTAAACACTTTTTGCCACGTGTCATAATTATATTGGGGAATTGGATGAAATGGACATAAGTTTTTTCCTTAAAAAAAAGACTAACTAGCTAGTTTTTTTTTATTGCGTTAAGATATATAGCTTTAAATTCTGTTTGAAGATTGGTAATATATATCTTAATTAATTACCTGTACTTATATAAGTTGGTACACATCCAGTCTTCCAAATTTCCAATCTCCAACTTATCTTTTAATTAATTACCCACTTGATCTACTATATATATATATATATAGTTTCCTGTTCTCCAAAGATTTATGTGAGGTAATGGCGCCCTATAATCCAAAGTTAGGACAGTATTAGGAATTCAGAGAATATTTATAAGCTAAGGATTCTTACAGGTAACTTATTAAATAAATGATCACTTAAAATCAAATTTAAGCTATGTACTTATCATAAACAAATTATAAGGTTATCAGATGAACCAATCATCATCCTCATTGGCTCTACTATATATCTAGTTTATTTATAAATGTGTAAATGCGATCTGAAAAATGGTTAGCTCCAACATTTTAGCATCATCGTCATCATTGACTTTTGGGATTGAAAAGTTAATGTGTGCACGAGCCTTTTGACCACCAACGTAACACATAGCCAACATGTTCGAGTTCAAGTCAACTATGTAATTATATCATATGTAGTGAAAATACTCGATTGTTGGCCCAAGTTAAAAAAAAAAAAAGGAGAGAGAGAGAGATTGGAACCTAAAAAAAAAAACTAGTTGGTAATTGGTTTAGTGTGAAACTGTGAATTTTGAGCTAGGACCCCATCAATTTTGTAGACTAAATTCATTAAATTTGTCCATTTGATAAATAAACTGACTCTAATTTGAATATTTGACCAGCCGAATCTGACTATCTGAGTAGTCGATTCATTTAAATCCCTAGAACAAACTGGTGAAAAAGTTGACGCAAATTAATTTAATTAAAATAAATATGAATGTATATGTATTTGTATCAGAATATTATGTGACACTACAATATTTTTTTTTTTATATATATATATATACACACTGAAATGAAATTAATTTGACATGTAATGAAATATAAGTTTGAGTGAATTTAATTAGAGAATTGAAATTATAAAAACTAATTTAACAAATTTAGTCTTTGCTTTCTACTTAAGTATCCTTAGACATTAATTAATGTTGCCGTCAAGTGTGTATATGATTGAAAGTTGAAACTGTGTTTTTCAGGTTTGTTTCAAAGGTAAGGGCTCTCAATGCTTGGTTGTTTAAAAGTCAAGCAGAGAAGCACTGCTATTTCGTAAATTCATACTAGTAATTAATTATAGACAAAACTTATGTGTTGTTACTTATATGTTTTTGGTAAGGTTAACTAATTAAAAAAAGACATGTGTCAATTTAATCAATTAAAAAAAGGCATGTGTCAACTTTCTTCTTGAAATTGACATTTTTTTATTGATTAACCTTATCAAAAGTATGTAAGTAACAACACATAAGTTTTTTCCATTAATTATTACTAATTTCTTTCCATCAGCCTCATAATTGGCTTTATTTTCCACTTTTCAAATGGTCATAATTTCCCTTGTGTGCCACTCCCACTTTACTATGACCGGGATGGCAAAAATCCTCGCATCACGGGGATTCCTGTGGGTAATTTTCGTGTGGGCTCCATTTGCGAACATTTTTTTTTTCCGGGAATGGGGACAAAAAAAAATTCTTAAAGTTTGTTCGGGGACAAAAACAGGAAGTATGTTCCTTGTCTTACAGGATCCTCGTCCTCGAGAGATAATTATGTGTTTGTTGATGTTTCTTATTTCAATATATTTAATATGATATTTTTATCTAATATTATGAATTATTTTTTATTAAAATTATTAAGTCTATTCATATATATATATATATAAATTTTTTAAATATATGTGGGGTCCTCAAGAAGAGGGGAGAATGAGAATGAGAAAAAACTCTCTCCACAATAGAGAATAGGGACAAGGACATGAGAGCACTTCACATCCTTGAACGGTGTCATCCCTAACTATGACCTTGCTCTCTTTCTCTCTGTTGATTCATTCTTATTGTCATCCCTAAATATTACATATTTTGAAACAATTGTTGGTCACAATATTACATTTTTATTTCTTGTGTCCTTTTTATAAGCCCCACACATTATCACTGTACAACAATATTTCTTTATGATCAATTCAGTTTATCATCATAATTGGGCTCAATAACAAATAGTTATAAGGCCATCATTTTTTCTCTTCTTATACTCACTTTTTCTATGTTGTTAACTAGGCCCATTTATTTTCTAGGCCTTTAGCCTATAGTTACTCTTAATTATGGACCCAAAAACTCAATAGGTAAGAAAAAATTCAATATAATAGTACAACAGAAAATGAAATGCATCAGAAACAGAGAAGAGTCTATATCACAATGGATTTTCTGCCGTTGCGTTCTCTCCATTTCCATTTGATGTGTTGTTGGAGTTAGCCAGCCATTGTTAACCTGCAAAAAAGATACTTCTTTTTTTTTTTTCAAAAAAAATATATATATTTGAAGGTTAGTCACAGTTATAACTCCAACTACACAGAAGAGACATCTAACTATAGAAAATCCGGACTCGAGCCTATATAAGCTAAACCAATTTCTTAGTGACCCCAATTCTCATGAGAGCAAAATAAGCTACAAGTCTATAACCTATGAGCATTATCACTAGAGCCAAAGCAGCCACCACTTGGCCCTTCAAATGCAACCCCATTTGCTTTATAGCAGGAAACTCAACCACTGAACACTGCCCTTCAGAACAAGGGTATGTGTCCCCAACCTCATACTGAGACCCCACAAACAGCTTGAAGGTGTAGTAGATAATGGATAAGTACTTAATCCAACCTATAAAACTAGGCACATGCTGGACATAGTACCCTGAGACTAGAAGGAAACTTAGCATAACCACAGAGCCTAGTGTGTTTGCAGATTGTGGATCCATGATTATAGCACCTAAAGCAAGGCCTAGGCCTTGGCAGACTAGGACATTGAGCAAGAGGGTGAAGAGAGTGTATAAGAAATTTAGGACATTGGGTTTGAGGCCTGCCAAAAAGTAGGATATGAAGAGGAAAATGGTGGGAAGGATAAGTTCCATTGGAAGATCTGCTACTATCTTTGAGAAGAAGTAGGAGGAGAGCCTGTACATTCCACAGCATCTTTCTTTCTTTAGCATCATCCTCTCTTGAGGGAAGGTGAAGATGGCCTGGTGGAGTGGGAGGAAACTCCAAAACCCAACTATGAAGAATATAAGCCCAATCTGCATTCATGTCACACAACAACAATGCAAATTACTTGTGTCTTAATTACTTAAATAATGGAGAAATTAGAGTTAGAATTTCAAACAAAGTGGCTTCAAATTATCAACATTCTTAGAGTAAATTATCATTTTGGCCCATAAAAGATATAATATGTCCCAATTTGATCCTTGTAACATGTATTTCTCAAATTTTCTATTAGTTATGTTAATCTATATTCTCAAGGACTAAATTTGACATTTTGATTTTGTAGGAATTAAATTGAGACAAACTATATTATTTAATAACTAAATTTGACATTTTTATATTTTAGAGACTAAATTGAGACATATTAAATTTTTTAGAAATGTCAAATTCAATCCCTAAATGATGTAATTTGTCTCAATTTATTATTCTCTAAAAAAATTTGCATAATTTAAAAAGTAAATTGAGAGTTGAGTATTAGATTTTACATGTTTGAGGGATTAAAACGATAATTGAATAAAATTGTTACCTGATCTTGCAAGTGCAAAATGTGAGATTTATACCAGAATAGTCCAGAAAGAAAAGCGACTAGAAGGACTTGAGCAATCTTGAGGGCAGAGAATGAGTCATGTTTCCTCTCCTTCACTCCTCTCTTGAGCAACACACTGAATTGCTCAAACCAACTAGTGGGCCATCTCTCACCACTGCCTCTCTCTTCAAATATTGTGCCTAATTCGCTTCTATCACGCTCACTCATCTCCTCATTAACCAATTCCTTCACTTGTGCTTCAAGGTTGTTCTTATATGCTGAAATCAGTTTCTGCTTGAGCGACGCATGATCTTCATAACACTCATCAGTGTAAATACCTGTATTAATAAATTCCCCCAAGTTCATTTAATGAATGTGTGTGTATAGAATAGAAGAAATAGATGATGAAAGGTACCGTTACCGTACGTACCGTTTGCAAGATCCAAAAGGAAATCGGAAGGGTTGATACCCAAATTGGGGGCATAGCCTATAGTTGAGAAATAGGTTAGAGCATCACACCCCTTCCCAAAGAACAAAGGGCTTCCTTCACACAGCAACAAGACCTTACAAAACATATCATACATCCTTGGAGAAGGCTGGTGTATGGTCATAACCACCGTCCTCCGGCCCACACTAGCCACCTCACACAGAGTTGACACAATCGCCTGGGCCGTGGTGGAGTCCAGTCCCGACGTGGGCTCGTCCACAAATAACAAGCTCGGGTTCACCACCAACTCTTCCCCTATACTAACCCTCTTCCTCTCTCCCCCTGATATCCTGGCTATCACGCTATCCTTGCACTTGGATAAGCCCAGGTGGGATATCAGGGCCTGGGCTTGGGCCACTTTGTGGTGTTTGGAGAGGGTGTTTGGCAAGCGGAGTAGGGCTGTGAAGACTAGAGTCTCGGTGACGGTTAGGTGAGGATAGAGAAGGTCGTGTTGCGTGACGAATCCCAATCTTGTGTTGATTCCGTTGCTAAAGGGGTGGTCGTTGTAGGTTATTGTTCCACGAAGGATTTGGTGGCCTGAATCTGATCCAAGTCTTCCTCCCAACGCAGTGAGGAGTGTCGTTTTGCCGCTTCCGGAGGGACCTAACATTGCTAGCATTTCGCCTGCTTTTGCTATTCCCGACACTTGCTTTAGGATTACTTTCTCTTCCGCTTTACCTTTTTTGCTCTTCATTTTGTACACCACGTCCTTGAACTGCATATATATATATATTATTAATTGAACTAAGCATCCATATATTAATTAAACATGAATATATGACTGATTGAAGATCAACAATATACCTTGAGAGTAACAGGAGCATGATTATTGATGTTGTTGTAGAACATAGTTTGAGACTCCAAGTCTGCCCTCTCCTGCTCCATCTTAATTAGATTAATTTTGCTATCTTCTAATTCTAATTAATTACACACTTGGCTTTTCAATAATCTTCCCTATCCATGTTTAATTTGTTGAGCTATATATATATATAGGACCCTCATTTAATGCTTTGTCTCTAATATTTAAGAAAGGAATGGCGAAAATGGTATTCAGGCTCAAACACAACCTCATCCCATGCTCTTCGTGTTTATATATATATAGTGATTGCAATAACATCGATACTTAAATATATATTATTACAGGAATATACGTGTTGGGGTGTTGTTCTATTTTTGTGCATATATAAAAGAAAAGAGTGTTATACTGTTATGTACATTTTGCATTTTCATCCTTTATTGCCAATTATGGGCTTTTCCATCTCTTGCCATTCACTTCATTAATTTGATGACTTCATTCATTACTAGTTTTACGTATGTTTTTTCTGTGAGCACATATAGAATTAGATTTCAATATATTTTTTCAATCACTTAGTTTCTAATCTATGTAAGATGAGTCCTTATGAATTGAGTCTTTATTAATATTAAAAAATAGTACTAAATAATTAGAAAAATATACTGAAGTTCATCAATATGTATTGAATTTTAATTGATATGTTTTTTGTGTCATTCTTCCATTCTCTTTCATTATTAATCAATGTTCATAATTTTTGTATTTACTTTGAAAATTCAGCAGTAATCTTTTATGCGTCAGAAAGATTTTCAAACAATATTAGATTTTAGGACAAATAATTACTTTCTCCTCTGAACAATGAGAAAATGCTTTACTTTATAGTTAAGCTTTGGTTAATATAGCAAAGCACAATTACTTGTTGAATGATTAATTAGACAGTTTGATGTTTAAAAGTGAGCTTAGACTAATAAAAGTTGAACACTATCAACAAACCCATAATTCTCTGCTTGGGCAATTTAGTCATGTATTCCCATTTTCATTCATATGTTACTTTCAATGTTTAGTATATATATTCTATAGATAATCAAGCCATTTTCATTCATCTGTTACTTTCAATGTTTTAATGAATAAATATATAGAGATCTATCTCTCAAAATATCAGAATTTTCTTAAGAGTATGGATATTTTTAGATTCCTATGTAATGGAATGCAATCTATAACAATTTATTATGATGATAAAATAATATACATTAATGTATTGCCAGGAAATAAATTAAGATAAAGTTTTTGTAAACGTACAATGTCAAATGTCAAGGAAATTAAATATAATTTCAAAAAGAAGCTAAGAGGGATATCAAACTCAAATCTCAAAGTTTAAGTTCATTATCTTTGGTAATTTATTTGTTTTTTTTTTTTTTCAAAGTTTAAGGTTGTACAATTAATTACCCTTCTTTAAAGATAGAAGTTAAATATTATGCAACAGTGAACTTCAATATATCTTTAATTATTTAGGTCTTCTTTAATTTTAAAAGTTGATTAATATAATAATGATTCAATTTTCTTGTATTTTCAATTTTGTGTAACATATTCCACTTGATATTACACACAAAGTTATAAAGTGAGCAATATTTAATTTTAGTAATTAATTTGTTGGCTAAACTTTGTGAAAAAAACCCTAAATTTAGGGAATATATATGTAATTTAATTAGCCCCTCAACTTAAAGTTGGCAAAAGATTTTACAAAAAAATTAATTTTATATAAACATACCCTTTTACTTTGTTTTTTTAAAAAGACGGTTATGAAACAAAATTTACTCCCATATCAACTTTAGAATTTTAACAAAAAAAATCCCTCAAAGTTTTAATTTTATAAAATAATTTTCCAAAATTTCAATTTTCTGCAGAATATCTCTCTTTCAAATTTGTTAATGTATAGACTAATGTTTTGATAAAAATATTAATAGCAAAATATATATTGCATAAATGAAAATTTTAGAAAAGTTTTAAAATTAGTTTTTAAACTTGAAGAAATCAAATTGTACAAATTTAATGATTCCGATTTCCGACACGGGAAAATAGCATAAAATTCATTATATATATATTGCAATGTTGTAAGAACCGGACTGGACCGGACGGTCCGACCGGTTCAACCGCCAACCGAATACAAAGGCGAGTCGGTTGGACCAAAAAACCGTTTTTGCAGTTGGACCGCGGATTTAACCGGAGTTGGACCGGTCAACCGATGGTCCAACCGGTCCAATTTTTTTTTAAAAAAAAATTAAAAAATAAAAAGGAAAAATAACATAAAAAAAAAGAAATTAGAGAAATCTTAAAAATTTAGAAAAGTCTTAAAAATTAAAATTTAAAAGTTATGATTATCAATAATTTAATATTTAGTTTGATTAAGTTCTTTCAAAGCTTGATAAGTCTTAAAAATTAAAACTTTGAGGAGTTATGTAATTTAAAACTTCAAAATTATGTATATTGAAACCTAAAATTTGAGTGATGTCATTTTATATATTAAGAATATTTATTATTTATTATTTATTGCGTCATCCGGTTCGACCGACGGTTCGACCGGTTAAACCGATCAAACCACATGAACCGAACACTTGTCCGAATTTTTGTCCGGTTCGGTTCTTACAACATTGATATATTGTATAAAACTGAAGGATATAATATATCAAACAGGAAGAAGAAGAATGTAATCGGAAATGAAGATTGTATTTCTTTTTTGGTGTAATGTTAAATCTTATGGAAATATGGTCGAGCCCAATGGGCAATCCAACACTTTTAAAATTTGTATCAATGAGCCCAATTAGCGTTGTTCATTCAGTATCAAACCTTCAAATCAAAACAGTTATTAATTCAGACATAAAAAACCAAATTAATAACAGTTTAAATTTGTAGTGGAAAAAAAAATATGACACAAAGTCCAAATTAAAAAAAATGATAATCTCTAAAGTTTCTATTTTAGCATTTGTACATTTACATACGTAGCGCCGTCTGATTAGGCTAACATCTGACATTACAAATATGTGATATTTCGCCTTTGCCATATTTGGTACCTTCACGCCGCAACACCTGCACGTGATTTTAATCCTTCCCACAAAAAATATTTTAAGCAACTTTTCTTTAATTAAGTCAAGATTTAGGGGGTATTTTACGTTTTACCTTCACACAAAAAATGTTTTAAGGAGGCTAAGTCTATGTAGTTCGTAAGGAGACCTTACATCTAAGTGGCCGTTAGTTGGAAAGGCATCATACATATCTAAGAATATTTCTGCATTGGTAAGGCAGGTTGATCCAGTGTTTGGCTTTCTTATATATTAGTATGTTAGACTGACTTTTTTTTTTCATAGTTTTCTTCATTTTTTTTAATTTAAATTTGTAAATTTTTTCTTAAGAATATCTAAAATATGAAAAATATAGATACAAAAAAATTAAAAATTTCACATAAATC
The DNA here is from genome assembly GCA_014851425.1 of Senna tora. Lineage (NCBI taxonomy): Eukaryota > Viridiplantae > Streptophyta > Magnoliopsida > Fabales > Fabaceae > Senna > Senna tora. The sequence continues at coordinate 2,038,019 of CM026266.1, read as the reverse complement.
GAGATTTACTAAGAATGGATTAGGGATTAACTTTTTAATCCCTAATAAAGGTGGCCTCTAAACCATTCACGATAAATCTTTATTTGTGTGAAATTTTTTATTTTTTTTTTGTGTCTATAACTTTTATTCTTTAAAAAAAGTTTACAAAATTTTAAATTTAAATAAAAAAAATGAAAAAAACTATGAAAAAAGTCAGCCTAACATACTAATACATAAAAAAGACAAGCACTAAATCCATTCTCGAGAACTTCATAATCCCCATAAACTCATACTAATTACATGTATAAAACACACACTGAACACACATATATATAATATGACCCCCTTTCTTCAACAAAATTATAAAACAATTGTTTATATATAAACTTTTTTTTTAAAAAAAACACTTAAAAAAACATTTGGGCCCATTTGGTTTGTTGTAATCCAACATTCTTTTCAACATCTTTCATGTTAAACATACTTTATTTTTTATAATATGATAAAATTATATTTTTATCTTTATTTTTTTTACCCACTTTTATTTAATTCTCATTTTTAATATAAAAATAACTTCTATTCCATTCACATTATATCCTTATTTCCTCCAACATTTTTTAATCAAAACAAAACTTTTTTTTTTTTTTATAATAATCAAAACGAAACTTAACTAAAAGGGAGTGTAGCTAAACGGCCCCTTAACTTATTCTGCTTTTTCGCCTTTTGGTTTTGGTTTTGATCTGATTTTTCACCTTTTAGTTTTGATGTTCCTAATATCACAAGAAAAAAAAAACGTCAAATCAAACCAAAATATGATTGCATCGTAATCCTATTAAGATTTTCTTAAATTATTGATAAATTAATAATTTAAGAGTTTATCGTACCTTAAAATATTTATTAATATATTTTTAATTAATTAAAAAAAAATTAATACTTTTTAAAATCAGCCGAAAAGTCAATAAACAATTTTTTATACCCTTTTATTAATCGAAGAGAAACTTTTTTTATAACTATGGAAGGAAATTCTTAAATAGTAGCTTTGAATACTAATTAACAAAACCCATAATTTAATTCTTGGATGAAATTTTTTTCTTAATCAATTAGGACATAAAGAAGTATAACTTTCCCAAAAATTCATAATCAATTTTCATGAATATTGATTATAACGTACCTTTCTGGCATGACTTGATTATATCAATTTTTTGAGAGTACGTTTTGTATTATAATATTATTAAATTTTAGTATTTTTTTTTAATTTTTAGCCTTTAATTTATTTAAGATAGATCCTTATTAATATTAAAATAATACTAAATGATTGAAGAGATGTATTAAAATTCAATACTTTATAATACTAAACTTATATCTCTACTCCATGAATATTGATTATAACTTACCTAAATTTGCTAACTGAATAACTAAATTAACTAAAAATAGATATAATTTAGTTCACTTTAGTCTCTAAAAGATAAAGATGTCAAATTTTGTCTCTAAAAGATATAAATTATTTTAGTTTAGTCTCTAAAAAATAGAAATATTAAATTTAATCTTTTAAAAAAGCAGTTTGTCTCAATTTAGTGTTTAAAAGATGAAAATGCTCAATTTAATCTTTAAAAGATGTATTTTGTCGTAATTTAATCCATGAGAATCTTCATTAACATAATTGACAGAAAAAATTTATAGGGATTAAATTGAAACAAATAGCGTCTTTCAAAAACTAAAGTTGACATTTTCATTTTAAGGAAGTAATTTAAGACAAACTGTATTTTTCATGATTAAATTTGATAGATTCATATTATAAAGAATAAATTAAAATAAACTGCATAACCTAAATGTTAATTTACCATTATTTCAAAAATTATATAGACAAAAGTTAATTCTTTATCATTGTACCATTCCTATCATTAGAGATAAAAAGATATAGAAGGTGGGACTCATAGGCCATAGCTTGTGTACCCCATCCTCTATCACTTTCTAAAAAAACAATAACAAAAAATCCATTGACCCCATAAACTGGTAAGATATTTCTTGAGCTTCTGAGACATGTGAATTTGGTGTTGTGACTTGTGAGATGTATGAAGATGCAAGAGCTGGGAAAGAATCTGTGCCTGCTCATTTCTCTGCTCTGCTCTCTACAATCTGTGGTTCAGAGTTATAATGAAGTTGAAGATAACATCAACAGCTCTCACTTCCCACAAGGCTTCCTCTTTGGAACAAGCACTTCTTCTTACCAGGTCCACCATTTCTCTGTTTTTTCTTACTTCAATTCATTTCTTTTACTATCTCCATTTCTGATTTTTAACTTGCCAAAAACCAAATACAAAATTATGTATAAAGGTTGAAGGAGCATATCTTGAAGATGGGAAGGGGTTGAACAACTGGGATGTTTTTACTCACATACCAGGTAAATGGGTTGGTTTCATTTGCTCTCATCATGTTTGTTTAATTTCCTCTGAAAAGGTTTGGTGTGTATTCCAATTCAAGCACATACTTATGATCATAACTCATAAGCATAAGGTAAATCCGCAGGAAATATCATCAATAATGATAATGGGGACACAGCAGAAGATCATTATCACCGATATATGGTACTAATCTGGCAGTAACTTAGTTTTACTCTTGGAGAAGACACTTCCCTAATTTGTATTCTTTACTCTTGACAGGAAGACATTGAGTTGTTGTCTTCTCTTGGGGTTACTGCCTATCGATTTTCGATTTCTTGGGCAAGGATTCTTCCAAGTAAGCATTTCACTATTACCAAATTAGACCTTCTGTTTTCTTGTCCTCCTAATCATTATGAGCTGGCTACAGGAGGAATCTATGGTGAAATTAATCCAAATGGGATCATTTTCTACAACAAGATTATAGATAATCTGTTGCTTAGAGGTACTGTAACAGTTTCCATTTGGTTCCTGCCTATGAAGCACACACCACAAAAACTTCATATTTTTCAGAAATTTGATGTGATTATATTTATTCATTATCATGGATGTCTCTAATTCTGGGCATAGTGCGCATGATCCAGGGATAGAGCCATTTGTGGCACTTCACCATCATGACTTGCCACAAGAATTGGAAGAAAGATATGGCGGTTGGCTTAGCCCTCTAATACAGTATAATCTAAATCCCCTTATTTTGCCATCATCTTCAATCTCTCTGATCAAGCCTCCTCTATGTTTTTCAATTTTATACTTTATTTTATGTCTTAATAATGGTTTTGGAGACCAATGACTAGAAAGATCTAAAGCCTTGTTTGGTAGAAAAGTCATATATAATAGTATATATAATTGGAGAAGATTTTTGCAATTTTGTTACTTCTCCTAAGATTGTCACTTGATTTTGTGTAGGAGAGATTTCGTTCACCTTGCCAACATTTGTTTCCAGAGCTTTGGGGATAGGGTGAAGCACTGGATCACCATCAATGAACCAAATGTTAATGCTGAAATGGCCTATATGAGAGGACAATATGCACCTGGTCATTGTTCCCCACCCTTTGGAAACTGTTCTATTGGTAATTCTGATGTTGAGCCTCTCCTTGCTATGCACAACATGATACTCTCACATGCCATGGCTGTTGACTTATACCGCAAGCGCTTTCAGGTAACATAAGCTGGGCCTCCATAACTTGTCTCTTTTTCTAGGGAGAAGGATGAAAAAAGGCAAGGTGGAATATGTTTAATTGGTAAAATTGTTGCTAATTCAGGCAAAGCAAGGTGGAACTATTGGGATTATTGTGAGTATTCTTATGTATGAACCTCTCGAAGATGAAGAATGGGATAGACGAGCTGCAAGTAGAGCCTTGGCTTTTCATAGTGGCTGGTAAGTTGTTTAGAAGTATTAAACCCATTTAAGTATATTTTGTTCTATTTAACTTTAAATGAATTAGTATCTCTCACTGCTCCTTCTGGCATCCTTGGGCCTTTTAGTTTGGACTAATTCATGCATTCACAAACAATAAAAGGATGATATTGTTAGTTTAGTCAAATCTTTTTCTTAGTTTTTGACCAACTTGTAATAGTAATTGTGTCTATATACTATTAAGTAGACAAAGTTGCACTAGAATTAACTACTAGTTATAATTTTTGATCTAACTGTAAGTGCTTGATTAGAGCCAAGATCAAGGTTTTGATTCCCAGTAGAGCAATTGTTGAGAGAGGGAGTGTTGGCCAAGATACGCTTAGGTGTGGGCCTAAGTCTTAGTTCAATGGTGGTGCTTGATTGGGTGCAATTAAATAAAAAGAGTTGCACTATAACTAATGAGTAATGACTATAATTTTTTGGGTTAGTGACAAATGCTTGATCCAACAAAAGCTAAGAATTGAAATAGTCTGTTAGAGAAAAAAATTGAGAGTTTTGTTCGGTATGATCATTATCCACTTCACATTATCTTTTCTCATTTGCTTTTGTTTAATGTAATTTTATTCTGGGAGCAATCAGGGCTTTGGATCCCTTAGTTTTTGGTGAGTACCCTACTGAGATGCGCCATATTCTTGGAAACCAATTGCCATCATTCTCTGATAAAGAGAAGAGTCTCATAAAAGGAAGCCTTGACTTCATTGGTATAAATCACTATACAACTCTTTATGCCAAAGACTGCTTATCCTTTGCTTGCTCCCCTGAATCTGACCGTCCAATTAGAGGCTTTCTGGAAACAACAGGAATGAGAGATGACATTCCAATTGGTAATAAGGTATTTATACATATATGTAGTTTCTGCAAATGCTATCTTTAATCTTCTTGTTATATAAGTTCCTCAAATATTTTATAAAAGGTTCAAAATGGGATTAACCATAATATTTGTTTGAAACAGACAGGAATGCCAAACTTCTTTGTGGTTCCAATGGGCTTGGAGAAGATTGTAGACCACATAAGCACAAAATACCCCAATATGCCCTTGTTCATTACGGAAAATGGTGAATGAACCTGCATGAAGTTATCTAATTAGTTTCATTTATGATATATATTTTCAAATTTCATCCTGTGTACTAAGAAAAACATTTTACAAAAAACATATATGTTTCAGGATATTCTACAACATACAAACAGAATGAAACAATGTTTGATTTACTACAAGATTTAAACAGAGTGGAGTATCACAAAGCCTACCTTACAGCTTTGCTGAGAGCCATTAAGTAAGTTATGAAGACTAAATATGAATATACACTCATGATTAATTTGATCTGTTAATTTCTGTTTGTTTGATGAATATGAATGGCTTTGCTAAGTAGGATTATTGTTATGAGCAGAAAAGGTGCTGATGTAAGAGGGTATTTCATATGGTCATTGATGGACAACTTTGAATGGTTTCATGGGTATGGCACAAGATTTGGCCTGTACTATGTTGGAGGACAGACACTTGAGAGAATTCCGAAGCTGTCTGCTAAATGGTTTTCTAGTTTCCTCAATGTTACTACTCCCACAAAGAAACAAGATTTGAGGATTTCTGGTTTTGAATCTTATTGAATAGCCAAATATTCTTCTTGTGAATAATGTCTTATTTGTTGTTGTTCTGTTTCGTTAGAAGCAAAATAAGCTTCGGATCAAGTATTAAGAGACATTAAGGATCATGGTTCACTATTTTAGTTATGATAAAATATGTGGGATCATTACTTATTAAATAGCCAGTATCAAATACTATATTATCAGACAATTGTTTATATATAAACCTTTTAAAAAAAAAACACTTAAAAAAACATTTGGGTCCCGGTTTGTTGTAATCCAACATTCTTTTTAACATCTTTCATGTTAAATATTTTTTATAATATGATAAAATTATGTTTTTATTCTTACCTTTTTTATCCACTTTTATTTAATTCTCACTTTTAAAATAAAAATAAAATAATTATTTTATTTACTTCTATTCTATTCACATTATATCCTTATTTCCTCGAACATTTTTTAATCAAAACGAAACTTAACTAAAAGGTAGTGCAGCTAAACGGCCCCTTGACTTGTTCTGCTTTTTCACCTTTTGGTTTTGATGTTCCTAATATCACAAGAAAAAAAAGAAGTCAAATCAAACCAATATATGATTGCGTCGTAATCCTATTAAAATTTTCTTAAATTATTGTGTTGGTTGCCAAACTAACCGGTGCAAGTATACACCGCCAACAAGTAATACAGTGATAAGTAGAGTATCGTCCACAGGGAACTAAGCTAAAACGAATTAATTACCAATGCGTTCATATTTTACCTAAGTCAAGCAAACAGAATCGAATGTTTTAATTCAAATCAAACGAACAACGCAATTTAGCAAATTCAATGCGAAAATAAGTCAAGAGAGTAAATGAGATTAAGAGCTCTTAGGATTGTAGTTTCACCTAGCACTTCACTAATGGAATTACACTATTTTTTTTACTACTCAATTCATTGGTTTGGTGTTAGTCTTAGCCCTAATTTCGTTATATGAATCTTCCAATCCTATATAATTTCTACCTCTCTAATTAAACTCCACATATGCCTATGGAAGTCTAAGTTCAAGAGATGCATTAAGTTCAAGCTAAATCCAACTCCTCAAGGCCCTTGGGTATATACCTATCCCTTGGGCAAATCAAGTTAATCAAGAATAATCAACATCAATCAAGAGGTATTCAACTCAAAGACTAAATTTATGGGTCCTTTCCCAAGGAAACCCCAAATCCTCTAATTTCCCTAAGTGATGGCCAAACAAATAGGGTTCATCAAGCACAAAGTTGAATAAACACCAATTCCATTAAATCAAGCAATCAAAATAACAAATCCATTAGTGTACATGATAGGGAACCACAATCCTAAGACAAGAAGAGCCTAGCCTATCATTGTCATCAATATAAACACAGCCCTAGAGTGATACATCAGAAAAATCACAAGAGTAAAGAAGAAGAAGAAGAAAACTCCGTTTCCAAGGCCTAAATCAACTCCTTGCTTGCCTCCGGACCATGAAAATCACTCCAAGAACTTGAAAAACTCTAGCCCTAGCACAGCTCTAGCTCCAAGCTTCTTCTCCAGCCCTGCCTTCTCCAAAACGCGCAACCCAAACCCTTTTTAACCAGCAAAAACATGAAATTCCCGAAGTGCCCTGCGACACAGCGCTATAGCACTGATTATGGGCCTCAGCGCTATAGCGCTGTTTTACGGTGCTATAGCGCTGTGTCTCTGCTTTGCGGCGCTATAGCGCTATGTCTCTGGAAAATTTTTGGTTCTTTCTCTAATACAGCGCTATAGCGCCGTTGGATGGCGCTATAGCGCTGTCACACTGTTCCAAGCTTAAAGAGTGAGCTTTTCTTCAATCCAAAGGTTCCAAATTAGCTCATGTTGACTTCAACTTAACTCCAGCTCCTTCAAAACCATGAACTCAGCTTTTTGAATTACTAATTTGGCACCTGAAAATTCAAGAAACTAAATCAAGACCTTGGTCACTAACTCAATATGCCAAATAGATAAAAAAATAAATAAATTACAATCACGCATATTTCCCTTAAGTCTTGATACATGCTTCACTAGTATATCAAAATGCGTAAATCACTAAAATCACACCAAATTCACACCCAATGATCAATATACTCTCAAAAAGCCTTATAATTCACCCTCTTTAACTCTATTTCCATAGAGTTATCATATTGATAAATTAATAATTTAAGAGTTTATCGTACCTTAAAATATTTATTAAGATATTTTTAATTAATTGAAAAAAATATTTTTTTTAAAATCAGTAAAAAGTCAATAAACAATTTTTTATACCATTTTATTAATTGAAGAGAATTTTTTTTTATAACTATAGAAGGAAATTCTTAAATAGTAGCTTTGAACACTAATTAACAAAACCCATAATTTAATTCTTGGATGAAATTGTTTTCTTAATCAATTAGGACATAAAGAAGTATAACTTTTCCAAAAATTTATAATCAATTTTCATATGAATATTGATTATGACGTACCTTTCTGGCCTAACTTGAATATATCAATTTTTTTAGAGTACGTTTTGTATTATAATATTATTAAATTTTAGTATTTTTTTTTTAATTTTTAGTCTTTAATTTATTTAAGATAAATCCTTATTAATATAAAAAATAATACTAAATAATTGAAGTCTAAAGAGATATATTAAAATTCAATACTTTATAGTACTAAACTTATATCTCCACTCCCATGAATATTGATTATAACTTATCTAAATTTGCTAACTGAGTAACTAAATTAACTAAAAATAGATATAATTTATTTCACTTTAGTCTCTAAAAGATGAAGATGTCAAATTTTGTTTCTAAAAGATATAAATGATTTCAGTTTAGTCCCTGAAAAATAAAAATATTAAATTTAATATTTGAAAAAAGCAGTTTGTCTCAATTTAGTGTCTAAAAGATGAAAATGTTCAATTTAATCTTTAAAAGATGTATTTTATCGCAATTTAATCCATGAGAATCTTCATTAACATAATTGGCAGAAAAAATTTTTAGGGACTAAATTGAAATAAATAGTGTCTTTCAAAAACTAAAGTTGATATTTCCATTTTAAGGGAGTAATTTGAAACAAACTGCACTTTTCATGATTAAATTTGATAGATTCGTATTTTAAAGACTAAATTAAAATAAACTGCAGAACTTAAATGTTAATTTACCATTATTTCAAAAATTATATACACAAAAGTGGATTCTTGTACCATTCCTAATCCTATCATTGTGGGTGGGACTCTGTGTCCCTCATCCTCTATCACTTTCTAAAAAAACAATAACAAAAAATCCATTGACCCTAAAAACTCTGCATTTGCACGGTATATACAAAAAAAAAATTTCAACGTAACTTTTTAAAATTATCTATAAATTTATACCATTTTTACTGTGTACCTTAAAAAACGCCATCCGTGAGGGCGTTTTGTTGATTTTTTGGGAAGAAAATGATCATCCCTATAAATTGCCATCAGTGAAGGCGTTTTTCTAGTAAAAAAATCAACAAAACGTCCTCACAGATGACGTTTTTGGGGGTGTACAGTAAAAGTGATATGATATAAATCTGTAGAAAATTTTGAAAAGTTACAAATTTGTGTTTAATTTTTTTTTTTTTGGGTATATATGTGTGCAAATGCCCTATAAACTCGTAAGATGTTTCTTGAACTTCCGACACATGTGAATTTGGTGCTGTGACTTGTGAGATGTATGAAGATGCAAGAACTGGGAAAGAATCTGTGCCTGGTCATTTCTCTGCTCTGCTCTATACAATCTGTGGTTCAGAGTTATAATGTGGTTGAAGATAACATCAGCAGCTCTCACTTCCCACAAGGCTTCCTCTTTGGAACAAGCACTTCTTCTTACCAGGTCCACCATTTCTCTGTTTTTTCTTAGTTCATTTCATTTCTTTTACTATCTCCATTTCTGATTTTTAACTTGGCAAAAAACAAATACAAAATTATGTATAAAGATTGAAGGAGCATATCTGGAAGATGGGAAGGGGTTGAACAACTGGGATGTTTTTACTCACATACCAGGTAAATGGGATGGTTTCATTTGCACTCATCATGTTTGTTTAATTTCCTCTGAAAAGGTTTGGTGTGTATTCCAATTCAAGCACATACTTATGATCATAACTCATAAGCATAAGGTAAATCCGCAGGAAATATCATCAATAATGAGAATGGGGACACAGCAGACGATCATTATCACCGATATATGGTAATAATCTGGCAGTAACTTAGTTTTACTCTTGGAGAAGACACTTCCCTAATTTGTATTCTTTACTCTTGACAGGAAGACATTGAGTTGTTATCTTCTCTTGGGGTTAATGCCTATCGATTTTCGATTTCTTGGGCAAGGATTCTTCCAAGTAAGCATTTCACTATTACCAAACTAGACCTTCTGTTTTCTTGTCCTCCTAATCATTATGAGCTGCTACAGGAGGAATCTATGGTGAAATTAATCCAAATGGGATCATTTTCTACAACAAGATTATAGATAATCTGCTGCTTAGAGGTACTGTAAGAGTTTCCATTTGGTTCCTGCCTATGAAGCACACACCACAAAAACTTCATATTTTTCAGAAATTTGATGTGATTATTATATTTATTCATTATCATGGATGTCTCTAATTCTGGGCATAGTGTGCATGATCCAGGGATAGAGCCATTTGTGGCACTTCACCATCATGACTTGCCACAAGAATTGGAAGAAAGATATGGCGGTTGGCTTAGCCCTCTAATACAGTATAATCTAAATCCCCTTATTTTTCCTTCATCTTCAATCTCTCTGATCAAGCCTCCTCTATGTTTTTCAAATTTATACTTTATTTTATGTCTTAATAATGGTTTTGGAGACCAATGACTAGAAAGATCTAGAGCCTTGTTTGGTAGAAAAGTCATATATAATAGTATATATAATTGGAGAAGATTTTTGCAATTTTGTTACTTCTCCTAAGATTGTCACTTGATTTTGTGTAGGAGAGATTTCGTTCACCTTGCCAACATTTGTTTCCAGAGCTTTGGGAATAGGGTGAAGTACTGGATCACCATCAATGAACCAAATATTAATGCTGAAATGGCCTATATGAGAGGACTATATGCACCTGGTCACTGTTCCCCACCCTTTGGAAACTGTTCTGTTGGTAATTCTGATGTTGAGCCTCTCCTTGCCATGCACAACATGATACTCTCACATGCCATGGCTGTTGACTTATACCGCAAGCGCTTTCAGGTAACATAAGCTGGGCCTCCATAATTTGTCTCTTTTTCTAGGGAGAAGGATGAAAAAAGGCAAGATGGAATATGTTTAATTGGTAAAATTGTTGCTAATTCAGGCAAAGCAAGGTGGAACTATTGGGATTATTGTGAGTATTCTTATGTATGAACCTCTCGAAGATGAAGAATGGGATAGACGAGCTGCAAGTAGAGCCTTGGCTTTTCATAGTGGCTGGTAAGTTGTTTAGAAGTATTAAACCCATTTAAGTATATTTTGTTCTATTTAACTTTAAATGAATTAGTATCTCTAAAACAACAAACATACTGCTCCTTCTGGCATCCTTGGGCCTTTTGGTTTGGACTAATTCATGCACTCACAAACAATAAAAGGATGATATTGTTAGTTTAGTCAAATCTTTTTCTTAGTTTTTGACCAACTTGTAATAGTAATTGTGTCTATATACTATTAAGTAGACAAAGTTGCACTAGAATTAACTACTAGTTATAATTTTTGATCTAACTGTAAGTGCTTGATTAGAGCCAAGATCAAGGTTTTGATTCCCAGTAGAGCAATTGTTGAGAGAGGGAGTGTTGGCCAAGATACGCTTAGGTGTGGGCCTAAGTCTTAGTTCAATGGTGGTGCTTGATTGGGTGCAATTAAATAAAAAGAGTTGCACTATAACTAATGAGTAATGACTATAATTTTTTGGGTTAGTGACAAATGCTTGATCCAACAAAAGCTAAGAATTGAAATAGTCTGTTAGAGAAAAAATTGAGAGTTTTGTTCGGTATGATCATTATCCACTTCACATTTGCTTTTGTTTAACGTAATTTTATTCTGGGAGCTATCAGGGCTTTGGATCCCTTAGTTTTTGGTGAGTACCCTACTGAGATGCGCCATATTCTTGGAAACCAATTGCCATCATTCTCTGATAAAGAGAAGAGTCTCATAAAAGGAAGCCTTGACTTCCTTGGTATAAATCACTATTCAACTCTTTATGCCAAAGACTGCTTATCCTTTGCTTGCTCCCCTGAATCTGACCGTCCAATCAGTGGCTTTCTGGAAACAACAGGAATGAGAGATGACATTCCAATTGGTAATAAGGTATTTATACATATATGTAGTTTCTGCAAATGCTATCTTTAATCTTCTTGTCATATAAGTTCCTCAAATATTTTATAAAAGGTTCAAAATGGGATTAACCATAATATTTGTTTGAAACAGACAGGAATTCCAAACTTCTTTGTGGTTCCAATGGGCTTGGAGAAGATTGTAGACCACATAAGCACAAAATACCCCAATATGCCCTTGTTCATTACGGAAAATGGTGAATGAACCTGCATGAAGTTATCTAATTAGTTTCATTTATGATATATATTTTCAAATTTCATCCTGTGTACTAAGAAAAACATTTTACAAAAAACATATATGTTTCAGGATATTCTACAACATACAAACAGAATGAAACAATGTTTGATTTACTACAAGATTTAAACAGAGTGGAGTATCACAAAGCCTACCTTACAGCTTTGCTGAGAGCCATTAAGTAAGTTATGAAGACTAAATATGAATATACACTCATGATTAATTTGATCTGTTAATTTCTGTTTGTTTGATGAATATGAATGGCTTTGCTAAGTAGGATTATTGTTATGAGCAGAAAAGGTGCTGATGTAAGAGGGTATTTCATATGGTCATTGATGGACAACTTTGAATGGATTCATGGGTATGGCACAAGATTTGGCCTATACTATGTTGGAGGACAGACACTTGAGAGAATTCCGAAGCTGTCTGCTAAATGGTTTTCTAGTTTCCTCAATGTTACTACTCCCACAAAGAAACAAGATTTGAGGATTTCTGGTTTTGAATCTTATTGAATAGCCAAATATTCTTGTGAATAATGCTTCATTTGTTGTTGTTCTGTTTCGTTAGAAGCAAAATATGCTTCGGATTAATAAGTATTAAGAGACATTAAGGATCATGGTTCACTATTTTAGTTATGATAAAATATGTGGGATCATAACTTATTAAATAGCCAGTATCAATTACTATATTATCAAAGGTTCAATGCCTGAATTTTACTTTGTTGAGATCCAAATCAAAGTGTTGCACAAACACAAACATAATGGACCATATTATTATTATGAGCGAAAAAAGCAAGTATCCAATATATGACACGACACTGACATATAATAACATATCGTGGACACATCTTCAACTTAAAAACGTGACAAATGTAATTTGAACACGTGTAATTCATACTTAAACTAAATATAGAATGACACGAAAAGAAATGATAATATTAAGAAATAAGTGAATAAAAATTTAAACAACTCTTTTTTTTTAAAAATAAATTGTTTGTTGTATATAAGATTTAATAAATTTAATTTAAAAAAGAAAAGAGAAAATTGGTTGCGATTTTGAAAGATTGTTATTATGTGGACATGTTTGTGTCAAAATGTATGGAAGGAAATTAGAAATGGAAGGAGATAAATGGGTGTTTGTAGGTGTAGCTTTAAATTTTGATTATGTATCCGGTGAACGTGGAAGCCATGCAGCCATACGAAGTTTTGATGTAATTGAAGAAGAAGTCCCCACTCACTCACTCACAAGTCATGATCATGATTATGAACAGTACTGGCAGTTGTGTGAGGTATAAGTGAAAGATGAGAAAGCTCTTTAATTTTGTATTTACATCAACCGACACTATATTTTAGTCATTAATAAATCTATTTCAAAATTAATATTTTTTTTAATTTAAAATGATACAAATTTTTAGACGGATGTAATAAATAAACTTTGAATCTTGATACCATTATCCTTTTATTGATTTTTTGTGCAAAAAAAGATTATGCGTCTCTGTTCGTAGCCCAACGCTTGAAAAGAATGAAGGCGATGAGAGAGAGATAATGTATTAATGTTATGTTGGGCCCACATTGATAGAGAAAGAGAGAGGAATGAGTTTGGGGGAAAAGAAAACTGGTTGGTAGTGATGGGTTTGTGGGGCCATTGATGTTGAGGTGGCACAAATGATGGGCCGGCCCATTCTATTTTTAAAGGGCTTAAATGGGTTGGACCATTAAACTAGATTGGGTTGGAATATACATTAGGTTTTTCATGCCCTTTCTCTATGACCTACACATTCTGACCCAAAAAAAGAAAATTGCAATCAACCATTTTAATTAATTCATCCTTCTTAGTTTGATGTTTTTTCAAGTCCGATCCCCATATATAAGGCCATAAGTTATTCTTCATTTGAGCTGTAGACATCAAATGTATAATTTTCCAGAGATTTTGTACAAATTAAAATAATTAAGTATGCAACCAATTGCTTCAAAAGAGTACGCAAATTGAATTAATAGTAGGAAAGGTCATGGTTACCAAATCTTATTGATGCGCACAAAAGGGAAGTCTTTCTGCCTTTTGTTATGTGCAAATTCAACAAGTCCATTATATTGTTTCTAATTTATTTGGGTTTATTTGATAAATTATAAATAAAAAAAATTATTAATGTTTTGTGTCATAGTTAATTTGAAGATTCTCAGTGAAGATTTGTAGAAGATGCCAATATTGTTTACAGCTTAAGTAGCAGATCTATTAATGTTGTGTGTATTTTTATACAGTGCAAGTAACAAAGGATTAATGCTATCGGCGAGGACCCTTAAGTGGAGGACCTACGGCGAGGGGATTAGTCATAGCTATTGGCGGTGAATGCTCTGATTCAGACCAAAAAATAAAAGATTAATGCTGATATGAGCAGGAAATTAAGGTGTTGATGTGAGAGTTTCATAATATATAGAAATACACTTGAAAAAATCCCTATGCTTTCCTATATATCAATGATTGATATGACAAATTTTCTCAACAAAAGTGGTCACTCTAAGTATAACTTTATATATGATGCAAGATCATGAATTTAACCTGGAATTTCTAGAAAAAGGGGGGGGGGGGGGTCTTTTTAATTTTTAATAAAAGCAGAAAGGAAGGTGAAAGTGAAAAAGGAATGAGAGGCTTGATGTTCACATTGTTAGAGATTGGTTGAAAATGTCAAAGGTGGAATGAACAAAGAGAATTTAAGTTTTTAATTTCTTTTTTGCCCAAAAAGAGAATTTGAGTTTGAACTCTTGGTTTTAATTTGTCTTTCATTTATGGTCTTGCCAATGGGGGGTATATATATATATTCATTTTCTTTAAATGATATCTTCAATTTCAGTCTTTAATTTTATATGAACAAATTATTTTTAGTAGAATTTTATTTTTGTTATAGGAATCTCAACTAACTCAAATGAGATTAATGATGAATTACAACCCCAATATCTTATAATGGAATTCAAAGAAGAGTAGTCCAAACTCCAAATCCCTGCTAGTCAAACCCCTCATTCTTCTCCTTCAAATTAAACAATACACTTTTTTCTTTTACTAATCATTTTAACAAACCAACAAAATTCATAGAAATGGGTTTTAATCTTAGTTAGGATGAGTAGAAAGAAGCCTAATGGAATGTACGTAAAGTTGGTTCGAATTTAGATGTGATTTGTCATTTCAGTGTTTTCTTTAGCACTTCGGATATTGTAATTAATTAGTAGAATAATTATTTAACACGTTTGGAAGAACAAAAACAAATTATTATACAATAAAACTCCAAGGACACTAAATTATTTTTAATTTAATAAAGTTATGTTAATCAACATCGTTTTGGTAAAAGTATATATTTTATGTTGTTAAATTTTATATTAATTTTTAATTTTATCCATAAACTTTTTATTGTCATCAATTTTGTTTCAAATATTTTGAATTACAACTGATTTTATTCTCAAAATTTTAAAGATTATTAACTACACATGATAATATAACATCAAACATGTAATATAAATATAACTCATCTCTCAAAAGTCAAAACGGTGTCATTATATTCTTCTTGTTAATAGGAAGAAACATTGACACCATTTTAAATAATAATGAGTTGGCATAATTAATATTAGTTAGAGGCTTCACATGTATCATGTATGTATATACATACGTAATTTATTCTTTAATTTTTTAAAAAATATAATATAAAATCATTATTATACCAATAACAAATTAATTAGATCTTTGGTAATTTGTTTAATATATAAAATACAATATAAAATAATTATTATTATATTTACAAAAATTAAATTTAATAATGAAACGTTATTTACTTTTGGCCGTGGATCTTTTATTTCAAAACTCGGACTTATAATTGTACGTATATCGTGCTTTTCATGCTATATATCTAGTTCTTGGTCTTCTGGGACTTTGCTTGACCCAATTTTTTACTTTATAGATTCATTGACAATTGAAAGTATTAATTATTATGGCATGTAAACAAATTAATCACTTCTTAAAGATAAACCTTCTCACACGAAGAATGTTCGTAATTAGGTGTATCACTATCACACATAGAAAATATATCGTATGCATAACAACGAAATTTCAAATTGAAACTATACTTTTGCATGTGGAAGAGCCTAATTAACTCAAATAATGACACTTTCTTTTTTTTTAAAAAAAATTAAGATTTGATATACTTTTCTATCTCTACCTTGTTTCTTTTCCTCTATAATAATTAAGACTTTTTTTTTAAGTAAATGACACAATTTTATTTCTTTTAACTCACTTTGGAGCAAATGTAAGGTTGTAGTAGCCAATTAATTAACTTCTTATTCAATTTGTCTTTGGAGAGTTTTATGAATTAAGATTTAATCATTAAGTATTACTGTTAAAATTAAATTTCATTAAGATATATAACATTTGAAGACTATCTATTTTCCAATTTAATTTATTGACTCCTTCAAAAGAATAGTCTCCCATATGGTATTATAATTCAATTAAAAAAATAAAAATTAAGAGACATGTAAAAGAATTAGGCTTTTAAATGAATATATACCAAATAAAAAACATGTACACAAATTCAGTCACCTTTAAAAACTATCTATATATATATATATACAATTTTTACTGTGTACTTTAAAAAAGGCCCTCAGTGAGGGCGTTTTTCTTAATTTTTGGCAAGAAAAACGCCCTCACTGAGGGCCTTTTTTACAATTTTTTTCACACTTGTTTTCATGTAAATATTAGTGTTAAAAACACCCTCACTGATGGCATTTATAGGTTGACCATTTGACCCTATAAATGCTCTCACTGAGGACTTTTTCTAGTCAAAAATTAAGAAAAACGTCCTCACTGAGGCGTTTTTTAATGTGCACAATAAAAATAATATATATCTGTAGATAATTTTTAAAGATGACTAAATTTATATATATTTTTTATTTGATATATATCCGTTCAAAAGCCAAAGAATTGCGCATTTAAAAGTTGGAGAAAAGTAACCCAATTAAAGGACACAATGACACTTGTGACTTGACGTTGGTTTGCTTTTGTAGTATTAAAATATTTACCCAAATTTTAGATAATTCTAATTGGATTCCTAAAATTTGTAATTTCATTGTGGATTTTATTTCTAAAATTGTTAAAGTAGATTGTAAAAATTTTGTTTGGACTGATTTAGTCCATTTATTTCTCTTTCAGGATTTTTTGATTGATCAATAAAGACTAGGTACAGCCCTGGTTCTTACAAAAAGATATTTACCCTTATGTGTCCTACATTTACTAGTGTATTATTAGCTAGTATTACACATGTTTTCTTTTGTACGTAGTATTGCAATATTAATTTTCTAAAATTGGAAACTGTTGATTACTCTAGTTAATTAATTACTATATATGTATCAACTCATTAAAGAGAGTCACATTTTTTGTGATTTGAAAATTGTGTACAATATAAAAAATTGATAGATGTTGATTCTATGGATAACTATATATAAATCTTAATTAGAGTAGCTGATAGACTTTCAACTCCAAATTATTGCAAGCTAGCTAGTTGATAATATATATTTTCATCTCAAGTATATCATTTAGTAACTTTTATTTTTTTGTTTTCCATTTTAAACCAACCGTATCCAAAAGTTTACTGCATAATCTAACAAAAACAAATTAACAATTAATATAGAGGAAAAAGATGAGGGACCAGTGGACCACCCACGGTTAAGACGAGAGGATATTCAGTAATACATACAATAATATTAAATTTCAGAACGTCCTTTCAGAATTTTAATATTATATATTAGTGTGAATTTTTATATTAATATTAAAAAATAAAACAGAGCTATTAGAACTTAGAAGAAAATACTGAAGTTTAATATAACAACCCCAACAATTTATGTTGAACATGTTAATGTACAAAGAATACGAAATATGCTATAAATACTACACTGCATGTGCATGCATGCGTGCATCTTTAATTTTATTTTTGCTTACAAGAAATATAATTAAATGAAGCGATAACAAATTTACAATGAATTATTATTAGATTTTTTTAATGTAATTACCATATATATAATTAATGAAGAAATTAAGAATTGCAGATTAGAAGGAGTAGTTTTTTGTTGAGCAATATATTAAATGTTTGAATGAAATTAAAGAGCAATAGGCAAGTTTTGAGGGTGCATCATCATCTGCTCTTCATTCTCAATCTCTATCATGCTGCTGATGATGATATCAGAAGCATTAGTCACAATATCTGACAAATTCCTGCGTATTTTTAAATAAAAGGAAATTAAAATGCATGTTATTAGTTAGATAATTAATTAATTCCACACTTATAATAATTTAACTATATAAAAATTAATTACAGGCAAAAGTACATGTTCAAATGAGAAGGGCAAAAAGCATGTAATTAATTAAGAAACTATTAAATATCGTTTAATTAACTAGAAGTGGAATGAAAAATTAAATTAAATATATACTTTAAAGGTTATTTATATATTCTTCACCAAGTTTTTCAATTAGTATATATAGTATTAACTTTTTTAGAAAGAGCTCGTGAAATATTTTCAAAATATCAGAATAAACGCTTAGTTATACTTCTCTATTAATTATTTGCACTTCAAAAATATATATTATCGACAAAGTAAAATATTTGAATAACTTTTCGTTCATTTTTTATATTTAATCATCAGTTTTTAAATAAATAATTGATATGTACATTTATAATTGATTGTTTTAATAAAAAAAAAATAAATACCCTTTAGAAGAGTCGAAGGTGAGTCCGACGGTGTACTTGGCCTCCTCAAGGGCCCACCTGAATCGCCGGAGCTCGTGGCCGGAGAGTTTGCCGGCATCGACGACACGAAGCTGAGAGGGCTTGACGTCGCAGAAGATAGGTATGACCTTCTTGCGGCACTCCATGAGAAGTGCCAATTCATGGAGGCAAAACTTGGACTCACAATAGCGAGGGGAGAATATAGCCACTCCAACCTTACACTCCAAGATGGCACCATTAATTTTGTCGAACAGTTTGTCTCCTGGCTTCATGGTTTTGTTGTCCAAGAAGGGATTGAAGCCAAACCTTGTGAGGTGGTCGTAAAGCAGAGACGACACCGTTTTCTTTGTGTCCATGCTTCTGTGATTCAGGAACACATCACATGGCTTCATCACTCTTTTCGCCATCTTCCTTATTGCCATGCAACCATTCATCCTTCAATTCTTCGACGATGGATGATGGATTTCTTTTGTTTTCTTCACAAAAGTAGGAGGAGAAAAGAAAGTTTTCTGTTTTTTTGGTGTCTTTAGTTATGTGAGAGTGAGAGAGAGAGAGAGAGAGAGAGATGTATCATAAAGTGGGCTTTGTACGTAGATGTTGGTTTCTTATATAGAGGGTCAGTGTGGTTTTTTTTTTTTTTAAAAATGTTTGTTTGTTTGTTTATTTCCTCTTTATTTAATTCTGTCTTCAGTGTGAATGGTCGTTATTTAAACCTTTTCTTTTGGTGGGTTATTCAAGGCTTGTTTTACTTGATGATTTGATTTTGAAAGCCAGAAAACCGTATGGACAAAGAAAAATATTGAAAATCAAAGTTGGATGTTATAATGGTAATTAAATTAAGTACAATATATTAATATTTTTTAAAAAAAGTTTGGCAAAATTGTACTTATTGCCCATCTGATCTGTCTCCAAATCTAGTGTTATTCAGCACTAGACTAAAGAAAGAGAGAGATGAAATAGGTGGGTGGGTCCCATGTGTGAGCCCCACCATACATGAGACTCCCTCTATTTCATCTCTCTCTTCATTCAATCTGGTGTTGGCCAACGGCAGATCAATTCTCCAGTTACTTTAGGTTATAATTTTCAAATTTACACTTACCTTTAATTTTTTGTTGTTGTGAAGAATACTTTTGTATTTTTAATATAATAGTAAATGCAGTTGAATTTAGGGTGTATTTGGTAAAAAGAAAAGATGAGAGATAAGAATAAGAATGAGAATGGAAAACGAGGAGAGAATAGAAATGTCATGTCAATGTGATATAAATATAATAAAAGTAGGTAAAATGACCATTTTATCCTTATATTGAAAGTGGGAATAGAATAAAAATGAGTAAAAAAATAAGAGCAAAAACATAATTTCATCACATTGCTAAAAGTGAGATTTGTTTGGTAAGAAGAAAAGAGGAGAAAAAAGTGGGATCCCTCTCTTTTTCCATATCTTTTATATGTACCAAACACAGCCTTAATAAACAACACACAATAAGAGTAATGTTTGTGTCTCTGTGTACAAAAGTTTAGTATATTGAACTTTAGTACCATTTTCTAATAATTTAATATCATTTTTCATATTAATAGAGATTCACAGTAATAAAGATTTACTTTAAATGGATTAAGTATCAAATAATTGGAATGATATGATGTACTGAATTAAAGTTTAATATACTATCGTACTATTGAATATATTTTCTAAAGGTATATATATACACTGTACATGTGTATAATGTTTTAAGCAAAAGGGATACCAAGTTTAATTATTTCATCAAACATTCACATTAATTAAGGGAGATCATTAACATAATTTACCATATATATTAAATTACATTAACTTTCGTAACATTTGGCCAAATATTATGCTTAGCTTGTTTCTTTTATTTTGGAAAATTATCTTATTTCTTGTTTAAAATTTATTTTCTATAACAGTCCACATTATAAAATCAATATTTTTAGTATAATATATAGTAAAATACTAAAAAGAATATAATCACGTAAAAATTTTATTTTTTATTTTGGAAAAATTAGCTAGATTAAAGATACTTTTTACAATATTAAGGGAATGGAATGCATATATAATTTTCTTAAAAACAAAAGGCTTAGTTTGCAAGAATAATTTAACTTGACTTTAAGCTAAGGGGCGCCTTATATGTAATTTACACTAATTATAAATTTATAAGATATGAATTGGAAAACTATGTAGTATTTGACTCTCTCTAGCCCTCTAGGCAATATAGTGGCAAAGGAAAAATATGAAGAATTAAGTGCCCTTCAAAGACGTTGGTCTCTGTGTTCTTTAGTGTGAATATGATCCTCATGCATTATATCAAGTTCCTTTTGAACGACAAAAAAGAATTAGCCACTTTTCCATATTATGTGTTGAACCGTTAAAAACAAATTAATATATATATATATATTATCAGACAATTAGGCATGTTACTACAGTACCATGTCCCCTCCTACTTTCTGCACAAGTTCAATGTAATTTCCAGAGATCATTCTTAAATGATTAGAAAAATAGATAAACTGTTTATTAATTATATTTATAGATAGATCTTATTAGAGAAGTCTATGTCATCACATGTGTATTGATTAACTAGATTTAATTTGTCATTAATTAGATTGGGTCTTTTTGAAAAGTTTTCCATTAATTTCCTCTTTTGTCTGCACATATAAAGAAATTCATATTTCATATTGCTTTGTCCGTTTGAATATTTTGTCGTTTTATATATAGGTACAAACAAAAAATGGAAGAGATTATTGAATTAGTCAACCATATAGAGATGTCAATGGCTCTGTAAGTGTAGTTTTCAAATTAAGAAAGCCAACCTACCTACAAGGCAGATTTTGACTGTTTGAATACATAATTCCTACTCACGACTCAAAAAGTTTCCTTTGTACAAAGGTTGGTCTAATTCTATATTGGAATAAATTGATATGTACACCGTAACGGAATTAATTAATTTACTTGATTATACAAAATAAGATCTCTTTGGGTAAACTACTTTTACTGGGCTAAAATTTTGCTGCGATGTTTTTTTTCTGTTCTCAAATTTTTTTTTAGGTTCATGTCTACCATTGACTTTTAATTTTGTTTATGTCTAACCTTTTTCCTAACACCGTTAACTTGCTTGACAGAATTTGCTGACGTGAATGATGAATGTGCATTTCTCTTTTGTCACGTCATTGTCCACCTCACATTTAACTTTTTACTTTTATTAAAAAAATCCAAATAAAAAAAACATTTTAGGCTAAAAGTTTAGTTTTTTTATTAAGTTCATTTTTTTTAATAAAAGTAAAAAGTTAAATGTGAGATGGAAAATGAGGTGGTGGACAGAGAGGTGGCAAAAGAGATACACATTCATCATCCATGTCAGCAAATTCTGTCAAACTAGTTAACGGTGTTAACAAAAAGGGCAAGCATGAATAAAATTGAAAGTTTGGGGTAGGCATGAAAAAAAGCAGTTTAGGGGCAGGAATGAACGTAACATTGCAGCAAAATTTGAGAGTAGCAAGAGTACTTTACCCGGCCCTATCTCTTTATATATATTAATTTAATAGTTTAATTGTTTTTAATTAGTGCACTTGATCTCATTATTTAAGCAAATTTTCAAATGTATTAAGTTAATTAACATGGGAGAAATAGTCTTAATATTGTTTAAAAAATAAATCCTAGTTCACCATAGTATCAAATAAGTAAATAAATTGATGAGAATATGAATATTTAGAGATTATTATATTCCTTTTAATAGCTTGGTTTGTATTTTCATTAGGCATGCAATTATAAGCAATTGCACAGAAAAGTATATAAATCATCTACAACCGTCAATGTAGGATCTTTGACTTGATGCTATGATTCCTTAATTAGAAAAACTTAAATTTAATTAGGAGGATAGTATTATTATTAGTAATAATTACTAGGTTCTGACTAAGCGTATAAATTATAGTTAATGTCACCTTCATATCTCCCTTATTAATTTCCAAGTACGTGAAGCTTTACTTCAGCACATTTCATTAGCTTAAACAACTTTCAGTTCAGAAGTGCAAACCTGGATTTAGCTTTCAAATAAATATATAACCTTATTTTATCTGTTTAATCTCCAACTAATGGATTTCTTGTGTTTTGAGCTACAAAATAAAGCTTTCGGTGTACAAGGGCCTCTGATCTTTGCGATTATTATTATTTTTTCTTATTTTTTTATGAATAAATTTTTGGCCAAGTTGGAAAGTTGTTGAGAATAAAATATAAGCGATTTCAAGACTATTGATTAACATACACAAATTTGACAAATGACAGGTTGTTTATCAGAAAAGAAAAAAGGAATGAGAATGTATTTGCTATGTTTTGTAGTAAAAATTGAAAATGTATTAAAATTATTACTTTGTCTCTTATATTAAAATACTAAAAAGAAAAAAAACTTATGATTATATCAAATCAAAGGGTATAATAGACATTTTGTATTTTTTTTTTCTTTTAAAAAATTGATGGAAATGAAAAAATGAAAAAGTAGATAAGACCCAATGAGCCCCACCCATTCTTTCTTCATTTCCTTCATGATTTCCTCCTAAAGAACGTGCCCTAAAATTGTTACTAATTTATATTTCTTGATGAAAACATTATTTACATCTTGGAATTCCACTTCTGTTCTGTTACCTATAATTAAGTGTTATTATTTTAGTTATGTCAATTGTCAAGATTACATATAATTTTATATAAAAAGGGGTTCTCTATGTATAATTTCATGAATCCTAATGGAATTGGAAGGTATTTGCAACTTATCAATTTTGAATTTTCAAATATAGGAAAGTAACTACAACTGCATATATGCACCCATTTTCAAATATAGGAAGTAATAACTCTGAAATATGTAAGAAACTGAATGACAATTTTCTTTTTCTTTGTTTTTTTAAAAAAAACATAATTTAGTTTTCCCAGAATTCAATGCCAGCTCTATGCCATAAGACTAGCTAGCCGTTTAGTTTCAATTTGCAAGATCGCAAATGTGCTTGAAGCAAGGTAAATAACTAGTTGAGGTGATCTTTCTGACTCATCATTTGTTCTTGTAAAAACTCAAGCTTTTGGGATCAATCACGTCCACTTGCAGCCGTAAGGTCCCACCATCGTCCTCCTCAGTCCAGTTTATGGAATCCTTCTTCAGCTGCTTAATAATCTGTGACATAAAATATCATTCCCTTTAGATATATTAATGCGTCTCACTCAATAACATTTTGAGTTTCTGAGCCATGTTGATATGCTTTCAGAACGTCTCAAGCTCAGAGAGGGATAAGAAAGTATGAAGATAATGACAATGTAAATACTAAATAGTTCATTTAGCAATTTGGATGTAATTTTTCTGATGAGTATCTAAAGAAGAAAAAAAATCAAAGAAAGTTTGTATAAAGAAGTCATCGAAAATACCTCTTAACTGTTAAAAATAAATAAATAAATAATACATGTCGTCTTACCCGTTTTTTCCGAGCTCCTTTGGGATCCTTATCTCTAGTTCCAACCTTGACACGAAGGTACTTGATTGCTAGAAGTGCAAAAATAAAAATTTCATGAGTATTATTGGATAAGAGACTAGGTAATACGAAGAAATGTAGGCACAAAAATAACTTGGATGGAAATAGTTGGGTACATGGAATGCCAGAAAGAGATGTTAAATGTAGCCTGAGAAGTTTAAGGGCACTTTCGGGGTCATTTTCATGCAAGTCAAGAGGCATATCATTATCATCTACTCTGCAATCAAATTCACGCAATATGTTTCAATTTTCGATGAGACAAATTAAGCATATGGTTTAAAGGGCTAAAGGGAGGAAAAACTAAAATCACATTTGAGTTTTTCTACTAACTTGGTTTCAAGGAGCTTCTGAGCAGATTTTTCATCTTCTTCTCGGGCCCTTCTGTCAAAGAAATTTCCCTGTATGTTAAAGAAAATAGCAAACAAATAAATGAGTTACTATTAACTAAAGTGCATAAATAAAAAAGGCAAAAGATTGTTTAATTCGAACATGGTTAATATATACATTAAACAAAGCAAATCGTTTAAGTCATGTTACCTGTTCTAGGAATTTGTCTGCCCGTGCATAATCACCCTTAAGAAATGCTTCAATGGCCTACAATGTAGCTGGAATTATTAGTACTCGTCAATGATATTCTGCGATTCAAATATATCTGTAAACCCATATTTACATAACTAAAGTAGGAGCCTAGAAACTAGGTCACAGACTCACAGAAATACTACACACGCAGAAAATTGCAAAGAATGTTATGAAATTCACTCTCAAACCCATGCAACACTTAAACTATTGATCTCTGATTGATTTCATGAGTGCCCTTTATCTACATAACAAACTTTTTAGCACGATATCCCGAAAAAGCTGAGGAAATAAAAAAGGATGACATCTTACAGCCTTGTAGTACACTTTCATAGTAGTCCAATATTCCCTCACTGCTTGACGTAGAACGTCATAGCTATTCTCATCTTTAATATCATCATGCTCTACATTCAAATGCCAAATAGGATTAAAAATAAAATTAATACATTTAAACAATGTTCAGAGAGTACAAAGTCAGATGAAAAATTAAAATGTGCTGCATAAAAAAGCAATGAAGACATAGTGTCACTTTAGGCTTTAGGGAGACAATTTTGATTAAATAGATGGCTTAATCTATCATATCATTAACTAGATAAAAATGAAAAAATATTTCTTAAATTTAATTAGTTTTCAACAAAAAAAAAAAGAGATGAAGAGAAACATCACTGGAAAAAAAATTCATTACACTATTATTGTTACTATTTGAAAATTTTGTTTCACATTAGACCATGATAATGAAGAAGTCTTCCCAAAGGCATTTCCTAGTCTTAGAAAAGCAAGTTTTGGTCACAAGTAATCTTTGGAATAATTACTCTTGAGTTTTTGTTGAAGCATATATCCAATGCATACCTTCCTTAATAACTTGTGGTTCTACAACAGCAATCTGTCGATCTTTCATGGTATCTTCGGGTGGTTCCACAACAGGTTTTCCATATGGTGATGCTCTCACTGGACGAACTGGTTTTGGTATTTTTTCATATCTCTGGGGAAAACTAAATAATGTTGTCAAAACTTCTTTCTGGAGATTAACTCTGTCTCCGTCCCTCTTAGGTGAATCAGTTGAATTGCATACTATAGTTCCAGCTTCCTTGCTGCACAAACCATCCAGAAAGTAATGTGTTTAGCCTCTCAAATGAAAGGGATTATAGAATAAAGAAGCTACATAAGATAATCTTGCAAGTAACATAAATGGCAATAATGCACCTGGAAGCAGAGTCTACATCTGGATACTGGTCTTTTGACTGTCACAAGAAAAGAACTTGTGAAAAGAAAACTACAAAAGCAGCTAAAGTAGATATACAATACATAAGTATGTCAACGATGACATGCTAAATGAATAAAGAAACATCCTAATTATTTTTTATTTGTAATGATATTTAGAACATATATTGTTGCATTAAAAAGAAATCAATTAGTTTTTTAGACAACTGTAGGAACGACTATTATCAAAATTAAATAATACAAACTATACAATAATAAATTGCCTTTGCAAACTAATTTAAACATGTCTTATTTAAAAACTTACATTTTTCCCAGTCAGATCAAGAACATCTTCGCATTTATCCAAAGTTGAAGCTGACATGTCAAGCAGCTTCTCCATTGTCTGCATAATGACTCAAAATCAATAATAGTAGATGAAAGAATATGCATTGCATACAGAAGATTTAGGTAAAGACTGCAAGAACTTGTCACAAAAAAAATATGCAAATACTCATAGATAATTATACATTTGAAGATCACCAAATGATAAAAAATAAATGACAATCATGTGAAATATTATCTCTCCATATTTTCACTTTTACAAGAGCATATTCTGATAACTATATCACAGTCCGCTAATTATTAGCCAAGGACTGGCTCAGTCAAGCCCCAACTTGATCAGTCACTCATTGCACTGGCTATCAAACTTGCATTGCTCTGAGCATTAGTACTTTATTAATTTACACCAGTCAACCCCAAAATGATACTTACCATAGACATACATTGCAACTCATTCAGTCCAGAAATCATTTTCCGCATCATATTATCAATGTAACACACCAGTTAAGTGGTTTATAGGAAAGATCACAGTATATTCTTTCCTTCAAGAAATGCACAAACAAAAACCTAAAACCATTTTGTAGTGTGCGTTTATGTCAGTTATTTAGTCACAACTAGTACATACAATATTAAATATTTGGTTCGACCATTATTTTACCAGGGATGAATGCTTTCCATTAAAGATAATTATGGTTTACTGACAGAATATGTGGCAGATTTACTATGTCCATTATTATTGTACATTTTGCACTAAGTTTTCAGAAGGGGGAAACATAAACGTAAATGTAATTGTACCTTTTGCACATCATACCCACAGTGGCCTGCAAATTCAAGAAATCACGTTATTAAGCACGTTGTCCAACAGAAAAGATCAACTTAGTGTATCAATATGATACAAATAAATGGAAAATTTACCCTTGAATGTTCATAAATAACAATTAATCCATTACTATAATGTACAACAGGACACAAGACTTTGAAACTCTAGCTTGAGCTAGTCTAAAACTAACATCTCGCTGTAATGTCCAAAGAGTAAGGCATTAATGGTACAGCATAAAAGTCTTAAAAAGAGGAAAAAAAAATTTCACGCCTTTCACCTTTTCAATATTGGTCTGATAGAAAATATAATTGTACTCATGGAAGAGGGGCAAAAAAACTTACCAAGAATTTCATGTATCTTAGTCTTGTCAAGTTGAAAGCCGTCTCCAAGCATCTTAAACAGAAAGTTGACAACATCATCGCTGATGGTGCCCTTTGCCACTGTGTCACTTGGTGAAGGTTTCTCACACCATATCTCAGATGCCGGTAACTCATTTGCATCTAACTTCAAAGGTTTGTTTACTTCAGGATATCGCTTTGTCAATGTCTTGGGCTGAATATAATCTCTTCCAACAATGCCAGAAACAGTACCCAGTGAAGCAGGTCGAACTTTTGATTTCCCTGCTCTGGATTCTGATTGTTCAATAAAACACTTTGGAGATTTATAAGCAGAAGACAAATCAGCAGGTTTTACCACAGTTCCTCCCTTCAGCTTATCATTAGATGAAGAACTAGCAAGGTCTACCACAGTTTCGTGAGATGCACAAAGAATTTCAGCAGTCAGATTCACATTGCGCCTTGCCTGAGAATAAGCAGATGCTATGTCCTCCAAACTAAAGGCAGAACCAAACATGTCAAGCAACACATTTAAGTCGCTTTCTTGAATGTCAGAATTTGCTTGCATCTTTATATATATTCTTCTCGGCACAAGA
Organism: Senna tora; assembly: GCA_014851425.1. NCBI lineage: Eukaryota > Viridiplantae > Streptophyta > Magnoliopsida > Fabales > Fabaceae > Senna > Senna tora. The sequence goes on along the minus strand of CM026266.1, from coordinate 2,009,901 downwards.
GGAAGTGAAAAAGAAAACTGATGTTAGAAGCATAGTTAAAGATGTTTGATCATCTAATAATTTAAAAGCGTAGTGCATTATAAATGCAGCATATATAAGAGAAGCTTTTGCAATAAAATGTGATTAGAGCTTAGCAGAAGCTTGCTATGAAAGACGGAATACATCATTCAATAAGAATGCCGGTGATTCAATCTATCTCTGAATTGAACGATCAAGGATAAAAGGAAATAAAAAGTTACACTCGAATCTTCTTTCATGTATTTCTTACTCAAGCCTATTCTCCAAGAAAGCCATAAAAAAACGAAAATGATTTTGAAAGTAAGAAATGCAGCCAATCATGAACATTCTTCTAACACTAAAATCATTTGAGGACCACATGAATAAATTAACCAAAGAAGGTTAAGAAGAAATCATATAAAATTATAAAGACGACGACGACGACCGATAAAAATAGCAAAGATTGTGAATAGAATGGAGGATTGTTAGGATTCTTACTCGACCTCGTTGACTCAGTGAGAAATAAGCGTCACAGCCTCTGCTGAGTTTGATGCTTCCGGAGGAAGAAAACGAAGCGACTAAACCTGAAAAACACAAACAGTGAATTTCGGATTCTTTCCGATTTCTTTTTCGCCATGAGAATGTAGAAATCAACGAACACTGAATTGTTATTATTAGTATAATTATTCCAATGAAGAAATGCAAATTAATTTCAGATACAAATTCAGCAGAATAGTCGTTCTCGCTCTCACTCTGAGGCTCGCCATTGCCCACTGACCACTTCACTCTCACGCAGGACACTCTCATTTTGATCATGGTCTTGCGATTTTCTTTTTCTTTTTCAAGAACGCCCACCTAATTATATATATAATCTTTTTATAAAATAATTTTATAATGTCCAAAAAAATATTTTAGTAATTAATATAATTTTTTTATTAGGCTAGGACACGGAGAGAACCATTGGATTCAAAAAGATTCCAATACAGCAAATCCAAACAATACATGAGAGAATAAAACTTACAAGAAGCTTATATAGAATAGAAGACCGCATTGGAAATTTCATATATGATATAACTCACGGAAACATACCATCCACAGTCAATCTTGACCGTCTAGTAACTTGATCAATTTCATCAGTCCATCTCGATCATTAATTGAGATAGAATAAATCTATTGAATTAACTTCGACGGATCTCTATCCCTAACTTGCGAAGATAAACAGAGGATTACCTTTTTTCTAGAATGCTTGTGGATGGAGAGCTAGAATTTTAAATCATGAGGCATGCCAACACAAGGAGTTCAGGAAGAAAGACGAGAGAAGATGAAACGCAAAAGTGAACACATGTGAGAGAACTACAATGCAATACTTCAATCACAGTTATAAATAATATTTTAGTTTCTTCTAATTGTATTACATGTGTAAACAACATATTTGTATATGCGAAACTGGCTTTTAACACTTGTAATACATGCATGAATATTGAAATTTGAAATGGCCACGTCAAATTAAAACGTTTACTAACATTCAGAGATTCACGAGAATTGAACTATAAGTTGAGTTTACTTTTGGTTATTTGTCGTTATTGTTATCACCACCTCTGTTTTCATTATTGCCTACCCTCACCACTTCTACCACCATGTTATCACCACCGCAACCACTACGGCTTGCCACCATGCTTATTTTGATCATGGAAGTGCGATTTTTTTTTTCGTACTTTTTCAAAAAGAAAATTTTTAAATTGCAATTGTTTTATTTTCACCCATCAATTTGCTTGACTCTTACCTTGTTGAGAGTTTTTAGGATGATGATTTTCCCTTACAAATATATATATATATATATATATATATTACTGCATAAAAGTTATAAAAGTTTGAAACCTAAGCTTTAATTTGGAATTTTCACATATCAATATATAGTTTGTCTTTAACTTATCAAGATAAATAGAGTGGGTTTACCTTTTTCAAGAATGCTTGTGATCGCATAGCTTGGATTTTAAATCTTGAGGCGCGCTATTGCCAAACACAAGGAGTTCAAGAAGAAGGATGAGAGAAGATGAAATGTGAATACATTTGAGAGAACCACAATGCAATACCTCAATCGCAGTTATAAATAATACTTCAGTTTCTTCTAATTGAATTACATGTGTAAACAACATGTTTGTATATGCAAAACAGGCTTTTAACACTTGTAATATATGCATGAATATTACAATTTTAAATGGCCACGTCGAATTGTAACGTTTACTAGCGTTCAGAGATTCACGAGAATTGAACTGTAAGTTCAGTTCACTTTTGGTTTTTTTTCATTATTGCTACCACCGCCTCTGTCTTCATTATTGTCTGTCCTCACCACTTCTACCACCATGCTATCACCACCACAACCACTACGGCTTGCCACCATGCTTATTTTGATCATGAAAGTGCGATGTTTTTTTTGTACTTTTTCAGAAAGAAAATCTCTAAATTGCAATTGTTTTATTTTCACCCATCAATTTGTTTTACTCTTACCTTGTTGAGAGTTTTTAGGATGATGGCTTTCCCTTACAAATATATATAATACTACATAAATAAAAGTTATAAAAGTTTGAAACCTAAGCAACACATGAAACAAGAAAACATCACAAGAAGATTAAATAGATAATAGCTTTAATTTGGAATTTTCACACATATCAATATATAGCTTGTCTTTAACTTATCAAGATAAATAGAGAGGGCTTACCTTTTTTCTAGAATGCTTGTGGTTGGAGAGCTAGGATTTTCAATCTTGAGGCATGCCGACACAAGGAGTTCAGGAAGAAAGACGAGAGAAGATGAAACACAAAAGTGAACACATGTGAGAGAACTACAATGCAATACCTCAATCACAGTTATAAATAATATTTCAGTTTCTTCTAATTGTATTACATGTGTAAACAACATATTTATATATGCAAAACTGGCTTTTAACACTTGTAATACATGCATGAATATTGAAATTTGAAATGGCCACGTCAAATTAAAATGTTTTCTAACGTTCAGAGATTCACGAGAATTGAACTATAAGTTGAGTTTACTTTTGGTTATTTGTCGTTATTGTTATCACCGCCTCTGCCTTCATTATTGCTTGCCCTCACCACTTCTACCACCATGTTATCACCACCACAACCACTATGGCTTGCCACCATACTTATTTTGATAATGGAAGTGCGATTTTTTTTCGTACTTTTTCAAAAGGAAAAATTTTAAATTGCAATTGTTTTATTTTCACCTATCAATTTGCTTTACTCTTATCTTGTTGAGAGTTTTTAGGATGATAATATATATATAAAAGTTTGAAACCTAAGCTTTAATTTGGAATTTTCACATATCAATATATAGCTTGTCTTTAACTTATCAAGATAAATAGAGTGGGTTTACCTTTTTCAAGAATGCTTGTGACCGGAGAGCTTGGATTTAAATCTTGAGGTGCGCTATTGCCAAACACAAGGAGTTCAAGAAGAAGGATGAGAGAAGATGAAATACAATAGTGAATACATTTGAGAGAACCACAATGCAATACCTCAATCACAGTTATAAATAAAACTTCAGTTTCTTCTAATTGAATTACATGTGTAAACATGTTTGTATATGCAAAACAGGCTTTTAACACTTGTAATACATGCATGAATATTAAAATTTTAAATGGCCACGTTGAATTGTAACGTTTACTAGCATTCAGAGATTCACGAGAATTGAACTGTAAGTTCAGTTCACTTTTGGTTTTTGTCATTATTGCTACCACCGCCTCTGTCTTCATTATTGGCTGTCCTCACCACTTCTACCACCATGCTATCACCACCACAACCACTGCGGCTTGCCACCATGCTTATTTTGATCATGAAAGTGCGATTTTTTTTGTACTTTTTCAAAAAGAAAATCTCTAAATTGCAATTGTTTTATTTTCACCCATCAATTTGCTTTACTCTTACCTTGTTGAGAGTTTTTAGGATGACAGCTTTCCCTTACAAATATATATAATACTACATAAATAAAAGTTATAAAAGTTTGAAACCTAAGCAACACATGAAACAAGAAAACATCACAAGAAGATTAAATAGATGATAGCTATAATTTGAAATTTTCACACATATCAATATCTAGCTTGTCTTTAACTTATCAAGATAAATAGAGAGGACTTACCTATTTTCTAGAATGCTTGTGGTTGGAGAGCTAGGATTTTCAATCTTGAGGCATGCCAACACAAGGAGTTCAGGAAGAAAGACGAGAGAAGATGAAACACAAAAGTGAACACATATGAGAGAATACAATGCAATACCTCAATCACAATTATAAATAATACTTCAGTTTCTTCTAATTGTATTACATGTGTAAATAACATATTTGTATATGCGAAACAGGTTTTTAACACTTGTAATACATGCATGAATATTGAAATTTTAAATGGCCACGTCTAATTAAAACATTTACTAACGTTCAGAGATTCACGAGAATTAAATTGTAAATTGAGTTTACTTTTGGTTATTTGTCGTTATTGTTACCACCGCCTCTGTCTTCATTATTGCCAGCCCTCACCACTTCTACCACCATACTATCACCACTACGGCTTGCCACCATACTTATTTTGATCATGGAAGTGCGATTTTTTTTCGTAATTTTTCAAAAAGAAAATTTCTAAATTGCAATTGTTTTATTTTCACCCATCAATTTGCTTTACTCTTACCTTGTTGAGAGTTTTTAGGATGATGATTTTCCCTTACAAATAAATATATATATATATATATATATATATATATATATATATATATATATATATATTACTGCATAAAAGTTATAAAAGTGTGAAACCTAAGCTTTAATTTGGAATTTTCACATATCAATATATAGCTTGTCTTTAACTTATCAAGATAAATAGAGAGGGTTTACCTTTTTCAAGAATGCTTGTGACCGGAGAGCTTGGATTTTAAATCTTGAAGCACGTTATTGCCAAACACAAGGAATTCAAGAAGAAGGATGAGAGAAGATGAAATACAATAGTGAATACATTTGAGAGAACCACAATGCAATACCTCAATCGCAGTTATAAATAATACTTCAGTTTCTTCTAATTGAATTACATGTGTAAACAACATGTTTGTATATGCAAAACTGGCTTTTAACACTTGTAATACATGCTTGAATATTAAAATTTTAAATGGCCACATCGAATTGTAACGTTTACTAGCGTTCAGAGATTCACGAGAATTGAACTGTAAGTTCAGTTCACTTTTGGTTTTTATCATTATTGCTACCACCGTCTCTGTCTTCATTATTGCCTGTCCTCACCACTTCTACCACCATGCTTATTTTGATCATGAAAGTGCAATTTTTTTGGGGTACTTTTTCAGAAAGAAAATGTCTAAATTGCAATTGTTTTATTTTCGCCCATCAATTTGCTTTTACTCTTACCTTGTTGAGAGTTTTTAGGATTATGACTTTCCCTTACAAGGATATATAATACTACATAAAAGTTATAAAAGTTTGAAACCTAAGCAACACATGAAACAAGAAAACATCACAAGAAGATTAAATAGATGATAGCTTTAATTTGGAATTTTCACACATATCAATATATAGCTTGTCTTTAACTTATCAAGATAAATAGAGAGGGTTTACCTTTTTCAAGAATGCTTGTGACCGGAGAGCTTAGATTTTAAATCTTGAGGCATGCTATTGCCAAACACAAGGAGTTCAAGATCAGAAGGATGAGAGAAGATGAAACACAATAGTTAATACATTTGAGAGAACCACAATGTAATACCTTAATCACAGTTATAAATAATACTTCAGTTTCTTCTAATTGTATTACATGTGTAAACAACATATATGTATATGTGAAACTGGCTTTTAACACTTGTAATACATGCATGAATATTGAAATTTTAAATGGCCACGTCTAATTAAAAAGTTTACAACGTTCAGAGATTCACGAGAATTGAACTGTAAGTTGAGTTCACTTTTGATTTTTGTCATTATTGCTAACACCGCCTCTGTCTTCATTATTGCTTGCCCTCACCACCACAACCACTACGGCTTGCCACCATGCTTATTTTGATCATGGAAGTGCAATTTTTTTTGTACTTTTTCAAAAAGAAAATCTCTAAATTGCAATTGTTTTATTTTCACCTATCAATTTGCTTTACTCTTACCTTGTTGAGAGTTTTTAGGATGATGATTTTTCCTTACAATATATATATTACTGCATAAAAGTTATAAAAGTTTGAAACCTAAGCAACACGTGAAACAAGAAAACATCACAAGAAGATTAAATAGATGATAGCTTTGGAATTTTCACATATCAATATATAACTTGTCTTTAACTCATCAAGATCAATAGAAAGGATTTACCTTTTTTCAAGAATGCTTGGGACCAAAGAGCTTGGATTTTAAATCTTGAGGCACGCTATTGCAAAACACAAGGAGTTTATGAAGAAAGACGAGCAAAAATGAAACACAATAGTGAATACATATGAGAGAACCACAATGCAATACTTCAATCATCGCAGTTATAAATAATATTTCAATTTTTTCTGATTGTATTACATATGTAAATAACAAATTTGTATATGCGAAACTAGCTTTTAACAATTGTAATATATGCTTGAATATTGAAATTTTAAATGGCTATGTCTAATTATAACGTTTACATTAACGACAATTGAACTGTAAGTTAAGTTTACTAGTTTTTTGTTATTTTTTGTTGTTGCTATCACCGCCTATACCTTCGTTATTGCATGCCTTCACCATTTCTACCACTCTACTATCACCGCCACAACCACTACGACTTGCCTCCATGCTCATTTTGATCATGGAGGTGCGATTTACAAGAATAAACTATACGTTTAAAGTTAAAATTCACGAGAAACATTTACTATTTGTTTTCTTTTGCCTTATTACCACCACCACCTCAATAGACTATTAAGAACATTGAAGTGGGCATTTCATGGAGTGTTGAAATATGCCTGTTTTGTACATTCTTCTTCTTCTTTTCCTTAGATCTTGCTGGCAAAAGTCCTCTTTATCAATGTTACAATTTAACTAGTTTGCTTTTCTTCATTGACATCATTTTCTTGCATATTTGTTTCTCTTCTGGTTGGCATAGAAGAGGATCTTGGGATTGCTTCTTCAAGAAACTTGAACCTTATAGCTGAAGAAACTGAGGCAGAGGGGCGAAGAAGCGGTGTAGCAGCCCTACTTGAAGTTTCATTTGGAACGGGTGAAGGGGAAGATCCAGAAGCTGTTATTGGTTGTAATTCCACTTCAGTGCCCGTGACAAGGTCGGTGGCAGTTTCAGGGACATCGATTAGTTGATCATCTTCCTCGATAGACAACACCGTGCTTGTGTCAGTTCGTATGGTGGAATCATCGGTGAACATACCATGTCTTCTCTTTCTCCTAGTTGCCTTCCCCCATCCATGAATTGTCTCTCTTATTCTCTGAGGAATTAGTGCAGCCTTATAGTTTGTCCCCATCTGAATTAGGAACATAGGAAAGCTGTTATTATAATGATTAATAGACTTTCACTTAAAATCTTTTGAGGTCAAATGATTTTTGACAACAACCTAAGTCATGTTATAGAACATTTTTTATCATTTTCATATGATATTACCTGAGTAACAAGTGCGTAAAGTGGTAAGGTACTGTAGCTGCAGAGAAATTGTCCGGCAAACCTATGAAGTTGTATACAACAAAAGAAAAAGAGGCATGCAATTGATTTAATATCCTCTATAGTTAATGCTCATTACTGTCATGAAAAATTAAATTTCCACATACCCCAATATTAGTCTTAAATACACAAGAAGATGTTTCCTAATAAAGCAGGAGTTGTACCCAAATTGCCACTGCAGTCAAAAGAGGCATTTCAGCCAAATGCAGGGAGAGAACAGGACAAATGTATATCTCTCTTGTTTCTAATTCTACATCTTAAAATGGATAAAGAAGTAATACCCAGAACCAAAAGAATGAAGCCAATTCAAATGCATTCTGCAAAGAAGAAAACCAAGAAGGCGTGTATTTAGAGGTTGATAAAAGAATAACATACTTTAGTTGGAAAAAAAGATGTAGATGGACCATTGATGACCTGGAAGAGAACAAAATGAATCAAGGACAGCAAAAGTTCAGGCTTGTTAAACCAGAAAAGCTCATCACGAGGCCTCAACTTTGCTCCGGCTACGAAACCAGTGATTCCCGAGTTCTCCAATGCCAAGGTTGCAATGACATGCTGGAGCTTTGTTCCCACCAGCAGAACCAGCTGTGCATGAATGCAAACACATAAGAGAATCAACATAACAAAACCAGCAAGAAATTCATGTAAACACTATTTAAGACATGGTAAGGTTCTAGATGTTCGTCTACAGTAGTTATCTAAACTATAGCACATACATGTATGTTATATAACCTAAACTCTATTTCTATTTCCTCACGCATATTTTCTACTTTCTTCTTTCTTTTTTGATGAAACCACTCATATTCAGAAGTCCATTGAGTTCTACCTAATCTTGCTCGAACTTGCAGAGGTCCCATAATGGAAGGAGAGCAGTCCCATCAGAGGTTTTTCCATACACAAGACTTGACTCGAACCCAAGTTCTTGTTTTAGCGGAATAGAGTACCTACTAATCTAACTAATCACCTATTGGCATATTTTCTAGTTTCTACCACTGCCTTAAGAGTCAAGTCATCAGGCACACGTGATGATGTGAGCCGCTTCATAGAACAGGAAGGATGAGGAAATGGACACTTGTTAGTGAGAAAAATAAAGGGGGGAAATCACAAAGGTAACTTACAGCAATAGGAATGATAGCTATCCAGAAATAGAGATTAGATCCTGTATTAGACCAGAAAACAATAACAGTAAGGATTATGTGAAATTAGGTATAATCTAACCACAATTATTGTGGGAATTCTACAGAACAAAGAAAGTAAAGTGGTAGCTTAGGCCTTAAGAAAGAACCATCAAGAGGGATAATTTTCCCCACTTTACTACAGGGATAAGGATAATACCTTTAATGTTGAATAGCATGAAAGCAACAACAAATCCCCAGAGTAGGCCACTGCAAGAGATTTTTCATACACAAAAGTTAAACATTAACTTCTAAACAAGAATCAAAATGTAAGAAAAGGAGATTCTATTATAATGGATGAACAAACAGAAATCAATTTCCGAAAGTACTGGTTATGAAGCTCCAATCATAACATCTGCTGAATCTCAGATATTTCTAACCTCACACCAACTATTTTTTGAAATTCCTCTTCCATAGATCGAATCATGTAGCTGTGAAAATCATATTTGAATGTGAGGTTGTGGTTCTGCCATTATTAAGAGAAAGAGACTTAGTAATCATTCACAAAGTGGTACACACTAACAAGAAACCTAATATACAGTTTCCATGATTGATTGTCACGAAAAAACCAATTTCTCCGATGTAGAAACTTAAAATCAGAAAGAAGGGAGCCAAACAAAAAAAGATATATAAAACAAATTAAGGAACATAACCTTTGTAAAATAGCAATTTTTATTGTCCCCTTAGAACTTATAAATGGGGAAATGTTAATGTCAACTTTTTTTTTTTTCCATATTTCTTCAAAAAGATGGATGCCTGTAGGTCATATTTAGCTTAGTATAAAGTAGGACAAGTGTTTACATAAAAAATTAGGAGTATAATTTTGAGAAATAAAGTCACAAAGATTTACTAAAATACACAAGAGAAAAGACCAAAAAGAGTAAGCTTTTGATCTAAAACCACTAGATAGTCACCATGATGAAGCCTCTGCGAAGAGTAAGGTAGTCAGCACGAACCACAGAACGCCCAAATTGTCGGAAAAAACACGTCTGCAATTTGATTAAACTTTAAATTAGATAGATTTACAGTTATGTGACCAAATGTTCAAAATTGAACCTACATCTGTTGCCTTAAAACAATTTGAAAATATAAGCATGTTGAGACAGAAGTAGTGATAAGGAATGACATACAGAACTAAAATAAAGTATAAGATTGCAAAAAAGATTCTTGCAAAAAAAGTTCAGTAGACAGTGGTTACCACTTACCACCCAAATGAGAAAACTGTTTCTGGCCAATGGATTTGATGTATGAACTTTGACAAAAGTTGATTGCCTTCGCATTGTCAATTCTCTAGTAATTTCTGTTGCAACACAAGAAAAGGGATATTCACACTAGGAAATGGTTTCAATATAAACCACCTGCTTACGCATTTGGATCTACCATAACACAATAAACCATTCATCCTTGGCAGGATTTTATTTCAGATGAGAAGACTACTAAGGACTAACTGAACTTCAGATATTAAGCCAATTTTTCAACCCAAAAGAAAGGGGAAGACACGAACTAGAAACAGAGAAAGCAGGATAGACATTTTTTTTTAATACTGTAAACCTGCACATCTAGGTGGGAAAATGTGAAAAATCCCAGCTGTTTTGGAATTGTAATATTGGTTTATCAATTTAGAATACTTCATTAATTGAGAGAAGAGAAGTACAAAGTAGGAATGAATATGTAGTTGATAAATATTATTGCTAAACATAAGTACTAAAGTAACTCAGAAGAGAGAAAGAGAGAGAACTAAACAATGAGGAATATTGGGTTTACCACTTAAGGCATCACGCCGGTCCACATGAGCCACATCTTCCCAAACTCTCCAACTGTGAATCTGCTTTAAATCATTATACTGTTACTAACCTACTATGCCAAACAGAGATCCAAAATAATAACAATTTGATGTCATACTTCCCTATCTGAGTTTTTATCACCACTATGTATGAATAAGAAATTTCAATATGCATTTGGTTATTATTCCTAGGTTTCTTCTTAATTCCATGTAAAATAGAAATTCATATGAAATTGAACAGCACATTAGATTTTCACTGCTACAATATCAAATAGCATCAAGAGATTATGCAGAAAAGGCAATGCAAATTTTAACAGATGTTACTTTAGCTTTTTCTAGAAGAAATGAGTTAGAGAAAAACAAACATTTCAGATATAAAACCGGTATTCTAGGTTCTATGAAGCATAAAAGGCTCCATGTTATAGTGTTAGCAAGCATGCTGGAAATGCATCTCTATTTTCTAAATGATACATGTGCAGTAATTAGCCTACAAGTAACAATTTCTCACCTTTACAATTGCCAACAACATTGTTAGGCAACTGTAAGATACATGTGTTACCGCCATCACGAAAATGAATCGGTGCAACTGCTCTAGACCTTCATATGAAACAAATGGTTCATAACCCTGCACAATATAAATTTCAAATTGCTGTACATTAATCCAGAGCAGTAAAAGTTGACAATACTGAAATTAACTCAAAACATTATTAAGGTATAATATTCATGCCTTTTTGCAGGAGTTCTGATTAATGCCATTCAACATCCTCCTAAGCAAATGTGGGTAAGTAGAAGCCATCAACAATTTTCGTTCTTGGGAGCCATTATCTTCCATTTCTTCATCAATCTCGGATCTAGTGCATGGAGCAAAAGCACTATTGTAGAACTTTGATGGAATACATATATTGGCTATTATGCTTGAGGTAGCTGTTAATAGGAGTGATATAAATCCAAGCAGCATCAACTCTAAAGAGAGAATTACAAAACAAATGTACATAGAATTAGCAAAGTGTAGAAGAGCCAGGAGTCAATAACAGGTTGAAAAAGTCGTGTTTATAATCTAAAGGTTTTCCAGTAGAACTGAAAGCACCGTACCTTCTTTCATCTTCTCCAAAGCTGCAAGCAAGGGTTTTCTATTAGATTTCCTCAGCCACTGCAACCACATAAAATTTGGTTTTGCGCATATATAAGATCATTCTACAGGAAAATGAATCATCTGAGAATCTATATTCTTACAAGGTCAACTACTCATGCATTGGGAAACTATTTTCCATTCCAAAATACTTTCAAAGTAGTGACTTTGTACTTTGAATTCATTCTACCCAATGCTCCATCCTCATTTTCTATTTGGGATGGTAACCATAAAGAACCACCAAGTAATTTTAGGAACTTCAACATATGACAATGTAGGTGGAGATGGAACATTTCAGAAAACTTAACCATGTCTAAGTTTTCCATATAGACATTATGCATATTCTAAGCCTTCCATTCATCATATGACTGAAAAAGTAAGCAACATTAGGCGCCAAACTAACTAATCCCAACTGCGAAAAACTGGAAGGCAATTGTAGAATTTAATCAACAAATCAAAAACTTTATAGTATAGAGCATTAATTTGTTTGAACTTGAATCAAAATAAGGGAATCCTTCTCTTGGCCATTGTGTAAACACACCAAAACTCGATAAAGATTGTAGCAAAACTTACATTGCTTAAACGGTGAATGGATCGCTCCACAAGCAAAGACACAGCAACAAAGATCATCAACACAGTAGCAACAGACCATGTTGGGGTCAAGGCCAATGACCTTGTTTCTTCTGATTTTTCTGTCATTTTGATCTACCACGGACCAAACCTTAAATATGACTATGCCTTTATAGGTCTCATAAAATATGAATGTTCAAAAACTAAGATACACAACAGATATTACAGTACATCATCAACCTTCAAAATTCTATGAACAGAAATCTTGATGGGGGTGTCTTTAGTCCACAAATATTGGCCATGAGTAGTATAACTTCCTAATTGCCCTCTCCAATATCACTTCCTAAAACGAACCTGGTTTTTATTCTTTTTCACTGCATATTGAATCTTTGATAGGAGAATATACCAAGAAGGACTATATCCAGCAAGAAAAAGGAACTAGCTTTACATGTTCTTCTATCTTCTCTTTTTTTTGCCCTTGTAGACTCTGAGTGAAGCTCTGAGGCCAAACCCAGATACAGATTCAGCTCACATTTCTGAAAATAAGCTCATCTCGGATCTCCTCCATAAAAAAAGCCGACCAGATTCATGCACTCTCAAATCCGACTCCAAAGGTCTCACCTTTTTTCCATATCCCACACAGTAATACAAGGCCACAACCTCGAACACTAGACTATATCAGCAAGTTAATGTTTTGAGGCAAGATCTCAGTGTCACTCACTCATACAGCTTCATTTATAAATCCTAAGATTTTACCACATAAAAGGGGCCAAACGCGTCATTTCCAGCTGCATTTTTCAATATATTGTCTTTCTCCTTATTATTTTCTTTCTGTGTTTCTTGGGCCAGAGTTGCGTGCCAACTCGCAGATTTGTAACAATCTAGCCTTTTAGAGCAATATATTATATTATATATATAATTATATCAAAGATCGAATCTTCATGCAGCGAACACGTGTTTCTCTATTATTTTTCTCCACTTGCATTTTCAGCGAAGCTATATGGACTATATTGGACTCTGAATCTCTAGATCATTAAATTTCAACCAAATTTTGTTTTTATCCCTATTTGCTACATTAACTAACTTTACAGTTAGTTAAAGATGTTGACCCACTCATGAAGGCGCTAGCTATATTACTACTGTATGATTTTTTTTCAGTTTTTTAAGTTATAAAGTATAAAAAAATATGAATGAATAGATAAATATTATTTGTCACTGTATAAATACCATAATCCAATACATCTATCTACAAATTTCTATTTTTATAGAGAGGATAGGTTGGTCCTAATCTATGTTGTAATTTAAATTATGCTTGATGTATGTCTTATATCAAGAATATTAAATGTTGAGCGGATAATCATCAAGTATAATTTTGACTAAATATGAATAGCATCTAAAATATAACTTTTTTCTTTTGATAAATAGGCATTTATCTTTAGAAGTTTTTTAATAAAATATTTTGCTTCCTTATCAAATTTAATGACTTAGTGATTAACGATGCAATTCAAAGAATTAATCCAAAGATTTAAATTCCCCAAATGAAAATTGTCACCATAAGTTTATAAAAAATGGAAGGTTGTTCAGTTTTTAACGTAGTCACATTCTTAATCAATATTGGTCTCAGAAAAATACAAGAAGGTATTAGGGTGTAAACTGCAAACCTATGGAAATGTCTGCGTGGTGTATTTGTATTGATCCAATTATAAAAATATTTTTTTTATAAAAATTATATTTTTATAATTGAACCAATACAAACACATAACGTAAGCGTTTGTATGGATTTGCATCATAAACAATTAAGTACTAAGAACAATATAAAGGAAATAATTTGTGTGCAACTTTCAACCTAACAGTGAAGCCAAAAGCAGATAATGACACTACAATGCAATGAATATCCTCAAAACCTTTTTTGTCAAACTTCAAACCTATGACCGAATGCCGACACAGTAACCACTTTTCTTTCTCTTTCATGGAAAATGGAAATCTTTATGCAGCTATTTAATAATCATACAACTAGTTAATTTGTTAAATGGTTGGTTGACATGAATTGTTATTATTGAAAAGATGAGTAACCTTAATATTTCATTATTTGAAATGGGGACATTTTTAACTTTTTTTTTACCCGACAAAAAAAGAGTTGAAACTAAAATAACAATTTGATTTTGTAAATGCTCTAATTGAAGCAAAATGATATTTTAAAGATAAACTTACTTTCTAGTCTCCAACAAATTATAATATATTTTTCAATCTTAAAAAATCATAATATATATTTTTATCTTTAAATTTGTTAGTCTCTAAATTGTTAGTAAGTGGTGTGACACGTTAAATAATAAATAATTTGTTGAATACCAAATAAATTTACTCAAGTAAAAAAATATATTATTTCATTACCTAGTCATGTTTTAATAATAAATAATAAAATAGAAATGACAAAAAAAATAACTAAGCATTGATATGACAATTTTTTTCAAAGATAAGCTTAATTAACATCCAACAAAATAAATAATTTCAAGGACTAAAAATTATATTTATAATCTTCAAAAAAACAAATCACTAGATTTGTTAGTTTTTCAAAATAACAAAACAAAATTTTCACTGAAGATTGAAATTAATAATTTATGACACAATATCAACATCGCTACCGAATGTTAAGTACATAGGCCAAAACTTATGGATGGAATTTTGCATCAGTACAGCTACGAGGGACTGATTTCGACCACCACGAACATGAGATCATGCAACCTGCTGGCTTCGCAAATTATTTAGTGGCAAAGACATCACAAATCAAATTTTTCTGGGTCAAGGCTCTGCTATGACAGATATCTATGGCTCATGGCATGTACCCCACTCTTTTTGCTGCTTCAATTACACTGAAATGACAGTTTCACAAAAATTGGGTAACACTCCATTCTCCAATATAAATTTAAATTGCATACTCATTGATAAATTAATCTTCCAAACTACAAAACCCCTTACATGGATGCAACTCACTGGCTCTAATTACTAGTAATGACAAAGCAACAACTACATATATAACTTGGAAAACAGCTCAACAGGTCAAAAGATTGTTAACCTCCTTTCTCTCAATATCTTGTGCTTGAAGCTTGCTTCATTATTATGACCAAAACGGAGGTGGCGCCTTAGAATACCAAGTGTGCAAGTGATGTAAAATGCATATTCATAAAGAAGATGCACCCTCAGGGTTTAATTTGCCTTGGACTGTGAAGAGTGTTCTCCTTTGACTTTGAATAAATGGACGAAAATTTTATGACTCAGTAGGTGGAAGCTGCTCATCAGCATTCAAGCTCCCAGGAGAGAGAATTTGCTCAGACGGAACCTCAGTGGCTGGATCATGCTCAGACGTGTCATCATCATCTGTATCATCCTCAGTGTTTGGAAGTTCATCTGCGGTATCTCCCTTTAGCTCGGTCTCGCTAAATAAATCTCTCTGAACAGGTACACTTTTTTGCTGCTGGGATGAAAGAATATTTGCTATAGCTTTAAAAGCTGCATCAGCCTGATTGCTGTCAACAGTAGCATCAACATCAACACCATTAACATTGGGTTCATCCTCAGATGTCTCATCCTTCCGTGGAGGGGGAACAAAAAAGGGAATTCTACCCCTCTGCCAGTCATGAAGTACCATCTTGGCTGCAGTCATCAGGTCAGGCTCACCACCCTGAAAATAGCCATACAGGTCACATCACAAGTCTGTCTCCAAGAGCAAAGCTTCAAGAGAAACACATTGCAGGGAAACCAAGATGTAAAGAACATCAACAACCTACTTCCGCAATTGAGATGTCACCAAGAAAAAAGTGGGAGAGGAGAGTGATTGGAACTCAAATACCTCTCTCCTAAAAGAAGTGATATCTAAAGCAAGGAGAGGATATAGAGATGAAGATCTTGCTATGGTTCACGTTTAAGACATTCATTGGATTTAAGAGAAAATTTCTATTAAAAAAAACATACTTCTCTATTATTCCAAATCCAGGAAAGTTCTACACAGCCTGTATCTTCTATAAATTATAATACATTAATATTAGTATTACTGATGATCAGCCTCAATAAGAATTAGAAACACTTCCAGGTATTTGACTACAATTGGTTGTTTAAATATAAGAATCTTATTCTATTTTAGAAAAAGTACCTTCAAGAGTTTTCCAGATGCTTTGCAAAGCTGAATTAGGAAGTCATTATCATCATCCCTGAACACAAAAAATATATTTATGGTTACTAGTTAATCAAATGGTATTAGGGCAACAAAATGCTATTCTCAATTAACTAAAGCCATAAATTGATTGACGGCCTAGGTTGATCTCAAGAACAAAAACGTAAATAAGAGGAATGCCCTCTACTATATCCACATCGTCACATTATAGTGACTCTAGTCATCTATAATAAGAATATAACCAAAATAAGGACCAAAAATACCAAGGACCATACCACTCTCTAATCTTATACGCTCTTTCCAAATGCTCCTTCTTGACACGTTTCAAAACTTCACCTATATGTTCTGCAGCATCATGCAAGTTTGTCACACGTACCTGGATATAAATCTCAGCATGTTTAGCCTGAATGTAATGATGTATCTGCCAACAGATAAACATAACAACCTGCCACATGATCTTTTGCATAGAAAAAGAATTAAAAACCATTGAGCAAGCTGAACGAGCAGACATTTAAAAGTTGCATTGTAGACAACCTCTTTTCTCTCAGTTTCTTACTCCATTCAATGAAAAGGTAAAAAGAAAAATTACATAATCCTGGGCATCATCAATCAGGATAATATACCACCGAGGAGGCTAGCATTTTGTAATATTCACATCAATAATTGATGATCTCCTTTCTAACAAACTAACATAAACGGGAATCAATATTCGTCAGTTACTTATACCTTTCACAAGTCTGCCTAGGCAAAAATACATGATGCCAAGATGCAGTGAACCATATATTCAATTTCACAATGACCAATTATAGCAATTTTGAATCTTGAACCAGGTAATAAAGTCATGACTTAATCCCTCCAAAATTTCTATACTAAGAAAAAAGGGTGAGATTAGGTAACTAGGCCCAAATCCAGAGGCAAGAGAAGACAAAGTAAGTAAACAAGAGGCCACCAAAAGAAAAACACTATTAATTATTGCTCAAAAAACAGTTTGAACAAACTACTCTTCATTAATTAGCATGATAACTCATGTATAGAATAATGGAAGAATAAAGACATACCACACCCTTCAGCACAATATCTGTTTCAGAGTCATTGTTGTGGTAAACAACACCAGGGCAGTCAATCAAAAAGATCCTCTTTGTCAGAGTAATATACTGCCAGACTTTCGTTTCCCCTGGAATTGGAGCAACCTTGCAGACCTTCAACACATATAAAAGACAAAAGTCAATTAACATAATAGTAAAGGAGAAACAGTAACAGTAATGGCACAAGCAAAAACATCAAAAAAGTAAAGGAGAAACAATAATAGTAATGGCAGAAGAAAAAACACATCAGAAAACAGAAATAGTAAAGGAGAAAGATGTATTACGTTCTTTGTACGTAATGTGTTGATCACTGAAGACTTCCCAACATTTGGATATCCAATAAATCCCACAGATATTGCTTGCTTATCACTTTTCAATCGGGCAAATTGTCTCAAAACTGACAGTAGTGAACCCTAAGCAAGGGAGAGTAAAGAAATACTTGTTAACACAAAATACCCAGCTAAATTTAGCTTCTTTTTTAATAAAAATTAACATGTCATACACCAAATTGGAAGATGAATTAACACAAACCAAATACAATATAGAAACTCAAGTATATTAAATATACCTTTCCAAAGGACTTGTTGATACTTGCATGGAAAGCTAGAGTTGGATATTCTTTCGACAAAACTCTAAGCCAGCCTTTTGTTGCCCAAGCAGGAACTAAATCGCACTAAAAAAAAAATAAGAATCTGATTTTTTAGAAAGGAAATAGTGAAATATAGCAACATTATAACATATAACAAGCACACAAAGATTCCACAATGGTATGCACCAAACCTTGTTTAGCAAGAGAACCATGTGTTTGTGCTTGCAATTTTCCTTCAAATGCTTCTCTAAATGGTAACATCTTGTGCCCTGTGGGTCCCTTGCATCTAGAACCTGCATCAGGATACACAACATATTCAATGGGAAAAGAAATACAGAAGAGCAAAAGGTACTCTGTAAGTCAAAACATTGTGACTTTATCATGAATTTTTCCAGCATTAACAACCAGTCAACCATAAAGGAATAAAAGCAATAATAATCTCTCAAAAAGAGAACAATTTTTAATCATGTGATGTCCCAACCATTCTTCTGATGTTTTTCTAAAATTACGACAAGCTTTTTAAATTCGCAAACAAGATGTTCTCATTGACAGCTCAAGCTGAGTTTCTAGAACTTGCAATTTGCTCACATAAAGCAGATTTGCAGCAGAAACACCCAGTATCAAGCACCATTTTTGTAACGTATACAGAATTAGAATTATCTAAGCTAAATCAGCAGGCATAGACATATAATGTGAAAATCCCCAAAAAGAAAATCCAAGCAAAAAATGAGATGCTACCTGGACAACAACATCTGAAGAATCTATGACTTTGTAGAGCTCACCCCATATCCGTTTACTTTGACCTTTTTCAAACATTGTATGTCGCACTAAATCCCTATATTCTTCTTCATCTTTACCTTCTGCAGATGAACTTGCACCATACTTCTGCTCAAAATCCTCTGCAGAGTAAAAGCAGTCAGAGATAAGGTCAGTACAGCATTGTTTGTTTGTTCATTTGAGGAAGTGATCAATTACTAACTCACACATTACCACCAAAAGAAAAGGCACTATTCTATAAAATGTTTAGTTAAAACTAAACAAAGAAATTTTATTTACCCTGAGAACCATCAGCTTTCTTAACTAAGGACTCATAATCTGCTGCCATGAGATTTGGGCGCTTCCGTTTTGTCTTAGGTCCAAAAGCATCCACAAAAGGCTCTCTATCAAGAAGGTGAACTCTTGCTTGCTATACCCAAAAGACAGAAGTAAGCAAAAAACAGCATAGAATTAATTCTGTAAAAAGTCAAATTTTCTGCCAAAATTAAGCAACCTTCTGGATAACAAGTCCTGAAATCATCGCTCAATCTTTTGTTAAATAACTTCAATATATTGTTAGCACTCCTTTTATACAAAATATTCTTACAGATGGACTAATTAAGCTCTGATGCTTTGAAAAAAATAATTTAAAATGTCATATTTTAACAAGACTACCATATAGTTTAAAGATCAACGTTATTTCTTAATAAATATACACATATAGTAAAAGGAGTTAAAGCTTGAAAGTACAGCATTCACCATACAAGCTCGAGCAATTAAAAGATATTTCAATTTCAATACAAGTCATATAACCTTCCAAGCAACAAGTACTGCAATCAACTTGAAAAACACGTCCTTTATATAATGACAGATACTACAGCCAGACATCATAGCTATCTCTAGTTAATTAGAAATTTAAAATAGGAATACCAATAAGACATGAAATAGATATCAGCATGCTAATACTCTATTCATTGTCAGAAGGGGTAAAAAGAACTAAAGAGACTTAACAAACCTTTTGGTGATCATTCAGGAGAGACAATGGGAGATTCTTCCCTTTCAATATGACATTGTAATTACTTGACATGCGGTTTTGCAGCTCTTCCCGGAAAAATTCAAGCTCCTTTTGATTTACAACCCGAGTGTTACCTATAAATTATGCCAAAAAAATTATTAGTACAAAAGTATAGACCAATCAATCTTCCCATAAAGGGAGCAAGCATAAACTGACCAAACCATCGGCGGTCGGGTTGAATTCGCGTATTTGGCAAGTCCTTGGACTGATATTCATTACTCAAAATCTTCCCTTTACGATCCCGCACGGGTCTGGTGTTGTACATATTAAGCCGCCGCACAGTAGCGGCGCTACGCTTGTTGGTGGAGCTCTTGTCATTGCTCCTATTGGCATCAAGCGAGTGCTTTGGCTTTCCGGAAACGTTCACCTTCCTCTCCTTCTTCTTCGTCATCTTCGCTCACCTCACCTCACACCACAATCAGAACTGAAACAAATGTGGAGGCCGGTGAGGCTACGTTGAAGAGAACCGTAAAAGCAGTGCCGCCAATACGGGGCAGGGCTTAGGGTTCAGGAATTTGCAATTTTTTTTTTAAATGGATAAGTTTTATATATTTTCTTAAAGCGGTTCAATACTGTTTATTTTGTTTTGGGTCAAACAAATGGCCCGTGATGACTGGAAGTGGATTTCAAGAAATAGAGTATTTTGACCCCATAAAAAGAGAGTCGTTTTCTTATTGGGCTGACATGAAATTAGCCCAGCCCACGGAATTAGGCTTAAATCAAAATCTATATCTATATCTATATATCTATATCTATATATATAAAGCTGAAGTTAAAAATTGTGGTGCTGACACGTGGACATCCTAGATGAGCTTCATTCTTTTTTTTTTTTTTGGTCACTTAACATCTCCATTGAATTGCCTCTTCTCATTGGTTATCATGTATGAGTAGGTGTAATCTTATTGGTTCAATGTTTGACTTTCAATTTATCTTTTTCTTTTTTATTTATAAACATCTCCTATTTATGCTGATGTGTACACATGTCACTTTGTGCTTCAAAGTTATCTCAATAGTGAATTTCTATTTTCTTTTTCATTTAAATAATTTGTATTTCTTAGAGTTTTGTGATATCATTACTCTCAATTTAAAATTTACATACTTACCACACTTCCCTATGTCAGATATTTAATATTCCTATTAACTATGCTTAACTCTCTTTCATTATTCAAATTTAAACTTGAAAATAGGAATAGTTTAATATTGCCATTAAAAATGACCAATAGATGAAGCACTCTTTCTCTTTCTCATGCACCATCTCTCTCCCTCTCTCCTTCCTCTAATCTCTCTATATATATCTTTCTAGCATGTGTCCAAATTTGTGAATGAATGTTAGTTTTAAATTCTCACTTTCTCTGCTTTTCTTGCTCTCCTTCCTTTTTTTTTTTTTTTTTGCTATTGATACAATATGAATATTTATATTTATGTTCTTCTATATATATATTTTTCATTTCATTCTTTGGTTCATGCTTTCTTTGCTAATTGTTGTATGTTTTTATGTTTTCTTCTCTTTCAGAAAGTGATGAAAAATCAAGAACGTCTAAAGGAGGTGGTAAAACACCAAGAACATTGGTCATATATCTTACTATGACAGAGGTATTTTTTGTTTATTTTTGTTGGATCAAGCACCTCTTATTATATCTTCATTTGTTTTATCTAATTATATTAATAACTTCATTTTCTCCTTCTTTTCAAGTTGAATTTTCTCCTTCATGTTTTTTCTTCTATGAATCATTTAATCCTTTGTTTTATCTAATTCTATCAATAACTTCATTTTCTCCATCTTTAAAAGTTGAATTTTCTCCTTCATGTTTTTTCTTATATGAATCATTTAATCCTATGTGATATTTCGTCCATGAATAAGCAGGGGTTTGGACTACTCAAAGGTAAAAAATATATGTGGTTGTCAATTATGCAATTTGGCAAGATTAATATTTCAATACAAATATTAGCATATTTGTTGAGAATATGTTAGTTGTTTGGTCAATGAGTTTGGGCAATCCCTGGGGTATTAAGTTGTGAAGAGAATGCACAAAACTCAATTAACTGTGTAAAACTGAGTTTATTAGTAAGATGCGTGGTTCTCTAACTTTATTTATAATGTTGAACTATTATGTATTGATGTACTATTTTTATATCTAATATAAAAACATATAACAATATTAATTATTTTCAAGTATTTTATTTATAAGACTCATTCCATTATTATTTGATCCAACCTGCATGTATATATATATATATATATATATATATATATATATATATGTAAGTTAGATGTTACAATCCGGTCTCTATATGCAGCACATAGAAATTACCATTTACCACTTCTTTTGACAAATTTAGATATAATGATATATATTAAAAAATGGAGATAAGAAGAAATTTAAAATTATAAGAAAAAAATACATCAAATAAGGAAAAGAAAATAAAAGAATATAAGATATATTTTAAAAATCTTTGGAAAAAATTATAGAGAAAGATTGTACGGAAATTATGAATATAATTTAATATATTTAAAAATTAGTATCAAATTTGGAATAAAATTAATTTTAAATATCGAATTTTGATTTGAAAATTTGGAATGAAATTTCAATGTTATTTTTAAAATTTGAAAACTAAACCAGTTTTATTTTAACTTTCGAAATTTAAAATTAAATTAAATTTTATAATTCAAAATTTAGTTTAGTTTTAATTTAATTTTTAATTTTTAATGTTAAAAAAATAAAAGCTGCGATAGAATACCTCATTGGTCTTCATGTGTGCACATGGAGTTTGTATTTTATTTTATTGTTTGTGAAATTAAAAGACAAATAGTATAGTTAGCTTTAAATTGAGTTACCAAGAATTCACCTAAAATTAATAATATAAGTAATAAATTTTCGCATATTTGACTTGCGAGTAGTTTTTTTATTTACATAAATCTTGCTTCTATTTGAAATTTAAGAAATAAGAAATTAAATTAAATTTTATAATTTAAAAATTGAAATTTATTCATTTTAAAATTATAATTCAAAACTAAAATCGAAATTGAGGACTTGGTTAGAAGTTTTGAAAAAAGTAAGATGGGTTGATTATTAATGGAGTGGGGTGGGTGGAATGGTTTAAACAAGCCATTCCATCTATTGGAAGTTTTTAAAGAGATATGATGGAGGTGAAACTGAAAATTTTAGTATTATTTTTATAATGAATAAACAAACCATGGACGAATATAATAAAGTCATCTTCAATTTTACAAAAAAAATTTGAATTCATAAAAAAATTTATTATATACTAAGAAAATAGATCGAGGGTAATTTATTTTTATAAAAAATAAAAAATCTCATTTCATAAAGATTAGGATTTCAAGATGTTTTATACAACCTAATAATAATAAATACTTTTTGAGAACATGAGAACTACCTTCTTAAACTTAGCACTCATGTATTTTGGGAAATAGAGATTATGTAAGAATTAATGAAGATGATATATATTATTGAAAAAAGGAGATAAGAAGAAATTACAATTATACGAATAAATACGTCAAATAAGGAATAGAAAATAGAGATTCTCCCTTTTGAAACTTGACACTCATGTTTCTTGGGAAATAGAGATAATAATAAATAAATTGATAAAGAGAGAGAGACTATGTAAGAATTAATAAAAAATTATATGTATTGAGAAATGTATATAACAACTCAACACAATAGTGTTATTCTTAAATTGTTTTCCTCTTTTCGATAGTATTTTTTAATTTTATCAATTGTCAAATAAAAGCTATCAATTAATTATGATAAATTGTGTTTGATCAATTGATCAGACAATAACATTATTGGTTTGAAGTTTGATTTTGAATTGTTTTTATTCTTTTTATTTGAAATATTCACCTATTTATGCTACTATATACAAGTGTCCCTTTGTGGATCCAAGTTACCTCATTAGTGAATCATCCATTTTCTTTTTTATATTTTTGAATTAAAAAATTTCCTTATTTTCTATAGAGATGTACATGTGTCCCCTCCTGAATCAAAGTTACCTCAATAGAGAATTTTCTATTTTCTTTTCCATTTAAATAATTCGTATTTTTTAAATTTGTGTGATATCATTACTCTCAATTTGAAAATTGCATGCTTATATATCACCCTTCCCTAGGTCAGATATTTAATATTCCTATCAACTACTCTTAAATTCTATTTTGAATTAATATCATTACTCTCAATGTATCAAAAGAATTTTTTTGGATTGAAATTATTAAAAGTACAATATAAAGATGAAATTTAAGAACCAATAAATATATGTATCTCTTTATTAAAATAATAACTATAACATTAATTAACTCTACACTTTTTCCATTTATGCTACTATTTCCTATGTCACAATTAAAATTTCACTTTCTCTCATGTTAGACTTTTAAAATTTGTAATTAATTCTATTTTACTATTCAAAATATAATCTTGAAAGAACTCAGGTTTTAATTTTGCTGTAAAAACTGCTTAATAGATGAACTCAGCCTTAATTTCTTGATGCTCTCTCTCTCTCTCTCTCTCTCTCTCTCTATATATATATATATATATATATATATATATATATATATATACTTAGCTTATTTTCAAAAAATAGATGCTTTTTAATTTTTAGTTTCCATTTAAAAAATAAGTTAAATATATTACGTTAGAAGAAAATATATGTGGCTATCAAGAGCACTTAATGCACATTTTATCAATGGTACTTTACACTTAATAGTAAGTAATTCTTTATGGTAAAAAAGGTTGATAATTACTCTTTACCATTGTTTCTAATAAGGGTTCTTATTTTTCTAATCGGTTTATAACACCCGTTAAATCTTCATAGTGGTACTGCATTGGAAATAAAAAATATAGTGTTATTATTTTCATAATACTCCTAGAAATATTTCATTACAATTATATTATGAAAATTTATTCCTTTTCTTCTAATGTTTAAATTTTTATTATAAATTTATAATTTATTAATCTTTTTAGGTTCATTCATACTTTAGTTTATCTTATATTCTTTTAAATGATAATATGATTAATTATGTCTTTTAAACTTTAATTTTATTTAGATGTATACTTAAATTCATATTTTGGTATAATATTTTTCTAAAGAAACACCAAATTTTTTATTACATGAAATAACTCGAATTTGGCATATTAAAATTTTAATTTTTGTCATCATTGAGAAAATTTTACAAGAAATAACTCGGATTTATAATATTAGCATCAATTATAAATAAAAAAATAGTTTTCAATATCTTTTCTAAAAAGATGTCATACCTTAACAAAAAGAAAAAAAAATTAATTCTACAAAGGTTATAAATGATTGTTTATATATTAGATTTTTTAGAATATGATAAAGTGTCAATAAAATCAGTTAAGTACATTTTTTGATTAAGGGATGTGGTGTGAATTATTATAGTCTCAAAAAATTTGGTTCCTTCAACTTTAAATATGTTTATTTCTTTTAATTCTTATTATCCGTTGTGGGGAGTTTACAACTTAGAGCTATATTTTTTTGTAAAATAAATATGTTTATTGATTTTGATTATAATAGCTATAGGATTGTTTTCTTTATACTATTTAATATAAATTTTATATTCTAATTATTATAGTCAAATATTACAGTATTACATTTTATATTTTATTCTGTAGTGATTACATTAATAAATTCATAATTATCTATGTAATGTCTACATATATATAATTTAAAAAATTTTTATGGCTATCCATGGGACTAAATTCTAAAGAGCAAGCTAGAACATTATTTTACAAGAAAAAATAGAGTTTTATTTATTGTGTTCTTTTTCTTACTAAGATTGTTTCATTTTTTATTGTTTAATATATATTTTTTATTATAGTGAAAAATTTAACTATTGAATTTAAAATTCATCCTACATTATATTTCAATAATCAATTCATACTGTTTTATTTAAATCATATATATATTCTTATGAAAAAATCATATATATATCAAACTTAAAAATCCCCCGTGGAAATCCACGGGGTTAATTCTAGTATTATATTAATTTATAAGATTGGAAGAAGTACAGATATATCGAATTGTGGCATTGAATCGAATATCATAAGATTCTATTAGTGTAAATTCTTTTTAACAAGTATAAAATTATTCAAAAATCATCAATCTTTTTTTTTTCAGAGAACCAGGGCGGTACCTGGGAGCTTTATTGATCAACAAAATAAACTTCCGAAAGGAATAAAGGGACCGAATCGGTCCATACAAAATTTCTTTGAACTACTTTAGCAGTTCTACAAATAAAATCCGCAACTGAATTACAAGTTCTAGGAACCCAATTAAAAGAAACATGTTCAAAATTACTACAAAACCGAAGGATATCCCTGCACAACGTGTTAAGGGAAGATGTCTGATTACAAGGTGTATGCAGCAACTCCATCACAAGCTTAGCATCCCCTTCCACAATCACGTTCTTGCTTCCAATTTTAAGTGCCAGCTCCAACCCCCTTTTCACTGCCATTGCCTCCAACTTAATAGGGTCATTAGGATAATGAACCAAGTTCATAAACACTCCCAGGCAGCACCCAATATCATCCCGCACCAAGCCTCCCAGCACACCCCCACCGTCCTTCATTGCTGCAGCGTCTATGTTTACTTTCACAAACGAACGAACGGGCTTCTCCCATACTAGGCTCGCTGGGCACTCTCGTTGTCGATCAACGCCACTCAATGCCGCTTGCGTCTCATCCATCACCCTTTCCACCCGATTCCACAGCTCCTCTACACGAACAAGTTCATTGCTGAATTTTTTCTTGTTCCTCCTCTCCCATGCGAAGTAGGTAGCAATTGCCAGTGCAGCAATTTGTTCCTCTTTCCATTCCCCTGTTTCCACCACTAACCATTCCAACACATTTGCGTGAAAAACTCTGCTGCTGTAGTCATAGTTTGCTTCCACCCACATGTATTGTAACTCAGGACAATCAATCACCGCATGGAAAACGTCCTCCGGGGCATTGTTACACATAATGCAGTTTTCATTAATTCTCAATCCCCTGCTTTCTAGAGTTTCAAAGGTCGGAATGATTCCATGACAAACTCTCCACAGGGAGACCTTATATTTCGAGCTTATAGGCAATTTCCACAATCGTTTCCAGAATTTTGCCGTTGCTTCTTCGTCGATGTCCAACCGTAGATCGAGCTGACTCCATTCTTCGATCATGGCATTCCTATACCCTGTCTTAACAGAGTATACTCCTCCCTTATCGTGCTCCCAAACCCATCTATCCCAACCTTGTTCTTTGTCGGGCGGGATACTTAATATTCGGCAGCATACATCTTCATCGAACATCACTCGCAGCTTCTCTGTGTCCCATCCGTCTCCTCCTGCGTTAAGTAACTCACATACCTTTACAACATTTGGCGTCGGATAACTAGGTGGTGCAAGAATTATTGGCGCCTCCGAGGGTACCCAAGGGTCTTTCCAAACCCATGTTGTTTGGCCATCACCAATCGATCGTCGGAGCCCTTTTGCAAGCAATGGTTTCCCCGCCATCAAGCTCCGCCATGTCATTGAAGGTCTATACCCACATCCAGCACTCATAAAGTCCCCTCTCGGAAAATATCGTGCCTTCAAGACATTAAAGAGCAAAGAATCTTCATTCTGTAAAAGTCTCCAGCATTGCTTTGCTAATAAAGCCTTATTAAAAATCTCAAGATCTTTAAATCCCAAACCTCCTTTGCTTTTTGGCATAGATAATTTCTTCCAGTTTAACCAGTGAATACTCCTATTATCTTGGTTATTCCCCCACCAAAACCTTGCCATCATTTGGGTCAAATCATAGCATAATCCTTTTGGTAGAAGGAAGCAACTCATAGAATATGTAGGAATTGAAAGAGCCACCGCCTTGATTAGGACCTCCTTGCCTGCTTTAGAAAGAAGTTTCTCTTTCCAGCCTTGTAGTCTTTTCCACACTCTCTCCTTGATTGACTTGAAGGCATTACCCTTATTTTTCCCAACCATGGTAGGAAGCCCCAGATACTTCTCATTATACGCAACTCTTGAGACCTGCAAACAATTTTGGATGTTCGTTCTCGCATCCTCACTACAATTTGGGCTAAAGAAAATTGCCGATTTGTCATAGTTGACTTTTTGCCCTGACGCCCTTTCATATACGTTGAGTAGGGTTTTAAAGTTTCTGCATTCTTCTTCATTTGCCCTTAAGAATATTAAGCTATCGTCTGCAAAGAATAAGTGAGAGATGCTTGGGGCTTGTCTCGCCACCTGCACCCCATGTATTTTGCCATCGCATTCGCTTGCTGATAGTAATGAGCTTAATCCTTCGGCACACAACAGAAAAAGATATGGCGATAGAGGATTGCCCTGCCTAAGGCCTCTTTGGGGTCTAAAAATAGAGGAATCAACACCATTCATATTTACACAGAAGTTGACCGTGGTGACGCACGTCATTATTTTCCTTACCCATTCAACATGAAAACCCAATTTATACATCATCTGCTCCAGAAAGCACCATTCAACTCTATCATACGCCTTACTCATATCCAATTTAACAGACATAGAACACCTTCGCCCCGATCTATTGCCTTTTAAAGCATGAAGAAGCTCGTATGCGAGGAAGACATTGTCCGTAATTTGTCGGTTGGGTACAAACGCACTCTGATATACAGAGATAATATCCGGCAGAAATTGCTTCATTCTGTTAGCCAGAGTTTTGGCGATGATTTTGTAGATGACATTACATAAGCTGATCGGTCTGAACTGGGTCATATCACTCGGGTCCTTCATCTTCGGAATTAATACAATTTTAGTTGTATTAATGTTTGGATCAAAAACGCCGTTATTCAGGAAATCTAGTACTGCATTAGTCACTTTACCACCTACTACCTCCCAATAGCGTTGGTAGAACAACGCCGGAAAACCATCCAAGCCCGGGGCTTTTGTCGGACCCATCTGAAAAAGAGCTTCTTTCACTTCTTCCCTTGTGAACCTGGCTAACAACGTATTATTCATCTCTTCTGACACCTTTTTAGGTACAGCTTCAATTACTTCGGTAATATTGTCTGGTTCAGATGAAGTAAATAATTCTTGAAAATAATCCGTGGCAATGTCTTGTATTTCCTTCTGATCCTCCGCCCAGCTACTATCTCCTCTCTTCAGTCTACTAATTCTATTCTTCTTCGCCCTATTGGATGCTTGCGTGTGAGAATTTCGTATTCCTATCTCCTTCCCTCAACCATTGCACCCTTGATCTTTGTTTCCAATACATCTCTTCTTCTATCAGAACTTTGCTCAGTTCCTGCTCCAACGCTCTCACCTTCTGCATATTCGTTCTGTCTTTTGTAATTTCCATGTGAATATCCTTTTGGAGCAATTTGACTTTCTTGCCAAAATTCCCGAACCTCTGCTTACTCCACTGGGTTAATTTCTCCTGTATCGCACCTAGGCCTCCACACACACTTCCCATTCCTGTGATAGACCCGTAATGATCCCAATTAGACTTTATTATCTCTCTGCACTCCTCATATCCACACCACAGTTGCTCGAAACGGAATTTTCTTTCCATATTGACGCTGCTATCATTATTATTATCGTGCCAAACTAAGTTGCACAAAATTGGGAGATGATCCGATTCAAACTTTGTCAGATTAAATAATTGAGCATATTTGAATTTAGAAGTCCATTCCACATTTGCCAAACCCCGGTCAAGTCTTACTTTCACTTGTTTTCTTTCACCTCTGTTGTTGCACCATGTAAAGGGATAACCGATGTATCCAATATCTGTTAGATTGCAATCATCTATTACTTCTCTGAATAACTGCATCTGTCTTTCCGACCGGTCATTCTCTCCCTCTTGCTCATCACTACCTGTAATCTCGTTGAAATCACCCATTGCCAGCCACGGAAGATCATTATTCCCTTTCAAACGTCGTAACATGTTCCACCCTTGATGTCTAAGATGAGTTATCGGCTCTCCATAAAAGCCCGTCAGCCTCCATTTACTTCCATCGTCCTCTTCTATCATAGCGTCGATGTGGTATTTTGACATCGAGCTTAGAGTAATTTTTTTGTCATTTTTCCATAAAAGCATCAAACCACCACTTCGCCCCACACACGGTTGCCATACACCATTATCGAATCCCAACCTTCGCTTCTTCTCCTCCGCCTCTCCGGCCGTCAATCTTGTCTCACTTAAAAACATCACATCCGGTTTTGTCTGTCGAATGAGGAGTTTTGTGGATGTAACTGCCCGCTGACTCCCCAAGCCACGGCAATTCCACGCTACAATTTTCATTGTTCTCGGCGGGCCTGTGAAGACAGACCGGCCGATATATTAATTTGGTTTCCCACTGCCTCATCATCACCTCTCACCTTCTTCGCGTTCAACTTCTCTTCTTTTTGGTTCATCATCATATCATCCATAAACGTTTTCCTCTTCCCATTCACCAACTCGGATATTGTTTGACTGGGACCCACATCATTACTTCTTGCTAATCTCTTCCATGTCTTCACTCCCGATGGCTTCGTTTTTGGATCTCCGCTCTCTTCCACGTTTCCATGGCTTTGGAAATCTTCAACACTTCCTATTTTTTGTATTTCTACAAGAACTCTATCCCCTTTTCCCTCCTCTTTACTATTTGTCATCATTAACTCCTCCTTAGCCATCGTTGCCATGCACGACAACCTTACCCCATCACCATCACTCTCCAAAGACTTTGCTTCCTCCATGTAATTATTTTTATCCATGTCATCATGAACTCCCCCCTTCGTCTTTGCCTCACCTTCCTCACTTCCACCAAACCTTTTAATACTTTCTGACTCTTGCACCATCTCTCCTGCACCCTTTTCAACCATTGACATCCTTGCTAGTTTCTCCAAAAGATCAACAGTCTCGACATTCCTTACAGCCCCAACCCTCCTTTCACCGCTCCATTCTTTTTTATTATTTTTTGTCATAGATGTTCCCCACCATTCTACCTTCTTCCCTGCAGTCCCAGCCCTTACCCACACCCCAAGATCTTTCGGTTCAAACACTTCGCCTCTCTCTCCTGCTTTCTTGGGCGCCATGCACTCATCATCTTCATGTCCAAAGAAGCCGCATGTACAGCAAAATTTTGGTATTTTCTCATATCGAAAGTCGACCCAGAATATGCCGTCTTTAGTGTTTCCAAGATTAACTCCCTTCCTCAAAGGCTTTGTTAAATCAAACCATATCAAACCCTTCATAAATTCGTATTCGTATCTTCGAACATTCCTACCTCTAGCACTTCCCCCATCGACGCACATAGCTTTCTTGCGACTTTCTCCGTTCTACAGTGCGGCGGCACTCCCCACAATTGAACCCATAGTTTAACCTTCAAGAATTCCGTCTCTGGACCTCTCAGCCCCCTCTTCCATCTTGCTAACAGAAACCATCGGTTTCTAAACGTCCACGACCCTCCCTCTAGTACCTTCGACATCTCCAGTTCATCCGAAAAGTGAACCAGAAATGCGTTCTGATCCAATTCCTCGATCTTGAAGCCTTTGGGGTGGCTCCATATGTTCCGAAAAGCACTTTCTAACGCCTGATATATTGAACAATTTAGTTAAAACAACTTTTTAAATTGTGTACTACTATGGGACGTTTGGTATGATGCCCATATTAGTTAACATGGTATCTTACATAACATGGTATAAAATAGGGTTATCTCAAGTATCATGTAATCTATGTATAATATTATTTGATATGGTGCTTTACATTACAGTAATATAAGACATAAGTGTTTGGTATTTTATACTAATCAAGTTATTTATTTTTGTATCTTCCAAATTTATATTTATAGATTTAAATAAATTACCAATTATATTTATACTGTGATTTTTTAAAAATTCCAAAATATACCTTTAAATTAAAAAAAATGTTTAAAAACTCGGACCGATCATCAAACTCGTTAATTAAGGACTCGGATCACTTATTCAACTTTTAGGACACTAAAATATGAGTTGGACCAATCAAAATTTTCAAAAAATAGTATGTGTATATATATATATATATATATATATATATATATATATATGTATGCATACATCAACCAAATAAATATGAATAAAACACAATAAATCATTATAACTCAAATTGCTGGTGCTGAACATAATAAGTGTGAAATGTACATATAATAACATATAATAAGTCTTAAGCACTTAAATTTTAATCCCACACTATATGAAATTTAAAGGATAAAGTACCTTTTGCTGCTCTCAAACTTTGCTGCAATGTTCATTTTTCCCCCAATTTTTTTGGTTCACTTAAATCTGTGTTTGTTGTAGTGAGCAATCCAATTTTTATTTTAAATTAAATTAATTGCTTTGATCTTTTATTAAATGGATGAATGATGAAATCGTTATTATCATTTCATTGACTGGAGCAAATTAATATTACTAATTTAACAGTCAAGAAAGATACAACTATTAAAATGCAGGTAACATCATCCTGCATTTCCATCCCGTTTCACGTATGGTCCAATACCAAAATACAGAGACAGAAATGGAAGCTCCAATGGGAATTGGCCGGTTGCAAGTTGACTGTGCAACATTCAACTTGCCAATGCCAATGACGCATCCATTTCATCCCCGTTTATATTTGTAGTGAAAGAGGGATGCTAATCCCTCAAAGTGGGCTTACTGCCGCTTAGACGTACTGTCATCGGGCGTTGTTTGTTACTGATCTTAAGAATTCTCCACCCTCTGATAGTTCCTTGGCAACCCTTCCTCTGAGGTGGCGAGGAGTAGGTCCTTGAGGACAACATGCCCAGCCTCAACTCATCCATTGCTCGGGTGTTAGATCCTCTACTGGTCCCTTCCCCTCCTTGTTCGTATTTGGTTGATTGTTACTGCATTCCAAGCATTAGAATCCGGACGCGAATTGAAACTGGAAGCCAAAGCCCGCTGCGCATATAAGAAAATACACTATTACTTACTACTGAAAGTGAATTAGTGTTCACTATTATTATTTATTAATAAAATTTTTTATAGGTCATAAATTAATTGCTACTATTATTTACGAATATATATTTTTATTTACTTATATAAATATTTACTAAATATTTTTTTCCTAAGTCAAAATTAACTAATAAATATTTTCTTAAATATAATAATATTGATCACTTATTACTAAAAATTCATTGTTAATAAAACTATTTTTTATAAGTCATAATTAAATCTTAATATTATTTACGAATATTTTTTATTTACTTATATAATTATTTACTAAATATTTTTTTCCTAAGTCAAAATTAACTAATAAATATTTTCTTAAATGTAATAATATTTATCACTTATTACTAAAAATCATTGTTAATAAAACTATTTTTTCATAGGTCATAATTAAATCTTAATATTATTTACGAATATTGTTTATTTACTTATATAAATATTTACTAAATATATTTTTCCTAAGTCAAAATTAACTACTGAATATTTTTTTAAATATAATAATATTTATCACTTATTAGTTATTACTACTAAATATGGCAATTGGATAAGTGGGTATATGGCTAATTTAGGAGCTACTAATGTGCTAACAGCTGAGCTATATGGGAGATTTACTATGGTATTAAGATTTAAGACAGCTTGGGCACAAGGGTACAGGAAAGTGGTTGTTGAAAGCGACTCTACAATGGCGGTCAAGCAAATTATTGGAAGCAGTGCATGTGATATCTCTGACCATCCTATCACTTGCAGCATTAGGAAGTGGCTCAATAAATGCTGGGTTATCCAAGTCAATTATATTTCCAGATCCGGAAATATGTGTGCCGATCTCCTTGCTAAAAAAGGCTTAGCAATTCAAAAAGGCCTTTTACTCTTGAAAGAGACAGTATCACAATAGCAGAAAAGCAGCAGTGAGAGGTACAAGACGAAGAAAGCCAGCAAGAGAAGAGGGGACCACATTGAGAGATGATGCACAATTCTTTGCCACAAATGTCCTGTAGACCTTACTCATGACATGAGCTTAGTACTATAAATAGCAAAGCATACAAGGCTTTCAAATTAGAACCTTGCTGGGCAATAACCATTTGGTGTTGTATTAATTTACCTTTGTAACCCTCTCAAAGACAAAAATGTCTTCCACATATCACACTTCTGAAATTGTGCGTCCTACTGCAGATTTTAGTCCCAGTATTTGGAAATATCATTTCCTCTCTTCTGCTTCTCCTCCTCCTCTCATGGTATGCTTCCCTTCAACTTTTTTCTCTTGCATGCACTTTTATTAATTTCTTATATATTCTCCGTGATTCAGAATGATGGTGAACTAGAAATCCAACAACGTTTACAACATCTGAAAGACCAAGTTGGAAGATTGCTACTACCCCAAGTTGATGAGGATCCTTCAAAAATCTTAAACTTGATCGATATCATTCAACGTTTGGGCGTGTCCTATCACTTCCAAAGTGAGATTGATAACATATTACAGGACATGTATAAGAACCCTCCTCCTTTTCATGCAAAGATCTTCACACCATTTCCCTCTGGTTTCGTTTGCTTAGACAACAAGGTCTTCATGCATCATCAGGTATGTTCATTACTTACACGATGGAAGGGGATATGATAATGATATCTCATTCTATTCCCATTCCCATCACTACATTAATTAATCAACTCCATATTATTTAAGCATTATGATATATATAATAATTAACCTATGCAAGCAATATGCATATGCAGATATATTTAACCAGTTCAGGGATGAAAATGGCGATTTTAAAAGGTCATTGACAGAGGATATGGTGGGAATGCTAAGCTTGTATGAGGCTGCACATCTTGGCACCCATGAAGACCTTGTGACAAAGGTGCCATATAGTAGAGACAGAATAGTTGAGGCTTACTTTATGGCGTTGAGTATATTTTGAACCTCAATATAGTATTGGAAGGGAGATAGTCTCCAAATTACTTGCTATTATTTCAGCCGTTGATGATACATATGATGCATATGGCACAATCGATGAACTCCAAGTCTTCACAGAGGCATTCCAGAGGTTAATTAATTAAGTTCAAAAGCATATTCATTTAAAATGATTTTACTGTTCATACATAATTAGTTAATATTACTTGCAAAAGATTCTCAGATGGGATGCTAGCCCTGTGGATCCCCTTCCAGAATGCATGAAAGTGGTATTTGGAGCATCGTTGGAATTATATAAGGAAATCGAGTTGTTGATTGCGGGAGAAGGAAATTCATGCTTTCTGCAATATGTTAAACGAGCTGTAGGCTTTTGATTTCAAACATTACATTCCACAAGTTATATGTATATTATTAATAATGTTGACATTACATTCCACAAGTTATATGTATATTATTAATAATGTTGCTTCTCAATGTTAACTTATATTATTGTTGTTGCTATATACACTTGTAGTTTCAGAGATTAGTAGAAGCCTATTTGGTGGAAGCCAAGTGGTGCAACCAAGGCTACATTCCAACATATGAGGAATACATGGAAAATGGAATTGTATCATGTGTTTACCCTTGGCTCCAGACAGCCTCGTTTCTTGGCCTTGGAAATTGTGCCACCAAAGATGTGTTTGATTGGATTTCCAATTATCCCAAAATTGGGACAGCTTCAGCAATTATTGCCAGACTAGGAAACGATATAACCTCCCATAAGGTATATACAAAACATGAAGACTTATAAAATGTGATTTTAATTTGTTCCTTACATGTGTTTCTTTTGTCAATTTAGTTTAATTTGATCCTCAAATATCAAAACATTGTTAATTCAATCACTCACAGATTTGTGTTATCAATTTGATCTCGTTAGCCAACCGTTTAAGTACTTACCTACACTCATGATCAACCATATATAGTTGGCTAGGAATGGTGGAAAATGGTAATTAAAATGAGATGGACCAAAAGAGGCA
This sequence comes from Senna tora, assembly GCA_014851425.1. Lineage (NCBI taxonomy): Eukaryota > Viridiplantae > Streptophyta > Magnoliopsida > Fabales > Fabaceae > Senna > Senna tora. The sequence goes on along the minus strand of CM026266.1, from coordinate 1,974,019 downwards.
TCATCTATGAGGGAATAAAATGAATTTTTATATTAGTCGAAACATGAATGATAAATAATTCAAATTCTAGAATAACATAATGGTTTTGATGTTGTAGTTTGAACGGGAAAGAGTACATGTTGCATCTGCAGTAGAATGTTTGATGAATCAACATGGGATATCAGAAGCAGATGCATATAAATGTGTGAAGAAAGATATGGAAAATGCATGGAAGGATATAAATGAAGAATGCTTGAAGGTAGATGGTGTTCCAAAGGCTGTCCTTGAGTGTATTGTGAATTTCTCGAGAATGATGGAGGTTGTGTATAAATCTGCAGACAAGTACACAAATGCAGAACTGCTGAAGGATCATATTGCAGCACTACTTGTGGATCCCATGCATGGGGGCAATGAGCAAAACAAGTAAACAACTTCAATAATCATAGGCTAGCTATGTGAAAAATAAAAAATGCCTCTTTCATCTTGCATCATACTATAGATCTCATGAGTCGAACTTAATGGTGGATCATTAAGTGTGATTGTGTTGTTTGCTGTTTTCTTTTTACTTTCTTTGATTGTATACTAATAAAACTGGATGTTCTGGAACTACCGTTTTCTTGCTGGATTGTATTTATACAAAATCATTCATGTTGTATCCGTATCCCACCAAGACCATGCTGGTTTTAATTTTAGTCAAAAGTACTTTTCCTGCCCACAACGTTTAGGGGTCCTGTCACTTTGGCCCCTAACGTTTTTTTGTTGTCAATTGTACCCCTAACGTTTTGTGTTTCTCCCAATGTCAGGCTTTTAGCTAACACCGTCAATTTTTGGACGGTTTTTTATGACATGTCATCCTATGTGGCCAACAATTCTGATTGGACTTAAATTTTTTCATATCAGTAATCCATTTTAGGGGTATAATGGACCCCAAAAACTCAGTTATTATTATTATTATTTTCAAAAGTTAGCAATGCATTTAATGATAGAAAATTTTAAATCCTCTAAGAAGCATTAGTATTTGAATTTGGACCGGCCATTGAACCAGTATAATGAGTTAAGATGAATGGTTCAACCGTTGAGTAACTTCAATATTTTGTCAGCACTCTTATACAAAATATTCTTACAGATGGACGAATTAAGCTCTGACGATGCTTTGAGGAAAATAATTTAAAATGTCATATTTTAACTAGACTACCATATAGTTTAAAGATGAACGTTATTTCTTATTACGTATACACATATAGTAAAAGGAGGAGTTAAAATTTGAAAGTACAGCTTTCACCATACAAGCTTGAGCAATTAAAAGATATTTCAATTGGGTAGAGTTTTTCTGGTGTAGTGGGTTTCGGTTCAGCCCTCAAAGCTGAACTAGTCTAAAGCTTGCCAAAAAGATAAATTGTAACTACATATGGATTGAGACAGATTCTCTTCTTGCTTTGAATTTAATTAAAAATCAAATTCTGCACGCTAATCACCGTACCCTTATATTACTATCATACTCCAATACAGAGGAGGAAATGCTTGTACTGATATACTTGCAAAACGGGCTCTTTTGGATCACTCTAGGCTAACTTTTCATCAACTTCCTCCTTCTTGGGGTCTTTTTTTTGTTAGAACTGTTCCTAAATATAACTTAGGGTAAAATACCCTTGCTGCCCCCAAACTTTGCTGCAATGTTCATTCCTGCCCCCAAATTTTTTTTTTGTTCATGCCTACCCCTAAACTTTCAATTTTGTTCATGCCTACCCCCAAACTTTCAATTTTGTTCATGCCTGCCCTTTTTGCTAACACCGTTAACTTGCTTGACGGAATTTGCCGACGTGGACGATGAATGTGCATCTCTTTTGCCACGTCATTGTCCACCTCACACTTAACTTTTTACTTTTATTAAAAAAATTAACCTAATTCAAATAAAAAAAACCAAACTTTTAGCCTAAAATGTTTTTTTTATTTGGATTAGGTTAATTTTTTTAATAAAAGTAAAAAGTTAGATGTGAGGTGGGCAATGACGTGGCAAAAGAAATACACATTCATCGTCCACGTCAGCAAATTCCGTCAAACAAGTTAACGGTGTTAACAAAAAGGGTAGGCATGAACAAAATTGAAAGTTTAGGGGTAGGCATGAACAAAAAAAAAAGTTTAGGGGCAGGAATGAACATTGCAGCAAAGTTTGGGCGGCAAAGGTACTTTACCCTATAACTTAAATTGTAATGTTTCCACCGTGTAATTGGCACTTTGTTTGCTTCGGTGAGGCTTCTATTTACTTATCAATATAATTCCTATTTCATGAAAAAAATGGCCAAATTACTCTTTTGGTAAGTTTAATATTGATCCTTAACGTTTCAAAAAATTATTTTAGGTTCTCAACCCTTTTTTTTTTGTCAAAATTAGTCCTCTAGCGTAACATCCGTTTGGTTTTGCCATTAAATGTTGACGTGGAAGGCTTATGTGGCACACTCTCTCTCTCATACGTGTCATATTTAAATGACATGGCACCCTTTTTTACTACTCAGCAAAACGACGCCATTTTGATTCATTTAAATGACCAAAACAGAACATTTAAATGAATCAAAAGTCGTTTTACAGAATTTGAGTGAGAGTGAGTGACATGTCATTTAAATATGATACGTAGAAGAGAGGATGTGCGACATAAGCCTTCCACGTCAGCATTTAATGACAAAACGAGACAAATATTACGTTAGAGGACCAATTTTGACCAAAACAAAAACGTTAAGGACCTAAAATAATTTTTTGAAATGTTGAGGATTAATATTAAACTTCGTACATTTGAGGACCAAAAGAGTAATTTGACAAAATATTTCAATTTCAATACGTTATATAACCTTCCAAGCAGCAAGTACTCCAATCAACTTGAAAAACACGTCCTTTTCTATAATGACAGATACTACAGCCAGACATCATAGCCATCACAAGATAATTAGAAGACTTTAATGATATATATATATGTCATTTGTATCCCTTAATATAAAAATAAGAATACTTTTTTGAATATTGTTAATTATTAGATAAAATGATGACAACTTGGCAATTAAGGATAAGATCCTAAATTAGCTCCTTATAATTAAAGTAAATAAAAATTATAGGACGATAGAAGAATCACTAAATTTTAGTATATCTTTCTATTCATGCATGTCATTTATAATAATAGAGATTGTATTAATAAGAAATCACATTAAATGAACTATGAACTACTTTTGATACCTCCACACCTTCGGTCGAATATGCTTCAAGCATTTGATTGCGATCAATTATACCCTCAACTTGGTGTGACATGTAACAATAATATTTGATTAGATCCAATTTTTTTTACTTCATGTTTTATTTCACTCTCCAGATCATCAATGAATCTAACGGTGCGTTTAAACTAAACATCTTCTTTCTCATCTTATAAAAACCTAGCTAAAACGCAACAAGAAACATCTTCTAAAAAAATCATCTCATCCAAAAGATTCCGGCCCCCTCAACAAATTCATCAAAACCTCTAGTTCTAAAAATCAAAATATGGTAGGAAATTATATATATATATATATATATATATATATATATATATAAATTGCAAAGTAGGGCAAAAACAATCAAGACAAACCCAGAAATAAACTACCGAAATCATACAGCGAGCAAGATAGGGAAAACAATGAACACTAAGCCGTCATTGATAAAACTTTCAATAGCTAGGCACAACTAAAGATAGTTTGAGGTAGTTCCCTCCTTTTACAATGCACACCTAGAATTGCAAAACGTTTTAACTCCAAACAAGTTGTTTGATCGCAAAATCTAATTCATCTTCTAAACTCAAAAAAAAAAAAATTCTGTGTTTTTGTGTTTTTGATTTTGATTTTCAAAAGACGAGGAGGAAGATGTTTAGTCTAAAATCACGATTTATTGATAATATGGAGAGTGAAATAAAATACGATATGAAAAAATTGGATATATTATTGTCACGTATCATGTTAAGTCAGTAAAAAAATATTAACTACTTTAATGGTATTAGTAAAAAAGTTAAAGACTATTAAAAAATTAAAAATATAATTGACGTAATTAAATATTTAAAACCTATTTAATCAAAGACACAAATTAAAGAAAATATTTTAACCTTTTTATTAATATCAACAGATTAAAGTATAAGTAACAATAAAAAAGATAAGTGGAGAAGAGGCATCAGTGCGGCGGCCCCACCCACCTCACAAAGATGCTCTCGCTCGCCAGTCAGCAGTCACCATCGTGGGAATTGTAAAATTCATGGGACCCACACGGCCACACACATGCATGCATGGCCTTGGCCTGGTCACCTCTGTTGTTTTGGCTTAGTCTTCTCGAGTTTCATTAGTTTAAGTTTAAGGCTGCTAAAAAATATTTTTTGTTTAAGGCTGCTTTAATAAATTATTCAACAAATAAAAATACAAAGTAGATATTCAATCCCTCAATTTTGGTGGTGATTTTTTTCCAGATCTAATTCTGATTTTTAGTCTTCCTTTGTAAGAATGGTCTCCCATTGTTAGATCTAGTTAGTGAAACTTATTTTATTTTGTGTATTTGTTTTTCTTTGTAGATTTTTTTGACAATCAAGTGATTATGGATTCAATATTTATAATATCTAAAATCTACTGATCATCTATGTTAAAAAATTTTCACTCATTCATAATGTTGTTGGAAGAGCTTGCGACACAATCAACTTTGAAGAGTACTTCAGACATGATATGCAAGAGGTATAAGAGTAACAACTCTGTTAGCAACACGAAGGACGGTGAGATTTTTCATCCTAAAGAAATAAAATCAAATGAGCTTACATTTTATTTACTTAATTTAATAATTGTTATGATTTATTCTTTAGTATTATTAGATTGAAGTTTTCTAAATTATTACAAGCTTAATTTGATTTTTTTACAATATAACATAAGTTTAATTTTTTTTTAAAAAAATAATTATCTAATTTTCAATACTCTAGTGGTATATCAAAAAAAAAAAAAAAACTCTAGTGGTACAAAACATCATCCGACATCCATCTCCTTTCAAACTAAATTAACAAATGTGACGCCAATCTTACCCGGAACCAACGGGTACTCAGTAAAATTACCCATTGGGTTTGGATCTGGGTATTAAAAAAATGGGTCTGGGTCCGGGTCTGAGAATTTTAACGGGTAAATTTTCGGGTCTGGGTCCGGGTCCTGGTAAGGAGGTATTCACCCCGGACCCGGACCGGTGATATAATATATATAAAAATATTTTATATATAAATACTTTTTATATATTATTTATATATGTAAATATTAAAAAAAAATTTACACACCATCTCACACTTACCCAGTAGTCCAGTACCCACACGCGTGCCTCACCCTCATCACGATTCACACACATTTCTATTTTACTAAGCTCAAAAACCCAGACTTTTTATTTTAATCTTATTGTGTGTTTGAAGTTTTTTTTTAAAAAATTTGAATAATTAAATTTATGATTGTGTATTCAATACTTGTGTGTTTGAAGTTTTTTTTTTTAAATTTGAAAATAATTAAATTTTTGATTTGTAGAAAAAAGTAATAAATTTTCCGGGTCCGGGGATTTAAGTATTCGATGGGTCCGGGGATGGGTCTCACATTTTATACTCGGTCGGGACCGGGGACGGGTCTGAAGAAAAAATTGAGTTTCGGGGCCGAGGTCGGAGATTGCAGTATCCTCCCCGTACCCTACCCATCGCCATCCCTAACGCCAACTTTAAAATTAAACTAGTGTTGAACTAAAGATATTTATTTATTATTTTAAAATAAATTAAAAAAAATAAACGATTAAATATACTAAGTAATTGTGTAGCGGCTATTTAGTATTTAGGTATGAATATATATATATATAATGTTGATATTTTTATTTTTAATTAATAACAGTAATTGTGTAATTTTTATTTTAAAACTCACAAAAATAGTATTAAATGGTATTCAATCAGAATTATTTAAGAGTATATAGATGTATAGCTGGTATTCAATCAGAATCAAAATCATTTAAATTATCTGCTGCCTTAATCCTTATGAGCTTAGTATTATAAATAGCAAAGCATACAAAGCTTTGAAATTAGAACCTTGCTAGGCAATAACCATTTGGTGTTGTATGAATTTACCTTTGTAACCCTCTCAAAGACAAAAATGTCTTCCACATATCACACTTCTGAAATTGTGCGTCCTACTGCAGATTTTAGTCCCAGTATTTGGAAATATCATTTCCTCTCTTCTGCTTCTCCTCCTCCTCTCATGGTATGCTTCCCTTCAACTTTTTTCTCTTGCATGCACTTTTATTAATTCCTTATATATTCTCCGTGATTCTTCATTTAGCCATAAAACCTCAATTGTTCATTATTTTTGATGGTTCAGAATAATGGTGAACTAGAAATCCAACAACGTTTACAACATTTGAAAGACCAAGTTGGAAGATTGCTACTACCCCAAGCTGATGAGGATCCTTCAAAAATCTTAAACCTGATTGATATCATTCAACGTTTAGGCGTGTCCTATCACTTTCAAAGTGAGATTGATAACATATTACAGGACATGTATAAGAACCCTCCTCCTTTTCATGGCAAAGATCTTCACACCATTTCCCTCTGGTTTCGTTTGCTTAGACAACAAGGTTTTCATGCTTCACCAGGTACGTTCATTACTTACACAATGGAAGGGGATATGATAATGATATCTCATTCTATTCCCATTCCCATCATTATATTAATTAATCAACTCCATACTTAAGCATTTGGATATAATAATTAACCTATGCAATATGCATATGCAGATATATTTAACCAGTTCAGGGATGAAAATGGCGATTTCAAAAGGTCATTGACAGAGGATATGGTGGGAATGCTAAGCTTGTATGAGGCTGCACATCTTGGCACCCATGAAGAAGATGTTCTTGACCAAGCTATGCAATTCAGTGCCTATCAGCTTGAGTCAAGCTTGAGTGGAAATGGAATGAGCCCTACCCTTAAGCAAAAAGTACTTCATGCCCTCAACTACCCTATACGCAAAGGCATGCCAAGATTAGAGGCTAAATATTACATTCCCATATACTCAGCAGAGGCTTCTTCAAATGATCCATTACTAGACTTGGCCATTCTTGATTTCAATGTTGTTCAGGCACTGCACAAGCAAGAGCTAAACAATATCACACAGTAAGTCCAAGTCCAATTCCAACTTGTTCAATCACATAAAATTTTTTTATTTTAAAAAGAATGTTGAGAGATTCTCTTGATGGAAAATGGAATTAAATTACTGCAGGTGGTGGAAAAAATTAGACTTTGTGACAAAGGTGCCATATGGTAGAGACAGAATAGTTGAGGCTTACTTTATGGCGTTGAGTGTATATTTTGAACCTCAATATAGTATTGGAAGGGAGATAGTCTCCAAATTAATTGCTATTATTTCAGCTGTTGATGATACATATGATGCATATGGCACAATTGATGAACTCCAAGTCTTCACAGAGGCATTCCAGAGGTTAATTAATTAAGTTCAAAAGCATATTCATTTAAAATGATTTTACTGTTCATACATAATTAGTTAATTTTCTCAGATGGGATGCTAGCCCTGTGGATCCCCTTCCAGAATGCATGAAAGTGGTATTTGGAGCATCGTTGGAATTATATAAGGAAATCGAGTTGTTGATTGCGGGAGAAGGAAATTCATGCTTTCTGCAATATGTTAAACGAGCTGTAGGCTTTTGATTTCAAACATTACATTCCACAAGTTATATGTATATTATTAATAATGTTGACATTACATTCCACAAGTTATATGTATATTATTAATAATGTTGCTTCTCAATGTTAACTTATATTATTGTTGTTGCTATATACACTTGCAGTTTCAGAGATTAGTAGAAGCCTATTTGGTGGAAGCCAAGTGGTGCAACCAAGGCTACATTCCAACATATGAGGAATACATGGAAAATGGAATTGTATCATGTGTTTACCCTTGGCTCCAGACAGCCTCGTTTCTTGGCCTTGGAAATTGTGCCACCAAAGATGTGTTTGATTGGATTTCCAATTATCCCAAAATTGGGACAGCTTCAGCAATTATTGCCAGACTAGGAAACGATATAACCTCCCATAAGGTATATACAAAACATGAAGACTTATAAAATGTGATTTTAATTCGTTCCTTACATATGTTTCTTTTGTCAATTTGATTTCTAACGAATTCATATTGTCAATTTGGTCCTCAAATATCAAAACGTTATTAATTCGATCAATCACATATTCACGTTATTAATTTGATCTCTCAGTTACTCAACTATTTAAATACTTACCTACACTCATGATCAACCATATTAAATATTTAAAGAGTTCGTTAGGAATGGTTTAAAATGGTAAAATGAGTAGAGGATCCGCTCTAGAACCTGTGACGGACCAAAAGAGGCATGTATAAGGGAGTAAAATGACTTTTTAGTTGAAACATGAATGATAAATAATTCAAATTGTAGAATAACATAATGATTTTGATGTTGTAGTTTGAACGGGAAAGAGCACATGTTGCCTCTGCAGTAGAATGTTTGATGAATCAACATGGGATATCAGAAGCAGATGCATATAAATGTGTGAAGAAAGATATGGAAAATGCATGGAAGGATATAAATGAAGAATGCTTGAAGGTAGATGGTGTTCCAAAGGCTGTGCTTGAGTGTATTGTGAATTTTGCGAGTATAATGGAGGTTGTGTATAAATCAGGAGACAGGTACACAGATGCAGAACTGCTGAAGGATCATATTGCAGCACTACTTGTGGATCCAATAGGCAATGAGCAAAACAAGTAATAACCTCAATCATAGGCTGTGTAGCAAAATGACTATAATTTGATCTTGCATCATACTATCTCATGAGTCAAACCTTATGGTGGATATTAACTTTAAAGTGTGACTGTGAAGTGTGAATGAACCATAGTGTTGTTTACTTGTTCTGGTTGCTGCTTTCTTTCTTTTACTCTCTTGGATTGTAATTGTATACTAATAAAACTGGATTTTCTGGAGCCATATTGTCTTATTGCTGCAATGTTCTTTAACTTTCTTGGTTTTATAACTTCATATATAAAGAATTAAGCTTCTTTAAGTAGTTTTGGAATAATAAGCTTTTATAACATATGGAAAGTGTTATTTTGACATAGGTTGATGATAAGTGAGAGGGTGTTTGATATTATGGAAGAACTAAAAATTTAATAGTCTTTTCATTTGTTCGTTGTTATTTATTAACGTCGATAAAAATTTAATCTATAATCTATTTATAGTGAATCCCTATTAATATCTACAAATGGTATTAAATGAATTGGGGTGTGCCACATAAGCATGACACGTCATTATTTAACGGCAAAAAGTTAACGGTGTTATGCTCGAGGACCAAAATCGACAAAAAAAAAACTTTGAGGACCAACATTAAACTTTTAAAACATTAAGGACCAACATTAAACTTCATGTAAACATTGAGGACCAAAATAGTACTTTAACCTTATGTAAGACTAGACTTTTATCTATAGTAAGTGATATGGCGCTTGGTATAAAAAAATTTTTAAATTGTCTTTTAATAAAAGATATTTATAAAAAGTGCTTTTTTTATTACAAAGGAGGACAAGAGGCCACTACGTGATAACTCTCCGGTTGAGGCAAAGACCTCTAACGTCATCATACAATGCTAAGCTACACACATCAGGAATTCTATCCAAAACACACTCCCCATAAGAAACATTATGAGCATAATTCGTCAGAATGTCAGCAATCCTGTTTCCCTCTCTATATCTCTCCTTATATGTATGACTGAGGTTAACACACCAATCTCTATTGAGCATTGTCTTATAAAAAGAATGTTTTAACATTTCATTTTAAAAATTCAAAACCATTTTTAAATCATTTACAAAACATTTTAAATGTTATGAATAAAAAATATATACTCTTAGAATTAAAGTAAGTATAAAAGTAAATAAATCATCTGAATAATTATTTATATTATTTATTATCATTAAAATTTAGATAAACACGTCAGTAAATATAAGAATAGGTAGACATAAATTTCCATAGATGATGTGCAATTGTATGAATCATTGGTGATTTTAGTAATGCTTGAATGAGATTCACTAATCACTATTGTAAATTAAAAAAACAAGATAACTACATTTTAAAATATTAAAAAATTTAATCTTTGCAGGCATATATCTATATCAATCCATCTAAATTTATATAATCAAACATTTCTTGCACTGGGTTCGTTTTTTTTTAATCAGTGACCAAAATTTCTCAAGTTATATGGACTTGAGACTTCGAATTTTGGATGCCACCCAAAAATTAGAAGTGATGGTTCGATGTTAAATTACTGCAAGCACAAGCATTTGGAATTGATTAACTACCAAACTGCAAATCATCGTCATATCCACCTGACTGCATCACCTTTCTTCCATCTCATCGATCGAAGTCGGGATCTGGATAAGTTCACTTCCTTGAACGTCCCAGAGAACCTTCCATGGATCGGCTTCTAAAAGCTGCACGAGCATCTGGTTCCCTTAATCTCTCTAATCGCTCGCTCAGGCAAGTCCTCGTTTCGGGATTTTCCCCTTTTGTTAATTTCTCATACTAGTAGCTGTAGCACTGATCCACAAAGTAATTCGGCAAGCTCCCAGTATCCATAACTTCAAATTATTGGGGGAAAATCACGTTTTCCCTGGTTGAACAATTATTTTCTAGTTATATGTTAAGCTAAGCTAGAATTTGAATGGACCCTTTTGATCATTTGCGCATTGCTCTGTTTCGAATCTCAGGGAAATTCCCAATGAGGTGTACCGGAATCTTGAGGGACTTGGTGAGGATGACAAGTGGTGGGAGGTAATGTACTTCGTTCATTTTTTTATACCTTTAGGTTCTGAACTTAAATCTTAGCTTCTCTGCTACATTTAGAGAGATAAATGCTACATGGTACTTTGACATCTGAATGAAGTGGCCTGATATTTTATAGCATGTTTATAGGCTGTGGAGCTCCAAAAGCTCATTTTGGCTCATAATGAGATTGAATCAATAAAGGAAGATATTAGAAACTTACCTTTACTGACTGTGTTGAATCTTAGCCACAACAGACTTTCTGAGCTTCCATCTGCAATAGGAGAGTGAGTTTTCAGCTTGTTGTCATTGTTGTCTCTTTCTCTTTTTTAAAAATATTTTTTTATTTATCCATTATGCTGAACATGTTAACTGTCAAAAAATAGACACATTAACAAGATAAATGCATGCAACGGTCCATAATCTGAAACTCATGCAGGATTTCCATAATTGTTTCTAATTGACAGGTTGCCTCAGCTAAAGTTGTTAGACGTGTCATTCAATTTGATACATAAAATACCAGACGAAATTGGATCAGCAGCATCACTTGTTAAGTATGCTGTTCTTTCTTCCTACTCTTTCTCAGCATGTTTGTTTTCCTTAAAAATAATTACAATAATATCCTTTTCATCCCATCTCTATTTGTACATATGTTTTTGCTAATTACTCAGCTTTGCATGATTATTATAGGTTTGATTTCTCAAACAATCAACTCAAGGAGCTTCCAGGATCACTTGGCCGATGTTTAGAATTGTCAGAATTGAAGGTAATACTTATCTTGGTGAAAAGGTTGGGTGTATACATTTTTTTGTTGGGTGTATACATTGGTTGCATGGTTGACATATGATTCATTTTTGATCCAATGATGATTACATCATGCTACTTTTGTTATCTGATTTATTCTTCTTATTGGATATGTATAAAACATTTTTCATGAGAGTTTATTTTATGGTGCCTATATTAATGACAATTAGTACTTGTTTACTGCGGTGCTAGTAATAAACAAATCGTGCTTTTCTTTGAGAGATACTTATAAGTTTTTTATCCAGCAATTTAAAGATTAGAGAATGATAAGGTATTTGGGGTGCTTGCTCCTCAAGATTCCATTGGAATAACAACTGTTGTGTACTAAAAATAATTTGCTTAAAGATTTTCCTTGTGCCAAAAGGATCCATTTAATCGGAAAATATCCTCTGCTGATTCTTTGACTATGTTCATAATCACCACAAGTTTGTATTTATGGGTCTTGCTAACCATTGACCATAGGGCATTGATTAAGAAAACATCTAATTGGTTGTTAGTCGATAGAAGTTCCCATTTTTATTGATCTTTTTCAAACCCAAAACTTTGAATGCTCTATCAACCAATTAGATTCTTTCTTAACCAATTCCCTATGGGCATTGGTTAGCAAGACCTATATTTTATATCACAATCCTACAACCTAATGACAAATAGATGTGGGGAATTGTATGCAAAATGGCATCTTTATTTCACCTTTTTATTCTATATATTGATCTACTTGCTTAAGGTTGCTCACATAGATAAATCAATTAGTGAATGATGGAATTACTTTTAATGGGTGACCGCAGGATTTTTCCTGTAGAATTCATCAGCCTTTGTAATTGAGCTTAAACCTCTCATAAAAGTTTGCTATTTGCTCGTTTGCATCTGTATGTTCCTGTAAGTGTTTGCCTGTAATACTTTCTCTTTGATGAAATGGGGCTCGTTATTATACCTTTATTCCAGGGATCAAACAACGTCATTTCCAGCTTACCAGATGATTTAGCAAATTGTTCGAAATTGACAAAGCTAGACATGGAGGTATTGCCAAAGTTTTGTATACTGATTGATGACCAACTTATTTTTAGGGAGGTTAAGGTGGTTATTTTAGTAATTGGAGTTTTGATTATATTTTCTTCTGTCTTTTTCAGGGAAACAAGCTAACAGCGTTACCAGAAAATCTCATTTCATCATGGACCATGCTTACTGAATTGAATGCATGTAAGAGTCTCTGTTTTTGTCATTTAATTGCCTGCATAATATTTTTTTTTATAAAAAAAATCACAATCCAAATCTTAAATCTTTGTTTGGTAAAATTTTTCATTTATTATCATTGTTGCAGCAAAAAATTTGCTGATTGGTATTCCCTTCAGTATTGGAGGCCTTTCTCGTCTAATTCGTCTTGACCTCCACCAGAACAGTGAGTTTTTAAACAAGAGTTCAACAATGTTTTTGGTTTTCCACTTCCATCTTATCTCAGAATTTGGATGTACATGTCTGTGCAGAAATCTCATCAATTCCATCATCAATCATGGGTTGTCATTCACTTGCAGAGTTTTATTTGGGGTGATTTTCTAATCTATGCTGATGCTAATCTTCATATTCTAAAAGATATAACATATCAAGCATTTAATTTTCTTTTACTTGACCCAAATTTAGGAATAACAACCTTTCTACGGTACCAGTGGAGATAGGGATGCTCTCACATCTAGGGACTTTAGATCTTCACTCTAACCAGGTAGCTTGAACTGACAATGAACAATCTAGCCTTTGGACGGCTCTTGGGAATTTACATTTTTTCTGTTACTTTATATCAACTCTTTGGTTTGATTTATTAGTGTAACATATTAAACTGTATATCAAAGATAAATATTATTAATGTATAGAGGTGTTAACAAAAAAAGGAGCAACTATTCTAGGTCATTGACCTAGATATCTATGAATATGATTTTAATTCAGATAACAATATTCTAATTATATAGAATGGTGGTCTTCCATATTTTATGTGCACAAATCCTGGCGTTGAATTTGATTAATTCATACTATTTATAGGTCATTGTCCTTGTTCAGTTCTTACAGCTTTGTACCTGGCACTTACCAACAGTATATTGAGATGTATATACCAGATTTAACCAATGGAGTGCATCAAGATGCATTTTGCTCGGTGTAGAGAGAACTCAACCAAATTCTTAAAGAACTTGCTGCTCATATCAATGTTTATATATGTTAATTATCATTAGTTGGCCTATAAGCAATAATGCTAATACTATTTTTAGTTTGGTTGTCATCACCGTTGTTTATTTTTGTATGCTCTGCTCCCCTTCTCCTTAATACTAGGTTATTAATTTGACTTCGTATCATTGTCATTGAATTGCAGTTGAAGGAGTATCCAGTAGAGGCATGCAAATTGGTTCTTTTAGTTTTAGATCTTTCCAACAATTCATTGAGTGGGCTACCCCCTGAATTGGGTAAGCTCACCAAATTTTATTACCATTATGAGTGTAGCCTGCTATGTTTAAGTGCAAAAAAGTTCTATATAACTGAAAAGACAGTAAATATGATATCTAACAAATAGATAAAGAAATAAATATATAGAATTAGATTTTTTAACTTTTCTGAGGGACAAACTTAATATATGAACTTGTTTAGGCAAGATGACTACCTTGAGGAAACTTCTGCTTACTGGAAATCCTTTGCGGACTCTTCGAAGGTACAAGGCTTAGTTAGGATCTTTCTTCTGTCAATATTTGTACTTACTAGTGTTTTTCACCAACTAATGCTTTTTCTCCCCAGCTCATTAGTCACTGGACCTACATCAGCACTACTGAGATTTCTTCGAAGTAGACTCTCTGAAGGTGAAGGCAAATGCACACAACTAATGGTTTAACTTGTGTCTTACTCTTGAGATAATTTTGTAAACTTTTTCTGCAGATTCTGAATCTACAGTCACAAAAAAAGAGGATGTAATTGCGAAGGCCTCTAGATTGTCTATCACTTCAAAGGTATTGCTTTTTTAATGTTAAAAAAATATTATTCCATTATCTGGCTTTTAAACTGTTTAAAGTAAAACCAGCCCTATATGCATAAGCTGCTTCAGAAGCTAATTAATTGTGTGCGTGTGTGTGTGTGTGTGAGGACAAAGCAGACCTTGTCCCACTCATACCATTGTTGGGAACATCTCTCTCCATACCTAGCTCAACAACTTGCTGCATGATTTCCATGTTTCCTTTAGTTTCAGCATTATTCCCTAATTCGCAGCATGCATATAGGAGGGTATAGCACTATAAATATCTCTAGGAACTATTTTAGCATCATCTGTTATCTTATAATCAATTTGTATTTGGGCTTGGTCGTACCTAAGGACTATTTTATTGGAGAAATTAGTGGTGTTCAGATTCTGCACTCTCTTTTTCCAATATCTCTGTTTTTATTATATTTTTTCTTGGCTGCATGAGTTTCTTTATGGTATTCTCGTGGTCTTAGTTGCCTAATTACATAATAGATGCAGGAGGAGAACAAGTGAACTCATATATGATATACCTTTGTTATGGATGATTTATTTCAGATTGGTTTGTAAACCACTTATCTGTTTGAGCTAAAACAAAGGAAGATATCTTATCTACTCAATAAAATAAGATAATGTATAGAGAGATCTTGGCTTTGGTTGATATCCTCTATCTTTTGCTCAAGATTATAATGTCCAAGATAGAGGGAGAAACCCTAAATTCTTCCCTTGCCTCTTTTATCAGTCACAGAAGACTGTTCAATTTTAATTAAGTCTATAATTAATATGCTCATTAATAGCAATGGTTTTAATAAATGATATTCAGGAACTTTCTTTGGAAGGGATGGGGTTGACTGCTGTTCCGTCCGAAGTATGGGAATCAGGGGAGATAGTAAAAGTAGATCTTTCAAGAAATTCCATTGAGGAATTGCCAGTTGAGCTTTCTTCTTGTGTTTCCCTCCAGGTAAAGTTTTATTATTTGGTTGTCCTTTCTAAATTGGTTTGACACTTTGACAAAGTAAATTCCTTTAAGATTCTATTGGAATTTGGAAATATAAATACTTCATACTGCAGTGAGGTTAGGACAAGCTAAGTGCTTGTAAAATCAAAATATCCTGTAGATTGTTTTCAAAATAGTTGTTAGAAGTTAAAACAATATGTGTTATTTTTTATTTTCTGAAATTCATTAGTGACACCTTCACCTTGCCCCCTTCCCCCCGATGATCAATAATGTAGGTCTGTGAAGCTTAAGAAATTCTTTATATGTGCAAAACAACCATAACTAGTATTAGACATCAGGGTAATCAGTTTTACACAACCCTTATTTTAACAACGTTAACTGCATGAATTTGGCAGTTGCCAGTTTTTGTTCGTACTTCGATATTTTGCAACAATAATGATTGAGATGAGCTTAAATTTCCTCTAAATATGTAGATGGGAAAGGTGTTTACTTCATGAACTTCTTGTTATAAAGTTAAATAGTTCCTGTATAGAAAAAGCCTTTTCTATAATTGTTTATTCATATTCAAGAGCAATTTCATATTCTGTTGATGATAGTTTGTTCCCAATAATTTCTTGATTGATTGTAGTAAAATAAACTGGTCATCAAATGACCTGATAGTGATATAGATCTAGAGACTGTTATTCTAATTCATCTCTGTATTTGCACCTTTCAGACAATGATTTTATCTAGGAATAAAATTAAAGACTGGCCTGGTTCAATTCTTAAATCACTTTCAAATCTTTCATGTTTGAAGCTGGACAGCAATCCCCTCAGACAGGTAACGATTTGGTAGCAATTCCCTATTCTTGCGAAAGTGAATGTATATTCTTTAGTTTAATGCCATGGTTGTGCGGTAAAATATTGTGAGCTTAAAATTTTAATTTGATGCCATGGTTGTTACATAAATCTGAGATTTTTTTTTTCTAATCTCTTGAGTGTAATCCTGAATATTTGCGCTGAAGAAGAGGAGTAATATACTCTCAGTGTCTCCATATGCATGTTCTCTGATTTAAATTCCAATAAGAAGTTTTATATTACTAACCTTATCTATTTCTTGAACAATAGATTCCTTCAGATGGTTTTCAAGCTGTGCCTATGCTTCAGATTCTTGATCTAAGTGGTAATGCCGCTTCACTACTGGATGGTCCTGCATTTTCTAGTGTGCCACATCTGCAAGAGCTTTACCTGAGGTTGTTCAGTTTAAAATATGGCATGTGTGAGAATACACAATCACACACACAAAGAGATATTTGTTTCTCATGCTCCTTTGTCTCCTGGTTGCTTGTGTTTAACTTTCACATCACAACATAACAGGAGAATGCAGCTTAGTGAAGTCCCATCAGATTTATTGAGGCTGCTTCAACTACGAATCCTTGACTTGAGTCAAAATTCTCTTCAGTCAATCCCAGTGGTAATATTACTATGTCTCCTTTGTAGAAAGCAGGTTATAGTTGTACATTTGCCACTGGCTTGTCCTGATCCTTTAGTATTTTCCTCATCTTTATTTTGTCTGTGGGTCTAAGTTAGAGTCCTTCGTTGAAACACGTCTTAGGTGGTTTGGTGATGTATAGAGGAGGCCATTAAAGGCTCTAATACAAAGAGTAGATCAAATGGAATATAGCCTAATAACTAGAGGTAGAGGGAGACGAAAGAAAACAATAGAAGAAACTATTAGGATGGATTTAACTATCAATAACTTAACCATAGAAATGAACTAAAATAGAACTACGAGTGCAATTGTCCTCCTAGGGATAAGTTTTAGAAATGCACATGCATACTAAACAGAACTTATCTGCCTTTAATATCTTTTATTACCTATATATTTTCTTCCAGGGGTTCAAAGATCTCACTTCTCTCGTGGAGCTTGACCTATCGAATAATAACATCTCAGCCCTTCCCCCTGAGCTGGTAAGAAACAAACACCCTTTCTTGGGGTTTCATTTTCTTGATAATGTTTAATCTCTCTCTGGTTTTAACTAGCGATCATCAGCATTGTGATCATAATGTTTCATAGAAACATTGAGAATAGTTGCTGCTTTACCTCTGTGTGTTGGAACTTGGAATATAACAGTATTTTTGAAAATAATAGTAGATACTTCTAAAAATGTGACTTCTATTCCCTTTCTATTTGCCCCCTTGTTTTACAAATTATTTTAAATTGATTTCCAATTATTTCCTCATCTTGGTCATCTGCATTTGCTTAGCTCTTTCGTTATTTTGCCAGACTTGATCAATTGCATTATTCTAATAAATTGATTTGATCAGGGTCTCCTTGAACCAAGCCTTCAGGCATTGAGACTTGACGGGAATCCACTCAGAAGGTAAGACACAACAATAGTTGCCCATATTCATAAAGATTCGACAAAGTTTTACGCAGGCTGTCGCCTTCCTATTTTATCTGTATGCAAGCATAGGCAGAGTTATAACCCTAGCTACCCCTCTTCCAAAAAATCAAAAACCTTTTTTTTTTGTGGTAATTAGTCAAAAACCTTCTTAACAATCACATACAAAAGAAAGATTGAGTTAACTAGCAATAACAGTTTGACTCTGACCATTTTAAAGAATAAGCTTTGGATGAAGGAACTAAATAATCTTAGCTTGTGTTTGTGAGACTAGTGAGCTTGACGTGGAAGAGTAATTTCCTTTCTCCATAGAAGAGAGAAGATGGAAAGAGAAAATCATAGAAAAAATTCTGTGTAGTGCATCGTTTATTAGATGAAATGAAGTACAGAACAGTCTTTACATAGGAGTGTGAATTGGTTCAACAGAATGCTAAACAGTATAGAAGAATCCTATTTAACTAACTTATTCTCTAATAATTATCATACACTTTTCTGCTAAATTAATTCTATTTTGTTTAACTTTCAGCATTCGGAGGACTATCTTGGATAAAGGAACTAAAGCTGTTCTGAAATATTTGAAGGACAAATTGCCAGAGCAATAATTTTTAATTTTTATTTTCCATTTTACAATTATTCAAGTGCCCTTATGATTATGGGGGCGTGTTTATTTCATGAACCAAATTTCATTGTTAAGAGGTTGAACATTTGAACACAATTTGTTGTACTACTATGAATCCCTTTTCTGAGTGCCATGGCTTCATTGTATTTACTAAGGTTTGTAATTGTATTATGTGAGTAAATTATTTTGGTTATCACTTCAATTTCCACTGAACACCAGCTTTGCAGAGTATATATGGCCCACTTGATGAATAGCATAGTTCTGAAGTGATGGGATTTATTATAACTATGCCTAATTAATTTAGGAGAGAGGGAGAGAAAAAAAGCCTTTAATGGTTAAATTATTCAAGTGGAATGATAAGTGATCAATTTGATATCCTGAGGTACTTGTCAATACATCAAACCTTATAGTTGAGGAACTTGATTTGAATAAAGTATCGAGTCTTTTTAAATATTCCTCATTGCAATAACAAAAAGGTCTTTCTCGAAAATTTCATTCCAAGTCGTATTTATTCGATGCCTATCATTAAAATAATTGTAGGGTAAATTAATGACTTAATAATTAAAAGCGATTTTGCTTTTTCAATTTGGACTTGAAAAAATAAGAGGCAAAATACTATTTAGTCTCTGAATTGTTGGTCAAACTACTATTTAGTTCCCGAATTGTTCAAAAACACTATTTAGTTCCCGAATTGTTCACTCTGTCAACTATTTAGTCCCCGAATTTGACAAAATTACTATTTAGTCCTCGAATTTGTAACTATATCAACTATTTAATCCCCAAACTTGACAAAAATACTATTTAATTATCGAATTTACAACTCAGTCAGCTATAACGGGTAACAGTCAGTAAACTAAATAGTTGACAGAGTTGCAAATTCGATGATTAAATAGTATTTTTGCCAAGTTTGTGGACTAAATAATTGACATAGTTACAAATTCGAGGACTAAATAGTATTTTTGTCAAATTCGGGGACTAAATAGTTGACAGAGTGAACAATTCGGGGACTAAATAGTGTTTTTGAATAATTCGAGGACTAAATAATAGTTTGACCAAAATTCAGGGACTAAATAATATTTTGCCTAAAAAAATAAAGCATTTTCAATTAGTCATCCATTTTTTTTCTGAATAAAATTGTGCCTATTCTTTTTAAATAAATTAGAGTTGACATAAGTGTTTCACAACTTAAATTTGTCCAAGGGATATTTCTTTCTTCTTTTTTTTTTTGACTAAAATGGTAATAAGAGGCGATATCGGATATAACGTCAGTGACATATTGCAGAAATTAACAGAAACTCAATCTAAAAGATTATTGCACGAACGTAAACTACAAACAATTTAAGAAATATTTCTTTTAAACAATATTATTTAAACGGATCAAGCATCATATATCTATACTAGAGGCTTCGCATGCATCTACCTGCATACTTATAATTTATTCTTGAATTTTTAAAAAATATAATATAAAATAGTTATTATATTAAAATTATTAAAAATTAAATATTTGATAATTTTAAAATTTTAAAATAGAATTTTTATCATAATTTAAAATAAAAAAATTAAAAAATGAGAAGTTATGCACATCTTCATTTTTTTTAGTAACCACCTATCATATTTGTTTTCTCTCTCCCACATCCTCCAATCATTTTTTGTTGTTGTATTTTTTAATTATAAAATATAGCTATAAATATAGGTATAAATTTATTGAGAAGTTGAAGGGGAAGTTATTTTTTTGGTGTCACACTTTGTTTTTGTGACACCAAAAACTCCAAAGCCATATATATAGACTAGAGGCTTCGTATGCACCTACGTGCATACATGTAATTTATTCTTAAATTTTTAAAAATATAATATAAAATAGTTATTATATTTTAAAATCATTAAAAATTAAATATTTTAAAATTTTAAAATTTTAAATAGAATTTTTATCATAATTTAAAATTAAAAAAATTAAAAAAAATGAGAAGTTATGCACTTATCCATTTTATTAGTAACCACCTATCATTTTTGTATTTTTTAATTATAGAATATAGCTATTTTGTGAGAAGTTAGTTATTTATTGGAAAGTTGAGGGGAAGTTATTTTTTTGGTGTCACACTTTGTTTGTGTGACACCAAAAACTCCAAAGTCATATATATATAGATTAATATGGCTGTGACCCCTTCAGGTCATTGGGGTCACAAAATAGGCATATTTTCTAATTAAAAAAATTGATTGGAGGAAAGGTAGATGAGGAAGTTGAGATATATAAAAATATAATGGATGGTAGTGGGAGAGAGAAAACATATATGATGGTAGTTACTAAAAAAATGGAAAAGTAAATAACTTTTCATCATTTAATTCTAATTAATTATGATAATAATTCTAATTTAAAATTTTAAAAACTATGAAATATATTATTTTAAAATATAATAATTATATTTAAAAAAATTAATAATAAATTGCATGCACGAAGGTACATGCGAAACCTCTAATATATATATATATATATGTGATTCTACTTAATTCCATTTAAATATCTTTTCACTTAAAATTGGACTTTTTTTCTTTTTACATTTTACTTTACTTTAAAAAACCTTTTTAATAAATAATATTATTTTGTAAGTGTCGTCGGACTATAAAAAATGAGTTCACACGGCTCATTGTCTTTTTATAAAAAAATTAAATAAATGTTACTTTGTGATAAAATGCCATTTAGACAAACTTAAGAGTTAAGACATATGTTACAAAAATTAAGATGGTGTTATAAAATATTATGTAAAAAGGTAGAAGGAAAGAAGAAAGAAACAAGATGAAGAGGAAAGTGTAGGATATCAATTAATCTGAGGGTATATCTAACTATTATGTACACTATTTATTTATAAGATTATAATGATGATTTTTAAGTTTGATATAATTCTTAATGAATTTGGAGTTATAAAAGTATTTTAAACATCTATTTTATATAATTTATAACAAAGGTCTGTTTCAGAAAAATGAAAAGAAATTAATTACTCCCTCCCTCGCAGTAACACGATTTGGACTTTAGAAACCATATTAAAATTAAAAAAAAATGAAATGGGCCAATGAAAATGAAAGCATTGTCCAAAATTAATTGGAAAATTACTAGACTGAAATTTTTATTTCCTTTTTGGGTGCTAAGAGTAAAATTATTAGCTTAAAGAATTCCTAAATTCCAATTTTGCTGTGGGATGGGTGACGAAGCTATTGCTAACGCGGCGCTATAGCAGATGACCACGTTTCAACGAGCTCCACGACAAAATCACACAACACGAAGAAAGAAGAGAGAAGAAGGAAGAAAGAAGAGCACTATACTATTACTATACATCACCATTCACCAGCACGCCAAAATCACTGCTTTGGAGGTTTCCAGAAACCGTGAAATTCCACGCTCTGAGATTCCTTCGTCCCTCTCTTCTTAAGATCTGGAGAGAGAAAGATTCTTACAATTGAGCCAAGAAAAGGGAGCATGCAGCCAGCAAAACCCTAGCTTTTTGTGCTTTCCTGGTGTAAATTGAACGCCCACCCAACTCACCAATCACAATCTCCATCCATCGTCTTTAACTTATTCGATTCCACGTTTGTATATTGCGGCCACCAATTATTTCACTGCTTTTGACCTTAATCTGTTCGGCTTTTTGGCAAAAAGGAGCTAAAGATCGGCACCGAAAAGCTAGTTCACTTCACTTTTCCTTTGGTGAGACCTACATTCTCTTTCAGAAACGCAGTGAACCCCTGTTACTTTTTCACCGTCAGATCAGTGTTGAATTCAATCTAGTTTTGTAGCTCTCATTTTTTTTGCTTGAAGATTTCTCTGTTTGATAAGGATCTTGTAAATCTGCTGCAGGTATCCGAATTCTTCTTCTTCTTCGATTTTACGGTAATCGTGGGGGGTTAGTTACGCTTGTGATGTTTTATTTCCAATCACTGTTTCGATCACCCGCTAATTATCCATCTAGAGCTCCTTTCTCTTACTCAATTTCCCATATTTTCCTTCCCTCTGATGTGTTCTTCATATGTTGCTTCAATTGCCTGAGATTTCGTCTCAAAATTTGATACTCTGCCCCAGAGGGTTGTTTCTGGTTCTTTGAATCACACTTGATTTTCTTTGGTGGGATTAAAAGAGCGACTGCTAAGGAAGGATGGGAGATCGTTTGAGGCCCGTTTCCATTGAGGAATTGCCATCGCATTTGATTTTAGAAATTTTAAGCTGTGGTAGGCTCAGTGCTGTTGATCTTGTTTGTTTAGAGTTGACATCAAAGACTTTTGGTGGGAGCCATGGGTTGTACTACCCTTTGAAGTTTCGATCATTGGTGGACTTTGCAGCATTTCAGCTTTGTACCTCCCATCTGATCTATTCAAAGATGGGGTTGAATTCTCAGAGGGAAATATATGATCGATGTGGCGGAAATTGGAAGCGGGTTTTGAGGTTCTTGCAATCTGTGGAACAATCCTCTGAGATGGTCGAGACATCATCAGGCAATGTACTATTCTGTTATACTAACGAATTGCTTTTGTTTGCATTTTGAAATGTGAGGAAGAAGGATTCTAGGACATTAATTTTTTTAAAAAAAGAAAAACTAGATTAATTTTTTAATGCCCTTAATTTTTCCTACTTGAATTAAGAATTGCCATTTTCCATTTTGTTCCTGTTTGAAATAAGTCTTTGAATGGTGGGATATTAGCTCTTTGCTTTAAACCTCATGTAGTTTCTATATCATGATATTAGCTTTTTCTCTCCTTCTTTGTGAGAAAGAAAGTATTGGGTTTGTAATATAAATAAATTAGGAAAAGAAAGGAAATGAAGATGGTGTTCTAAATGTTACTAAGATCACACTTTATATTCTTAAATCATAGGTAAACATAGTATGTAAATCTTTTATTTTGTTTCCTTCTGAAAAGAAAACCACAATTGTTCTGTTTGTATTTCTTGTAGTCTTCTTACTGTTAGTGTTGGTTTGGTAAGGATGCAGCACAGTAAAATCACGACTATTCCCACAAAAACTTTATATCTATACATACCAAATACACTTTTTATCATACTTTTTCTCTCTCCTAATTTTTTTCTCCATCTCTCTCCTCACTTTTCTCTACAGTACTTTCCTTTATTCTACGGTACTTTACACTACAGTACTTTATATTCGTGCTGTCGTGCATTTATACCAAGCTTACCTTTATTTTTATAGCAAGCTTTTCTATATATAATTAAAATCTGAAAGAAAAATTATTGGCAGATGCAAATCACAACTGGAAAATATCACACCTTTTTGATCAGCAACTCCTCCGTCTACTCTTGTGGTTCTGGTTTGTGTGGTGTACTTGGTCATGGTCCTGAAACAACACAATGTGTAGCATTCACCCAAATTGATTTTCCACCTTTGGCACGCGTTGTTCATGTTTCAGCCTCCTATAACCATGCAGCTTTTGTTATGCAGTCTGGAGAGGTTTGTTGCTGTTGGTATTTTATTAATCATTTATTCTTGAATGCTATATATGGTTTGAGGAAAATGGAGGGATGGAGACATTTTAATGTTGACATTTTCTTTGACTTATTGCTTCTCTAGCTAAGATTCTTTTGAGGAAGAATGTGAAAATCATAATTTCACTTTCATTTTATTCTCCTCCATTCTTCTTGACCCAAATATACTTGAAAAAGATGTTAGAAGTTGAAATAAGACTTGAGAGCTTCTTTATGCCCCATACTGATAAGCTGTTATTTTGTATTGTATGTGATTGGTACTGACCATGATGTTTCAAAATGTGAAATGATTAGTAGCAGTTTTCATCATAAACATGAGATGAGAAGTTAACTTTGATGCAGGTATTCACATGTGGAGATAATTCATCATCTTGCTGCGGGCATAGAGATACAAGCCGACCTGTTTTTAGGCCACGACTTGTTGAAGCCCTGAATGGGGTTCACTGCAAGCAGGTACCACATATCATCATTACTATAATATTTTAAATGATAATTGTTGATTATGTTGAAAATCATTTGTTGGGAGTGTCCTAGTGCTGTATATATGTTAAATTGCTAATTTGAAGCTTTTGATTGGATAATATCTTTCCTTGTCTTATATTTATAATGAAGCTGTTAAATCTTCTGGGCTGGCTAATCTACTTTCTCTAATGTATTATTTCCTCATCCCAAAGCTCACTTAGCGTTTAATAACCACAATCTCTTTTGCATTGCAATTCTTATCTTTTATTTTTTCAAATCTTAATCTAATAAACTTCATGTTTGGTTATCAAAAGCTGAATCCCAATCATTGTCAATACAAATATTCATGAGATGTTCTACCTTTTTGGCTTGATAACTTACATTTTATAGCTAAACTGTTGGGTTGGTACATTTGCCTTCCTTCTCTTTGCCAATCCTTATTATTTGCTTTTAAAATTCTATGAAGACTTTGTTTGGTTTAAGTTGCTACTTTTTTGTTTCTAATATTACTAAACAATTGTTACTTGTCTCAGGTTGCAGCAGGGCTTAACTTTACAGTTTTCCTCACAAGACAAGGCCGTGTTTATACCTGTGGTACCAACACACATGGTCAACTTGGTCATGGTGACACTCAGGATAGACCGACTCCCAAAATTGTGGAAGTGCTTGATGGTGTTGGCTCAGTTGTTCAGATTGCTGCTGGACCAAGCTATGTCTTAGCTGTCATGGAAAATGGAGATGTATACTCTTTCGGATCAGGTGCTAATTTGTGCCTTGGCCATGGTGAGCAACACAATGAGTTTCAGCCACGTGTTATACAAACATTTAGAAGGAAAGGTATTCATGTGGTCCGCGTTTCTGCCGGTGATGAGCATGCTGTCGCACTTGATTCAAATGGATTTGTGAGTTCCCTTGGACTAGATAAAACTTTCATTTTTATTGTAAAACTGCGTTTTTGGTTACTAAAGTGGTTTTAGGATTCACTCTTAAGTTCTTCTATAAAATGGTCCAGATATATACCTGGGGCAAGGGTTATTGTGGTGCTTTAGGTCATGGAGATGAGATTGATAAGACAACTCCAGAAATCTTGACTACTCTCAAGAGTCACTTGGCTGTTCAGGTATGTCCATAACTTTTGTCAAATCTCTCAAAAGATTAATGGGATTTCACTTAACCATTCAAACTTCTGAGCTAAACTAGTACTTGACATGATCACTTCAACCCATGCTCTGCTTTCACCACAAGATACAGTAGCGAACTTGTGCTTTGTCCACATTTAAGCTGAAAGGGCTTTCTTGTGAAGGACATCTTAGTCATGAAATTTTATGTTTTCCACTGTTTATCCCTATCTAGCCTTACTCAAGTGATTGTTTTGACTTGAAGGTCTGTGCAAGAAAGAGGAAAACCTTCGTTTTGGTGGAGTCTGGTACAGTGTATGGATTTGGGTCGATGGGATTTGGTAGCCTTGGATTTCTAGACAGAAGGATATCAGATAAAGTATTGAGGCCTCGAGTGTTAGATACCTTAAAAGCTCATCATGTTTCTCAGATCAGCACTGGGCTGTACCATACTATTGTAATCACTAACAGAGGACAGATCTTTGGATTTGGAGACAATGAAAGAGCACAACTTGGGCATGACTCATTAAGGGGTTGTCTTGAGCCAACTGAAATTTTCATTAAAGATGAAGAAGCTGATGATGAATTGATTATGTAATTCCCCATTTTACAGAGCAATTGTAACTCCAATAGCATGGAGGCTAGTTTCAGGTGATGTAGATTACCTGATTTGTGTATTGTGATTAACACTATTCAGATCTACTGTTCTATATTGTATTGTAGTAAGAAAAGAAAAAAATTACACGTCAAATTGTTGTTTTGTCAGTGTTTTAAGAATTAAAAATTTCGTGTAATTTAAATATTCAAAATAAAAGTGGTAAGAGATGCAAGAATTGTGTTGTGATGTATGAATTACGGACACTCCAAAATTTAAGTGTAATCTAAGCGTGTCGGTATCTGATAAGATATTGACACCCTGACTTTATGTGTTGACACTCGTTCGTATGTGTCCAATTTAAAAATATTTTTTCTTGGCTCGAACACGTTGAGCACAGTTCTGACACATTATGGATATTATTTAGATATAGCAAAATATTTTTTTTCTAGAAGAAAGAGGTAAAATGTGTAAAGTTTTATCATTTTTTAAGTTTTGATATTTTTCTCTTATTTGTTAAAAGAAAAAGTGTTTTATCTCTCGTTTTTATTTTCTTCTCTCTTGTATGTATTTTTGATCTTGCCATTTTCATCAACTCTTTTTTCTTATTCAATTCTCTTCTTTTCATCAACTCATTTCTTCCTTTACATTCCTTCATTTTTTTTAAAATTTTATTATTTTTCAAGTTCATCGAATTACAATATATATATATATATATATATATATATATATATATATGCCGTGTCATGTCCTGTAATTCTAAAAATTTTGTGTATCCTCGTGTTCGTGTTTATATCATATCCCTTGTTCGTGTCAGTGTCTGTGCTTCATAAATTCTATTGTAATAATATTGGGATTTCATATAATTTGATTGGGTGATATTAGTAGGATTTCAAGTCTTGTAACAAAGATACAAGAATGTTCTACACTTACCTCTCTCTCAAAGGATCTTTTTTAATAGAAGTGTAAGTGTGAAAAGATTCATGACTAATTTTGATTTAGCTACATTCTAGAAATTGAAGTTAAATTCAAGCAACTAAGTTGTAAGAGGACTTTGAATTCTTATATACTTGAAGTTTGAGGTTCGGTATATTCGGTCATAACCTACTTGAGCACTCTTTGTTTTAAATTCTAACTTTAATAGACTATATCAATCTTGTGCTTTGCTGGTAAAATTTTCAATTATAATAGAAAAATCTTAAAATGCTTAAACTTTTATGATATCGTAAGAGAAATTTTTTTTTTGGTAAAGAAACGGGGTCACAGGCCCAAGAGCAAAAGTAACCGCCAGGCAAACTAACCAGGCTCCCGAGGACAGGAAGGAAGCCCCACCATGTCCCTAGCTATAAGTTTTAAGAGGTTTCTAGGAGGAGAGACCAATTCAGTAACCCCAAAGCTCAAAGACAAACTATTTCTAGCTAACCGGTCAGCACAGCTGTTAGCTTCTCTATAGTAGTGGTTGAAAATCACACTCTCAAGATTAGTGGACAGCTCATAAATCTTCCTCACCAATCGGTTTCCAGTAAACCTCCGGGTTCTTGCTTTCTCAATGAGGTCAATGGCTTCCTTAGAGTCACTTTCCATAATAACACGCTAAAGGCCTTTTTTCTTAGCAAACACCAGACCCTTGAAGATGCCCCAAAGTTCAGCATCAAGGACCGGTCAGTTGCAAATGCAAGAGTGGAATCCACCAATCCAATTTCCATGATGGTTTCTAACGATGCCACCGCAACCCGCCAAACCCATATCACCGTTTGTCGAGCCGTCAGTGTTGATCTTATACCAATCCAATGGAGGGAGCTCCCACCCAGTTTTGAGGCGGGCAGGACAAATGATCGGATCCTTTGTGTAACTCGAAACAACAGTCCAGTATTGCTCGGCGTATGATAGGATAAATCTGATGGGATTGCTGGGGAGCTCAAAATCCTCTTCAAAAATGGATTGATTCCTCCACATCCATAAAGTAGATACAGCATTGGCAAATATAACCAACCACGGCATAGATTCTAGATTTTCCCTCCTACTTTGGATGTTCCATTCCACCCAATCTTTTAGAGAATAGTTGAAGAACCTGCTATGCTCATTTGTTCTGACACACTTACTCCAGAATTCGTGGCTAATTACACAATCCCTGAATATGTGAAGCGTAGACTCAGTGAAGCTTTTGCACATCGGACAAATGTCAGAACCAAGACCCTAGGAGCTCAGCTTCTTCTTGGTTGGGAGATTATCTCGAGTGATTCTCCATAAAAGCATTTTAAGACGTTGCTGGAGCTTTAGTTTCCAGATCTTGTTCCACAGGGATTGGTGATCATCCGGTTGCTCCTTTTTTAGCAATTGATAAGCATGGGTCGTAGTGCAAATCCCCTCCTTGTTTCCTTTCCATCTAGCCCTGTCATCGATATCCGAGGAGTTGGGAGGAACCATTCCCATAATTTTTGACATAATGTCAAAAGGCAGCAACTCTTGGATGCTATCCAACTTCCATTCATTATCCTGCACATAATGAGCAACATTAGTAGCCAACAAATCCTCGCTTACCGAGCAGATACACCACATAATAAGTGGACCAATAGTTGGGACCCAATCATCAAGCCAAAACAGGATTTTACTACCATTACGAATTTCCCATCCAGTGTTGCTTTGAATAAATTCCCAGTTGTTGGAAATTGCTTTCCAAAGGCTAGAGTCCCCTGTCTTATAATATATATGCCCGGTATCTTTACACCTCTTATGGTACTTATTTGCAATTACTTGCGAACAAAGGTTGTTTGGGCCATAGAATAGGTTCCAAGTAGTTTTACATATCAAAGCTCTATTCATGGTAGTAAGCTTCCTAATTCCTAGACCCCCATTTTCCATAGAAGTACAGGCAACCTCCCAACTATAAGTATGTAGTTTCCTTTTATTTTCCTCTTCACCCCAAAGGAATTTTCTTTTAGCTTTTTCAAAATCCTGTATAATGCTTTAAGGAATACAATTGTTTTGCATATGAAAAATAGAAATAGAGAAGGTAACCGGTTTTATCAACGACACTCTACCAGCCATAGACAAGCAATTAGCTTTCCATCCAGCAAGTTTCTTTTTAAATTTTTCAAGGATATGAATGTAATTTCCTTTATTGTTTCTCCCATGAATTATATTTGTTCCGAGGTATTTCCCCATACTATTACATTGTCTAAATCCCGACAAACTAATGATATCATCTATAGTACCTTGATTAGTGTTTTTTGTGAAGAAAATGCTAGTTTTATTGCTATTAATTTTATGACCAGATATAGAGCAGAATAACTCAAGACATTCTAGGATGGTTTTTATCTGAGAGGGGGAAGCTTCACTGAACAATAATAGGTCGTCGGCAAACATCAGATGACCAATTTTTGGACCTTTAGAACCTAATGTCATTGGTTTCCATAATTTCTTATCTATCTTTCCTGAAATAATATGGGAGAGAACATCCATGCATAAGACAAAAATATAAGGTGAGAGAGGGTCTCCCTGTCTTAAGCCTCTCGTTGGGTTGAAAACTTCCGAGGGTTCACCATTCCATAGAACTTTCATTGATGTTGATGAAATACACCTCATGATCAAGCTGTGCATCTCGGTTGAGCAATGGATGTCACTCAGCACCTTGCTTATGAAACTCCAATTGACCCGATCGTAAGCCTTCTCCAAGTCGATTTTAATCGCCATGTACCCTCGTTTGCCTCTTACTTTATGCATCGTATGGAAGAGTTCCTATGCTATAATGATATTATCCTGGATATTTCTTCCTGGAACAAAACTAGATTGAAAAGGTGAGAGTCTTAATAAATTTGATCCTAATTAATTAGTAATTACTATATATCCTGTAGAGTACTTAATTAGAATGCTTCTCGATCGTTACAACACCAATTTATACCTTTCTTCTATTTATATATATAAATATATAGAACCTCATCAAAAGTTCATATGCATATATATCTCTATACGTAATATTTAATCAAATTTGAACACACACATTGTGATTCAATCAATATAGATAAACCTTACTTAGACATATTGTTATAATAAGTAATTGCAATTTAATACAAGCAGACCACTATATCAGCGTTCGCTAATTTTGTAGTTTGACAAATGGCGTGATAAGAAAAATTAAAAGATAGATAAGAAAAATTCCAACGGTCATCCAAGTGGTTGTTAAAGAATAATTCATTCAATATATAAAATTATTTTAATACTAGGTCTTCACCTGCTTCGTGCAATATCAAGTAAATTAAAAAAAAAAAAAGACAAGACCACATTCTTGAGCTTATAAATACGCATCGTTGGCCTTGCAAAAAACTCATCCCTCCCAAACCAAATAGATACAAATTTCTGAAAGGTATATAGAAGAAAACATGAAAGCTTCTCAATATTATTTAGCCCTTATTGTCCTCTTGGGTGTGGTATCTTATGGTGCTTTGGCCTATGACCCTAGCCCTCTTCAAGACTTCTGTGTTGCTATCAACGACACTTCCAAGACTAATGGTGGTCTGTATAATTTTAAATTCAATTCATTGCTACTTTAATTTAATTTTTCTTTCTTCACTTAATTTCATATATTTATGAATAAATATATTTTCTTTTTCTTTGATTTGTGTTGATAGTGTTTGTGAATGGAAAGTTTTGCATGGATCCCGCGCTTGCGAATGCCAATGATTTCTTTTACGATGGACTGAAGGAAGGAAACACATCGGGTGCACTTGGTTCAATGGTGACTCCTGTGGTTGACTCAAATATTAGGACTCAACACATTGGGCATCTCCTTGGTTCGAGTTGACTTTGCACCTTATGGTCTCAACCCTCCTCACACGCACCCACGTGCCACTGAGATTCTTGTGGTCATAGAGGGTACTCTTCAAGTTGGTTTCGTTACATCAAACCCAGAGAACCGTCTGTTTACAAAAGTACTAAACAAGGGAGATGTGTTTGTGTTTCCCATTGGACTCATTCACTTCCAACAGAACATGGGTAAAACTAAAGCTGTTGCTATTGCTAGTTTGAGCAGCCAGAATCCAGGAGTGATTACCATTGCAAATGCTGTGTTTAAATCAAATCCTCCTATTTCTGCTGATATTCTTGCTAAGGCTTTTCAGGTGGATAAGAGCGTGATCAAGACTCTTCAAAATTAGTTAGTTCTGGATGAAATTGAACTAGCTACTTAATTCATTACTAAAATTTGAAATATTAAAGTTTGACTTTGTATTGATTTGTGTCTTGGGTTTGCCTATTTGCGACCATATAGAATAAAATGCATGGCTGCGATTTTTGTAGCTTGTGCTATATAGATTCATAATTCATGTTTGAATAAAATTAATAAATATATATATGACATTGTTTTAGTTCCAATTCTTTGGCTCGTGGTACTCCAAGAAACATATATATGCAACAAGTTAAGTGGTGGTTTCAACCTGCATGAACTGGATGATGATTTTAATTTAATGTACTTTTTTTCTTAAGAATCCTATATCTTTCACAACAAAAAACCAAACATATATAATGTGGAGATTGACATATTCTTTGTCTGATCTTCTTCCTCACACACAATGTTATGTGATAAATTTAATTATAGTGTGTCTTGATTACTTCCTTCCACCCTAAGTTTAAGGGGTTTGAAGGAGCTGCTCACGTATTATTGCAGTTAAAGTTAGTTAAATCACTACAAAAAAACATTCATTTAGCGACGGTTTAAACCGTCGCTAAAACACTTAACGACGGTTAGTGAAACTGCTGCGAAATATTCCGTCGCAAGCTTAATAGCGGCGGTTAGGGGACCGTCACAATTTAACGGCGGTTTTGAGACCGCCGCTAATTTAGCGACGGTTTTTTCAAAAACCGCCGCTAATTTAGCGACGCTTTTTTGAAAAACTCGCCGCTAATATTTTTGAATGCTTTACTGGCGGTTTAAACCGCCACTAATTACTAAGAGGAAAATTTTAATATCTTAATATAATTTCTCCTTCATTTTTTGTCTTGCTTATATATAACTAAAATACACTTAAATTAATATTAAAGGAAGTCCTATAAAAAAAATTAAAGCATTAACGATCAAAATTGAACTTATATTAATCACTTAGTTAAAATACAATAATTCCAAAACATAAAGATATAAAACTACAATTAACTTAGATTTATATATAAACTTCAAGTCTATAGCTATCCCTTCAAACTTCAATTTGCTGCTATCCATTCCTTGGATTGCAAGATGATCGGAGTTGTTCAGTTCTTCCATTAAATACCTGAAATGTACAAAATATTTCATTTATCAACAAATAATCACAATTTGGTGTTGAAACTTATAATTGATACACCAATCAAGAATTTTAATACATGTGCACAACAACGAGAAAAATGAGTTTAACAAACTTAAGGGGACATCTTATCAAATAAAACTTGGAGATATAAACAGTGGGATGGCCAAATGATAAAAAACACAATTTTTCCAACAAAGGTAACAAACACAATTGTCTTGTCATACTGATTCAAAAAGTAATTTGCCATGTGACTAGGGTGCACAAATTATATCATTGACTGGGGTACACGATTAGAAATCTAAAATTAAAGAAAAGTATATTAGTATAAACCTTCAAATATAAATCTAGATACCACCACTCAAGCTGCAAAAGCTCTTTGGTAATAAATGGTTCCCAAGTCTTCTAATAGTTCTGCAACAAAAAGGGATAACTTCAATATAAGACATTCACCTTTAATTTTAGATGTAATTAAAGAATAACCAACTGAATACAAATATTGCAATATACTTGTATCAAGTAACTCTCCAACTGAATTAATTTTGGTTTTGATAGAATACAAAAACCAAACAAATAATATATGGTTGATTAATCATGATTTAATGGATTTCACACTCATCAATTGACTAAAGAGTAGCAAATAAGTCCATAGGATTAATTTATATATCTATGCGCCACACACACATGTATATGCATATAGACATAGTGAAACTATTAGTGCATATATGCAGTATTTCTCAGTTATATAGTGGTATTGATCTTGTATACTAAATCAAATATATGTCAATATAAAATGTGGCAAGTGGTAAGAGAAGAAACACGTGGCTGTAGGGAGATATATATGCAGGGACTAGGGTGAGTGAGATGAGTTGTTATCCCATGATTGATCCA
Organism: Senna tora; assembly: GCA_014851425.1. NCBI lineage: Eukaryota > Viridiplantae > Streptophyta > Magnoliopsida > Fabales > Fabaceae > Senna > Senna tora. The sequence continues at coordinate 1,940,624 of CM026266.1, read as the reverse complement.
TCCTTTCCTTTTGGTGGTCTACAAAGAATTCATACATGGAAGGGAATAAGCTTTTGTACTTCAAATGGATAGATAGATGCGTAGAAAGACTCAATATCATCTCGATTGGATTATTTAAAAGGAACAAATATAAATTTAAATGCATTTCTGACACAAAGATAGTAAACTTCTAGAGTTTGTTGACCACTACCTATTCCAACCCTTACATTCCAACCAAAGAGTCCAGCATAAATCAGCACAAAAGCAGACCTTTAAAGTTTAAATTAAAACAGAGATGACGAAAAATATAAGAGGGCAAATGAAAAGAACACTAGGATTTTTGAACAACAGCGTTGAGCGGCGGGCGGCGTTCTCCTCTCTCTCTCTCTCTCTCTCTCTCTCTCTCTCTCTCTCTCTCTCCTCTCTCTCTCTCTCTCTCTCTCTCTCTCTCTCTCTCTCTCTCTCTCTCTCTCTCTCTCTCTCTCTCTCTCTCGGCTGATTGTAAATTAGGGATTAAGAATAGGGTCTTGAGAAAACTAGCATTCTGTCCCATTAAAATTGAAAATTTTCATATTTAATCCTACTCCTTTTTTTATAACTATTTAATCCTACTCCTTAATTCACCATTTGTTTTTATAAAATTCACTTTATTATTTGGTCCAAACTTAATTTATTTGAACTTTTTTAATTATTTAAAATCATATTAAATTATTTAAGAATTGTAATTATATTTGATTTTATTTCTTAATGTAATTTATAAAATTTATTTTTATTTCTCAATTTATGTTTACTTCCTTATTTAAAAAATTGAAAAAAATTTTACTTTATTTTAATATTTTTAGGTTTTTTATAAAATTAAATTTATTTTAAATTCTTTTTATTTTAATATTTATAATATTTAAATTAAATATAAAAATAAATTTATTTTTTATTATTAAATAATAAAACATATTAAAAATGTAATCTAGTTTTTTAATTAAATACTGCATTCTAGAAATTAATTATTTTTTTATGAAATCTACTTAATATATGAAATTTTATTTTGATATACTGCATTCTAGAAATTAATTATTTTCTTTTGATAAAACAAAATAAAAAATTAAATTAAATCTCATTTTATATTTAATATATATAATATTCAAATAAAAATAACTTTATTTTATTATTACTTATGAAAATAAATTAATATACTAAAAAAATTAATTAAAATTAAATTCATGAAAAAAAAATTAAATACTACAATATAAAAATTAATTATTTTATTTTTATAAAATATTTTTAATATATGAAATCTATTTACTTTATTTGAACTTGTTTAAATGTTTTAAATCATATTAATTTATTTAAGAATTAATTTGTGAATTTCTTCATTTTCTCACATCATAATTAAATTATAATTTACTTTATTTCTTAATGTAATTTATAGATTTCATTTTTCTTAATTTATGTTTAATTTCTTATTTGAGAAACTGACAATTTCATATTTTATTTTAATAGTTTAATATATTTTTAGAAAATTAAATTAATTTTTTATATTTAATATATACCATATTACATATTAAAATAAATTTATATTTTTAAATAGATTAATTAAAAGTGAAATTTATTTTTTAAATAAATATTTCATAATAAAAAATTATTTTATTTTTATGAAAGTATTTAATATATGATTTTTTTTATATTTTTTATATATTTAATTAGACTAGAAAATATTTAACGACAGTTTATATTTAACCGCCGCTAAATAGCGACGGTTTTATCCAAACCGCCGCTAATTTACGGCAGTTAGAACTTATCCAACGGCGGTTTAGTTATAACAACTGCTATTTAACGGCGGTTTAGGTATAACCGCCGCTATTTAACGGTGGTTAGGCCTAACTGCCGTTGATTCGTGACGGTTACTGTTCAACCGTCGTTATATTTAAATTTAGCGACGGTTTTTAAAAACCGTCGCTATTTATCTGACGCTAAATAATAATTTTTTTTTGTAGTGAATATAATTCTCGTGTTGAGTTGATGATATATATGAGTGAGTTAAATCAACCAACTTTCTGTTACTGAGAGAGATTTCATTTCAAGAGTTACATAACATATGTATATATGAATGTATACAATAACAAAGTTTTTTTAAGGTCAAACTATATAGATCAAATTAAATAACGCTAATGTGTTTTGCTTTTGTTTATTTCTATAAGTTATTAATAATTAAATTCATCTTAATATATATATATATAGTTTTTCATCATATTATTTTTTTAGTCTTTCTTTACTTTTAGTTATTAAGTTATCTTTCATCTAATTAATTCTACATACAAAATTAACGTATCTAAGATGTGTTTCTACTGACTTTTCTATAAGTACTATCCCGACTATCTTGAAATTACCATATATCTTTCTCCTAGCTACATGATCCTTCTAATATAATTGTTTTCTCTTCGAAAAACTACTATAATTAAATTAAGTTCTCTATAGCTCCCATCATATTTCTGATTCTTATTTACCAAATTAAATTACCATATATCTTTCTCCTCAATATTCAAAAACCAACAATCAATTCTTAATAATTGATCACTCATCTTAATGAATACATATGTGGCCATATGAGGGCGTTGCCACACACAAACAGATACACACACACATATATATAAGACAAAATCTTTGAGAAAATGACAAGGGGGCATCCCATATATAAGACAAAATCTCATCTATATGCGTTTTTTGTTTTTTGTTTTTATTTTTCATTTTTAACCCATCTTTTTGTTAGGATATTGATTGAAAATAAAAAGTCTCACGTCTCTTGAAATATGAAGGTGAAATGAGTGTATGTCAAACCTATCAAATTAAACACTTAAAGTTTTATATTTAACTTTTTAAATTTCTTTTTATTCTCTTGTTCTAAAATGATATAATTAAGGTGTAGATAAATATTTGCTTTGAAAAATATGGATAAACTTGGTGTGTGGATTACTACAACCTTAGTTGGCATTTCCTCTCCCATGACCTCCATTTTGGTGCATTACCAAAATATATATCAACTCATGATCTCTTCGTCAATGCAATATATAATCCCTTCTTCTCAAGCTGTTGCAACTTTAAAAAACTGATTCAATGGCCTTCATTTGATGAGAGGGTATGAGAATGGATCCGTTGCTGTAATAAAGAGAGAAATAAATATGGAGGTGTGCTCTATATATAGATCCTACTTGATGTGGGGTCTATCCTATGACTATTTATCTTTTATACTTTTCGGTGTTATATTTCGAGAGGGTATATTGATGATGTAGAATTGCTTATCATTCTCATTGCATATTTTTTTAATTTCCGTAAATTAGATTATATTCATTTTCATGCAAAATTACGACTCTAGTAATTTTGCTAGATAATAGAGATATGTCCCAAACTCAAAAGAGCTATATAATCTAACTTCTTAGTCTTTATCATGGAGACTGGTGCTTGCAATCACAAACCTTTTAATATTATGAATGTCATTTCCTTTTACCAAAAAAGAAAACCATAAATCATACATTTTACTGAAGCAAACAAATTGGAAATGAAAACAATCACACATTATTGTTTTATTCAAATCAAATGTAATAATTAAATAGCTTAAGCTACAAAGAGAGCAGTCATGCATTTTTATTCTATAAGGTTGCAACAAGGCAAACCTACAAACAAATTCATACTAAGTCAAACTACAATAATATTTCAAATAATTTAATTTGTTGCTAGCTTGTTACGTTCCATCCAGAACTAATTAATTCTGAAGAGTCTTGATCACACTCTTATCCACTTGAAATGCCTTGGCAAGAATATCAGCAGAAATAAGAGGATTTGACTTGAACACAGCATTTGCAATGGTAATCACTCCTGGGTTCTGGCTGCTCAAACCAGCAATAGCAACAGCTTTGGTTTTACCCACATTCTGCTGGAAGTGAATGAGACCAATTGGGAACACAAACACATCTCCCGTGTTTAGTACTTTTGTAAACAGATGATTCTCTGGGTTTGATGTAACAAAACCAACTTGAAGAGTACCCTCTATGACCACAAGAATCTCAGTGGCACGTGGGTGAATGTGAGGAGGGTTGAGACCATAAGGTGCAAAGTCAACCCGAGCCAAAGAGATGCCCAATGTGTTGAGTCCTAATATTTGAGTCACAGCCACAGGAGTCACCATTGAACCAAGTGCACCCGATGTGTTTCCTTCCTTCAGTCCACCGTAGAAGAAATCGTTGGCATTCGCAAGCGCGGGGTCCTTGCAGAACTTTCCATTCACAAACACTATCAACACAAATCAAAGAAAAAGAAAATATGTGAATATTTATTCATAAATATATATATATATATATGTATGAACATTAACATATATTGAATTGAAGTAACAGACCTGCACCAGTCTTGGAGGTGTCGTTGAGAGCAACACAGAAGTCTTGAAGAGGGCTAGGATCATAGGCAAAAGCACCATAAGATGCCAAAGCCAAGAGGACAATAAGAGCTAAGTAATATTGAGAAGCTTTCATAATGTTTAATTTCTTCTATGCCTTTTGGTAACTCTTCTATTGAAGTTTGTTTGTGAATATTTGGTAGTGAGGGATGAGATTCATGCATGGCAAACAATGTGTATTTATAAGGAAGAGGGGTTGATGTGGTCTATTATTGTTGATTGTGTCTTAAACCACGATTAATATTTTATTGATTGATTGAATTATTCCGTAACAATTACTTGGAACTTTTCTCACACATTACACATATGAGAATACGTATGTATGTGCCACTTGTCAAAGTATAGAATACCGGAAGGCCGATCTAGTAAATTATTAATTTACAATTAATTGTTGAAGATGTCTATAGCTAGAAAATTTAAGTTTTAATTTAATTATACAATAAAATGAAAACGTGGGAGAAAAAAAAAAACGAAACTGCGTTCAGAAAAATTTGATCCATCGTAATATCATATATATCATGAAGTTTTTTTTTTTGGGTAAAATTAAGATATATTCATATTTTCCGATTAATGTTGTTTGTAGTGTAGAAGTAGTAAACGCTAAATTTCAGTTTTTTTTTTCTTTTATCTGGGACTGTAATTCCTATTTACAGTTGACAAGGAATGATGAACACTATACATTAAGTTTTGCCAAGAAAATTGAAATTAAACGTTATATAAGAAAATTATTTATGTTTGTTTGATTAATAAGGAGTTAACTCCTCTCTCTTTCAAACCACGTAAATTTGTATTTTGTATTAGAAAAAGTTTCATTTTCGTTCTCATAGAAATTTTTTTAAAAAAATTCTGTCTTCACAAGTAGCTTCTAGCCTTCTACACTCTTCAGTCTTCTAGCTTCTAGCCTTGGCTCGAAAACCTCGAGAGAGTTAGAATCAAAGTCTGATTTCATTTCTGTGGTGCAATCACGGCGACGCCACTCAACGATTAATCCACTTGCGGCGGCGCCATGGCTGACCGTTTCTTTCCCAACGAAATGCCACACTTCGTTGCAGAGACAACTTTTCCTGTTGAGGAAACTGCCTCTCAAGCAACAACACACTCGCTCCCCACCCTCCTCTCTCTTCCTTATCCATCCTTCTCTGCAAAACTCCAAAAAGCTGCCTTGGATTTGAAAGATTCGGTACTTTTCACAGAATATGATTCTTCTATTGTCTTCGTGTTATGGCTTATTAGGCTCAAAGTTAGAGAATTTTGCGTTCGAGCAATTGAGGGTTTTGGGTGACTGGGAATTTGGAATTCTAAATTCTGAGAAATTCCCTTTAAAGTTGTAGTGCTTTGTCTTGTTCAGGTGGTGAAGGAGACATGGGGGTCCACTGGGAAACGTGTGAAGGATTATAGTTTGTACACGGGGGCACTTGGGACAGCCTACCTGCTATTTAAAGCTTACCAAGTTACCAAGAATAGGGATGATCTTAACTTATGCTTAAATATTGTTAAGGCTTGTGATTCTGCTTCTATAGATTCTGGGTACTCTTTCATTCTGTGTCTTATATAGTGTCTGGTTCAGGGGGCAAACATACATGAAGATCTTGTTTATGCGGTAAAACTTGGAAGTAATATTTTGGAAACATAATCTCTGTGTCTGTGGATGAGTGATCAAAGTTTTTGAAAATTATGGTTTGTAGTAAGTAGTAACTATTTTGAATTGCAGGGTTAGTTTAAAATGCACTAGTAGAACTTTGGGTGAATAAATATATGATACTAAGGATTTCTCTAAAAGAATGGATTGAAGCTGCGTACTGCAGCTTGGTTTTTAGGTTTTAGCTGATTTGTTGAATTAAATGCTTAATGTTTGAACTTTGCAGGGAATAATCTGTACCACAGTTTTAAAGTAGTATCTGGAAACAGCTTAATGGTTGCAGTTTTAGTCGACATAAGTTGTTTTTGGTTTAATTTGCTAATTTATGAGTGCAGCCGAAGCACATTCATATGTGGGCGCCCTGGGGTTTGTGCTATTGGTGCTGTCATAGCTAAGCATGCTGGTGATGAAAGACTACTTAACTACTACTTGGGACAATTCAAAGAGGTATTTATTTTTTTAATCTGACCCTTGTGATATTTCGAAGTTGTACATGATATACTGTTGTTGAACACTTGAACTGCATTTTAATATTTCCCCCCCTTGACTACAGATCAGACTACCTCGTGATTTACCCTATGAGCTGTTGTATGGAAGAGCAGGCTATTTATGGGCTTGTTCTTTCTTAAACAAGCATATTAGTAAAGACACAATATCTACTACCCGCATGGTAAGGAAATGCTACATAAAGTTGTTCCTCATGAATTTATTTTGGCAGGGTCATGTCTTACTTATTGTTAAAATGGGTTTATCTTTTGTAGAGATCAATTGTGGATGAAGTTATTTCAGCTGGTAGACAATTGGCCCTCAAGGGAAGATGTCCTTTGATGTACGAATGGCATGGGAAGAAATACTGGGGCACTGCCCATGGCCTAGCCGGAATAATGAATGTTTTAATGGACATCGAACTAAAGCCAGATGAGGTAGAAGATATCAAGGGTACACTACGTTACATGATTAAAAATCGTTTCCCTAGTGGTAATTATCGCTCGAGTGAAGGAAACGAATCCGACCGTCTTGTGCATTGGTGTCATGGTGCCCCTGGAATCACTCTTACACTAGTAAAGGCAGCTGAGGTAATCCTTTCCACACTAGTTCAATATAAACTGGTCACTAGTGTGAGTGATTGCTAAGGATTTAGTAACAAGTGCTTATGTTCCAAGCAATAGATTTCTGTTCGTATAAGAAATTTTATGGTTCAATTATTTTCCCTTTTCGTCAAAAGTCCAATTTCTCAAGATGATAAGGCTGAGTTCTTCATGATAATCATCAGGTTTTTGGGGACAAGGAATTTTTACAAGCTGCTTCAGATGCAGGGGAAGTAGTATGGAGCAGAGGTCTGCTTAAGCGAGTTGGAATCTGCCATGGCATCAGTGGGAACTCCTATGTCTTTCTTTCTCTGTACCGGTTAACTGGGAAGCCTGAGTACTTGTACAGGGCTAAAGCATTTACTTGCTTTCTACTTGATAGGGCGCAAAAATTGATCTTAGAAGGAAAGATGCATGGAGGAGATCGCCCATATTCATTGTTTGAAGGTCTTGGAGGAATGGCTTATGTCTTTCTGGACATGATCGATCCTAAAGTGGCCAAATTCCCAGGCTATGAAATTTGAGTTTCTTGATGCATGTATATATTACATATCCAAAATAAAACCTCTTTGAGGTTGATGAAGACATGTTTGACCAACTTTGTAAATATGAGAAATAATTTTAACTTTGAAAGAATGATTTTAAAGCGCAATTTTGTGATATGGAGTTATCTGACGTGCTTCTGAAGTTTATTCAGTCCTTGGTGCTATTAACATAGAAGTAGGTGACTGTTGGATTTGGATATCAAAAGTTAGAATTTTATGAAGTTTTTGAAGTAGAGAAGTATATACAATACTAATTTTTTATTAGTCTAAAGTTTAAAAAATAGAAAAAGGAAAACTTGAAAAAGGTATATTTTATACATGTAGAGAGAACTTCAAGAATTTTTGTAAATTCCAATTTCAGGAATTTAAATCCATGTTTGTTTTCAATTTTGTCCTCGGATCTTTTAGAGTGAAAATGGATAAATTGGTGAAGTTGCAGAGAGATAAATTAAAGATTCACGTTAAATGAACATGTTTGCATGAGGTATAAAAGCATTGTAGTACAAACACAAATTTTGATTCTCATCTAGTGGTACAAATTGCATGATTTGTGGTACCAAATGAAGATCAACATTCGTGTTCGTACTACAATGATCTCTTTTGACATTCAATTTGTACACTTAATGCATTTATATTTTAGTGAATCTAAATCCGTAGTTTTGTTTTTTCATTTATAGGTTTCTTTCGGTATCTATGGAAAGACCAGACAAATAGATTCATTTTTGTGATATTTGAATGAGGTTTAAATTAGAAGGCGCACAAGGGAAAAGTTTACTTCACTCTCAAAATTCTCTTTCCTGCGTAGTTTAGTTGAACATCCAATTGCATACCCTTTGATTTGGAGTTCGCTTAAACAACTAGTGAACTACATATAGTTGAAGTCACTAGAAGTTGTGGGAAATCTATGTGCACTTTGCCAAATAAAGGAATGTTTTATTAACAATCTCAAACCACAAAAAGCCATTGACTTCTACAACACGGCAAAAAAGAGTTCCTAGCTAGCACAACAGATTCTACCGCACTTAGAACAGGTTCTTTCCTCTTCTGGGACTTCATTTTTCTCTTTGCCAAAATGGTTTGAACCAACATGGACATTGGAGGGTCCCACTCACTTAGGCCAAACCAACAAGTTTCTCGCTGATTTCCCACACCTTTCGAGCCTTCTCAACATCACTAGCCTCTTGTGACAACTGATTTTCAAATGAAGCAGAGTCCTTGTTCCAGCTCCAGTAAACACCAGATTTTGTCAGGCTTGGATCACTCACAACCTGAATTCAAATGTAACCATGAGAAATAAAGAAACTTGTTGAACAATTTCAACATAGAATCCCCAGTCTAGTTGCTATTATTACCTGAGCAAGTCTCTTTCCTGCATCATCTTCTGAGACATAGCCTTTGGTTATATACTTCTGGAATGGAGGGAACAAAAGTCTGAACAAGGGAATGTGCTCTCTAAACAAGCCGGTTGTGGCGATGCAGCCCGGATAAAGGGAAGCGAATGTGATCCCAGTTTCCTCATGGAATCTTCTGTGGAACTCTTGCATGGTGAGCATATTGCAGACTTTGCTGTCCTTGTATGCCTTGGCTCCATCAAAGTCTCCACCATCTATCATGGATGAACTGTTTAGTCCATTTAGTCCTCCAGCAAGTCCCCTCAGGTCACCAAGGTTCGCCTTAGGAGGCACATTTCCAGCCAATGTATTTGTGTTTCCTGTTCAATTTTGACCATCAGAAATTCAGGACGAATATCATCAGTACAAATGAAAAAAGGATTCAGATAATAAATTCACTATAAATATTTCATTAGATTAGACCTGTGATTGAGCCAACAATGATCAAGCGTTTTGATGGATAATCAGATTTGTTCAAGTCCTCAATCAGTAAGCGAGAAAGGAGAAAATGCCCCAAATGGTTAGTCCCAACACTGAGCTCAAATCCTTCAGCAGTGAATGTAGGTTCCTTAGCAGTTGGCAAGTAAACTGCAGCATTGCAGACAAGAACATCAAGTGGCATGCCTGATCGCCTGAAGTTATCGACGAATTGACGGACACTGTCAAGAGAGGCAAGGTCTAAATGCATGATGGTGTAGTTTTCCTTAGGCATGCCAGCAGATTTCGCAGCTCTTTCGGCTTTGAGGAAGTCCCTGCAGGCCATAATCACATGCCATTTTCCTGTCTCAGCCAAGGCCTTAGCAGTGGCTAGACCCAATCCAGAGGAGGCTCCAGTGATCACAACACTTCCCTTCCTCAGCGTTTTCTTGCCCTCTGGAGCAGCCCGGTTAACCGCCGGAGTTGTAGTAGCGGCTGTCTGAGCCCTCACAGCACCAACTTGTTGCTGGAATTCCCTCACATATAGCAATTATGTTAGAAATTTCACATTACTTTGTCCCAAATCAAACAAAATGATAAGGAATTACTCATTAGTCATTACATTTCCTTTGAAGTTCTAGAGAAGTTATATATGGGACCCATGTTCAAGAAATAAGTGGATTCCCAAATTATTCTCTAGAATTTCAAAGGATGCCATCCCATTATCACAGTTACTTTGTACTTTAGGTAATAATTGTGTGGCAATAGAAACCTCAGAAACATGCAGGACTTTAAAAGATAATAGATTCAAGTCATATTACATGCAGAATTGAACTTACAACTGGAAATTATATCCTCTGAAAGTAAGTATAAGCAACTTAATGGAAAGATTAAGTTGCAGTTACCTTACACCTCAATGCAGAGGAGCTGAATTCAGCTCTGAGATTTTCTGACAATGGAAGCCCAAACAGGGTCGAGTCTTTGAGAGAAACCCCAGGTTTTCCCTGCAAACACAAAACCCATTTCTCAAATTTCCAATTCCATAAACCGTTTGAAAATTAAACAGAAGGAAGAGAAGATTTCGAGTGGGAATTAGAAGCAAAACCTCTTTAGGAATGGAAAAAGAAGCGGGAACCAAGGAAGCAGAAGCCTGGAGAGCCATTGGAGATGCAACTGTAAATTTGACGAAATGGGTTCTACAATTGTTGTAGTGAACAAGCTGAGATAGTTATGGAGCATTATATATATAGTGGATATGAGAATGAGAGGATAAGATAATTAGCAGCATGTGCACCTGCTATATCAATCCTAATCAACCAATGAGAAATCGAGTTTTGGATTTCGTCAGATATTTTTTGTGACTAAAATATTCATTCGGCATAGGAAGGAAGGGTTATTTTGGTCCATTAATATATTGTGCCACTCCCAGAGGTCATGGGCAGCAAATATCGGTACAGAAAAAGATCAGGGAGTGGAGCTACACTTCGCAATTGAGTGTACGGACAAATCCCTTTTTTGGCAGATTTAACAAGAACTATAGAACATGCTCGAAGGTTTTCCCCCCTAACCCTAATTATAGAATTGGCAAATGGCAAGTATTAATTTTTAGGATTAAAGAAAATTTTTTGAAAGTAGAGAAATAATATTTTCAGAGTCAAACATTATTAATTGCTTGATGATGGAGGGATAAAAGTTAGTACATCAACTCATATAACAAATCACACACTTTATCAAATTCAAACTACAGTTATCTCGAGATCCATGATAAAGGGTAACCCAGTGAGTTCAAGGGCAAGTAAAATTGGCTACATACCTAGAATTCCCAACATGACTTCTGAAATTTATATACTTGGAGTTCTTATATTTGGTTTAACTGAGAATTACAACTTAGACAGTGTGGATCCAACATTTTCACAGCTTTTTAGCACTACATTCATATATTGTGAACGAGTTTAATTGTCGTCCTAGGATATTGTACACTAAAGTTCATGTACCATTGACCCACACTGCCTTGCCCCGCCGGCCAGAGATCCTATGAAATTTTCGTTGAGATTTAGTTATTCCCGACCACAAAAAATAAAAGGTTAATTTAATTCTGAAATGTTTTAGAATATTATACATATTTATTGTACCTTTTACAAAGCTCTAAAAAAAATGATGGGTCAAGGGCCATGCTAATATTTGCCAGCCGAAATAGATTCATTTAGACAAGAAAATTGTATTCCATAACAAAAGACACAAAAAGTGAGTATGAAAGAATCTTCATCTGTGGTAATTCAATAAACTTTTCAAATTCTCGTTACTCTACATTTCCCGATTACGTTGTAAATTCATCGGATTCTAAATTCCTGATGAACCCTTTTTTTCTCTTTTTCTTTTGTCATCTTTTTTTTCTTTCCATTTCTCCCCCTCAATGCCTGATCAAGCACAAAGGAAGAAGTGGAACTCACCCGCTAATATTACAAATCTCCCCCCCAAATCTCTGTACATTTTTTCCTGATCTGATATCACAAACTCATCCTCACTATAGTCACCTCTTATATCCGCACTGGCAATCCAAAATTCTGGAAAGCTCGAATTTCGCCTCGAAGGCCAGCAGTTACAATCACCAGACCCCAGGCTGACATGTTCTGACCTACCCCATTGGTGATATCCACACTGACTCGAGGGCTACGTTTCCTCGCCGCAAGAACAAGCTTTTCCTCTGGCCAAGTCGCGGAAATTCGATCGAAAAAATAACTGTTTGTAGCACTGGCTATGGTTCCATGAAGAGGACCATTGTTGCACCTTGATGCAGATTGTGAATCCTCAGTACCAAAAAATTCATCTACCGGAGTTGGAGGATGATTAGCAGATAAGGCCTCATCTAGGTTACTATCAACCCCAGTTTGTTCTCCAGAAAGATTGTCATGCATTTCCCATGCACCACCCATACCAGGCCAAGGAATCGCCACTGACACATCTCTACAGTGAAAATGCTCGTACGACTGTGTCACAGAAACACTTTTGCTTCTATTGGGCCTGCAATCAGCTTCATTGTTCCATACATACACATGGGAATCCTCACTTGCTGTTACAATATATTTTCCATCTGCTGTGAGGGAGGCTAAAATTTGGCTATTTGTGTTACGAAACCCTGAAAGAAACTTACATCAGTTGAAACTGGAACCAGAATGGAAATAAGTAAAAATTGAGCAATCTAAAAAACACATGTTATTCCAGCAAAGACGCAAATCTATCAAGACAACCAAGTTTCATTCATCAGTTTGGCTTCATTAAGTCTGCCTCCCCGCTTATTCCCAAAAAGAGACATGTCCTCCGCTAAACTACAATAATAATTTCTATTCCAACCACAAAGTATGGTAGAACCTAAGTTAAGTACAAGAATTTCATTTCTTGACACTTTTTTCTGCTATGCTATGATTCGATAGCAGGTTGTCTTTAACTCAGCAAGCTTAATAATGAGTGTTGTGTTATCCCCTCAGGCGTTTCAGAGAACTTCTCACCTCAAAAATGCTTTTCTCCTTGGACACTGCCAAATTTCTCATACCCTTAACAACATTGTCTACATACCATTATCGGATTTACCCAACTAAAGAAAGTTTCACTCAGAATATCATTTTAAGAAACTAAGTAAAGTTATCATCATAGTTCATACCAGTAGCAGCGAACATAGTAACATACTCTGGATTCCATCAAGAGAATAGACATAATTAAATTATTTAAGATTAATCATTCCCCAAAACCAGCTCAACCCCCCGCTCCCCCCACCCAAAATAAGAAAAAACGAACAGAAATGCAATTCACAATGTAGTTTTGGTTTGACCATAGAGTAAGCCAGAACATTTCATGCAGATGAAAGCAGTTTGCAGAAATGTTATATTCGCTTGTCACATTATTTTTCTTCAAAAATTTGTATTCCTAAGTTATAGGACTTAGTTACCTTTGAACTTATGAACCAGATCAACACCATCAACCACCCGAATTCGTGAATCAGCAGATGTGATGAGTAATTCTGATGAACTTCCTGGAGCAAACTGTTAAAAAACCATGTTAGAAATAAGACAAGCATAAGCATTGTTTTAATGAAAATACACTGATTGTTGATTCTCCTTTTATTCTTCTTTTTTCCTATCAATTTGTATTCTGGGATGGGGCACAAAAAAGGGACAAATCTTATAACAGCTGTTCAGCCATTAAATTACCTGGAAGCCAGTAATTTTCTTGAGATGCGACTTCTTTTTCTTGTTCTGCAGATTGATCTGACTTTTCTGTTGCAATTTATTTTCTGAATGAAATATGAATATATGATTATCAGTGATCCTACAATCAACAAAAGGCAGCATAGATGGGTATACACAGTTAAAAAAAGAGCCAGGCTGGCCGTACCAGATGTATTGTATAAATGACAGCTACCCTTGTATGAACCAACCAGTGCACTCTGCAGAAAACTAGCAAGTCTTATTGAGAGAAAAGAAAAAAACTTATCATCGATCTTTTTATATGATGCATATTAACATTAGACCACCAACCTGACCATCAGGTGTGTAGCAAGCAGCAGTCACCATCTCATGCAAATCAGTCCAATCAACAACTTGACGATCAGGAATGCTCCATATGCGAACCTTAGAATCCAAAGATCCGCTAATGAAGTATCTATCATCAACAGGATTAAACTGGATGCAAGTTACTGTATGACAGAAAACAGATTGAAGCAAAAGGTATGATTAGCACAGAACAAAATTGGAGAGAACAGATTTAAAAATGATTTACTTTTTTACAATGCAGGAATGACAAATATTGAAATTATTGTGCCATAACATAATGTGGTTATCCTCAGTGTACCTATAGCAGTGGCATATATGACATCTATTCAGAAGAAAGGAAAGCAGAGATGACTGTGAGAGCATTTTAACGTGTAATAATTGCAAGTACTCACCATAGTCACTGTGCGAAAAAACTTTCAGACAAGAATTGCTAGACAAATGCCACAGCCGCACCGTTTTGTCCATTGATGATGAGAGCAAGTGCTGAGCAAAAGGCAAAAAAATATTACCAGGATGATCTTAAAACATGTGCTTAGCACATATTTCTAATAGATGCTGCACTGCTTAATGACAAAGATATGGATTTTAGGGGTAATTCAACAGCCACTACTCCAGAGTCTAAATAACTGGGAAAATATCATTGTAAGCTTTTCAATGAGATCTTCTGACTTTTAGATTGCATAACATCTATCTCACACTTACATCATTACACTGAAAGAAACACATCCAGTCAGCCAAGAAATAAGTAGGTATGTAACTGTAAGGTGTTGAACAAGTCGAAATTGTTCAAAGTCTGCAGAAGATAAGATTACTCTTATATGGAAGACATGTAATTGCACTTCAGACCAAATCCTAGGTCCTAGACACTGGGAATTTCACAGATATCCCCTTTTCAAATGAAAATTTCTAAGTTGAGAATCAAATCATTACGCTATGAGTGAAGAATAGACAGTAAACAATGTTACAAACATGTGATTTGGTATACCCTCCACTCCTATGAAGATACAAGATCTTAGAAAGTAATGACAATTTAACCTAGATTTTAAGCTGTGAACAAGATCAATACCACCACCATAGCATCACCCATTCCAATTTGGTCACCATCAAGACATCAACCAACTGATCTTTAAACAAGCAGTCGAGCTAATGATATCCTAAAGGAATCACTTACTGGAACACTTTTTTTTTTTTGTCTTTTTGCCAACAAAATCTAGTTCCATTTTTATCATAGCCAATATCAATTTGTCACAATGGTAGTTCCTCACAAGCTAATGATATCCCTTTAGTGTTTCACTCTCATCATTAAATACTATAACGTGCAAAGGCATCTTAGCAAGAGATAATGCCATGCTGTTCAATAAAATATGCTGCCTGTCAAACTTGTTCATCATTAGAAGTTTTTTCTACAAGTTACAAACTCTAAGGAAACAAATTTTCATACTGCTGTAAAAGAGAATGTGAACAGGACATCAATTTGAGAGGGAGGACAGAAAAAAAGTCGATCCATAAATCTTCTCAATGAGATATATTGTTCATACAATTCATATATCAATATATCAATACAAACACTACAATAAAAAGAATCTGGAACTATAATTACTAAAACAAGCACCGCTAGAATGTGTACAAATGGCTTCCATGACATTTTCAAATTTAGCAGTAGCAGCATAGACTAAAAGGCAGTATTGATAGAAATAAACTCAAACCCTTATATAATTTTAATTTTATGTAATTATTTCTGTAATAACATGGAGAATGCAACTTAAAATTGAACATACCAGATAGTCAAAACAAGTAGATAGTATTATTCTAATGCAACTTAAAATCCATATTCTGTCACTTGCTGCTTAGTCATCCACATAACTCTCCTATTCCAAGCAATAATAAACTTATAATTATGATAAATTCCAAATCTCTGTGGTATAGATAGAACAGTGGAAAATTCACTCAAACTGCTTTACGTGAGTCTATTAGATATGCCTATCATATCATAACAGAATAATTTTCATTTTTAAGATAAAAACAATTACATATGAATGTTTATTAATGTGCATATACAACATCTGATCAACTAATTCCGTATATGACTGAACAACTTTAAATATATTCAGACATTGAACACAATGGTAGAATTTTGCACCTATCATAGCAGCTAACCTGAGATTTGGACCAAGATAGGTCAAGCACATCATCAAGATGGCCTTGGAATGAGCAAATAGGCTTTTCAGTTAGTGCAAACATTGTCTCTGGCACCACTAACTGGTCCAAGCTCAATGATTTTCTGCTTATGGATGACCTCACCGTTCTCTTCTTCTCTGCATTGATGTCCTTAAGAGGGGATAGCAGAGTTGGCTCTGGTGACCCACTCATAATAAAGAGCATATTCATATTCCTGTAGTTTGGTTTCTCCATTAGCAGCTCCACCTTCCTCTCTGACTCCACAACTTGCCAAACATGAATTACACAATCTTCACCTGCACTAGCAAGATATTTCCCATCCAAACTAAACTTAATGCTCCATATAGATCCATTATGAGCCTGTATCTCCTGGCTCTTATAGAGTGCTGAAAGCTCTTTACATGACTTCCCATACTGCCTAACCCGTACTCTTTCAGGCCAATGTGCACAAGCATCCTGACAATCATCAGTGGCAGAGCTTGACCTCCGCCCACCCTTCTCTGATGAGGTGTCTCTTTCATCACTATTCCGTCTCTCCTTATATCCCGTCATGGTGCTTGCAACACTCTTAATACTCTTAAACCAACTCCCTTTCTTCTTCACCTTGGAATCACATCCTCTACTGCCATTTACATTAGCATTTGAATTTGAATCTACATTATCCTTATTACCCTCCTCAACATTTTGGCGTCGCATCAATTCTTGAACAATTGGTGAGTGCCCAACTGTCATCTCAAACTCCTCCATAGTCAACTGCCTGCCAGTTCCCACTTCCTTGAGTTTGTTCCACATCCCATCTTCCCTAACCTCTTTGACTACAAACTCTTTTCCATTATCGAGATCTCTTATAATGCACTCTTGTTCATTGGCCCTGTCAACGCCATTACAGTCCACACCCTTCTCCACCCCTCCACCACCTGCATCCTCCAAAATTGGCTCCACCGAATTCGAGGAGCCACATTGGATTTCATCCGCCCGTCTAAAATTTTTCCCCGAAGGCGGCTTATTGGGGAAAGCGGCACTAGCAACCGGGGGTCCATTGCCACTACCGCACCTTGACTTATCAACTTGATTACGGCTATTTACAAATGAGCCGGTCTTTGGTGAGACCGAATGAATAGAAAGAATTGAAGAACAAAAAGAAGTAGAAGACGACTTATTACAACGATCATGAGCCTGACAACGCACTGGCAAGTCAATGCGACCCGCGCCGCCGTCTGATTTGGCTTGGGATACGCCGGCGGTGCGACCAGAAGTCTCACCCTGTTGTTGACGACTCAAGTGATCGGATGACACCGATCGACCAATCTCTCCATTGCCCACTTGCGCAAGATCAACAGCAGAATCAGGCTTTCCCCGGGACAACAATGGGTCGCCGGCCAGACCCATCTCGCGAAGGAGACGAGTCCGGCGTTCAGAAACCGAGGAAGGTTCGGAGATCCATACGTCGTACTTGCACATGGCCGCCGAGAATTTGGGTACTGGGAAGGGTTGGTCCGAACCATAATTGGGAGAGTTGGAATTGGAATCGTTGTCGCAGTCGTCGTCGGAGTTGGAAGTAGAGCAAGAGCAGGAGGACGAAACTAAGCGGTCGTTGGACTCGTAGAAGCACAGTTGTTCGTCTTCTTCGTCCCAGGCTTTGCTCATGATTTATTGGGCATTCCCATTTCAATGAAAATGCCCAGAAATCAAGCAAGTCAAAATGAGTCTTCTTGTAGGAAACTATAGCATTGAAGTTGGATCTGAAAACGGAGAGAAGGTTAATGGAATATGGAGGGGATCAGACAAGGAAAGGGCATGAATGAGTAGGCGTGGTTTTGGCTTAGAACTCAGATCCAATGAGAGAGTGAGAGATGAGGAATTGATTGGAACGAAGCACTATGCCGGGTTGTGTTGGGGAATTGGGGTTTGATAAATATTGTTTTGTTTGTGTGTTGAGACATTAGAGAGAGAGAGAATGGGAAGGAGGTGAGATCTTCTCTCTTCTCTCTTCTTTCCAAATTCCAATAGAAAATGTCTGAGAAACTGGAAACCAAATTTCTTCTGGGATTTTCAGATGAAGATGAAAAATCGAATAAAGAATTACAATTAGTAATTTGTCTGATTTTGTTTTCACCAAAATTCCATCGTATTTGTTGTTATTTACTTTTTAAATTCATTGCAATTTTGTAACAACTGTCTCACACACACAAATTTGTAACTTTTAGTTGTTTTTCATCTCTACCAAGAGAATAAATTGTTAGGGACTTTAGTGCTCCTAGTATAACTTGCCCCTATGATTATTCCAACAAGGCAAGATTTAGGTGGCTTTGGTTAATGGGGTGGAGCATATAATGGGATTTCAGAAGAGAATAAAAAAATAATATAAAAGTGACGTCATATGATGTGAATAGAATAAATTGGATAAAATGATTATTTTATCCTTATATTAAAAGTGAAAATAGAATAAAGTGAATAAAAAAGTAAGGGCAAAAATATAATTTCATCACATTACAAAAAGTAAAGTGTGTTTACGTGAAAAAATATAAAGAAATTACGTCTACGATTACATAGATAAACCAAGTAACCAAACGTACCCTTAAAATTTATACTTTTTTTATAACTTAAAATTTAGACTTTAGATACAAGTTTTAGATATTCATGTTTAAATTTAAAAAATAACAAACCCTTAACCAAACCATTTATTGCAATATCCTTTTCTTTTTTTTCGCAGATCTGAGCTCCATTTAAGGGTTTGTCGCTGGCCAATTGGTTGCTGCATACACAAGGTGGGATTCGAACCCCCAACACTTGCTTAAGCGACCTAGTGAACTAACCACAAGACCAACCAAACTTGATTTTATTGCAATATCCTTCCTTCTAGCAATCCCTACTGTGAAACTCCTCAAATTAGTCTTCTTCTTTTTTTCAAAAGTAGTGTTATATATATATATTGAAGTTTAGAATTAAAATGTTAAGTTATCAAGAAAAAAAAAAAAGAATTAAAATGTTATGTATATCATCAAAGAACAAAAATTTTTAAGTTTATAATTTGTCCCTCTCTGTTCTGTTTCCCAAGAAGTGGAGAATTTAGAGAGGCATTATTATTATGTCTTGGATTATAACTCTTGATTTTGCTATCTTTTGGCAATTCAATGACTTTACCACAACAAATCCATATAAGATCATGATTTTAAGGACACTTAATCATTCTAATTGGGGGGACAAAATTAAAAAGCAAATAAGTGTCATCATGCAAGAAATTAACCATGTAAATTTGAGAGCTAAAATTTTTTTATATATATATAGGCTCAAAAACCCTATACCTACATAGTTATGTAGCAAATCATGTTCCTAATATATTAGGCATAACATGATATTTACACTTTAAATTTTATTTTATCATGATCTTTATATTATATATATAATATAACATTAATATCTTAACATATATTGTTCACTAGTTTACTCTTAGTTATTAAATCTTTAACTATTGTTTGCGAGGGTTTTTTTATACTATTAGTAATGTGAAAATTATCAATGTTATTCTTGAGACGGACTCTAAGGTGTGATTTGGTATAGTTTGAGGAGGGAAGGTGAGTGGGAAAGTGAATGTGTTGTATATGTTTGGTAAGAAGATGAAATGTGAGAGGAAAGGTTGAGAGAAGATGAGAGGGAAGGTTGCTTCCCTCTAAATTTAGAGGGAATGCGAGGTTGAGGGAAGGAAGTAGACTTAAAAGTACTATTTTGCCCTTTCCTCCCCATGTGAGGGCATAATCTTATAGGGTAAAATAGTCTTTTACATTTTTTAACTTCCACTTTCATATCTCATTCGTATCATACCAAACAATTTTATTTTTATTTCCATTTTACTTTCCTTACATACCAAACACACATAAATCTTCCACTTCGACTTCGACTTCCATTTTCACTTTCACTTCCCACTAAACATTCACCAGATACCAAACGTGATTATCATGATCAACAAGGAAAACACCTCCACTCATCATTATGGAACCCTTGTTAAGAACATTAGGTACTTGCTTGGTTGTCATGGTGGTTTTCTCTATGTCTCATATCTTGAGGATGGTCAACTACTCTACTATCACCTTGGCGAAGATGGATGGTCTCCCGTGCAGTTAATTCCACCTTCTTGTCGATCTTGTTGGCATGGTCTTCTTAAGGCTCCTGTAGCTGCACTTGCAATAACTCTCTTTAGCACAAAAAAAAATCTAGTTATATAATCCATACGAATCACAATAATTTTCTGCATGATCTATTCATAGTATGTAATCCAAATAAATTATCATAGAAACAAAATCCATATATAAGTTGAATAAGTCCAAATAAAAGTTGATTATGTTGGAGTTTTTGTAATTGAATATAATCTAAATTAAAGAAAGTACTAGTCTTTTCTTTTCTTTTTTATTGTTAATCAAGGCACTAATTAAGGGCTCTTTTCAATAAATGAGAGATTTTATAAATTATTCAGATTGACTTTTCATTAAATTTAAGATAAAAATTTTCTCTAAACTAATTAGAAAAAACATAAAAAAATATCTTAGGATACTTGTTAGATATATTTTTTTACATGATCGATAACAACAAAAATTATACTTAAAAATATTTACAGAATTATCCCTGATCACTATATCACATATAGCGTAATAAATTATTATGGGTATAGAATTTAATTGTCCTCGATCACTTTTGTTTCTGAAAATGATTAATATCATAGCATGGCATGTTTATGATAACAAATTCAAAGTCTAATCCTTGTACTATATTGTCATCATAAGTAAAACTTTTATACCGATTATTATAACAGATGGAGATATACCATGAATCATGATCAATCAAAGTCTAATAATAAGTATATATCAATGTTTTTAAAATCGGACCGGTCATTGAACCGGTCGAGGCACTGGTTCACGGTTCAATGGTCGAACCATGGTTGAATCGTGGTCGAACCGGTGGCATTTAAAATATATATTTTTAATTAAATATACTAAAATATATCATAAAAAAATTATATATTTCATAATTATATGTTTCCATCTCGATCTAAACATGATAAGAAATAGAACAAGTTGCAAATTACCACAATATCATATTAAACTCTTCAAATAAGTTCAAGGATCAACATATTTAAGTCTCAAATCTTATCACAAACCCAACAATAAATACTAAAATAGAACAATCCTTACAACTACAAGTCACAACAAATTTTCAATAAATATTAAATCATAAACAACACAAATTTAAAAAAAAAAATGAACAACTGGTCGACCGGTTTTGACCGGTTCTTGACCGGTTTTATATCTGACCGGTTCATTGGTTACTCCGGATCGGACTGGCTGGCGGTTTACCGGTTTTCCGGTCCGATCGGCCGGTCTGGTCCGGTTTTCAAAACAATGATATATATAGTGCAGATTTATTAAAAATTATAATAACATCATGCATTTATATATATATATATATATATATATATTTATATTTATATTTAGCAATTTAAATTTATTATTTGGTAAAATAGTCCTTTACCATTAACGTATTAGAACTTAGTTTCATAATGAAATGATTTGGAGTTTAATCCTTATGGCTCCTTAAAATTAAAATATTAAATTTTAACTTAAGATATTAATAAATTCATATTTACACCTGTAGATAATTAATTATATATATATCTTTAATTTGTACATAGTTAACATATATATTCTCATGTTTTTCCTTCTTTGCTTCCTCATAGAGTCATACTTCTATACTTTTCTTTTCTTGTGCATCTACCTTCTATTCTTTTCCTCTGAAAAAGCTTGTTCAGGGTAAGTACGTGGTAGAAAGGAAAAAGAAAGGCATATAATAATTAATATTATATTATTATTATTAATCTTAACAGTGGGATTCCTTAACATATGCAATTATTGACTCATCTTGTAGGTTTTGATTAAACTAATAATCTTACATTAATTGGTCACACGCCATCATCTACTACTATGTTTATTTCCATCGTTTTACTCTCATGTTTTCCTCTATCTATCTATCTTTCTTTCTTTTTACTTTTGTTTTTATTTTGGTATAGGGACTAAGTGCTTCAACTAATAATATATATAATTATTACAGTGTAAATTTACTTTCTTTTGTTCAAAGGATGAATATTGAGTTGAAGTAATATTGTAAAAAGAAATGCTAATTGTAAGATGTATGGTATATATATATATATATTGTGATTGGAATCGACCCAAATGGAATGAATTAAGTGGGTATATAATAATTAGTTCTCATCTTTTAGAATAATTTCTTCTTTAAAAAAGAAAAATTTAATTTTGTTGGAATAATTGGAATTCATGAGTTTAATGAAACTCTAATTAATTTAATTTAAGTTGAATAAAGTTTCATAAGAGTAGAGTTATCCTAATAATTATATTTTTATACGCGATATTAGAATAACCCAAAAAATAACTCTCTCAAGAGGATGAAATATTTTTAGATTCGAGATTATTAGTGGCGCTTATCATAAATATATATAATCATTTGAAATATTTCTAATTATACATTTTTTAAAATTAAGTCTCTATTAAAAATATAAAAATAAAGGGCCCTCATTTAAAATTAACTTTTGGCAAATTTTCAGGGTTTTATGCTACCTCATGAATTCTAACAACAAATGGTTTGATTGTTTGAATGGACGACGTAATCGTAAATATAATTTAATATTTTTTTAATCAAATATACTTGATTTTTTGTAATGTGATAAAATTATATTTTTTGTCTTTATTTTTTTACTCACTTTATTCCATCACAGTTTTATTCCCTCCAACATTCTCTTTCTGATTCTCATTCCCATTACCAATTCATTCCTTCACTATCCAAACCACCGACGTAGCCCTAAAATTTTCTCTATACTAATTCAGAAATATTTGCAACAATGTTACCATTTTTTTTACAAATTTCCCATGAGATAAAGCATATATAATAAGTATAGAAGCTATGGGTAGGTTTAGGTTAGAGTGGGCAACAACTAGTGAAGTACTGTGATCCAATCCAACACAAGACTCGTATGAAATTCAGCACCAATATTTTTACGTGCTGAATAAGGCATTCACAATTAAATTTTGATGTAGAGTTTGTGTGAGCCTCATATATACATATATAGCGAGGAGGTCAAAATTTTGCATTACTAGTGCCTTCTGGGACCATATTATTAATGCCTCCCATCTTAATAATATTATTGCGAATTTGTCAGACAAGTATGTAATTGTAATATAAAGCTTTGGTGGGTGGATTTGTGGTCCAAATCTCACACAGCATAAACACCCAATATGCATCATCATCATCTTCTCTTTCTCACATTATTCCACTCTCTTCTCTTTTCTTTGTTTTTAGGGAATTTATATGTTTTGCTTACTTAGGGAATCTCTTCAATTTATAGGTATCAAGTATCCTACATGGTTGCCTCTCTTAAGACCAAATGAATGCATGTCACATCTTATTCAAAACATTCAATTTGAACCACTATTCTCAAATAATATATAATGCCTGCCTCATCGATCACTTTAATTTGATTCAAGAATTCATTTAAAAATGCAAATAAATGTTGGGGTTTGAGTAATTTATTTTTAGTTACAAATTATTGAATACAATTCAATTTGTGTGAAGAACTTTTGCATTTTGTGTGTGGTCTAGTCTTGATATACTAAAAGAAATGGAAAGAACTCATTCTAAAACTATAGTCCGCAGCCTAATGAGTAGGGTATACACTAAAGTTTTCAACTTGCATTTCAAGGTAATTAAGTCAAACATAGACGCACCTCCCAATTTCTTTTCTTTTTTCATTACTTTACTTACTCATTAACCATTAACTTTCAATCACGTGCTGGATGCCAAGTCATACCAATATAACACCAAAAATTGACAAATTAAATAGTCTACTAAAAAAAACTAATTAATTATGCTCAATACCAATATCATTTTTAGATGTTATTATTGTCATTAATCATTATAATTTTTTTTAAAAAAAATATGTATATATATATATATATATATATATATATAATGAATTGTATAAATAGTGCTAATAATATGTAATGGGAGACTCAGATAATTTTTGTATGAGAAGAAAGAAGAAATTATCTGACAAAAAGTATTATATTCCCTATATATATATATAGTATACACCTTGATGGGTGAGCCCTATATCCAAAACATAGGTTATCTAAATGTTTGTCGTTCATTATATATAAAAGTAAAAGTAAAACTTAATGAATTAATATATCTATCTATATATCTATATATAGCCATATTGTCCACCTAAAATGACACTATGACCTGTTTGGAAAAAAAAAAGGCATTACAGCTCATTATCACTGTTGAAATTTGTGCTCCATCATTTTTAATTTTTCAAGATCAAGAATTAATAATCAAGCAAAGATAGAAAGATCCTATTTTGTGTGGTTCTATTTCTTAGAAGAAAATAATAATAATAATAGTATAAAATTTGGCACTTTGAATTGCAAAATATAGAATGGTTCTTTGTGAAGAGTATATAAGACAGTGTTTGGTGAAGCACATGGGAAAAGAGATTAATTAGGAAGAAGCTAAGCTAGGTATATTTAGATGTGTGAATTTAGAAAATTTGGACAAGTTTGAAGTAGTTTATAGGTGGCAATGTAGATAGTCTGATAAAGGATAAAATAATAATTGCTCTGCACACTTGTAGTTGCCTAATTATGCACTGCAATTTATTATTTTTATATATATTACACAAATCGCAAGCTGCCCTGCACTGTATGCTACTGTTAGGTCTGCTTTTATTGAGCACTCAGAAGGCAGGAGACTTTTTGTTTTAAAAAAATATATATATTTAATTATACAATGTGTTGTAATTGTATTTTTTAATAAATAAATTATTTTTGGAACATAAATAAAATTTAATAATCCATGTAAGGTAATTCAATCATTGAAAAGATTAAATTTTTAATTTCATCTTCTAAAAAAAATGTTTTTCAAAACATATATGCCCAAAAAGTATATATTAGAGTAAGGCACCTCAAAAATTATTTTGTTTAGAGGATAAATTTGAAAATAATAATCTCTTAAGGATTAAAATAATAATATACTCATTTTTTTGGCATTTTAAACTTTAAAATATAATTCTTGTCTCAGTTTTATTCTAAATGTTAATTATCAAAATTAGTAATTGGAAAATTAAATGTGTCAAATATGTCGTTAAATAATTATTAGAATCATTGGAAGATGCAAGCATGAGATGAATTTAGATAAGTAAATACTTATTTTGCTCACAATAACTACCAAAATGAAAGAAGAAAAAGCAATAATCTCCAGCTTTCAAAGCTTTAATTTGAAACCAAACCACCACATATAATTCTGTTTAAAGTAATGTGTAAAGCTTATAAATAATTGCAATATCTCCAATAATCAAGGAATATTACTCTTTTTCAAAAGCAAATTCACTACTACCCAATGTGGATATATGCATTACAATGGCTAAGAGCACCACCTGAGATACATATTCTATAATATTTACAATTTAATATTTTCTTTTATTACCTTATCAAGATGATATTGCTATATATATTTAAAATATTAGTTTTAAGTAATTATCTATTAAATATTAATATTCTAATCTTGATAGCAACCTACTGGCCAGCTTGGAATATATGCCTAGAAAACTTAGAAAGAAGGAAGGGTAGTGGGGAAGGAAACGTTCAGTCATATAATTATTCTTCCTTTGTGGACACTGATCTATACAGGTGAAAAGAGGAATTAATTATTTTTAATGGATTAATGGTTTAAATTAGTATAATTATATATAATGCAATATAAATATATAACAATATTTTTTCAATAAATATTGATATTTCATTCTTAAACAAAATCTCAAGTTTAAATCATGTGTATAAAAAATCTCTATTAAAAAAGTTACACTGCCATTCTAAGACAAATTAGTTAATATCTAATAAAAGTATAGATATTGATTGTTTTTACTTTTTAATAACGGATTCTTTAATTTCTTTTTTCTAACCCATTAATATTAAAAACAATTTTTTTTACTTTATATATATGTGCACTATTAAAAAAAAAAAAGCTGCCCAAAATGATCACCTTGTAATAATTTTTTTTTCTTTTGGTTGTGCTTTAATTAGCTGAAGATTCAATCCACAAATTAACAAAGATATAGTAATACATACACATGCATCACATGTGATGATTCCCATCAACCTGTTTGATTTTATGAAAAGGAACATATTTAAAATTAATTAGCACTATCTAACACTGTATAATTGGCATGAGTAATGTATCATTCAGATTTTAATTTAATGTTAATTAATTGAGCAAGTTGCCAGTAATTTGGTACCCAATAATTCTCTCAATTGCTTCCAAGAAGCTTCACATTACCACTGCCACATATAACCTGCATATCTGATCATTTGACACGTGGCAGCATTTTACTGGTTACATATGTCTGTACTTGATCCGGAGAGCAAATCTTTTAAAGTTGAAATTTCCTAAAGTTGTCTCTTACATATTTTTTTTTAACTTTTTTTATTTCTTTTACTTTGGACAATTAAAAAATGAGTATTGAATCAACTTCAAAAATTTCAAAAACTTTTAAGTTTAGAGGATCCAAACCCATTGATCCGTCGTTAGCAATAGCGAGTGATTAACATTGCATCTTCAATCTCATAACAAAATTCACTTTCACTATTATTTCATACATACATTTGCTTAGGCCACATCTGAATGAGCTATTTAGTTTTACTTTTTAATTTAATTAGTAAAAGGTTTTCATAAATTTGAACAACAGAAAGTAATTAATAATACACTTTTAGTTAATGTAGGAACATTTGAGTGTAAGCTCACACGTGCACAGGCACATAATATTGCAAGAATATTTGCCAAATGAATTGCGAGCAATTCAATCTTTAACTAATTAACTTCTTAATAATAATTAAACTAAACTAGTAATATAGGTTTTTTTTGCCCGCATGATGTTCGAGGCACTACTTCGACTATTTCAAACTCGACCTGCGTCGTACACTTGGCTATTATGGATAGTCTTCCAACCGAGATGGATAGGTGCATTCACAAGGTTTTAAATTTGAAACCTTGCTTAAGTAATACCAAACTGCTTATCACTTGGACCAATCACACATTGATAACTAGTAATATAGTTTTAAAAATATCATTTTTTATTTATCCTCCCAAAATTTAGCCTCTAATTAATTTAATAATCTGATCAAAATAATTATTTTGCTAAGAAAAAAGGGCATTTTATATGGCTATGAACTAACAATATATACAGGCTTTACACAAGAATGTTGAACTTAGTCTTAGAATAGATATAACTTGTTTTTTTTTTCTGGATTAAATGCTTGCTATTCAAATTAAGAAGTAAATCTAACTGAAAGATATATCCCAACTATATATATATATATATATTTTGAAATTACCAATATTCAAAACTCTATTAATTTTGATTAATTTGGTTCGAATTAACGGATGTCTTAATGGAGATAGAGTTATCTTAACATGATTTTTTTTTTATATATACAAAGCTTGAATTTAAAACTTTACTTAAAAGAAATAAAGTACCTACTAATCTAATTGAGATTGCAAAAGTGTCGAAATGAAGGAGTTTGCAGGGATAAATGTTTAGTACTACATTAGTATTGAACTTTAGTATATTTCTTTAATCATATAATGTCATTTGTTAATATTAATAAAAACTCACATTTATAAAGAACATAATCTATCTTGAATATATTAGAGACCAATTGATCGGAGGAATATACTAAAATTTAGTACTACCGTATTACTAAACATACTCTGAATTTGCAGAGGCATGTGTGGCAGCTATTACCAAGAGGACAAGCTTTCATTTTTTAAGCCTTTCATTTCATCAAAGCACGAATGTGCACTGTACCATCTCTCTCCATTCAATTTATAAGAGTAGAAACAGGCAGACATAAATATTAATTCAAAGCTTGGCCTCTTCTTCTCAATATTAATTACAAGAACCACCAAATTAACTGGAATATGTCATTGTTCTTAATTTGTTAGCAAATTATCAGTCATGCTATGTATGGTGGTATTAATTAAAACTAGTGATTAATAAATAGGATTGATGTATACCTGAAAAATTAATGATGTGATTAATTAGATAGAGGAGTGATGTGGGAATTTAGCTGTGGCAGGATCCAAGTATTAGTTCTGTCACTCTGTCTTGGATTTTTTGAGGCAATAGTAATACTTCAAAGATGTAAAGAAAAACGAAGGAGGGGATAGAATGTACAAAAGAATGCAGATGAGTGAGAATATATAGTTTCTTGGATAATAGGGGTGACTAAACAGAAAATTGTTCTTCATTATTATCTTTTTGAAATTAAAAAAAAAAAAACTTAAACTAATGAAGTTGTAAGTAATATTTTCCAACAAGCTTCAGATGAACAGATTGTTATATACTCATAAATTTCTTAAAAAATCTATATATATTTTTAAAACACAGTTTTATTCATTCCATAAAGACGAGCTTATACTTTAATCTGATATTGCCCAATGAAGCAATGAACTTTTGGGGTGAAAAAAAATGCATGAATTGTTTTTGTTGATATTTTATTTTAAAAAATATATTGGCAAAACTACCCTTTTTTTTGGGTTCAAGTTTTCAGTAAGCAAAGCCCCAGGACTATAGACCTATATTAGACTGAAAAAACTTCTGATTTCCATTTTGCATATTCATCTTTGGTTCGGGTCTTAACCCACTTCCAAATTCCAATTGATTGGTTTGGTTCCATTCTTAACATGAGCAGCCACAGTTCTTGATCGTTCGATCTTAACACCTCATATAACTTAAGGATTCTATAGATTCTGCATTTCTGCTTATAGTATCTCTACAATGACCTACGTCTTCATAAACAGGAACATTAAAGTAAGGTAGCTTTAGCATCTTTTGTGGATAATTATAGTTGAGGAAAAGTTATCTCCAATATGACATGTAGACCATTTTTTCCTTTTTTGAAACAACCAATCAGGTGGTGGTCAAGGTTTAAAACACATCCTAATGTGTACCTGATAGCAAATATTTTTAGCAAAGCACCTAAAAGTTTTGCTCTTGTTCTAACTTTTAAAGCACAAATATGCAGTGAATAGAAGAAACAGTTTTCTCTTACTAATAGGTATATGACATGTAAGGAAAATATTTATATTAAGAGACACAGGCTCCCAAAACCCGCAAAATAAATACAACTCAAGTGAAGCCTAAAATACAAAGCTTATCTAGTACACTAGTTGAACTACACAGGATACACATATGACTTCTGAATGGAATAAGCAAATATGCTGCAGACTCTAGAAACTACAATCCAGACATTCATATCTATTACAGTATGGTGATTGTAACAACAATAAGCTTACTTGTAGGTTCCCATACCCACACCGGTCTCTCGGCCACCATATGGTTGGAAGCTATCCCTGGCCCTTGAATAGTTGATATAATAGAATTCGGAGATTATGCCGGTGAACAAAATGAAAGCAGCGCCTGCCGCAAAAACTCCCTTCCGAAGTGTCTGGCAAGAGGGAGCTCTGTCGCCAAGGTAAGCCCTGTACTTAGTGTGGTAGGCATTTCTGACTGATCCTGCCAACAAGCATACCTCGGCTATCAAGAATAACACCCTGAGAGAGAATTGGAAAACAAGAACAATCAGTTCAATACAACAAATGGTAGAAGTAAACATATAGCTCATACAAAATTGTCTGAATCTTCTGGACCAAATTTAAAATTACGACTTGAGATAAGTATCCCTATTTTAGAGAGGAATGATCATATACCAGCAGATTAAGAAAAGGACAACTGCACAGGCCCTTGAACCTCCAGGGCTCAGAGGCTTTCCGCAACAGAAGCAACGGCTTGCAACCATTATGAGGATCTGACTAATCAAGAGGAACAGAAATGCACCAGCACCAAAGCCAGTTGATATATCCGAATCATAAACGCAGTAATTATAATTGGAATCAGGATCGTGACCAAGCGTGGCCTGTCAACAAAGAAAGAAAGAAAGAAAGATCATTATGCTAAAAGGGAACCTATAAACTCAAAATCGACTGCACCCCAAAACATATTATATCCAACTTATTTGTTCAATCAGAAGAATTGAGATTAGTAGATCATCATCAAGGAACCATAGATACAGGATACATTACAGGTAATATACAATTTGAACACCCGGATATGGCAAATTTTTAGAAAAATCAATATATCATACTTCTTGGCTACATTAATGAATTACATAAGAAATATTTTTTGAAGGCAAAATATCAATATAATGCAATTGATAATATAATATCAAAATCAAAACTGAAAACAAAGAAAATGCAGGATTGCTGTAGCACAGGAGAAACAGATCACAGAATGAAAAACGCAGATCTGCCCATTTGCAGAGAAGGTGATCAAGGTTGAAACCGACAGAAAAAGAGAGAAACTTTGAATTGATTTTTTTTAAAAAAAAAATAAAGAAAAGTGAACATGCCTAGAGTACATATCCAAGCCATATCAAAGATGTATCAGTGTCGGATATGTATCCCACACCAATTCGGGAGCTTTTGGAAGTACCAATTAGAGAAACCAACAGTCAAGCTAGAACATAGGGTTACATCAACCATATACCAGAAAAGGAAAAAAATAAAATCTTGGCTAGAAGGTAAGGATTACATCAACCTTGGACTGAAGAAACCTAGATATTGACGTGTTATCTAAACCTTATTCCAGTACAATTAGATCAAGTCATAATTGAGCGAAGTTATTTGCAAGGACACATTGGAACCTCATATGAACTGTGAATCAAACAGAATGGCAAGTATTTCATATCCTGGTTGAATTTCAATGAGAAAATGTAAAATAAACTATTTCCAGAAAGATCTAACGTTTTACATCACAAGAGCATCTCTTCTAGGGTACGAGCGGGAGGGATTATATACACGAACAGATCAAGAGGCACCAAATCAAAATAAAGGAAAAGAGAAGGTTAGGGATTTAGTTTCCATGATTTTCCGTCCACATATTCTCAGGAATCAAGCAAGATCAATCCATGATCTTTCCGAACTGTGATTCTATAAAGTCCCCAACTCCAAAAACAAAAACATCATTGAAAACATACCCAGATTCTTATTCCGAACGAAGATTTATCTCACGAGAAGAAACAAATCAGTTAGCGAGAAAAAAAAAAAAGAGGAAGAAAGCTGTGAGATTGAAATACGAATAGCCGAATACTCACAGTGCTTCTTCTCTGCTCAGCTGCTACAGCAAGTCCAAAAGCGATCAAGTCAAAGACGAAGACTGTGATGATTAAGAGCTTGGAAGCCATGGATATGAATGCAGACTCAAAAACTACCACAGATCTGACTCTCTTCTCCGTTATACTACAAATACAAGCAGCCTCCTCACAGTATAAAACTAACCAGCTTCAGTCGCTGAGGGTTCAAGCTGAAGTAAATAATAAATATAAATAAATTAGATAAACCATAAAAATATTCTAAAATTAGGAAAATTACAAAAGGAGAAAAAGACGTCGCGCCAGTTTGCAAAAATATAGCCAAAAAGAAAAACGTTTATTTATATGCAACCATCCACGTACGTTGACCATAGGGAGTCAAATTTAAGAAATGGAATTAAGTTGTTTAACAACTTATTTAATAAACAAAATATAATGACTTTTTGATTGACTTTTACAATTATAAGCTAAGGAAGTCACTAATTTGTTTGGCTCATAAAATATAAATAACAATTAATAGCAAGAAAATAATTGAAATTTAAATATGGAAAAAATTTAGGTCCATTTTTTTATGTTTATTTTATCAAGTTCCACCAATCATATATTATATTTACACTCTCTTTTTCTATGATTGGTCATATAAAAGGTGATCTTCTATATTCTCTCTCTATTGTGATTGGTCATTTAAACAATTTTTATCACGTGTCGTATTTATATTGAAAAACTTGATAAAATAAATATAAAAAAATGAATCTAAATTTTTTGCTTTGAATAAAACCCACATACAATATCATCCGGGAAATGATTTTAATTTTATGATTTTGTCATGTAGTGTGATGTGATTGTAGAGAAATAGTAATAGATTAGAGACTTAACAATTAAGAATCATATCACTATAAATAAATAAAAAGTAATCAGGCTGCTTCCTTATTCAGTTAGCATGCTATCATTCACAAATTTTGGTTTTTTTGTAAAACTATGACAAAATTTGGATAATCTATATACTATTAAAATATAGAGTTTTATTTTGAGACATTTTACAATGCAATCAAATTCAAAGTTTCGAGGAGACATATCAAATTATAAAATCTTCATACATATAAAAAATACAATCATAAAAAACTTAAATGGGTGTGAGTGTAAAAAAAAAAAAACCCTGTGAGACGTAAGAACTTTTAATTTACTTATTTTTTAAAGCATGGTATTATTAGCAAGGTTGTTAAAGTCTAGATTTTAAGTAAAGTTATAGAGGGGGTTGTAAAATCGTATCGTAAAATCATATTATAGAATCGTAAGATTTTACCTATGATAAAATCGTAAGAATTTTTTATATTATATATATATAACGTAAGTACCTAATTAATATAATAAATCACATACAAAATTAAACATAAAATATAATGATGCCATCATATAATACTCGTGGTTCATTTGCAACATATATATGCATGCTAGTTAAAACTTAAAACAATTCATTTATAGTAGAATGAATAAATTAAATTAGTAGTATAATATAACTAATTAATATACTTGAGCAACAATAGTAACGTCTAGAGTGAAATTCTCAAAGAACAACAATAACTACTTTGACGTAATGACATTCAATTGTTACGATAAGGACATCAAAAATGGGTAGGGTTTGTGATTGGATTGGGGGCATGGGCTATAGATTAATTTTTTTAACATCAAACAGCCTTTTTTTTTTGCTAACATAAAATCGTAAAATCAAAAGTAAAATCGCTGATTCCACCGATTTCATCCGATTCCACCCAATTCTACCCCGATTTTACTCTACCACGATGTTACGTACGATACAACTCAATTTTAATAAGTAGAATCATAAAATTGTACAATTTTACGATTTAAATCGTGATTTTGACAATGCTAAAGTATATTATGTTATGTAGCTTCTTTTACTTAGAAGTGGGGTATCAATGGGTGGGGGTAAAATTGATTACAATTGGTTGAGTTATATTCAATTAATTATTTATGATTTAAATAGGTTAAATATTATAAAAATAATATATCATAAAAAAATAAATGACACTTGACATAATTAATCATATTCACGTAAGATAATATGTATTTTTTTTAAAACATCTAACGACCAGAATAATTTTAAATTATAGCAAGGTCCTAGCTTGGAAAATCTAGTTTGGAGGCGTCAATTTACTTAAACTTAACCAAAATGCGAGGAACAAGATATCTTAATGAAATAAAACTGAAATGAAGAGTTTTTGATTCACAGGCGAGCTCAGGGGATTAGTTTACATAGAATTTTGGAGGGCTTCAGACTGGATAGAAATCTATCAAATACCCACGGCTTAACTCATGATAAAATGTCACTACATGTTAAATTTTAACTCATTTGTTGGCACAAATACAACCCATCCTCAAGGGATGCAATTTCCAAAGCCGAATGATCCATAAAAAGGCATAAATTGGAAATCCTCACGATACTCACATGACCGAAGAGCGGATCCTCTGAAATGCATATCTCATGAAGTGTGAAAAGTGCGTTGTTTTGCACAAAATGGTGATTCTAGTGGGTTAAAGTGCAACATTGGCACACTTCACGAGATGCACAATTGAGAGGATTTGAGTGCACATGATCGTGACCGTATCACCTAATTCTTTGATACCATGTCAATCCAATAACTATTATATGGCGGCATCAGGGTCTAATCTTCTCTGAATAGCAGCAGCGGCCTATAGCAAAAACATTGCAGCTAAATAAGTTGGGAGCCTAAGAAAGATTGATGAATAAACTTCAGAAGAGTTTAGTTTGTAATCATCACCTCAAAATTTCCAAGCTTGTATTGATAAGCCATCTCCTCCCTCAGCTGAGCTTGCTCTTTCATAGCCTGTGCCTGTAATTGAGGGCACAGCGATGTTTAATAAAGATCTTAGCCATTGATCAGCCAAATGACTAGACAAACAGTTAGAAATCACGTAAACACAATCCAGAAAAAGCATACCATTCCACTCTCCATGGAGCGCTTCAAAGCCAGCACTTGTTCTTCCTTATGCTTTTCACGTGCTTGCTGTAATTCTTGCCTACAAGTATAATGAAATTGATGATCAAAACCAAGAATGGAGCAGCCAAAGAAATTTGGGTGAACAGAGACAATGCTTGGTATATACCAAAGGAAACTGTTATACTAGGAAGGGGTATAAGTCTAACATTTAGACGAAGTTTAGAATTTGATGATCAATAATATAAACTATAACCCAGACAGCTAAAGTTTTAGAGGACGCATTCTGACATTAGCTGTAAGAGGACAACTCATCCCTTCCTTTTCTATGGTCTCATAGTTAATTTGCAATTGGGATACACATAGGCGCCCAAGTTCACACTATAGTCAGGCACTTATCCATAAAAAGGAAAAAAAAAAATTGTTGCTTTCAGACAGAACAGTTCTGAGAGGAAAAAAGAAAGAGAAAAAAGACATAACATATCTCAAATCATAACGACCAAATATTCATGTTCCATTCTGCAATTCCCAGTTTATGAATGCAATAACATATAGTGATTCTTCTACAGGGAGTAGTTCCAATTCTGAAAGCAGTCTACAGCAAGTCCTAGTTGCTGATACTTTCATCCAATCAGAAGAATCACAAGTGTGGTTCAGAAACAGGAGGTAATAATTCAGTAATTGCGCTTTCTTTCTCAACATAATATTCAGAAGATTAGAGTGTTGAAATATATGGTGGATCACGTGTGCAAATGTTGAGGTTACACAGTTCACAATGCAAGATTCCTTATATAATTTGTTATGCTACATTAGAAGCACACTTTCAGAGGGAAAAAACTGCATCTGATTAAACTATACATGCCCAGATTCAAATAGAGAAATTAAAAGAAAACAGAAACTGAGGGAAAAAGAATAACTACACCAAAAATCCAAGGTGTTCATAGTAATCGTAATATAGAATTAATTTACACATAAGACCACAGAACCAATTTAAATTAAAATTAGCAAGAGAAGAACATGCAGCAATATACCTTCGCTGCTCTTCATCATTAAAAACAGTACGCTCTTTTGTCATGACCTTCTTAAAACCCCTTTTCATCTCTTTTTCTATTTGATGCCTGTGGTAAGCATCAAGGTTGTAGTACCTGCAACACAGAAATTTTAGCATTTGTCAATTGTCAGCCCTAAAAAATGTACAAATTAGATTATGATTTATTGGATCTTAAATCCATATATGCACAGTACTTTTACATTGATGAATACTTGAAAGGATAAATCAGAGGACCAAAAGTATTCACAGGATTCAAATTATAGGTGAATGGCCATAACTTATTTCTTAAGTACAAAATGGTGCATAAAATTATGTAAAATCAAATTTAAATAAGCAGAACTGAAGGTGCAGAATCATACTTTTTGGAGGGGAAGGTAGCTGTATTGTGGTCTTCCATGAACCTGCATATAAGAAATGAGAGACAAAATAACAAACAATACAATCAGACGATCATGTATTATTTGAAAGTAAGAATAAAATGTGTATAATGAGTGAGTCGATACTTAATACACCAATTAAAGCAAGCGTGAGAGAAAGAAAGTAAGCTTCTTGGATCTCATTTTTATAAAAGTTCATAACAGTAAAGATAACAGATAGTAAGTTTATGCACAAACTCTTTAAACATCTGCTTCTCCTCCCAATTAGCTAGACTCTCCAGATTAACCTGTTAGAAACACCCCAGCAATTAAAAAATGGTGAGATATTCAAAATGGATATGTAAATTAGAAAATAGAAGAAGGAAAAAAGACATGATGCAAAAGAAAGAAATTGTCCAACAACCATGAAAGAAATGTAATCTAATTTCCACATCCACGCCATTAACACCATCATGGAAACAAGACCAATATTTCTTCATGTGAAGAATATCAAAAAGCTTTCATCTGATATTGTTAAAAAGTCAGCAACCTTATTTTCTGACAGAGTGGACATAGGACCACAAAATGGGAAAGAGAAGTCATCTTATTTATTATTGGATTGCATAGAGTAGAAAAGAAGACCAGAATAAACACCTGCTTCACTTCAGCCAACCATGCAGTGAACTCTGGTCGTTTGTTCCTGTAATATTCAGAAAATT
This sequence comes from Senna tora, assembly GCA_014851425.1. Classification (NCBI taxonomy): domain Eukaryota; kingdom Viridiplantae; phylum Streptophyta; class Magnoliopsida; order Fabales; family Fabaceae; genus Senna; species Senna tora. Next base: position 1,904,029 of record CM026266.1, on the reverse strand, counting down.
CTCAGAGAAGAGGATCTTAAATTCTTAATTCACAACAAATAACAGAAAAATTAGATTGTTCTTAAACTCTAACTCAACTAGAAAAGTTGTGTAATAATTCAATCCAAAAGTTTGAACTTGTTCAACTCAAAAGATACTGTGATATGCTTTGGTAACAGATGCCATGAAATGAGTCTAGACCAATCAAACCTTCAACAAGAAAATTTCAAATGGGACCGTACAATCCAGTCACCAAGTTAACAATCTACAGATTGCAAATTCAGCAATAGGCTATTCTTTCCTATTTATATAAGCTTGTAAAATGTAAAGCATCCATTAAAGAATAAAGTCGAGAGTAAAATTTTTATGCATAAATTTATTGAAATTCAATAAAATTCTACAAACATTCTTTATCTTATTCACAGATAATTGAAATGTAAAACCAGAGTAATAGATTATTTTCGATCACATCCTTAGAACAATCAAGCAGGCTCCTTGACTATACACAGCCTCACAACACAAACACAGACATACCCACTCAGAAGATATATCCATCTAACTCGTTTCAGCAATAAGCAAAATTTCCACCAGAGATTATATAACAGAAAAATAATAATAATAACAATCACTTACCACATATCAGTTTCTCTGATAATACCATACTTTCCCCATGAGTCCGTAACTGCTCCCTTCTTCCCTCTCTCTTTCTTCTCCTTCTTCTTCTTTTTCCTCTTCTCTTTCTTCCTTTTCTCCTCTTTCTCCTTCTTCCTCCTCTTCCTCTCCTTCTCTTTCCTTCTTCTCCTCCTCTCCCTCTCTTCCTCCTTCTCTTTCCTCTTCCTTTCCTTCCTCTTCCTCCTCTTCCTCTCTTCCTCAGTCTCAGACTCCCCAGAACCTAAGCTTTCCGAGTCGGAATCTGAATACTCCGAATCAGAACCGGAATATTCAGACTCATCATCCTCAGAGCTCGAACTGAAATCGGAGTCTTCATCACTACTGTAATGCCTCCGTGATTTTCTCTTTCTACTATCGCTCTTCCTGTGTTTTCTCTCATGCTCTCCCTCCGAACCAGAACTTTCTCGCCCTTTCCTTCTCGAATTATTACTGTGCTTTCTCTCATACTCCGAGTCTATATCCGAATTTTCTCGCTCTCTCCTAGAATTTCTCTTCATCGGAACCTCCTCTTTATCCTTCTCCGATGACATGTTCTTTCGTCTCCAGGCTTCAGGTTCTGCACTGAGTCAAGTGATACAACGGGTTGAGTCGATAGCTCGGTTGGAAATGGAAGATACAGATCAAGGACGGAGGAGGAGCTATTTAGACTTTAGAGTGTGAGTGTCTATTTAGATGGATTTGGGCTCAAAGCCCAATAAGTTCAATGGAACTTCCAACAAAAATGAGAATTCAATCCAAACATAAATGAGGTGCATTTTTTACAAGATAAAAATTTTTCATTGTTTTTTTTGAAATAAAAATGTTTAGTTGATTGTGCAGTATATGGAAATATTTCTCTACGTATGTTAATGAAAAAAATAAACAAACAAATTCATCAATATATAAAAAAAAATGAATATCGATATCTCCTCTGCCTTATTGACCCACAGAAAACAACATTGATGTTTAGAAAGAAAAAATAATAATAATATATATATATATATAGTAAAATCTGGATCATTTAATTATATCATGTCCTATAACCTGTTAGCCATTAAAAAGTTGCTTGTTCAATAGATGTCAACATTATTAACCATACCATCTCGAAGTAATTTACTTAACTGCACTCTGAAATGGTGGTTTGATAGGATAAGGGAAGAATAAGATTAACCAAAAGAATGTTACAGCTCTTTTGAGGCAAGGATGTTCTTTACATCTTCATCGAGCACTATATCATCAGCTTTCATACTCTCTAAAATCCCATCTACTTCCTTCCCACATCTAACATACACCTTGATCAAGGAAAGATAAATGTCCCTGGTCATGGAAGTCACAGTTTTTAATGAATTTACAAACTCTTCCACTTCATCCATATCTTTATTATCACTGATCCAGCTCAATATGCTGGAAATGATGTCTTTGTTTGGCCTCCAACTTTCACTCTGAGCTCTTACAGCCACAGCTTCATTCATGCACTGGAAGGCCTTCTCCATCTCCTGCTTCGCTACACATCCATATGCTATAATAGCCCAACTATTCGGAGTTGGAGTCTTTCCTTTATCAACCATACTTCGAAGCATTGTTTCAGCCTTTTCAATCATTCCCTTCCGAGAATACGCAACCAAGAGGATGTTTGGCACTCTGAAATCATAAATGTTACCTGATGACTCCCACTCCTCAACTAATCTTTTAGTTTCCTCGAAATCCCCTAGCTTCAAAAGAGAACGCAGAATGTTCTTGTAATCCCTATTAACTGGACTTTTACACATGTCTTTTTGAAGTTTCCAGACTCTCATCACTGCGTTTTTGTTCCCAAGACATGCATACTGTGAAATCAAATGATTGTAGGCAAGTGCATCGGAGCCTGCCTTATGCTCACAATTCTTCAAGTTAATCAGAGCTTTCTCCTTCTCACCTGCTTTTATGTAGATGTTGGCCACCAAAGAATATGTGTTCCAGTTCCAGTTCCAGTCTTTGTTATTGTAGCTTCGCCTTTCCATTTCTTCCAATAACTTCTCCATACTCGCAAGGTCAGATCTGGCACCGTAAGAGCTTAGGCAAATCCAGTAGCTAAACCTGTTTGGGGACACACCATCCTCTTTCATTTGTGCAAAAACTTTAGGGACTTTCTCATGTTGATCTGTGCGCATATAGAGGCACATTATATTATTGTAGTCCAGAGCAGAAGCATAACCTAACTCTTTCATCTTATGCATGAGGGAGAGTGACTTATCAAGTAAGCCTTCCCTGACATAACACTTTAAAAGAGCGCCATATTGCTTCTCACTTTTGTCTTTGTCACTCAGATCTTGAAAGTAACTCTCTGCAAAATTCAGGCCTCGTACTCTACCAATAAGATCTAGTTGCACAGCTTGGTCACCTGGAGAAAATGGGCATAGACCCTTGCTCCTCATCCACTCAGAAACCTAGGACACCAATGTCACACCAATCAGCCATGGGATCAAGCAACATAAAACCATGTAATGAACAGTGAAGATACCTCGGAAATGACTAAATAACTAGGAATATTTAGAAGAATGATGTAAGTTCAGTTCCTTTTCCTTTAGCGCTCATTGCTTTGCCTTGTTGTTATGCCTTTTATTGGTTTTATTTTAACTTAGTGTGGCAAGTAAACACTCTAAAATTGAACCATTATTGTTAATATAAGGGGCATAACCAAGCCTCTTTATGATTTTATTACAACTGAGTCACCATTTCTTGAAATAAATTTTAAAAAAGAATTGATCTAGCCACATTTGAGATATCACAAGAAAGCATAGTGAACGAATCAAGAGACTTTGAAAATTACAGAAACAAAGAATGAGAAGAGATATCTTATAAATCAGACACGTGAAAAACATATATAAAAATTCAGAAGGCTAAAAAAGTAAAACGCCTACCTAACTAATCTAGGGACAAACTGATAAAATCCCTATAACTGTAAAACTAATAAATAACAGAAAAGACACAACTTCGATCCTCATATCGACCATAATTAACTTGTATATTTTCTACACCCCCTCATCAAGTTGGAGGCTAGTAAAAATCCACCAGACCAAACTTGGCAACTAAAACTGAAAACCATGCACCAGGTAAAGACTTGGTCTCTGAGATGTTGAGCAAATAAACTGTGGAAGAACAAATCCCAGCTTGTAATGATCCTGCACAAAATGGCAATCTATTTCTATGTGTTTTGTTCTCTCATGTAACACAAGATTGGCAACTATGTCTATTGCTGCCTGATTATCACAGCACAAAGGAATTGGATATTCAATCTTCACATTGAGATCCACAAGTATGTAACCCACTTGAGTTCACACACGGTTGCTGCTAGACTTTTGTACTCAGCTTCTGCTGAACTTCTAGCCACTGTATTTTGTTTCTTTCCTTCCCAAGTAATAAAAAAAACTGCCCTAGAAAATGTAGAACCCAGTTATTGACCTCCTTATATCTGCACATGTCGCCCAATCAGCATCTAAGTATGCTTCTAAAGTTAGTTTGCTGTTTGCTGCATAGTTCAACCCTACGATGGATTATTTTTGAGGTGTTTTACCATATACAAATCTGCTTGCCAATGATCTTCAGTAGGCTCTTGTACAAAATGACAAAGTTGATGAGTAGCATATGTTATGTCAGGTCTTGTGAAGCCTAAATGAAGTAATCTACCAATTAGTCTTCTGTGCTGTTCTGGGTTCTTCAACTTTACTCTATTGCAGCCAAGAACTCTGTCAGTTTTCACCATGGGAGTTCCTATAGGCTTAGCACCTGTCAAATCACATTCTGAAATTCAATCCATAATGTGTACTTCCTTTGATTCACACAAATCCCTTGTTCTGACCTAGCTATTACTAAGCCCAAAAATTATTCAGTAGGACCTAAGTTCTTAATAGTGAAGGTTGCATCCAAGAAACCCTTCACCCAATCAATGATCTTAATGTAACCACTGGTCATCAAAATGTCGTCTACATAGACCAATACAACAACAATCAAAGCCTTTTCCTACTAGGTGAGGTCGGCTATGTGGATCAAGCGACGCCAACATGTTTTGTCTTTACTCATTTCTATGGTTAAGTTATTAATAACTAAATACATTGTAATAGTTTCTTTCTTCTATTGTTTTTTTTGTCTTCCCCTACCTCTAGTTATTGGGCTATCTTCCATTTGGTCAACTCTACTTATAGGAGCCTCTAATGGCCTTTTTTGTACATGACTAAACCACCTAAGACGTGTTTCAACTAGTTTTTCTACAATAGGTGCTACCCCAACTTTCTCTCTAAAGCAATCATTCATAATCCTATCCGTTCTAATGTATACCAGCAAATTCAGTACCACTAGTCTTTGTAAACAAACACTGATCATTAGCAGATTGAGTGAAAACCACACTGTTCAACTTTCTTGTAAGCTCAATATTCCATTGCCTACTAGCCTGTTTCAATCCATATAAACTCCTCTTCAGGTTACAAACTTGATTGTTCTTGGCCTTACTGTATCCAGGAGGTGGCAACATGTACACGTCTTCTCCTAAAAATCCATGTAGAAAGGTGTTATTTACATCAAATTGATGTAATAGCCATCTTCCAGTTGCAGCTAAAGCAAGTAAATATATTGACAGTAAGTGGCTAATTCTTGCATTCTTCCTTTTTCCTATTTTCCCTCCTACGAAGAACACAACAGTGATGATCACTTGCTCAAAGTTAAAACTAACATTATAAACTAGTTTCACTGTTATTTACTAGTTTTGACTTGCCATCTCAATACTTAATCTACAGATTTAATTTTACGGATAGTCTCATACTCTCATATGAAAACAAAGTAGTCCAATTTGTCCAAACATTTTCCTCATAAATTACATAACATAGACAGACTCTAGCTTGAAATGACAAGAAAAAAAGCTAATCGTCAGACCTATTTAGACTGCTCATTCATCATCGTAACTTTATACTTATTTAAAACTAGAGTAATGGTGAGAAACAGTGACCTGGAGTGCTTGGGCGTAGCGTTTATGATCACGGAGGTCTTTGACGATGCTCCGGAGCTCGTCGGAATTGACAGCTTTACCTTCTTGGAACCAGAGATCAAGAACAGGGAGTAAACTGATGGAAGGTTTGCCGAGAGGAATGATTCTAGAAGCGAGGTTTGTTCTGCGAGAGGCATGGATACCAGAGCAGAATGATCTTGAAAGTAACAACTGCGTTGTAAAATTCACGGATCTCTTCAGCTTTGCAAAGAAGCTTCTGGTTGTCATCACAGCGAGAAATGCTAGGTTACAAATGATTCACTCTCGACTTGATTTGCTCGCAGATGTTCAGTACGTATATCTCTCCAATCAGTTGGTCCATAAACCATTTAAGGTGGACCCTAATTAATGTGTATTTTTATTAATATTAACAAATGGCACTACATGATTGAAGGGATGCACTGAAGTTCAATTTACTCATTTGTTGGATCAATTATTTCTTATTTACTTGATTTCAAAAATAAATAAACTACATAATTGAAGAAGGAAAAAGTTAACTAATTGAGAAAGAATTTTATAATTATGACTTTATGTTTATGTTTGTGGCATTTGCACGGGTATATATAAAAAAAATTTATACACAAATTCAGCAACTTTTCAAAATTATCTATAGATTTATATTACTTTTACTGTACCTCCAAAAACGTCATCTATGAGAGCGTTTTGTTGATTTTTTGAAAAGAAAAACGCCCTCAGTGAGGACGTTTATAGGGTCAAATGGTCAACCCTATAAACACTCTTAGTGAGGGCGTTCTTACCTGAGGGCGTTTTGTTGATTTTTTTTACTAGGGCGTTTTTGTATCATGGATGACGTTTTTAAGGTGCCAGTAAAAGTGGTATAGATCTGTAAACAATTTTAAAAAATTATTAAATTCGTGTCTAACTTTTTTTTTTTTTGTATAAATGTGTGCAAATGCCTTCTGTTTGTTTTTATTAATTATAACTAATGCATTATATATAAACCGGATTATAACTTAAGTGGTATTTGATATATATTATCATCTTACGTACTATAATATTTTATATATCAAAATTGAATGTCAGCATTCACATCCAAAAGAATGTGATTTGATGACATAAAAAAAAGTATGTTCTCACTTATTGCAAAGTTAAAAGAGATAAATTTTTTAAATTAAATTATCAATTTTATCCTTACCTTTTACTTTTAGTCAATTTTTTTCTTTGGCGCCAGATTTTATAACTTTTTTACTAAAGTATTATTTTAGTTTTTAATGTTTGTATGAAGTTTAATTTTGATCCTCAATGTAACACCGTAACTTTTGCCGTTAAATGATGACGTGACATGTTTATGTGACACACCCTCTCTCCTACGTGTCATATTTTAATAAACTATATCTTATTTTAAATATATATAATATAAGATATAGTTTATTAAAATTTACAAGGATAAATAAAAAAGAAGTTATACTATTAAATAAAAATATCAAATATGTGCATCTTACATATTTAACATAAGAGATACCATCTATTGTTAAACTAGATATTAGTATTATAAATACCATAGTATCTCATATAATGTTCTTTGAGATACAACATTTAAGATCACGGTATGCCAAACATCACCTTAATTATGAGTCAAAGTTTTGATGAGCCAGAATAATATACTTAATATTAATAAAAATATTTATTCGATCTAGGAAAAATAAAAAATATTTTGTATAATAAAATTAATATGAGTTTGCATTAGGCGTGAAATCTGCGCCTCCATACACGGAAAAGGATCTTCTGCTGTCAATATTTTATACTGTCCAGAAAAAAACAGCGTCGCACTGTCTTTGTTTTAGGCGTCCAACATATGCAATGTTAAGATTCAAGGAGAAAATCATGTTTGTGAATTGGGAATAATATTTTATTTCAGTTTAGTCCCTATATAGTTTATTTTTATAATAAAAATTATATTTATATGTTTGGGATAGAGCCGTGAAAAATAGGAAATATCTATTTATTTTAGATGACATGCAGTTTATACCTGTGTAATAATAATTTGAGTTGGACCTCTGTTATTCTCTCCAACATGCTACTAGCATCCTGCCCGGTAGTAATTAGGAGTATTTTTCCTTATTACCTTTGACAAATAAAATTAGTCTGCTTGTAATTTAAGCATGTGCAGTAACCTTACGGTCTAGACATGCGCAGTAATCTTTTGGGTTGAATTCATGTTGGTCTATTCAACATGCCAATGATAACCTGCCCGATAATAATTGACAGTGTCTTCCCTTACTACAATTTCTTTTTACTAAAAAATAAAAAATAATTTTTATTGCAAAAATATATTATAATGGGACTAAAAAGAAAGATAAATATTATTACTAATGAATAAATATAATTTTGTCATTTAAATCTATCACAACACACATGAGAGGCTCATCCTGTGAACAACACTTGGCATTTTTTTGGACAGCATTATTGAGGACAGCAGATGATCCAATTTCCTCCATACACCTCAAGTGAAACTCATTTGAACTCGAAATCTCCACCCCTTTGCATTCTAACCAACATTATTATTCAACCATGCCAAGCAAGAAGGATACATAGAAATAGTTTTCACTATGCATGTAATTAAGAACCTATTATACTTGATTTCGAAAATTTAACATGTACGTATATATGCATGTAGCTTTAGCTAGAGAAAGAGACACACATAGAGGAGATCATATCGATATCTCCTCTCAATCTGCCTTATTGACTCATTGAAAACAATATAAGAAGAAATTAAAATTTGGATATGATTGAAGTATATCGTGTCCTATATACTTAATTAGCAATTAAAAAGTTGGTGTTTTAATTAATTTTTTCCAACACTAAAAGATTGGTCGTTTAAAGGAACTGATTGGAAGAAGAAAATGTCTGTCCAAACCTCCAAGAGGAAGGAACGACGTTGAGAAAGAGCAAAGTGTTGGCATTAGACAAAGTGAGCTTGAAAGAGAGGTTTTGGTATCGAAGGTCCATACTGCTCTGCCAGTTAGCACCCCAATTCCTATGCATCGGCCACCATCTTCCACTTTTCGAACCCTTTATCCACACACTCTTCACGTCCCCACTCCCTCCAACGTTCGATATCATCACCATATTGAAATTCCCCTGTCCCCTCAACGTGAACCTCACGCCCCCTCTCCTCCTGCATCCCACCCTGCATCATATATATAATTTTAAAACTCACGATGTTTTGCGTCCATGAATTATTCAGGACATATTATTTATAACATATAAGTGTGACTGTGAACAATATATATAGGCAAAATTACATTTTTTGTCCTCAACGTTTGATAATTCTGTAACTTTTGTCCTTAACGTTTTTCGCTGTCAATTGTACTCCTAATGTTTTGTATTTCTCCCAATGTCGAGTTTTTGACTAACATTGTCAATTTTTGGACGATTTTTGATAACGTGACATCCTCTATGGCAAACAGTTCTAACTGTGGACTTCATTTTTTCACATCAGCAATATATTTTAGGGGTACAATGGACTCCAAAAACTCAGTACATCAGTAAATCTAATATTTCAAAATACTCATTACATTATTAAAATGGATCCCAAAAAAGTCAGAACTGTTGACTACTGATGTGGAAAAAATTAAGTCCAATCAGAAATTTTGGCCACATAGGATGTCACGTCATAAAAAATCGTTCAAAAATTGACGGTGTTAGCCAAAAGCTTGATATTGGGAGAAATAGAAAACATCAGGGGTACAATTGACAGCGAAAATACGTTAGAGGACAGGACCCCCAAACATTGAGGGCAGGAAAGGTACTTTTGTCCATATATATATATATATATAATTAATTACCTTCTATAGAGGACAGGGACTATGCCTTCGTTGCCTTGTCGTGCAATGCGAAAGAAAGAAGGCATGGACATGTCGAAGTGGTGGTGAGGGGGGTCACACCACCCTCCGTGGTTGTTGGGAGGGCAGAAGTTGGTGGCCGTCACCGTCACGGTTCGGCGGCCGAGGCACCACTTGGGGTCGAGCCGGTAGTCGCACATCACTTGGTAGCAAGCACCGCACGCCTCCCCACCTCTGAATAGCATCGTGCTCACCGCCGCTGTGTTCACTCCAAACCCGGCATGAAACGTATTATCATAACCACATGCTCCTCCTGCATCGCATATTTTATAATCAATCCAATATAATAATTACTTACTTACTTTACAACTATATATTGCACTTTTCTATGGTGCAAATTGTTTAGAGTGTAAATTCATACAAACGCTTACGTGGCATGTTTGTATTGGTTCAATGTAAAAATATAATTTTTTTATAAAATTATTTTTACAACTAGATCAATACAAACGTGCCACGCAGGCGTTTGCATCCTAAGTAATTTGCACCTAAAAGGACCCCTATATGTTTACATAAAGCTTCTCCTTAAATAGTCTAGTCTGTAAAATTTTCTTTGTTCTCCACCTAACATTTAATGTTAAGTTATATATTTATAATTATGTTGTTTAATTTTGTCAATTTAATTAATGTTACTCCCTTTATATTTTATAATAGTAGTTAAATTGATATGAAATAATATAATTAAATATATAACTCGACATATATCACAATCAATATTATATTAGAAGCCAGGTAAATAACTTTATTTATATCTACAATTAATTATTTAAATGAGGATTAATTAAAGTTATTTAAAAATTGAAAGTTTAAAAAAATATATAATTGATAGTAAATAAAGTTTATGTTATTTACGACAGCACAAAATAATCTAACTATATATAATTTTTGGGCTAAAGGTCTATTTGGTCCTTAATGTTTGCATGAAGTTTAATGTTGGTCCTCAATGTTTCAAAAGTTTAATGTTGGTCCTCAAAGTTTTTTTTTGGGTCGATTTTGGTCATCGAGCATAACACTGTTAACTTTTTGTCGTTAAATGATGACGTGGCATGCTTATATGACACACCCTCTCTCCTACATGTCATATTTTAATGACGTGGCATAACAGATCACTGCCACGTCACCCCAAATTGCCACATCATCATCTTCTCTCCTTCATCGGCATCATTATCATCATCATCTGGAGTGACGTGGCAGTGATCTGTCATGCCACGTCACTAAAATATAACACGTAGGAGAGATAGTATATCATATAAGCATGCAACGTCATCATTTAACGGCAAAAAGTTAACAGTGTTATGCTCGAGGACCAAAATCGACCAAAAAAAAACTTTGAGGACCAACATTAAACTTCATGCAAACATTGAGGACCAAAATAATACTTTAGCCATAATTTTTTAAACCAAGTATAATTAACATATAACTTACCCAATGTGGTGGGATCTTGATTGGCCCCATAGAAGGTTGCATGAGCATTAAGCCAAGCGTAGGCTTGGACGTGGAATAATGGGACTGCACTGAGAACAAGGAAGAAAATATAGCAAAGAAAAGGAGAAGTAACAAAGAGAGGCCCCATTTTAATTTTCTAAGTAAACAAACAGAATTTGTTGGCTTTGTTTATGTTTTAGTATTGGGACACAAGCTAATAAGTGAGAGTACATACATATAATCCTAGAAGAAAGTGCCTAGTTTTATAGGAGGAGTACGCGGTTGTCGGTGATTATATATAATAAAAATGGATCTATAATAGGAAATTTCTGAATTCATGATTGGTAGGAATAATTTTGATTTTACAAAACGCGTTATATCTTTACAAGTTGTTGTGTGAAGTACGGATCGGAGGTGATGTACGGTTGGACGTTGGAATGTTGAGACAAGATGATAAGTAAGCACACGTTATGACGGAGAGAGGATTATATGTTGTACAGTATAAAAAATTAAGGAGAGAGAGTGACATATAAGTGGGTCTCATATGTAAGTGGGTCTCACATGTAGAATTCAATATTATGTATCACTCTCTCTCCTTACCTTTTTATGCTGTACAACATAAGATCCATTGCGTGCATGTGCTAACTTTCTTCATCACTCTCTGCCTATGCATGTGCTAACTTTCTTCATCACTCTCTGCCTATTCTCTCATAATTAGTCTATCTGTGCTGCCAAGAAAATGCCCATGTTTTCACATTTCCGCCATTTGAATATGAGACTCAAAAAAGAAAATTAGTATACGATTTGGGGGGAGCATCGAATTGAAGATACGTAGTGGATAATTTAAAATACTATAGTTGGATATGTTTCCAAGAAGAACCAAAATTTGTTTAGTTTAAGAAAAGAATTGAAGGAGTGCATTGTATGAGTTAAGGTAATTAAACCAGCAAATTAAAAAAAAAAACTTTTGGTTAATGATTTAAGAATTTGTTTTTCTATATGACAACATAGACGATCGGGTAGGATTTACAGAAATTATTGTATATGTGATTATCAGAAATTCAGAATATCTCATTTGTGAGTTATCAAATGTAATGACCTTTTTAAGTGACTAAAAGCAAGAGGAAATCACAAAAAAATTTATCTTATCGCAACTACTCAAATAAATTTTGGGTATCAAGAGATCTTGAGGAGTAGAATTGCTCACAAAGCGAGATTTTATATGACTTTAGGGCCTAAAATGATAGTTTTTCAAATTTGATTGTAGAATAATTTTTTTAAAACTTCATATAATATAATTGCTATAATTGTATGAATGCTAACAAATCCTGTTGAAATCCAAAGAAAGAAAAAAAGGTACTTTGCTTAATGGGAGATGCTTATTCTTGGCATATATCTCAAGAATCTCATTGTAACTAGTTGTCTTACGGGGATAGAAATACTCGTTTTTTCCATACTTCTACTATCACCCGTAGACGAAGGAATAAAATTGTTAAACTAATGAATTCTGATAATGTTTGGATTGATGATTGTGATGCCTTGCAGGATATGGCTTACAGGTTTTTTAGTAACCTGTACACTGAAGAGGCTACGTTTGTGTCTCCCTTCCCTTTGACCAATTGTTTTCCTCACATTGATGTTAATGATTGGAATCGGATTCAGGGGCCGGTTATTGAGGCTGAAATCAAAAGAGCTATCTTTAGTATTGGTGCATTCAAAGCCCCAGGACCTGATGGTTTGCAAGCTGTTTTCTTTCAGAGTCAATGGCATATAGTGGGTAGTTCTGTGTGTGGTTTGGTGAAAGATATTTTTAGTAACCCAACTACTTTGGGAAGCATTAATCAGGCCATCTTGGTTCTAATTCCCAAAGTTGATGATCCCTGTTATATTCACCAATTTCGTCCTATTAGTTTGTGCAATGTGATTTTAAAACTGTGACAAAAATTATTGCTTTGAGATTAAAATGTATAATGCCTCACATCATTTCTCCCTTCCAATGCAGTTTCATCCCAGGCCGCCATAGTAGTGATAACATTATTGTTGTGTAGGAAGCGATTCACTCTATGCGTAGTAAAAGGGGAATGAAAGGATATATGGCTATCAAAATTGACCTGGAAAAAGCCTATGATAGAATTCGTTGGAGCTTCCTCCAAGAGACCCTCAAGGAGGTAGGCTTCAATGATAATTTTGTCAATTTGATTATGACTAGTGTCTCCTCTTGTAAAATGCAGATTCTGTGGAATGGTGAGAAGCTGGACGTGTTCCAACCGTCTAGAAGCATTCGTCAAGGAGATCCGCTTTCACCTTATCTTTTTGTGCTTTGCATTGAAAGACTTTCACACTGTATTAGAATTGCTGTTGATGCGGGGAGATGGAAACCGTTGAGGATTTCAAGAGACGGTCCAGCGTTGTCACATCTTTTCTTTGCAGATGATATTATTCTCTTTTCAGAAGCCAATAGAAATCAAGCTCAAGTTATCAGTGATTGCCTGGCTACTTTCTGCTTATGCTCTGGTCAGAAAGTTAGTAATGAGAAAACCATAATCTTTTTCTCCAGGAATGTGAATCATACCAGACGTGAAGAGATCGCTTCTGATTTGGGCTTTCGCTCTACCTTAGATTTGGGAAAATACCTAGGGATACCCATTCATCATAAAAGGGTTACCAGAGGCACTTACAATCACATTGTTGAGAAGGTGAATAAAAGACTGAGTTCTTGGAAGAGTAAGAACCTCTCCTTTGCTGGTAGAATCACTCTTGCTCGTTCTGTTATTTCTGCTATTCCTAGTTATGCAAGCAAACTTCTTTTCTTCCTAAGAGTGTTTGCAAAGATGTTGAGAAAGCTAGCAGGAATTTCATTTAGAATCATTCTAATGATAGCAGAGGTATTAACTTGGTGGCTTGGGAAACTGTTTGTACTCCCCGAGCAGAGGGAGGGCTTGGTTTGAGAAACCTTCATCGGTCCAATCAAGCCTTCCTTATGAAGATTGGCTGGGGTCTTATGAATAAGAGAGAGGCTCTTTGGGCTCGTGTGCTTCATGCTAAATATAAATGTGGTGATGATCTTATTCCCAAAATCACAGCCAAACCTTCCTCCTCTAATCTGTGGAAAGGTATTTCCAAATGCTGGCCTATTGTTGAGAGAAACATAGCTTGGAACATTGGTGATGGGAATCGTGTTCTCTTTGGAAAGATATTTGGATCTCTGACCGAGGCAGGTTGATTGATTGTGTGAGTACTCAGCCACCCGAGAGTGTTGTGGACATGCCCGTTCATTTCTTTATTACTCCTAGTGGTGGGTGGGATTGGAGCAAAATTGATCCATATGTTAACAGAGATGTGCATGATAGTATTGTTGCTTTCCTTCCCCCTGTTCAAGGGAGACATGACTGTGTCAGATGGAGAAGAACGCATGATGGTAATTTCTCCATTCGGTCAGCTTATTTCACCAAACCTCAATACTCCTAGACCAACCATTTGGTCTAAAATCTGGAAGTGGCCTGTGCATGAACGAATCCGCTCCTTCATTTGGTTAATTACTCATGGCAAGATCTTGACTAATAGCCATCGTCGCCACCGGAACCTAACGGATAATGCCACGTGTCCGAGATGTGGTAGGGAGGATGAAACGGTTCTCCATGCTCTGCGTGATTGTGATGAGGTTGCTGAGCTATGGATGCGTTTTGTTGCACCACAGAGATGGAATACCTTCTTCTCTTTGGAGTTGGGGGATTGGATTGACTGGAATCGACGTATACACGCGGGGAATGAGCTATCAGATAATTGGCAAACTATTTTTGGGGTGGCTTGTTGGCAAATATGGAAGAGCAGAAACTTCATAGTGTTTGAGAATCGGGATTCGAACTTGCAGGATGTCTTTTTCCAGATTTGGTACCTAGTTAAAGACACCGTAAGCAGTAATTCCATGATGAACAACATGAAGGTGAACTCGTCCAAATGTGTTAGGTGGATCGGTTGGGAACCTCCATATCACGATAGAGTGAAGTGCAATGTGGATGGCTCTTACTTCAAGTCAACTAGAGATGCCGCTTGTGGCGGCGTTGCACGCGACACTTCTGGTAACTTCCTTTTCAGTTTTTGTCACCGGATTGGTTGTTGTGAAATTATTCGGGCCGAGCTTAGAGGCATTGTTGATGGCTTGGAGATGCTTTGGGAGAAAGGCTTTCGTAAGGTAACGATCGAGTGTGACTCTGAGGTTGCTTTGGAGCTTGTTTCAAATGGTGTTGTTGATATTCACCCGTGTTCGGCGCTGGTGCAACGGGTTAGGAGTTTGATAGATCGTCATTGGGATACTGAGCTGGTCCATGTTTTTCGGGAAGCCAATCAAGCTGCGGACTTCATGGCAAAGCTGAGCCACTCCCTCGCAGAAGGCTTTCATGTCTTTGACTCTCCCCATGTTGGTCTTAGATCTGTTCTTGCTGCTGATCTTAATGGTCCTTTGGTGCCACGTCTTTGTGTGAGTTAGGCGCTTGTAGCCTGTCTAGTTCACAAAAAAAAAATAGCAAACCAACGAAAATGATTAATGTTAAAGAAACCTTATATTACCCATCTCTTTGGTTTAATTATAGTTTCGAATTTCAGTGTTTCTAATCGGTGATAGCAAACCAACGAAAATGATTATGTTAAAGAAACCTTATATTACCCATCTCTTTGGTTTAATTATAGTTTTGAATTTCAGTGTTTCTAATCGGTGTCATACTTAAACAGGAAAAAATACGTAGAGAACAGAGTGGGTTAATTAATGGTGTGAGTTAATAACTTCCCATCTTGAGAGGATATTCAGTAGTATAATAATACTGAACTTCAGTATATATCCAATCATTTGGTTCTTAATCCACATTTAAGGTGGGGTCTTTATTAGTGTAGGTCCTTATTAATATTTAAAAATTGTACTAAATAATTAGAAGAATATAGTGAATATTAAACGTTTATCCAATCTTCTTTAACTTTGTTTTGACACTAATTTTGCAGTAATCTCAAATTCTCAATGACAAGGGATGCGCATTTATATTTAGTTAATGAAAAGAAACTCATGCTTTGTCCGTTCTTTTCTCATTGATCGCCGAAACTCATTGAATTTATAATCAGAAAATGCAAGAGTTCATCAGCTGCCACCAAAACACTCAAGACAACCAGACACAATCTTAATGTTGCATTGCATATAACGTTCTCTAGTACTGGACAGTTTAAACCAATTCTTAAATTTTTTGTCAAAAGTTAAGAGAAGCACATTGAATGTAATAATACTATATAAACCAACTCCAAGTCAACAACATTATCATCATCAAACACAAGTAAAAATATCATCTTTCTTTGATTTCCTCATATCCCATGGCAAAATTTACCATTTATCCTATTTTGGTGACTTTCTTCCTGGCTATTACAATTTCTGCAGACTCAACCACTAACGAAGAATCTCTAGATCAATGTGCGAGGCATGTGGGTTCATACTTTTAGAAACAAGTATATGACAAATTGTTCAATGAAAAGCCTCTTTCCCTTGATTGCTGCTATAAACTAGTTCAAATGGGTCATTCTTGTGACACAAACACGGTGAAGCATTTTCTTCAGAC
The DNA here is from genome assembly GCA_014851425.1 of Senna tora. Classification (NCBI taxonomy): domain Eukaryota; kingdom Viridiplantae; phylum Streptophyta; class Magnoliopsida; order Fabales; family Fabaceae; genus Senna; species Senna tora. The sequence continues at coordinate 1,887,500 of CM026266.1, read as the reverse complement.
CAAGCCAAAGCTTAAAGGGCAAAATTGGACTCAAGTTTTGGCCAAGAATGACGAGATCTTTCACAAGTGTGATCAAGTCACTAAACCTGCAGAATCACAGCTTCTGGGTACGTGCAGAGAGAAGATAGGGTTTTATTGTGAGAATGAGGTTTCTGAGAAACTAGTTAATCAGAAAAACAACACTACTATATTATCACCAAGTATTGCTGTGAGAAGCTTGTGGGAATAGGGAAATATTGCAGTGATAATTTAGTGAAGGATTTGCTTCGAACTAGTCATGAGATTAGGAGTGTTAATGCAACTGATATTCTGAAGAGGAGTAAGGAGATATATTCAAATTGTCAAAATGGTACAGCAGAGTTGGAACCATGACATTGATTAGATTAGATTAGATTAGATTAGATGTAAGTGTGGTAGAATAAAAAGAAATGAAGCTTTTGAGGGTATCTCATGTGATTAGGTGAATGAGAGTTTAAATAGAGTCTCAAGTTTGATTCTCTTCCTGTGTTAAAATATAAGATATGAAATGAAGGACCCACCAAATGCACTTTTTTGACATTTTTATCGGTTGTTTTCTTTTTAACCAACTTATTCTAATTAATATTTAGAAAATAAAAAATACAATTAAGAATGTCCAACAAGCCTTTGATGTTGTTGGTCTCAACAATCCATTCTATTATATCCATGATCTCATCTCCTCCATCTCCCATAGCTAATTCGCTTGAAGACTACCCAGATAAACACGTTTTTAACATGTTTATGTCCACAAATTCACTTTCAAAATCATTCATAACAATCTTAAATAAAAAGTAAGAATGCCAAATAGATTTAAAACATGTGCTATTTAATGGCAACTTTACTTAATAGATTGGTAACTATCTTATCAAAAGAACATCCGATGACTATACAGGAGCACCAGTGACTATTTCAGAAAGCCAATTATGTAAACTTGAAACATAGGGCTTTGGATGAGAAGCTAATGAAAAATAGCTTTACTTCAGGCAGAGACCTTATTTATTTTTACTACCTCACAAGAATTTTTCAATGCTTGTAGTCAATGTTGATTTGGGCACAGCACCAATAACTGCATCTTTCTTCTCACCGTTCTTGAAGATAATCACAGTTGGGATACTGCGAATCCCATACCGAGTAGCAATCGAGGGGCTCTCATCAGTATTAAGTTTGTAACATTTAAGCTTCCCAGCATATTGCTTTGCCAGCTCATCAATTATAGGGTGGATCATACGGCATGGTCCACACCATGGAGCCCAAAATTCAACCAAAACAGGAGATTCAGATTCAAGAACAAGGGAATCCCAATTTGAATCAGTAACAGGAGCAGCTGCCATGCACCAGAAAAACAAAATATTTCACTTTAATTAGATTTCTCTAGAACAAGAAAAATAAAATTTGCAAGTATAAATAAAGAGATCATTAGGATCTACATGCATCCCTATATTTAAGCAAAGAAAATGCTAACTAGATGGAGAGTTAGAGTACTAAGTAGTATAATGACAAAATTAAAAAACAATACTCAATAGACGTTCTGCATGATTTGCTAAAAAAAGCCTAGTCCATTTGATGTACAACAGCAATAAATTACTCCTAAATCCTAATCAGCATTCGTCTAAAACATGCTTAAAGCTAAGCAGCTTTAATTCTAGACACTGGTGAAGTCACTCACACATAAGATGACAATTAGAATATCACCCCACCAAGATGGAAACTTTCGACAGCAAATGTCAGGAGACATACCCTTGTTGTGGCGTTTAATTAAAAGGAAAAGGGGGCACATGGTTAGGTGTCTAGTTTACATAAGTGATAACTGATAAGTATGTATCTATGTATGTATGAATTCCATTTTCTTTTTTGTCCTTGCTCAGCACCAACACCTTAACCTTACGCTAGATTTTAATAATCTAAAGCCCCTGAAGAACTGATATATACTTTTTTCATCAATGAACTTAATTCATCTATACTGTTC